>OW240916.1:253064859-253307564 GCA_933207985.1 Pelobates cultripes
ATTTGGCTTATCCCTCCTGGAACATCAACCCTGTTACATATCTTAGTATCATCAGTAAAAAGACATACCTTACTATCAAGACCTTCTGCAATATCACTAATAAAAATATTAAAGAGAATGGGTCCAAGTACAGATCCCTGAGGTACCCCACTGGTGACAAGTTCAAGCTTCGAATATATTCCATTAACTACAACCCTCTGTTGCCTGTCACTCAGCCACTGCCTTACCCATTCAACAATATTTGAATCCAAACTTAAAAATTGCAGTTTATTGATAAGCCTTCTATGTGCAACAGTGTCAAAAGCCTTACTGAAATCTAGGTAAGCTATGTCTACTGCACCACTCTGATCTATTATTTTAGTTACCCAATCAAAAAAATCAATAAGATTAGTTTGGCATGATCTCCCTGAAGTAAACCCATGTTGTCTCTGATCTTGAAATCCATGTGTTTTTAGATGTTCATCAATCCTATCCTTTAACATGGTTTCCATCACTTTCCCCACTACTGAAGTAAGGCTTACTGGCCTATAGTTGCCCGACTCCTCCCTATTACCTTTCTTGTAAATGGGCACAACATTCGCCAACTTCCAATCTTCTGGGACTACTCCTGTTATCAATGATTGGTTAAATAAATCTGTTAATGGTTTTGCTAGTACACCACTAAGCTCTTTTAATAGCTTTGGGTGTATTCCATCAGGTCCCATTGACTTATTTGTCTTTACTTTTGACAGTTGAAATAGAACCTCTTCCTCTCTAAACTCACGTGTAATAAATGACTCATTTATCCTTTTTCTCAACTGAGGTCCCTTTCCTTCATTTTTATCTGTAAATACAGAACAAAAATATTCATTGAGGCAGTCAGCTAGACCTTTATCCTCTTCTGCATACCTTCCTTCTTTTGTTTTTAATCTAACTAATCCTTGTTTTACTTTTCTTGTCTCATTTATGTATCTAAAAAATGTTTTATCCCCCTTTTTTACTGACTGTGCTATTTTCTCTTCTGTGTGTGATTTGGAAGCTCTTATAACTTGCTTAGCCTCTTTCTGCCTAATCTTATAAATCATTTTGTCTTCCTCACTCTGGGTTTTTTTATAATTCCTAAATGCTAACTTTTAGTTTTTAACTATTTTGGCCACATCTGCGGAGTACCACAGTGGTTTCTTTAATTTTTACTTTTACTGACAAGCCTAATGCAATTTTCTGTTGCCTTCAATAGTGCAACTTTTAAATAATCCCATTTCTCTTGGACTCCATTTAAATTGCTCCAGTCTGATAATGATCATCAAATTTTTATCCTTCCAGACGAAGGAGGCCCTGATGAAACGAGGCAGGAATAGCCCGATCATTTATAAAGGGGCAGGGCTACATTGCAGAAACTGTGAGTGGCGCCCTATTACCGAGCTCCTACAACATCATACGATTAAATACGCTTGGGGTCACCCTTTTCGGTTGATGGACTTTAAAGATGGCCGCACCAAGATTTTATACCCCGATGGCAACCCGGCGGCATTCCTGAGGGAGCTGGGGATCCAGCTTCCAGAGGGTCTGGCGGTTCCGATGGCATCGGCGGAGGTCCTGAGTTCCCTTCCTCGCGACTGGTTTACAGCAGGCGTGTGAGGAGGTCGGCTCCTACATTGAGATCGTGGGTCGGATGTCCGCGGATCCGGGCGGTGAGGTTCTCCGGGTGGGCTCCTGTTGTTTGGGTGGGTGAAGCCGGAGTGTGTGTGTGTGTGTGTGTGTGTATATGTGTATGTATGTATGTATGTATGTATATATAGGCGGCAGCACGGCAGGTCGCGTGTGTATATAGTAGTATAGATTAAATGTATTCGTAGGTTTATGGCAATAAAGAATTATTCTGGACGATGCTGGACAGCCTATTCGGAGTCGAAACCGTCGAAGTAGTAATCTGTAAACTTTTATGGATTAAATACTACTATTTTTCGTTTAAAGACCTTTGAGTGCATCCTTTTTTCTAACTATACTATTTATAAGCATAGGATTGCACCAGGGCACAGTTACTATTTTTTTATAGAAGCAAGGGTGAGTGCCATTACTATGTTTTATTTATTTATATTTATTTATATATATATATATATATATATATATATATATATATATATATATATATATATATATATATATATATATATATATATACATACATACATACATACATACATACATACATACATACATACATACATACATACATACATACATACATACATACATACATACATTTACTCACTCTGGCTTCAGGAGCCCACCCGGAGAACCTCACCGCCCGGATCCGTGGACATCCGACCGACGATCTCAATGTAGGAGCCGACCTCCTCAATTTTTTGTTTCAGGGGGTCTTTAGAGGGGTTGCCCCAGTTTGGTTGCCAGTTCCTCGGGTGGGGGATGTCGTTTGTTTGGGGTGGGTTAGGTTTTTTTCGTTACCGTTTCTGCCACCACTATCATGCAAGCCTTTTAGCCCTGACCCCTCTTTATACTGTCCGTTTATGCTCATGGGGGCAGAGGGGAGGAAACTGTATGCTGGTGAAGGACACTTTGCCATCGGGATGCTCCCTCAGATATACTTTGTAACCCTACGGGTCCGTGGCAGTTTATAGGGGATAACGACTTTATTCATACTTATAGCTGAGTTTTTCGGGTTGTGGACGGCGGCAGGTGGCTTTTTTTTTTTTTTTTATGGTGGACTGTCGACAATGTTACGATGTATGATTCATGATCCCCACCTCACCTTGTTTCTGATTTATCGGGGAGGGGGTATTACGGCAGTTTACGGGCCATGCTAATTGAGGCAGATCAAGGCAAGGGAATGGGTTCTGTGTACTGTTTTAACTCCTCGGATTGTGTGGGATGGTGGAGGGTAGCCACTGTTATTCTAGATTACCGTCTCTCAATTACATTCGCGTTACTTGTTGAGGGGTACGAGCGGGGCGGGGAGTGAACCCAGGGGAGCGGGAGGTATCGGTCATATTCCTGGGCCTTGCTGTTCAGGTTCAGTTGTTCAATTTCTTCCGCCCTCCCCCGCACGGTTTTTGGCGGGAGGGCAGATGCCAACGTCCCTGTAGGCGGCCTGGGGGTGTACCGCTTTAAGGGGTGGGGAGTTCAAGTATCGGGGGGGTCCCTCTCCTTCTGCTTTCCTCTACTTGCCCTCAAGGAGATCCATACTGTTTGGGACGGTGCATGATGCACCTGATATCCTCCCCCTTCCGTTTGCGTATTTTCCTTGGGGGGGGGGGTCCCCCCTGTGGAATGTGGTATATCCTCCTTTCGGGGAGGAGGTACCCCGGGCCCTGCGGGTGTGGAAGTGGGGACGGGGGAGTGGATGCCTGGGTGTATGACTTGGGGCTGGGGCAGGCGAGAGGGGGCACAATGTAGGGGCCTGCTGAATTGCGATGCACACTGTATCTCATATGTGGTTTAAGTTGGCACCCTAGGGGTGCTTTTCTTTGTTGGTCTATGTTCCTGCTACTCTGAAGCCTCTTCGATGCTCCGGAGAGGCTGAAACCTATACCCCATTTAACCCTGGCTATAGGTAAGACCAGGCAAAAGTTACACATGTTATGTTTCTCCTTTTTTTTCTTATCTTCCTATAAGTCCTACCCCTATATGATTTTCCTTGGGAGGGGGAACAGGTGTGCCGCAAGGCACTGCCCTGGTCATCGGAGACCGGGCCACCATTGTATGATGATGCAACATATTATGAGACTTTCATACCAGCTCCTTGCTGGGCTGGTGGGAGGGATAGGCTTGATTTCCTGTCGGACACAATGCCTGTAAAGGTGATGTCACTGAATGTTAAGGGCCTGAACGCTCCGAGTAAACGTCGCCTTATGTTCAGGGAACTTAAACGCGTAAACCCAGATATAGGCGTCGGCGAAATTTGCTCTGAAGGATCATACATTCAGAACTGTCCATGAGACTAGGGCTTTAAACAAATGCAACGGAGTTGTTGTGGTTATACATCACAGATGTCCAATCAGGGTAGGAAAAGTGATAGTGGACCCGGGTGGACGCTTTATATTGGTATTGGGGAGTTTATATTCCCATTCAGTGCATTTCCTTAATATCTATGCACCGAATGACCCCTCTGCAGAATTTTGGGACGGAATGGCTCAAATAGTGAACACGCTACCACATGGCATGTTGATAGTGGGAGGAGAGCTAAACGCCACACCGTGTCCGGCGGTGGATAGGGGTCCAAGTGACATGCGCACCTTTATGCATCGTACGGGCCTTGTGGATATCTGGAGAGCACATCACCCAGACGACCGTTACTACACTTTTTTTATTCGGCACCCCATGATACTTATTCAAGGATCGACTTATTCTTGGTGAACTCCCACACTGTACCCAAAGTGTCGGATACTGCGGTTGGATCCATTACAGGGTTGGACCACGCTGACTTTTCATAAATTATGTACGGCATCTCCGTGGTCCTGGAAACTAAATACCTCCTTACTTCAAGATCCAGCCGTGGTCGAGACCACTCGAAGAGAATTGATTGAGTATTTTGCTAGGAATACGGAGTCTGGTCCCCAGCCTGCTACGGTGTGGGCCGCCCACAGGACGGTTATCCGGGGTCTACTGATCTGCAAAGCCACCCTGAAAAAAACCCGTAAAACACAATTATCGTCTCTCCTGGAAGCTCTGGGGAAAGCAGAAGAAAAACATAAAGCTGCCTCATCGCCTATCACATTGACGGAAGTACAGAAACTGCGGGCATCGGTCCGCGAAACGCTCCTAGATGAGACGGCTAGAGCTATAATGTGGTCCAAGAGGACTTGCTATGAAAAATCAAACAAAATGGATACGCTATTACCCAGATCTCTCCGCCCGAGACAAGGACACTCACATATTACGAGAATCAAGGACGCTTCGGGTAAGTATTGTATAGATCCTACCAATAAAGCCAAGGTTTTTACGGATTACTACACCAAATTATACAGTCACTCCGGCGGGGCCGCTAGTAACCAACGGAGCGAAACGGACAGCACACGCACTTTTCTGTCCCATCTGTCCCTGCCTACGTTACTGGGAGTGGACTCTGTTGCCCTCGGAGAGCAAATCACGGCTGAGGAGATTGATGCTGCGATATCTTCGTTAAAAGGCAATAAAGCTACGGGCCCGGATATCTTTAAGGGCAGCTTCTATAAAACATTCAGCGAGGAACTCACTCCCCATATGGAAAAGTGGTTTAATGATCTTATGGAGGGGGGCACGCCGGACAGGGACATGTCACTAGCGGACATCGTGCTTTTACCGAAACCCGGCAAGGACGATTCGATCCCGGAAAACATCCGCCCAATATCTTTAATAAACCATGACTCTAAAATTCTGGCAAAGATCCTAGCTAGCAGACTGAACCCCCTATTAACGAGTCTAATACATCCGGACCAAGTGGGCTTTGTGCCCGGCAGGCAACTATTCAAGAATACTAGATGCAATATTGACCTCATCTGGCGGCAGGTAACTAAGGGGATCTCGACCTTAATCTTGTCACCTGACGCGGAGAAGGCCTTTGATAGGGTAAAGTGGCCCTATCTATTCGAGGTTCTCAGACACTTTGGCTTCCCAAACACCTTTATAACCGCGATTAAAGCGATGTACACGGACGTTAGGGCTCGGGTCTGGATATAGGGAGCGAAGATGGTGCCTTTCAGTTTGGGGAATGGAACCAGACAGGGCTGTCCTCTGTGGCCTCTGCTGTTCGCCCTCTCTTTGGAACCCCTCTTGCAAACCATACGAAATAGCTCAGAAATTAAAGGGATTACGATTCGGGGTCAGCGGTATATAGTGTCAGGTTTCGCTGTCGACATCTTGCTGACTCTGACCGACCCGATAAAGTCGATGGGGGCACTGGCGACCATGTTGGAAGCATACAGTGAGCTGGCCGGATATAGGGTGAACCTAACTAAATCAAGCGCACTCCCTATAAGTATAATTGAAACAGATATAGCCCACATAGGAAATACTTATGATTCGTATAGCACGAGACCATATAAAGTACTTAGGGGTTCGAATGACGGCAGACCCTGCCCATCTATTCCGGCAAAATTATGTTCCCATGATCCGAACCTTAATAGAAGACATGGAGAAATGGATAGATAAACCGATCTCCTGGATCGGTATGATCCATTCGGTAAAAATGAACGTTCTCCCTAGGATTCTGTTCTTATTTCAAGCTCTCTCGGTCAGGCTGACTAAGTCTGATCTGGGAACTCTCCAACAGACTATAGGAAAATGTATATGGCAGAACAGGAAACATAGAGTTTCGTGCAACGTTCTTTATAGGGCAAAAACAAGGGGTGGTTTGGGTTTACCAAACCTTTACTTCTACCATCTAGCGGCCCAGCTAACTCAAATAGCACTATGGCACTCTCCTTCGGAAGAGAGGCCGTGAGTGGACCTAGAGTCTTCTCTCATGGGATCTGATATCCCTCAATTCTTCATGTGGGTCCCCAGGGACCACAGACCACCTATACGTATCGGAGTTATGGGACTTTAAAGTTTTGACCGACCGCATAGGCACACTAGTCGAAAATAGTTCCATAAGTTTTTTGGCCTTGCGGTCGGTCCTCGTTTGTGCGATGAAAAGGTACGAAAATCCTGCCATCTGCATGTAACTTGTTGATCGCTGGAATCCCCGCACATAGTATATCCTTTCTACCGAACGGCCGGTAGTTTCAGCACGAAATTACGTTGTTATGGAGGTCCCAGCGGTGTTCGCCTACTCGAGTGTCCGATTTTAGTTCCAGACACTCGACGGCAAATCACCGCTGTTCGTGCGTTAAGATGGCCGCGAACACGTGCAAAGTCCCGAAATGGCGACCACCTAGGATCTACAACAAAGGATTCGTGTCTTTCTCACACGAATGGTATATGCCGGTCTGTGAGGTAAATTACCACATAATTGACTACAGAGTGATCCGTTGTTCGGCAGTTTGTATTCGTCTTTGTGCCTGCTGAATCTCTACCGCATGGATTGCACAAATAGACGAATACTGGTCCTGTAAGTCCCGAACTGGGTTGTAATAATCCACCGAACCAGGTAAGTATATTCCCTTGTATTATTAGGCATAGTTATTGTCAAATATGTCCAGGCAGAAAGTACAGTTCTGTTACAATGTGCATCAAAGAACAATTCCCGAAAGGCCTCATCACCAATCTGTACGCACACTTAAGTACGACCACATCAGAATGGGGGAGCTTAATTATATAACCCAATGGGAAATGGACCTGAATGAGGAACTGGAGGGCATGAATGGCAAGAGATCTGGGAGGCCGCTGTAACCTCCTCTATATGTGTCTCCATGCAGGAACAGGCTTATAAGACTATGTTCAGGTGGTACGCTACCCCAGCGAAACTCTGTAGAATTAATAAAATGTCTACAGATCTATGTTGTAGAGGATGTGACCAAAAAGGGACATATATACACATGTGGTGGGATTGCCAGAGGCACAAAAATATTGGAAACGGGTCGCAGAATTATTGGGGGACATCTTTGGTAGAGAGGTCCAGCTAGACCCCTGGGTATTCCTTTTGCCCAGATCTATAGATCACTGGTCTAGAATGGAACAAAATTTATTACACAAAGTGACCTTGGCAGCCAGGAGGGCCCTGGCTCAAGTATGGCTACAGAGAGAGACTCCCCCACTCAATATGGTGATACAAAAGATCAAAGATACATTCATCATGGATAAGTTAACTGCTCGGGTCAGGGGCACTATTAAGAAACTGGAAAAGGTCTGGGGCCCGTGGATAGACAGCGGAGTGGGTGATTAGGAGAGGGGGGGGAGGAATGGGCTCATTCCCCCAATACCCCTGTCTCTTTTCCAAGCTACCGAGATCGACAAAAAATCTCAATATAATCTCCTATAGTGGGACTTTAAGGATCCCACCAAGTGGTTTACAGGGTATAGCCTGCCCCACGGGCTCTATGATTCCCGTTAACACATGCGGTTCATGCGGCGACCAGACCACCTAGAATAGCCTGTATCATTATTGGAAATTCCCTGTAACACCCCCTCCCATTCCCGTCCTTTTTCTCCCCTTCCTTTTTTCTTTTCTCTTTGTACTCGCAGGTTTAACTTCCACCTTTCCTATCTATTAATTTCTCTTTCCCTAACTCTGACTGACATCTAATCCTCGACCAATCCGCTAGCTAAAGCCTTGCACTAGCTTGGACGAGACACAGTGCGCCTTCCAGTTAAACACGGTTAGAATGGCAATACAACGCTGGCGCTTCTGTACACTAGGCTGGAGTCCACTGATATTGCTAATCTGTTAACGCATCGTATAGGTCGAAGAATATGGGCACCTTGTATGAGTAACAAGTATATTACAGTCAGTCAGGAGTCTTTGCCTTATCTAATTTTAAAAAATGGGTAGGACACCACCATATACGGACTCTCACAGTCAACAAGCAACCGTCCACTAAATTGCTTAAGGCTGTTTTTATGAATCTACGCAACTATTTGCCTCATACTAATGTTGATATGTGTTAGTGTTAATGTTCACACTTGTATTATATTGTATACCTTGTTGTGGTGTTTGACCTTGACATAAATAAAGAATAAAAAAAAGGAAAGCATTGAGTCAGTGCTTTCCTATTGGGAAGCCTCCAAAAGAGACTCCACTCTTAAATACAAAAATAAATTAATTTTAAAAATGCTATTTAGTAGATACACTCCCAATGTTAACATGAATGCATTTAATTATGCATTTTTTATTGAGAGTCAGGCTCCGCCATCATGGCGTACAAACCACTCAAGTGTAAGGGGCTTGGGCCCGACTGACCAAGGGCTCAAGGCACCAGGGACCCAGACACTCTGTCATTGCCAGTCTGGGGAGAGTGTGGAATGTGGCTTGGTGAAGCTGCCTGGAGGAAGAGAAACTCATGGCTGTCTACAGTAGCATGCTGCCCACAGACAAGTGGAGAGAGAGGGTGAACAAACACAAGGGAAAAGTAAGATGGGACTGGAATACTTTTTTGGGGGCGATAGGGGCAGGAGTTTGGGGAGAAGGAGGATAATTGAAGGTGAGGTATGGGCACAGCTGGTGGTATGAGGAGAGAAGCAAGTGGAGTGAAAAAGTGGGTGACACACGGGAGTGTGAGGTAAATTTTACTCTGTGATTGTAAACAAAGGGACATTTCAATTTTCAGCCTTTTTTTTTTTTTTTTTTATTCTTTATTTTGAAAGGTGTTTGCATTTAGGGTAGGGATACAGAAGAGATGTCGGGGAGTAAAAGTTAGCGATACAATTTTGTATTACGTTGTAAATTAACATATCATTTGCGAGTATTGATTATTCCTCAGTGAGCGTCCGAGTGTTTACATAACATAATAGTCGGTACAGCGGTTTTGTTGCTATCTATTTTCTTCCTTTCCTCTTGGGTTTGGGGTGGAGTACAGAAGAAAGAGGGATGGGGGTAAGGGTACTAGCTTTTTGTGTTTTGTTACCCCTGGTTCGGTGTGTGTTGTGGTTCCCTGTCCTGCGCCCCCTAAATCACCCCTTTGGAGGGGGGGGTTTGCAGTGTGGTATTCAGACCTGGGGAGATTGCGTCATTCAGCCTTCTTTCTTATTTAACAAACATATGATTAATGTCTTATCTGTTCGTGTGTACTTGTGTATTTATGTGTGTGTGTACTATTTTGTGTCTATGTCTATGAATGTTTGTGTCTATGTATGTATTTGATGTAGATATCCATGGGAATGAGACTTTGTTTTTATAAATCTGTGTCCCCTTATGAACTGTATTTCTGTGTGTGTATCTGTGAGTGTGTATCTGCAAATGTATGCTTCATGACTGATTGCATTATCTATATGTGTACTTGCGTGAGTTAGTGATGTCTAATTGTTATTTTTTTTAATCTGTATGAAAATGTTGCATTTACAAAATCTGGGCTGTTGTGCCATAAAATGCTCTGGGTAGTCATTTTGGCTAGAGCTTTGTCACTAACAGTTGAATATGTATGCCGAAGACTTTTTGCATGATAACCACTATAATAAACTGTACGGGCTCAAGTGCTTGGAGAGCTACTTAATTATAAATATATACTATTTTTTATTTTGATTAACTTTTGTTTCTCTGTATTTTTATGTAGGGCCAAATTGCTCAGATATGAAGCAGCCCATGTATGTGGGGTTTGAGAAAGATGTATTTAAGACCATTGCCGATTATCATGGATACCTACAGGAACCACTTCTTACATATCAGTTGTTTGATGTTTTTGTGAATGTTCTTGGTAAGCAAATCACTGTCTTTTTTTTGTTTTTCCAGATTGATATTATTTTGGTTTTTAGAAAGCATGTTTATGGGGTACAAAAATTAAAGAGTGGTGGGGAAACGTAAAGAAAACAGAAAAAGTACAGTGCCACCGGCGTTAACCACATCTTGACAAACATTATCGTAACAATCATGTTAAAGGACATCAATAGCTCGTCAAGAGGCCTTACTCCAAGGGATTAAACTTGTAATGTCTTCCCACGGATCTGTCTCGGCTGTACTACATTTCGTGTCTAATAGTGTATACCCTCCACAATAACTTACGTCTCTTAAACCCTAGCTATATGTGCCTATGTGTCGTCTTGGGGTGTGGTATCAGAAGAATACTTTTGACGTGGAGTGTAGTAGGTTGTGGCATTCGAGAATTCCGGATGTCCCATTGCCCTCTTTGTAAGCTCTGGACATCTTATGTGGCACCTATAGGTGGAAAACTAATAGGATATGCAATGGATATGGAACTATGTACAATTTTCTTTTTATATGCTCCTGCTATATATTCAATGAAGCTTCATCCTTTCACATCCTCATTTTCCACCTTGGTTCTAATATGTTCCTCCCACCAGTTCTTAACCTCTACCATATGCTTTGTCAGGCTAAAGTATTTATTTAGTCTTGTTTCATATTCTATGTTTGTAGAAACCTGTTGGACCGTGTCTTCTTGTTTAAGTGGATTGGCCTGCTTCCAGGCCCTGGCAATCATCAGGTTTGCGGCTATTAACATGTGGTACAGTAGAAAGGCCTGGGGTTTCATGTACGTTTCTAATGACCTGAAAAGCAGACCACACTCGGGTTGGAGGTTTGTTGTAATGTGTAGTGCCTCAGAAACCTCTCTTTCCACCTCCCTCCAAAGATTTTTGAGGGGGCACGTCCACCAAAATGTGGTACATCTTGCCCTCCTCCATACCAAATCTCCAACGTTGCTTTGAAACATAGGAATAGATCTTGGCTAATCTCGTTGGCACCATATACCTCCTATACTGTATTTTGCGCATAAGCTCCATATGTGATGTGCATCGAGATCTTCCTCTATTTGCTAGGAATGCATTGTCATTGTTCTTCCATAAAGGTTTGCGTATGTCTGCCTGCCACGCTTCAATAAATTTGGTTGACTCATTTGTAGTTGGGTTGTTTAGAATTGTGTAATTATAGTAGGTTTTTTTTTTTTTGTTTTGGTATCGTTGCGGACTCACAGATTTGTTCAATACGTCCTGTAGTTTTCGGGAGCGCTAAATCGGTTGAATGTGTCAATAGTGATTTTAATTGCAGATATGAGAACATTGTATTAGGTGATAGTTTGTATTTGAGTTGGGGTTCTGGAAACTACATTAGTTTGTTTTGATGGTAGAGATGACGGATGTGCATACATCCTCCCTGTAACCATGGATGGTGATCAAAGGTGGGGTAGCTATCTGAAGGCTGTAGATTGGGGTCGTGCTTGACCAGGACTTGGTGTAGCCCATATGTAGTTTGGCTGCATCCCATATTTTTAATAGCAGGGGGTGTGGGACATTGTCTCATGGGACATTTTGACAATTGACAGGAGGGCTGCCTTGTAGTATGCCCATGCATCAGGCAGGCCTAAACCGCCGTTCTCCAGGAATCTACACAATATTGTCGTGGCTACTCACACTTTGCGATTCGTCCATATAAATCTTGTGGAAAGTTGCTAGTTTATTTAAATAAGTGTTGGGTAGATTTGTAGTGTTCATATTCGATATTGGACTTTCAGCAATAGGACAATTTTTTACAGCTGCTACCCTGCCCACCCATGATAAATCTTTATCTCCCCACCCATGTAGGGTGTTAGTGATCTCGCTCAGTAGTTGATCATAGTTGAGCGCTCGGAGATATGCAATACTTTTGGATAGCCGCAATCTCAAGAATTTAATGTGTTCAGTTCTCCAGTCTAGAGTGAAGGCTGTTTTTAGATGTTCTGTTAGTTGGCTGTCCATCCCCATAGCCTGAGTTTTTGTGACATTTAATTTATAATGACTCGCCCCTATATGTTTGAATTTCCTGTAGTAGGTTTGGTAGGGACACCTATGGTTGTGTGAGTGTTAACAGGACATCATCTGCAAACAGGTTGGCTTCATATTCCTTCCCTCCCACCATTACACCGTGGATTGATGTGTTTTCCCTGATTTTAATTGCCAGGGGCTCCAAGGCTAGGACATATAGTAAAGGGGAGAGGTGGCATCACTGCCTCGTGCCGTTTGTGAGCTCAAAGGGCACGGATAAAAATCACGAGTTGAGCACCTGGACTGATGCTGAGCTATATAGGGCCTCTACAAACCTTTCCGGGACCCCAAACCTGGTAAGAACTCACTTTGAAAAACCCCAATGCGTTTTTGTTTTGTTTATTTAATTTTTTTATAGAAGGATGCTGCCTGAGGCTGCTTTGGGAGAGTGATGTATCTGTCTTGGGGACTATTGTAATGCCTTGTTGAATGGTGGCCTGTTTTTGGAGTATTTTATTCAAAAGATTCCGTTGATTGATGTTAGGTGACTATATATTAGCTATTGTTTAAAGCATATCGTTTATCGTTCTTATCACAATGACATATCTTCCATTGGTGTCAATATCTTTAAAATGTAGTGTGAACGTGACGTGTCTACTTAGTAGGATGGATGTCCCCTTGGACTTGGTGGATGAGGTAGTGTGGAACTGGTGTGGAAATTCTGTGGTCAGTAATGAGGTTAGTCTTTTTGGCGTAAATGTGTCTCTTGTAAACAGAGCACCTCAGCACCCTGAATTTTAGCGTCTTGATTGAGAAGGTGTCTTTTTGCTGGGACATTGAGTCCCCTCACATTAAGAGTACATATTTTCACAGTGATGGTCTAGGAATCGTCAGTAAGTATAGTGTCATAGGAAATGCAGGTGTGAGGGCTCCTGCTCTCCCCAGCATTAACTAGCATTAAGTTGAGTGAAGTAACCCTCAGAGTAAATTAGCACACTCAGAAGTGGACTGTGAGAGCTTAGCTTATCACTTCTGTTTGCAGGATTACATCCGGTCTGCCTATCCATAAAGGGCCACCCACTAGGCCTCCTGTAGATGGTGATACCAGGAAAAAAATGTTTCCTCATGCATCATTTTACAGAACAAGTCAAAAGAAACCAAAACGTAACAATGAAGAAAGTATGTACATAACTATTGTGCGACAATCGAATGGCTTTGCATTGTAGCTTCATGCCTTGGGGTTGAAACACGGAAAGTAATGTCCATGTAACAGTACAATAACACTTGTGCGAGCGGGGACATCTTAAAGTGCACTTTTTTTAGTTTACTTTTTATTTATTTATTTTTTTAGAATGTTACTGATCATTTTTCATGGGCCCCTTCTATTAGTAGTCAGGGGCTAGTTGTGTGCATGCTTGCGTCTAAATGTATGAGTGTCGCCCTGCTATCTCAATGCACTCAACTCTCAATTTTTTTTATGTTTTTTTTTTTTTGTATTTTATTATTATTATTTTTTTATTTTTTTTGTTAAAGCAAATTTCATGTGAATTTTTATCCCAAACACACTTAAGAAGCTGAAATTATATGCTAAAAGAGCCAAACTGGGGGGGAAAAGTTTTGAAAATTGGAGAATCTGAAGAATATTAATAATTTGCTTAGTTTGGTCTAAAATGTCTACGTACAAAAATTTTTAATTTTTTAAAAAATGTTCACAATTCATGGTTTACTGGAAAAACGTGCGGTGTCATTTTGAATAGCAGGTTCTGCAGTAATGTTCTGTGTCCATTCAATAAAAATAAAGTAGGCTTCTATTTTCCTTCAAGCATTAATAAATTACCTGTAATCCCATGTATGCTGGAAATAGCAAACAACAAAGATTGCTTTTAAGATAAACAGTATACAGCATTTTCTGCAGACAGTGTAAATCTGTCACTGCTCCTATTATCCTTTCAGTCTTGTCTTGGCAATATTGAGAGATTTATATTGCAATTGGATTTGTATAGTCCAGTGACCTCACAGATTAACTGTATAGACAGTAAATTTCAGTGGCTTCGTATATATTTTTTCCATAGATCAGCTTGTATACCCACGCTGGTAAATTCTGACATTTTATTTTTCTGGGTCCAATGTGGATTTATCATGCAAAGGTGACACTTTATAGATTATAAAAATGCTATTTATACTTTTATTTTGGACACGCAAATCCTTGAAAATTTTATAGACTATTTTTATTATACTGTATTATTTTATCATATGTCTGTTTATGTTTTGTGAACGGAGGTATGTGTATCAGGGCCTAATGTGCAGCTTCTAGCCAGGCATTTGGGAGTGCTCAGAGCAGGATACAAGCTTGAGTTAAGGACAATCTCATACATTTTATTTTAATATATACAGAAAGGTAACCTTGTATGCAGTGATTTTTTTTTTTATTATTTTTTTATGTATAGGAGCTGGTTGCATTTTCAAATATATGTTGATTCACAGTATTGTAATCCCAAAAATGAGACTTTTTTTTTTTTTATGCTACTTCTTATTTATTTATTAATAAAATATTATCCCAGGAAGGATCCATTAAGATTTCTTTTTAGCATTTTTTGGTATGTCCTGGGAGGCACATAGAAATACAACTCTACACGAATTATAGGAGACATGTAAATTAAAAGTATAAATTCATTCATTTGCATACATGTGGGCTGGTGATTTATAGCATGCTGTGGGAAGTTAATAGCTAAATATGGAGAATTTAAGGGGTCAATAAAATTAAACTTTGGGAGACTCCAGATGTAGCTTTGAGTGAGCGGGAGCCTCTCCCGGCAATGTACACACATTGGGTCCTTTTAGAGAAGTGTGACTGAAACCAGTTTAGCAGCTCGTCACCTATTTCCCAGTTTTTAAGGTACCTTAATAAGATATTGTGGTCAAAGTCAAGAAAAGTGGCTCCAATAGGTCGATTCATTCATTCTCCCTCTATGCTTCATAATTTATTCTAATTTATACTGTCTTAGGTCTTCTGCACAAAAAGCTTGTAGCCATTGAAGCTCTTCAGGTTTGCTGTCTCCTTCTGCCACCGGAGAATCGAAGGAAGCTACAACTTTTAATGAGGATGATGGCAAGGATAAGTCTTAACAGAGAAATGCCACCTCTGTGTGATACCAGTGGAAACAGAGCTCTGGTATGTTATTAAACACTCCAGATAATTGGACCTTCCTGACTGCTGTGCGGTGCACTACAGGTGTCTCACAAATGGCTATGTGATTTGCATAACAAATGATCCACCCTTATGGCCCTTGCTTTCTTTTATCTCGTATTATGTTGGGGAATTTTCATCCTACAAATGTGTGGGTCGGCGCGTTTTCAAAGCTTTAATGCAATGTGCGACTTTCAGACTTTCAGCAGAAGTAAGCATTCTAGCGTTTGTAAATAATCACCTTGTTAATTTGCGCTTGTAATAGATCAAAGTTTATTGGGGTTTGTAAAATAAATAATCTTCACATCCTCTAAACACACATTTCTTGTTAAAGCCAGACTAATGAAATGTCATTGATACAGTACTGTGACAATAATAATCAGTGATAATTTGTTTTAGTAATAATTGCTAAACGTTGTGGAATTAAGATTGCTTCATTACTTATAACTGGCTATTGGTTACCTAATAAAGGGAAAGAGGGTCTTAGAAACATGTTGGTATATAACCAATTATTTTATAGCAAGAAAAAATTTTATTTCACTTTTAGTGCCTCTAATAATTTTATTTATTTTAGCATCCACCCAGGATAAAGCAGTGTCCTCACAAATATATTTTTCACTTCTTTTAATTTTCTTTATTGATTGTATGGCGCCATGCCAAATACAGATTAAAAAAGGTTTCCAAATTCACATTACTACCATTACCACATGCCTCCAACTCAATATAAATATATACTATCCCCTGAAATACAGTAAATATAATCTCTACCTACTTACATACTCGCTGGTCAATACTGGTCTCCTTGATCACTGTACAATATATGAGTGATTAAACATGGCTATTTAAATGTATAGGGGGCTTAACCCCCTTCACATTGAGTGACATGCTTAGACTGTTACAACTGTCCCTAAACTGTTGTTACATACTTTCCTATACCCACCTGTGTCCCCAACCCCTCCACTGAAGAAATAAAAAATAACCCTTTCATTTTATTTTCAAACTCGCGCTCCGTTACAGGTTTGTGTAAGAATAAATACGATTCATGAAATTCACAGCAAAAGTGTATTGTAATTATATGGGTTTTTTTTTTTTATATGACTAGTTGAGGCTAAAAGACTAGTTCTAAAATAGATTAAATTGTTCAATACAGAAATACCATAGTATTTATCTACATATTGTTTTTTTGTTTTGTTTAGACATTTTTTTAGTTTGGTGACCTCTATTAAATTTTGATACCTAACATATCAAAATTTTAATGCACATTTAATTTTGAAAAATACATACAAATCTTGAGAGATTTCTAAAATCAGGACAGATTAATCCATTTTTACATACTTTTCTCTAGCTACTCTTACAGGGTTATTCACTAAAGTGAGAATTACAGGGAATTCAAAGAACATGTCAAAATTTGGGCCAAAATAGCCTTGTTATGAAAGCTCTCCAAGTCAATTCTGTTTCCTGTTGTTTTTATGTTAAATAATGTATATAAAGATAAAACAAAGCCCAAAGTGTCCTTTAAAAACCGTATGTAATACGTATTTGTGCACGAAGTTAAGTAAGCGAGAAATTACTGAAGATGGCAAAAAAACAAAAAAAAACAAAAATAATCCTCTTGTCCTTAAGTTGGAACACAGACCTTGTCATTAAAGGGGTTAAAGGGCACTGTATGTACCCACATCTAAGAGAGAACTGATATATCCCGTATTTACAACCACTGTCTGTATCAGACTATTTGGTCCACACGTGTAGTTCGACATTACTGTGGTCATATGATAAACTGTCCTTTAGGAGTGTGAGTAAGACCAGTAACGCACAGGTAATTAAAGATCCCTACAACACATACCTATATCTGTATCTATTTATTTTGTGGCTGGATTTCCCCTTTAAAATCTGGTGACTGGATCATTCTGTGAAATATCTCTTTCATTTTGACAAGGTTACAAGAACACTATTTAATCTTTTCTCTGCTTAATCTCTATGCTATGCTGTCTGACAGAGAAAGTGTTAGCTGCCACCAGTTAACCTTTCTACAAGTAATATGTTGACATGTCACACCACCTTTATTTCATTTCCAAGAACGTTACACGGATTTATGGTTATTTCCATTTTGTTTTGGCAGATGGTACAGACCTTTTCTCGCTGTATACTCCGTTCTAAAGAAGAGGCTGACCTGGGTGAACTTTTGTCCACAAAGCTAGTGACATTTATGATGGACAATTATCAAGACATATTGAGTGTTCCTTTATCTTTGAAAAATGCAGTAGAGGATTATCTTGGTCATCAACGACGCGTTCAGGTAAAAGCATTTCTATTTTACCTGATATACATTGTTTCAAAGCCTAACTCAATTGCAGAAAACAATGCAAGTATAAAAGGCTTTATATTCGTGATTTACGCAATCCAAATTTGGGTTATACCCCCAGTCTAACTTGAGATGTATTGGAACCGCATGTGTGCTCAAAACAGCTTCTACTGACTGACCTGTGCTGACCGGAAGGATCGGGGCTATAATGGCATGTCACAATAAAGCAAACTAAACTATGCTTCTGTTTAAAATTTACGCCTTCCTTTCTACAGTCATTCTCTTCGTATGAAATGACTTATCGCACTCCATGATTAAAAATGATCAAATATATTAAGCTCACACATAGGCATCAATATCAATTCTCTTTCCTATTATTCTCTTGTGGGATATGTCTATTTGGCAAATGAACACACATAGCCAGGTGCGAATGGTATACAACGTGCCTCGGTATAATTTTAATTACCAGCTAAAATCTTCATTACTAATTTAAAGTGAGAACTATGGAAACCCAAGCAAGCAGTAAAGAATGTGATTCAGTTTTCTGAAGCCATATTGGAATATCACAATTTGACTTTGATATTTGCTTCTACTTTTTTAATGATCAAATAAGAAATATGGATGTTTATGTAAATGTTTTATGCCAGTCCAAAATCACATATGTTTATTTAGCCTTTGTATTTGGCTATACTTGGGGAAATATAACTTGAATTAGGATTTTTGGATTGGTAAGAACGCAAGCTTTCACACTAGTTTTATATGGAAGTTGTCATTTGATGGTAGATTTTGTTTATTTTTTTATTTTTTACACTATTGTAATGTTAGATGTGTTCTGTTTGAATCTGAATTTACCATTTTTTTTTTTTTTTGTTCCCTTAGATAAAATATCCAGGAGCTGATATGGACACCACACTTCATTCTAGTGTCACACAGCCCCAGGTCACGCCACATCAATATGAATACCAGAGAGTAAACAAGCCTCAAGATCCATTAAAACTCTCACTGGAGGATATTATCACAAATAAGCAGTTATCTTCAAAGGAGAGAAAGAAAAGGCTAAAACAGGTTAGACTTTACTCTGTTCTAGAGATCTATATTAGCAAAATGCTTCTCTGTTGACTGCAAATTTTAGGACCCTTGAACAAAGAATATCTTTTTAGATAATTTTCGATCAGCTGGCTACTACTCCATTGAGAAATTCTAAATGCTGAAGCTTTCTGTGCTCAAACTACAGCCTTGCATGGTTTACAGCAACCACTCTTACACTGGACCCAAAGATATGCATTTAAATCTAACACTAAGCATTCTAACCTTGCTTTCTCATATTAACAGCATCCTTAGTAGCTTGAAGGGACACTATAGCCACCCAGACCACTTTATCACAATGAAGTGGTGTGTATGCAGTGACCCTGTCCCTTTAACCTTCCAATGTAAAACATTACAGTTGTAGAGAAACTGCAATTTTTTACATTGCAGGGTTAAGGGGACAGAGTCACTGCATACAGACGTCCAGTGTTGTGAAAATCCCCATAGGAAAGCTTTCGTGATTGAGCCGCTTTAACCTTACATCTTCTCTATCTTTGCTTTTCGAGTGGCATATCACTTAGGTTTCATTTTACAGTTATTATAAACTGGTCATGATACATTAACTTAGTCAGTGACTGTTGCATGGAGCAGTCAGTCCAGTAACACAGAGCCCAAGCTTTGAGCTGACTGAGGCACTACAATTAACCACACATACACGTTAATTAAATAAACATTGGGAAATATCTTTCAGGCTTGAGGTAACATTGATCCCTATTAAGTGATTACAATCCCTGTAACACTGAGCTGAGTAAACCTAAAACTTCTTCTGACACGAAGGAAAAATGTATGTAACCCCAAGCTTAAAGGTACACTTCAATACAACTTTAATGCATTTGAAACATTTTGACCCGATGAATATGCGGTCATTTTTCCATGCTAATATCTTATCAGGTTTTGCACAAAATGATAAATGTTCTACAGATTGCTGCACAAGTAGCCTTTTTTGCTTAGCCACTCTAACTCATGCCAGAAATAATTTATCCATTTTTGAATTCACAACCATAGTAAGGATATCACAGTTGTGTACAAACATTTGATAAGAAAGCGCAAGAGTACAACACTACTATGGAGGAGACCGCGCAATCTTCTGTAGCCGTCACTACTAACAGCTGGGCGATATGACCAAGCTTCATGGTGGTAGCTCCTACTTTTCTTAATATATATTTTGACTGCGTTGAAATTAAGTGAGATTCCAACACAGTCAATGTGAGTAATTCATAAATATTTAATTTTTATGAAAAACACTTTTGAAAGGGGGGGATGACAGAGCCGATTTAAGTCTCTGTAGAAATGCACACAAAGCATGAAATGTGTAATATTCGTGTTGGCAGACTAATTCCCTCTGTTGTCTTTTCTCCCCCCTGTAGCATAGCTATTTTTCCAACTGATGTTTCAATAAAGGAATTATTTTATGTGGTCCTGAAACTGCCTGTATCTCTTTCCCTCCCGGGGCCAGCAATTTTCACTACTTGGATTTGGTCATACCCTCATAATACTTAATCTTTTTAAATCTAAACCCTCGCTAGCATTAACCCTAAGCACACAGTTTTGAGATTGTATCACTTCAGAGAGGAGAATTCTAAAGGGAGTAGCGTAATGGGCAATTCAATAAAATTAAAAAAGTAAATCTACAGATAAGGGAAGGAATACCCAGGCAAAATAAATGATATTTCCCTTGCAAAAGTAATAAAAAAAAGCTCATCTTCTTCATCTACCTTCTAAATTGCTCCAAGTGGTCTTTTTGAGGGGAAGAGAGAAACCGTATATAGTGCACAACACTGTATAAAGCCGCATGCTTTAATGGTCAAATTGCACTTATGCGGCACTTCCGCTAGCTCAGGGAAGCTAATGGAAGAAAAAAGCATTTTAGTGATTAATTATAAAAGTGCATTTGAAATGAGATACTCCTCATCCATAAAGCACTTCAGCTTCAGTGTTGTGTTGCAGGAAATATTTAGCATCTTGGTTATTTGGCCTACATTTTGCAATTTAGTTTCCAGTTTACTGAGATTCACCGCTTTGGAGTTATTTGCCCAGCCAATTCTATACACATGGACAATTGTATGTAATTCAATGCGATCCAACTTTAGGGGGGTTCTCTAGAGACTGTCAGCATGCCTAGAAGCATAGCTTAGACATCTAGACTGCCACTGCTGCATGCTTCAAGTGGCTTTGTCACCTTAAACATAACTTTCTATTATTGTTTCTTATTTTTCTTTCTCTTTCAGAATCTGTTCTTTTATTAATTTCCAATCTATTTCACTTTAAGATGAAGTAGGGATTACTTTGTTTATTGTATTTTCCTTACACTTGACAATCTTGACAAAGGATGGAGCGCAAGTCCAGTTTTTCAAGCTACCAAAGGAAGTGGACTTTTCCTTAAAGGACCACTCTAGGCACCCAGACCACTTCAGCTTAATGAAGTGGTCTGGGTGCCAGGTCCAGCTAAGGTTAACCCATTCTTTTATAAACATAGCAGTTTCAGAGAAACTGCTATGTTTATGAATGGGTTAAGCCTCCCCCCAAAGCCTCTAGCGGTTGTCTCATTGACAGCCGCTAGAGGAGCTTGCGTGCTTCTCACTGTGATTTTCACAGTGAGAGCACGCCAGCGTCCATAGGAAAGCATTCAGCCAACGGGGAGGATCGGAGGAGGAGAGCTCCCCACCCAGCACTGGAAAAAGGTAAGTTTTAACCCCTTTCCCCCTTCCAGAGCCGGGCGGGAGGGGGTCCCTGAGGGTGGGCGCACCCTCAGGGCACTATAGTGCCAGGAAAACGAGTATGTTTTCCTGGCACTATAGTGGTCCTTTAATCTACACCGTTTGTCACGATTGTCCGTTATAGAAAGATACATAAATAATGGTTGAAAGTCCCTTTTTAAATAAGTTGTCTAATTTTATATTTTCCATATCTTCAAACTCTGGTAAAGAAGAATATATTATTCCACCATTTCCTTTTTTGTATTTTACTAACTTAATGTCTTCCTCAGTTCCAGAGATCACATCCAGAGGTGTACAAAGAGCGTCTACCTACTCCTGAGAGTGAAGCAGCACTATTTCCAGAGAAAACAAGTCTAAAATCACATTTATCCTTTTTTACGCTAAAACGTCCATTTCAGCCATTTCAGAGGACCAGGAGCTTTCGCATGTAGCTTTTTGTTTTTATCTTGGTGGATGATTGGCCTTTTAATTGGCAGCTTTTCGTCTGATTATTTCCATAGCTTGATGAATACAATGGTTTACTATGGGGGGGGGAGAAATACTGTATGTAACTACTGAAAACGAAGAACTATATAAACGCAAGCAAAGAAGAGCAGCATGACCCGAAACATTCTCTAGAAGACTTATTTCAGTATTTTTTGACTGTATACTTTTAGCTTTTCATTTTTAAAGCTTCACTTTGAAACTTTTTTTCTTTTTTTTTTTTTTTAACACAAACTGACTACTGAGTATATGAACTACAAATATTACTTGAATTTATACTCAAAGGGTACATTTCAAAAGATGTCTTATGGTTTTTGTTTTTTGTAACTTTTTTTTATTTTGTTTCTAATGTACAAACTTGAATTCTTTTAATACACTGTTTATGTTCTATTACCGTTCATGTAGCATGTGTACCTGCTTTAGATGTGTCTAGTTGTATGTGCCTGGAATGTAAAGCTCTGTCTATGGCTGTAGTATAGGCTATTATGAGCAATAATATTTTATTTTTGACAGGATGTTTGTTTCAGGGAACGACAAAATGACTGATCTACCCACACCACTGTACATGAGTATTTAGTGATTAGTATGATGACCATTCAATTCGAGCCACTATCTGACACTGCAGTGTATGTTCATAATTGTGTTCTATTTCTCTTCATTTTACTAGGTTAAGTTGAAATTCTATGAATTTTTAGCTTGTGTTTTTTTTTTATTTTTTTTTTTTATTCTTGTTTTACCAGTGTGTAAATCTATTGGAGCACAACCTAACATGAAATGAATAATAGACTGCACTAATATAGAGATACTTTACAGTGAACCTGCCTTGATTTGCTGCATGTGGTGGTTTTTAGGATCATTGTTTTTGTAAAATCCACCATTGCTACTGTGGGGAGTATATATGCGATTGTTTATTAATTTGTTTAGTATGTACAGCTTAGTTTACAAGTATGACTGTTAACTCAGACTCCCAAGTGTGAATGTCCCTGTGTTATTTTAACCGTGTTTAAAGAGCGGTGCAGATCTCTTCTTGATGGGGTCAGGATTTGTAGTTTACACCTATTTCTCACCAAAATTCCCAACACCATCCATTATGATTTCACAAATGGTTGCACAACTGTAGCAACGTATCCAGGTTTTGCTTTTAAAGACTACTCTTATGGTGCAATAGAAATAACGATTTTCTCAGGATACACGCATTGTTTTTTTTTTTTTTTAAATGTTAACAAGACTGATTTAATTAGAGGGAAAATAATGATTATAATTACAATGTTCTGTTCACTAAAATTGTATACATTTCCTGCGGGGAACGATTAACGTTAGATCACCTTAAACATAGATGTTCAACATTAGGGTGTACTGTTTAAATTTTAGAACAAATCTTTGTAAAGATGGCTCATAACTTTAAAAACCTGGCACATACGTGTTTCTTTTGCCTGTTAAATATAATTCTTTTTGTTTTTACTTTTAAGCCTGTTACAATCCATTGTGTTTTGTCAAGATACATTATATTATATGCACTTATTAAACACCTTTTTTGTTTTAGTATTGAGTGTATTTCTTCTTTAAGTATTGATTGTGCACAAGGAAACATAATTTTCCAATGTATAAAGTGTATGGTTAAAGGACCACTCTAGGCACCCAGACCACTTCAGCTTAATGAAGTGGTCTGGGTGCCAGGTCCTTCTAGGGTTAACCCATTTTTTTTATAAACATATCAGTTTCAGAGAAACTGCTATGTTTATGAATGGGTTAAGCCTTCCCCCAAAGCCTCTAACGGCTGTCTCATTGACAGCCGCTAGAGGCGCTTGCGTGCTTCTCACTGTGAAAATCAGTGAGAGCACGCAAGCGTCCATAGGAAAGCATTGTAAATGCTTTCCTATGCGACCGGCTGAATGCGCGCGCAGCTCTTGCCGCGCGTGCGCATTCAGCCGAATGGGCGTGGAGGAGGAGGAGAGCTCCCCGCCCAGCGCTGGAAAAAGGTACGTTTTAACCCCTTTCCCCCTTCCAGAGCCGGGCAGGAGGGGGACCATGAGGGTGGGGGCACCCTCAGGGCACTATAGTGCCAGGAAAACGAGTATGTTTTACTGGCACTATAGTGGTCCTTTAATTACTCCAACTCATGTATGATAATTCATTACGTAAAGAGGTTCTGTCATTATGGTAATTCGATACGTAAAGAGATTCTGTCACCTTTGAGTGTCTTTGCATCCCCCATTGTGGTTGCAGTGGAGGGTAAATATATTTGCTTGAAACGATCTCCATCTGGCACCCCATCTTTTTTCAACACCTGTTTCTTCATGCACCACAACACATGTCAGTGCTGTACTCCAACGCATGACCAAGAGTATGTTATCTGTAGAGGGTCCTATGAGATCACAGGAACCTCCATAGATGAAGTCTCTGAAGCTCTGTCTTTTGTCATATTTTGTTAGTTTAGGCACTTATAAAACAGTAATCCATTTAGAATTTCTGTGAAATACATTTTTGGTGACTGTGCCAGTCTAACTGTGGTGACCCTGGATACAAAAGCTTATAAAGATTATAATATGTTAATTTTTTAAAAATAGTAAATTACAGATTGTATCTGTACATATACACGTGTATACATAAAATGCTGTAAGCCATACTGGATCTGCTAGATGTGGTAAGAATTAGAATCAACATATTCAGACAGCTTGATAATCTAAACCTTTGACTGCACCCATCTCACCTTAGAGTATTGAGCCCTGAATTGTTAGCTCGATTTAACATCAGGCAGGGCCCAGCAAGATAGACACAAGCAGAGTGAGCTCCTAAGCACTTTTTGGATTTTAGCATTTAAAACCCAATTTATGTTGCCATATTCAACATTTCTCCAAGGCAGATACTTCCACACTCCAGATACTGCATGGGAAGTTTATCTTGACATTTCTGGGACTTACCTTGCGAGGCCTAGTAGGGTGGGTGGAGCGGTCTGTCTCCGCTCCTTTTACATAGTACCAGGTGGGCTCCCCCCCCTTCACCTTCGAGCCAGTGGTGTTTTTCCTGGTCCCATACAGCCTTAATCTTGATCTGGATTGACACCGCAAGGAATACGTTTCTAGAAAGATTAATCCTAGTAGCATGATCTAAGACAGCTGACGTTATCCACGCGGCATCTGTGAAGGAACTGAATATACCAGACTACATTTTGTGGCCTATTATTGGCCTTTAATCTCCTATGTGCTAAATTCTGGAAGTCATTGAAGGAAGGAGGGATTAAGCTACTAAAGAATCTTCCAAACTCTGCAGAACACACCTATCTGCTCCTGTCCTACACTGTTCCAGAGGGAAACTAGGCCTCTGACACCTCGGGGTATTGGAGGTGAGCTCAGAAGACTGCCTTACTCCAGGCGAAAAGCGTCCAGGAGAAAAAAAACTCTGCAACACTGAATGGGCTGTAGGAAGAAGCAGCATCCCGAGACCTGGCCCAGTCTCAGGTCAAGCCTGGCCTGGATGGACTAATTTCACTGCTCATTAATGATCCCGGAAGCTGTGTGGCAACCACTTAAAAAAATGCCAGAGTGTCAGGCAGGCGGTTCCTTGTGACCCTCCTATATAAAGCCTGATCCTTAAAGTTCGAATTGGTTAGCCCCAATGGACAAAGTCAAGATTCCATTCTTATATTGTAGACTGTTTTGGCTTCTAAGCTATATAGGTTGCATTGTTTATACGGTTCAGTCAATTTTTACTTTTATCTTGACTTTTCTTATGGTTGTATACTCCTTTAACTAGAGTCCTTGATTATACTAACCTAGTTACACTTATCAGAGCCATTACCCTGTTATCCTATACTGTCGAACAAGCTGTAATATATATAATTCATCATAGATCAGTGCAGTTAACCTCTTGCAAGTTCGTTTAATCCTAGTGTTATCTTGTCTTTTGAACTGCTACTGAATCTTACTGTACATATATTTATTTATGAAAATGAGGTGCTTTACACTACCACTTATGCAGATATTGCTTTTGTAATCTCCTTAAGTGGAGCCCTGATATAAATTGGTTCTATATGCCATCTGTATTCTGCATTCATCTAAATAAAAGGTTGATTGACAAAAAAGCAAATTGGAACAATAGAAATCAAATAAAAAAAATAGAGCAGAATAGAATATGTAAAAGTATGAACAGGAAAAAAATATATACACCATAAAACACCTAACACTAATGCATTTCCTAGATTAACGACCAGACTGAGTTTTTAAATACCTGTTTTGATGGCGTGGATAGGATAAGTGACAAGCACAATGATGCTGTATGGAATTATTCCGTATAAATGGTTAAACTCCAAAATACTTTCTTCCTGTTTTTGGGGGCACAATTTAAGATCATGTTCAGGGGAGTCATTGTGTAGTAATTTGACATTTTTTCCCAGCACAAAGTAACATTAGTTATAAAGACTGTTACTTTTAAATTCTCTCCAGCAGAGGGCAGCATACACAGCCTTTTGTTTGGTATTTTCCGCACACATGTTCTCCCATTTGTTTAAACATGTTAAATGCTGTCGCTGAAAAGGTGGATAAAATAAATTGAAGGCTTCAAAAAATGGGAATGTTAATTAGCAGGGAACAAATGAAATGGGGAAAATAGCAAAGATCATGTAAATTGAGGTTTTAACATACTAAAGAATGTTTTAGGAAGCATGGTTTTATTTGAGACAAAGAAGAGGCCTTTAAAAAGTGGCCCAAAGTGCTACAAGAGCAATCAGCAGGGGGAATCCTTGGTGTTTGCATTGATTTTTCTTCATTTTGAACTTTGCCCAAGACCTGTTCTATATAATATATATCTATTATGTACAGATATTTTTATTTTTGTTCTTTTTATAAAGCAGATCTAGCCTACTCATTGCAGTGGAAAAGGGCATTTGCGATTTTAGTTCTATGCACCATTAAAACAGCAGGGGAGGTACTAGACACTTCCTTTAATATGCTTGCAGAGTGTGTATATCAAGGAGAGGCTTCATATTTAATGTAAAGCAGAAATGGGTTCTCTTTTCATGACTCATTCAGGCATTAATAAAAACACCAGGTGTTCACAGCAGACCACCAATATCTCCTGCACCATGTAGCGCTTTGAGCTAATCTTGTAGATTTGTCATGGAACTGACTGCACAATTTCTCTCTAGTGCAAAAAAACGCACTATAAACATGTATGTGCCTCATTAAAACGTATTAAATCGGTATTTGAAGCCAACAAATGTTTAGTACATTGATACATTGCATTCTCCTTTGTTACTACAGAGCTTAGTTTGTGCACTCGGGATTTATTAAGAAAATACACATATTCGTAGATTTTGCCACCTTGCAATCATTTTATATATATTATAAAAAAATTAATAAAAAAAAAAAAATGGTTTTCTGGGAATGACGTTTGGTGGAATTTGTTTTGTATTAGATTAAAACATAAGTGTTAATTCCATGAAGATATTCAAAAGTTCATTGGTACTAATTCTGTAGGTACTGTGTGGCGGAGAGGGCTGAGGTCGTATACAGGCTCAGTCATTGCATGCATAAACCTTGTCCCATCCAAAAAAGGATTCCTTTTTAAATAGGTAACTTATATAGGTATATGTTGTGATTCTGACTTCTACAATTAGAATATTTACTTATTTAGTGTTTTGTCAAACTATGTGCCACAGGGACTCTTTTTTTTTTTTCTGGGAAAAAGACCATAAACAATTTGGACAATGTTGTGTTTTCTTTCATATTACAAAAAGTGTGGATTTAATTGAAATTGTCACGCTTATGAATTATACTGGTTACACCTCCATGGCTTTCAATCAGAGAACATGTCCTGTTACTTCTTGGTTGCTTAGATCAGTCAAGTTAAACTCAAGAATCATGGAATTGACCAGAGCTGTTTTGGCAAGTCTGTGATTGGACAGCTACAGAAAGTCTAGGTGGGGCTAGAAGGGGAGGGCTGCAAAGGCAGCAAACGAGATCAGCTGCTTTGACAAGCTGTTTTTAGATATCTATAAAAATAATGCATATTTAAATGTATACATGTTTTCATTGGGGTGTATCTACTTAACATAACATACATATTTATATATTTTATTTATTTTAATTCTTTTTGTATTGGGGAGTGGAATGTGACTTTAGCTACTGCAGCTAAATGTTATCTAAGGAAAAGTTTAACAGCTAGAGATACCTGTTGGTTACCCAGGATCTGATCTACACTAAATCCATAAAGGTCTACGGGTTCATTTCATAGAATTATTTCAGGAATCCCGAAAAATACGAGATTTCGAAGCAGGGTACACAATAAATAAGTTCATAGATGTGAAACTGGAACTGGAGTAAAATAAATTGCATTGTAGGCATAGAAAGAAAATGCCCATTTATTTGTTATCAATACTCTGGAGCAAAGCTCAAGCCACCATGCAACCACTGTTTTTCTAAGTCTTCAAGAGTCGGATTCCTTGGAACACGACATTTATATTACTATGGGCTGTGTTTGTAGTGGGTGAATTATATTAAATAGAAATATGAAGCATGTTGGGTGATCAAGTCACTGGCACATTTTCAGTTTTTTCAGTGTTGTATTTTGCTCATCTTCTAATGTGTTTGTGTCTTCAGGACTGGGTTTGGAACTACTGTAGGTGGTGAAACAAATACAACACCTCAAACAAAGGCATTTGCCGTTTCTATTCCTTTGGGGATACTGGGAAAACCTGGACTGGATTGGAAACCAATGCTCCCCTCGTCCAAATACTTGCGGATCTGGTGGGACTATCAAGATTTTGCGGTCCTGTCTATCCATAGTGGGCTGATTTCCTGGTGTCCCATTTCTGGAGGCACTAGGAACCTGTCCCTAGTAAGTGCATCATTAGTAGGGATGTGCACGGGCAAAAAATTTGGTTTAGCACTTCCGAAATTCTGGACTTTGGCAATTTCATAACCCTAACCATACCTCTAACCCTACTAGGGGAAGGGTTAGGGTTGGGGATAGATTCCTGTCATCATTCCCTTAATTTTCCCTCCCTCTCCCTCTCCACTTTTCAGAAATCCGAAGCACTTTGGCACTACGGCAATTCAGTTTGATTCGGCAATTCGGACATTTGGAAGCATTTGAAAGTCCAAATTACCGAAATTCGGACCAAATCGAATAGAACATGTCTAATCATTAGATGGGCTTGCACTGTGCGCAATGGTGTCCAGGCACTAGACCATGAACATATTGTTTCAGCCGCGGTCTGTGCAAGGTCTGCCCTGAGTGTGGGTGACTGGTAAGGCTATCAGTCTGCATGCATTCAAACCAGGCTGACAAGCCTATTTTGGGCAGTTACACAAATGGCGTAGTTGCACACCACCAGAGGATTGCTCACCCCCTGTCTTGATTTCATACTTCCCAATGTTGGGACGTACAATGTTGTAGTGTAAAGCAGATTTACCTTCAATACCACAGGTATTAATTTCTGCTCCATCATGTTATTAGTTATTATTCTTGTCAGCCTGGCACCAGATTGAGATTTATGTTCAATGGTGCATGTCTCATTCTCTGATCAACTGGCTGCACATATTGGCAAATGACTTTGTGTAGGATAGCTTTGGCAATGGAGACCCTTTTTCTAAAAATACAAATTAATTATATTTTCAGTGTGCAAACAATTTATTTGTAGAACCTTTTTTGTTTTCTACAATGCATAAGTAAGCAAAATGTAGAGTGTTTTTATTAAATGTGTAAGATAAGTTTCAGCTTCCTCAGCTATCATATTGGGACTTTTTTTATTTCCTTTTAAAGCATTCATAGTACACTTTCCAAACACAATGACAAGATAGCATCAGGTACCACCATAACATATTTTAAAGGCTACTTTGTTGAGACATGACTTAGTTGAAGCATGCTTGTTTTGGGTCAAGTAGCCTAGAGCTAATTTGTTAGCTTATTAGTTTTTTTGTGTGTGTGTTTTTTCCCCCCCTCTATATAAATATATACCAATAGAGTTGTGGTGGGGGAAAAAGTGTGGATGAAAACCCCTTCCACCTGAAGTTAGTGGATAGTTAATACATTGCTAAACACAATTACACACCTCAGTCAAGCCATAATACTTGCTTTTCCCACAGAAATCTCACTTTAACAGTGTTCTCCCTCTTACTTCAGGTGGAAGGGGTTTTCATCCACAATTTTTTCCCCCACCACAAGTAACAGCCAGCCTTTATAGCAAACCAGTAACCAACCTCATGCTGATGAGTTACATTAACAACAAAACAGCTGTCCATGAGTGATTCACTGGCTCTGCATCTCTTCCTGAGCTGTGTTTCAAAGCTGTTGTATACAGCAGACACATACTCCAATGAATCCATGTATAAAGTGGAATTATGAGGCAAAATTGTGGTTCTTTGTTAAACTCATTTGCATACACCTACCCAGAATCCCTTGCAGTAGTGAGAGCACTGTTAAAGTGAGATTTCTGTGGGAAAAGCAAGTCTTATGGCTTGACTGGTGTGTGTATTTGTGTTTAGCAATGTATTAACTATATATATATATAATTCTCTCACTCTCTCTCTCTCTCGTTTTCTCAGGGAGTTATTATGGTTTATATTCTATCTTGTTTTCTATGATGCTGTTTCTCTTTGCTCAGATTTCAAATGCTACATTGAAGTTTATAGTGGCGTGCAACATGCTTGATTGTGAGATCATGTTTCTCAAAGGATCACTATAGGGTCAGGCAGGGCCGGCACTACCTATTAGGCGGACTAGGCAGCCGCCTAGGGCGCCCCTTGGGAGGTGCGTCCATGAGGGCGGACGCACCACCCGGGCGCAGCCTGAGGAGGGGGCTGACAGGAGATAAATGTTTTATCTCCTGCTCTGTAAATGTAACTTTAATCATACACAGAAGGCTCCTGCAGAGTCTGGTAAGCCATTTGCAGTCCAGGATGTAAGAAATTTGAAATTAAACAGAATTTGCAATAAAGGAAGTGTAAACATTAGATTACTTTTTCAGGAAGTACTTAGGAAGGCTGTGTAAGTCACATGCACGGAGCTGTGACTAGGGCTGTATAAACAAAGTGATTTAACTCCAAAATGGAAGATAATTGAGCAGTGAGACTGTAAGGGCATGATCTATACACAAGAACTGCTTCATTAAGCTAACGTTGTTTTGGTGACTATAGTGTCCCTTTAATTGTTTTAATGATACGTATACTTAGCTCTCCTCGTATACTGGTGGACTGCCAATATTGTACTATTAGAGTCTTTTTGTTCACTCCATATATTCAGAAATTACTTGCATTGGGATGAGCTAAAGCTGCACCAGTACCAGTACGGGGTATACTGCCAATCCTGCTACCATTACAGCTAGGTTGTTAGCTCTAATAAAAATGGGTACACTATATGCACCTTCTTTCCCCTTCCTTTTTCAGATCAAATATTGTAAAATCTACAATCAGTTCACTACCCATTTTGGGTGCAATGTATATATTTCTTTATCTTGCAAGATTTAAATTTTTGCTGCTTATTTTTTTTTTTTTTTTTGCATTAAGCGCTGTTTCCTTTATTTTTCATTGTTTTAATGATAACCTGACTTAGTGTTTTGCCAACTTCTCCAGTATGATGGTCCCCTTCTGAACATTTACAAACATTTGTGGATCCATTTCTTCTATTCCCCTGGTTTGTTATGCTCAGTTGTTCACCCGTCATTGCCCCCAATTACCAAGCCTATTGTTACTGCACCGCCCAAAAAACTCTCTTTTTACATCTGCTGTGCTCTGTCCATTCTTAACTATAAGACACTCAAATAATGAGTATCCTCTGGAAAACTAATGACCAAACAATAATGAATGTAAATAAATGCTATACAAAATAATAATAGATGGAAATAGACACCATGGAAATACTATAGAGTGATCAAATGAAAGAATAGGTGCCAAGTGGCTTGCCTTCTATCCTAGAGTCTCTAAAATAGTCGCTGAAATTCGCAGACTTAGACTTTGATATAATCCATAGTGGTCAATGTCTGCAATTAATATCAGCTACACTTGAAAATACAAATAGACTATAGGAATATGCTTATACCCGGTGGGGTTCAAAAAATGCTCAAAGTAATGTAAAATTTATAATGACTTGCATCACTTGATAGTGAGGTAGAAAGTATATAAATTACTTAGAAAAAAATAAATTCATTTCGAGCAAAATGTCAGGCTGTATCAGAGTACTACCCTAGATTAGTGGAGTTCATATACTAAAGGCTGATTTGGATACAATTTATCTCTGTGGTTATTTAATATATAAGCGTTTAGTCACACTAATATCGCTATATTGATACTCTTTACTGTTTAACTGTATCGATTAAATATTCAGAGTTTAGCTATACAGGGATGGTGGATTTTTTTTTTCTAATTATGCTTTACAGCACTGATCATTATTTATCTCTAATAGCCATCCTTGTAATAAGGAAGTATTAGTACTCTGATACAGCCTGACATTTTGCTCGAAATGAATTTATTTTTTTCTAAGTAATTTATATACTTTCTACCTCACTATCAAGTGATGCAAGTCATTATAAATTTTACATTACTTTGAGCATTTTTTGAACCCCACCGGGTATAAGTATATTCCTATAGTCTCCTTGTATTTTCAAGTGTAGCTGATATTAATTGCAGACATTGACCACTATGGATTATATCAAAGTCTAAGTCTGCGAATTTCAGCGACTATTTTAGAGACTCTAGGATAGGAGGCAAGCCACTTGGCACCTATTCTTCCATTTGATCGCTCTATAGTATTTCCATGGTGTCTATTTCCATCTATTATTATTTTGTATAGCATTTATTTACATTCATTATTGTTTGGTCATTAGTTTTCCAGAGGATACTCATAATTTGAGTGTCTTATAGTTCTTTTTATTAGGGGTCAAGCCCCAAGACACTTTTGGAGTGTCTTATAAGGTGTGATTTTCTACAGGCTGTAGTGGATTAGTCTGGTTTTTGACAGCCACCACCTGTAGATGCTCTTTTCCTTTTGTATATCTGTCCATTCTTAGTTCTGTCTACCCTATCTTTCACTGATGCCCCCTTGTCTGATGTCGCTTCCTTCTCATTTCCCACTTCAATTCTATGATCTTCACCTCTTCTCTGCTCTCCCTTCTTCCATGACATCCCCTCACTCTCATTCACCCTACCTCTGTTCACCTCCTTCCCATTGACAAATGTACATGTCAGATGTCTGTAGGAACACGATTCTAAGGCTCCCCCCCTTGTAAATCATTGCAGGGTTAAAGAATGTTAGAAATGGTTATGTAAAAGAGGTTTAAGATTTGAGAGGGGTCATATCAGAGTTAATTTAGTGTTAAGAGGATTAAAAGCTTGAGAGGAGTTATAGATGTTGCATAAGTAGTGTGTATGATTACATTGGGTGTTTAGTTTATAAGAGAGATTGATACTAGGATTAAGATAAATATTTATTTTTGTTTGTTTTTCAGGTTTAGGCTTTGATTGCATAAACTAGGGCCAAGGAAAGGATTTCTTTGGATTATGGGAGGGTTTCATTTAGGGTTAGGGAAAATGAGGGTTTAGGGCATGTGGAGTTTGAATGGTTATTTGCAAAGTACTCAACTCCTGTCTTCTGTATTACAGTCATCCTCCTATGCTCGATTGTTGATCTGCAGCAGCTGTTACACAGTGTGCATCACTCAATGCTGTCCCTTCTCCTCCAGCAAGGCCTTTCCGGTGTGAGAGGCCGCTGGGGTGCAGATGGGAAGTGATCTCTTCCACTTCCTGTCCAGCCTCACATACAGACACCGGAGTAACTGGGACAGCACTGAGTTCTACACCCTCTATAACTATTCCTGCAGCACTGTTATCAAGCTTAGGAGGCTGAATGGACTACTGAGTACATTGGTCAAGGCTCCTGGGTATAATCTATCCCCATCAGCCCATTTAATTTCCAAAAGGGACATTATACTGGCCGAGCGGAAGGTCTGGACTTGTTCAAAATGCTCGGACAGAAGTTAGCAGAGAAATTTGAACCTTGCTGGCACAGTGAAGACTGGAAGCGACATAACCTCAGGCTCGCACACACAGGGATGATGCCATAATTCACTGGGAGGGGCAACTGAAGCTGCCACTTGGGATGCCCATACATTGTTGTTGGAAATCTTCTCACCGGTGGCGATCTCAACCCAGCAGGCCTTTGATCCCACCCAGAGTTGTATAAGCTGAGATGGGGCTGGGACTCCTGCTGACATGCTCTCCTCAGTTTGGATGCCTTCACTGCGTATACATTTTCTTTTTAATGTTTATGCCTAAGCTTAGTTGTTGAATTTTATATTGCTAATGTGATTTCTCTCTTTCCTTCTTACACTTTATACCAGAGGTTGCTCAAAGTTGATGTGCTTTATGCCATAACATGTTATAGTAGTTTCCATACTATCACTGGAGTTCTTTGGATGGAACACTCTGCTGTATAATAGTTACTGGAACATGTATACCTATATTAAAAAAATTGTGCTGTATAGCATGGTCTTACAAAACTTTTCTAAAAAAACTTTTTGCTGCAATTTTATGCTGCTGTAATGTTGATGCACAACAAAAATAGAACATTAAAAAAAAAAACTAGCAACACAGCATCTGGATACCATAACCACTACAATGAGCTACTTTTTGTTCTAGTACTCTGAGGGCCCATTTAAAGGTCTTTTGGGGTAAAGCAAATTTATTTCTGCTGGTCTTTGATTACTTTTTTGGATAAACGACAAATATTTTAACTGCATTATATGCATTCCTCAATTACTGTTGCTTTATATAGAAAAATAGAGGAAGTTCTCCCCAGGAATAAATTTTTTAGCCGTGGACCTCAAACCTTCGGTCTCTGTATGCTGCTTACCTCTTATATAACATGAATATGATAAGGAATATGTACTGTGCAGAAAGACCTGCTGAGATAATTGTGAGGAGTCTGGTAGACCTGAATTCAGAGTCCATGTTTCTGTAATCAGTAGCAATGATGCTGTGCAAATAAGATACCCAATTAAAGAGTTACTACTAGCACCATAACCACTACAGTCCAGATGACAGGATTACCCAGGTTATGAGAAAAACAGTTTATCAGCCTTTTGTCTCCTCACCTAAGGATTCCAAGGCTCTCTGGTGGTCTGATGACCAGCCTCTGGATTCTGCAGAGTTGTGGAAGCTGGAAGCCCTGGCTGTCTTCATTCATTGGCTGAGAGCACCGGCGGTGGAGTTACACCTCAGTTACACCTCATGTAGGAGAGCAGTTAAAATCTGTACGTGCAGTATTTCATAGCAAAAATCTGCAGGTACGGGCTCCTCTAATCACTGGTCACGGTGCTTGTAGTAACCCTTTAATGATAGAATCCTGAATTTTCATACCAGATATGAGACTGACATTTATATGACAAATATATGGTAAATAAAAGCTAAACTTCTATCCTTCTAACAAGTCAGAGGAGAAGACCTGCAAGTCCAGAGGATTTGCATAACAGTTTGTCCATATGAAATTTAAATACATATATTTTCAAGAAATAGTAATCCATCATGTTTGCCTTGTTTGGTGGATGGCAGATACAATTTACAAGTAATGATTACCCAATCAAAGGTAGCTATGAATAAAATACACGTGTTAAATTTCTACAGTCAAGAGATTAAAAAATAAATAAATAAAAAGTTTGGAATTGTCACTCGAGAGGCCAAACTGCGCAATCCTCTGTCTATTCTGTCCACGTTCCATGTAAGACAAATGATATATGGACTTAATTATCTCCTTACAATATATTCTCTTTCCAATGACTTAATGAGAAGGAACAAATACATGCTCTGTGGTGAGCAGATAAGAGGAGCGGTGATATGTGAAACCTCAGTGCTATGCCAAGGTGCTTGCTGAGCAGCAATATGGTAATGTTATATGAAAGTCCAAAGATAAAATGTTAGCTCAGACATTCTGCACCTAAATTCCTATTTGAGCTTCAACAGGAGATGGCACTAGATAAACAATTGGGATTACTGATAATGCCTAACTTAGTGCCAACTTGCCAAAAACAAATACAAAAAACCAAGCGAATAGGAGCTGCTTTTTGGTCAATTATTAGAGAAAATATGAGCTCATTAATATTAGATTATGTGTTCATTTTGTATGATTTTCACATGCCAGAACTTGCCTTAATGCTTATACTTTTGCAGTTATACTCATGACTCGAGCAGTAATAATGGTTCTCTAAAAGTAGCATCAATTCTGCACATGTAACACATTCATAGAAGTAGCACTTGTCCACAATTTTTGTCATTTGGAATCAGCGGTATAATACAGCTGTATAGGGGCTCTTTATATTCTCTGTCACCTACTGTGTGACCTTTTGATATACTAGATTCACAGAAAACATATCTTTGCAGAAACATTACTTCAAAATACTATTTACTAGGTGGTAGAATGCAAATAAAAATAGTCCGATAAAATAATTACCTGGACTAGGGAGAGGGAATAAGACAAACAAAGATAGATAGCTCTCAAACTGGAATCTAAAGGATCACCAAACCTTTAAAGAGATACAGGACAGAGAGAGATTATATAGTATAGTGCAAATATCCAGGATCTAAAAATCTTAGTAAATAACATAAAATATAATTTATATATATATAAAGATAAAAAATACAAAATAGAAAGTCTTATATGAAAATGTCCAGTAAGATAACTAACAGGTCCAATAGTATAGAGCAAGTACAAAAGTCCTGCAGCGAAAAGACCTTAGTGGATTAATAGTCCAATGCAGTGCATATGAGAATAAAAGAATCTTATATAAAAATGTCCAATGTAGGGTCGAAGCTAAGCGGCCAGGCCGAGCAGTCGCACTGGAGACGGGCTCCGTGCAAAAACGCTCTCAAATAGCCAAAATCAGGGCAAAATCTTACCCAATCGACGGTTGGGCGGCCTGGAGAAGGGAGACCTAACATTGTAGAGCCAAGAGCCAAGCATCCCGACCGAAATCGGAGGCTCCTACCCGGGGATAGACCTGAGGCCTACCAGAGGCCTACCCAGACAACGCAGCCACTCACCTGGAGGTCTCCCCGGCATACTTCCTCCCCCTCCCCCCGCCGGAGAGGGATATCCCGGTACCTAAAGCCTGAGACGCAATGACTAAAACACAGAGGAGCCAGCACAGCACCAGCAATCATCGGGTCACTGGGAAGCAGCTAAGATGACCGCCCAGCGAAGGCCCCAACAGCGAAGCACACATGCCCAACCAACCATGAACCCCCTGAGGGACTTCGACTGACTCTGTGCAAGCCTCTGATCAATGCTGAGCGATCGTGGAATGGCTTACCGTCTGGCAGTGAAATTAGTGGCCACATGGATCCATCCAGTAACCAGGTGGCGCTATTACAGGCATCCACTACAAGCACCCAGAAAGGCAACCAGACCCCGCAAACACCGTCGAGCCCAAGGGCAGGAAACAACGCCATACTGCATGGGCGAACACAATGGCCCCCACGCTCGAGGGAAGAAGACTGCTAAGCCGGCCTCCCACACAAGCCTCCAGCGAGGCTCGCATCCATCCCTCCATATCACAGCTGCAAACCGGAGAGCTGCACAGATGAACACCCTGCTGATTACCGCTGGAGAAGAGCCCCAGTGCTGGGACACCTTCGGGGAGACCACCGCTGACAACAGGAGACGCGTCCATGCACTGGGCATTGATTGAGGGACCTGCCTCTGTGCCTCTCGGGTGAACATACCACATATGCATCTGGAAGGCACAATCACATCTGGCAACAGCCGTTAACATATGGACTGCCTACGCCATGTAAATATAACTGTCAATGCAGAGACTGAGTGTTTAAAGTGAATAATGATGGGCAAACATTAAGTCTATATCAACCTTATCTAAGTTACACTTCTATAACTAATGCAGCGCTAACAGAATGCGCCCAGGGGTTCTCAAACCTTGTCCTCTGCCAATGTATTGCACCGTAAGCTACTAACCCTATGACAGTCACTTTCACTAATCTTTAAAGCGATGTTACGTTATGGTACATTAAGACACAAGCACGCTTGCATTTTAGCCAGTCTGGTCAACTAATTATGTGCTTGTAACCACAACTCTTGCTAATGCAACTAACATGTAGCTATATAACTCGACCTACTCAGCATGCATGCTTCATGTTTTACTTAACCTTTACACCCCACCAGATTCTTAGCCTGACTAAATTTTAGGATTAATACTTCTGGGGGACATCGTATCTTTAATCGTTTATAATGTTGTCACTAGACTCAACTAAATTGTCATTAGCTCATCTGGAAAATGATTTGACGCATACTGACCTACCATGTCATGTATAAATATAAAATAAAGTGCACTTTTTCCTGATATTGTATGTTACACCATTGCTTTATCTTGCTTTATACTTTACAATGTTTACTTGAAATAGTATACATAATCCTGCACTGCAAAAATAAAGAATAAAAAAAAAAAAAAATGTCCAATGTAATAGCCAACAGTTCAAATAAAGGGCATAGGTGTCTCCTTCCCTGCTTGCGAAAACAACACAGAGTTGGTGACACCAATGACAATTAATATACTGTTATACTGTGTATAAATGATGTAGTGGTATCCCCCAAAATAAAGCAGATCAATATGTAAAAACTGATTGCTACGAATGTCACAAATAGGAGCGCTTGTATAGTAAAGGGAAAAACAGCTAAAAGGTGTAAATCCAAATGCTTTATTCCATGAAAGAGATCCTTAGAAAATGCAAGAATCAACAGTTCAAAATTAAAAGTTCAAAATTAAAAATCAATACTAGAATAAAAAGCTGGTATATCAGTGGTAAATAGCGCAATATAACCTGAAGTCCAGACCCAGTTGGATGAGAGATGTGGCAGCAGGGATTCATGCTCTGTCCTGAGGGCCGATGAGGACGGCGTGCATGTCACAATGCATTCCAACGTACGACCTCACATCGAAGTACACCCTCTGATCTTTCGGGGTAATCGTCTGAGTGAATCCGGGGTCAGTAATAGCAGGAACAATCGCAAGACGATGTATGGTGGGACTGTCCCGAGCTCATGTTCTGGTCTATAATTAAAAAAAATCTAATAGAATTTTGAATCAGATATTGATGTTCAGTTGACCCAAGCCTTTGTTTTGTTACAACACCACAATGTATCACCTAAATGGTTTAAAATGTCATTGTTACGTCATCTGATTATTGCTGCAAGGCCTCTTATCCCCTACATTGGAGAAGTACTAGCCCTCCTACAGTTATGCAATGGCTTGGTAAAATGGAGGAGAGTTGATCAATGGAACTGGTTGTGGCATTCTCGCAGGGTACCTCGGAGAAAGTTGCAGTGGTTTTCCTGGAATAGTTTCCTGGAGTAGGATAATTTCCGCTCAATAGTCTTCTCTAACCCCGACTCCCAGCTTGCAGGGATCGCCCTGAATGGGAATTGCTACAAGTGTATTGACTTTGTGCCTGGGCCTTGCTACCTTGTGGTGGACTGGTCTGCTAAATTTCTGAATTCTAAACAAGATGCCCTTAGACTAGAGGGACTCTTAAATGGACTTGCCTTTTTCAACTTTCCCTCATCACCATCATCATTTTTATTTTTTTTAATATAAAATTGATTTATCTAGTTATTTATTTAATTTGCTGAGTTCACAACCTCATTTCTGTTTCATTATTTTTTCTTTAGCATTGGATATATATGTTTGGCACTGACACTTATTATGTGAAATATGCTATTTGTAAATTGCACATCTTCAAACCATGTTTATGTAGCAACATCAACTTTTGTTTCTTAACTACTGTTGTGGTATTATGAGTGCTAGAGGACTTGGAGCGTGATGTTTTGTCAACTTATTGTACTCTGTACTTTATCTATGCTTATGATTACTACTTTAATAAGAAAGAAGCCATGGAAAAAAAATAACAAACCCCATAACTTCAACAAAATAAATGAGTATGTCATGACATATATATATATATATATATATATACAAAATCCATATGATGATGGTAAGCATTTAATTATTTTGCACATATATTACACTGCTTTGTCTGTAAATGTTATTTATGTTTGTCATCCTGAAGAAGGCTCCAGATGTGAGCCGAAACAATGTTTGTTTTATTATTTTTTGATATGAATTAAAAGTTATATTTTACCATACCTCAAAGACCCTGGAGTGCTTTCCATTTACTGGGATTTCTCTCTCTCTCTCTCTCTCTATATATATATATATATATGTAATGCCACTATACCACCATTTAAACATTTTCACATTTTGTGATATTAGAGCGTATAATTAAATGGATTTTATTGCAACCTTAGACTTTAACATACCAAACACTATGAAGGTACAAAATACTTTTCATTGTGACACAAAATATAATTAAACAAGTACACATACTCTCAGCTACCAGAAATCATATCTAGAAATCTGAGAACCTCAAATGCAACTCACAAAAATATAATCGAAAACCCCACATCACACCAACTCTATGGCATGCAACATTTAATTGTCCACTATGATTCCTGTTCACATCTTGGGAAAGGAAGCTTTGCCATTGCAAATGAAAACGTTGTTGCCATTGCTGCTGCTGTCAATGCTGCTAATGTTGTTGCTCGTATCATGACACCACCAGCACTTTTTTTTACGTAGACTTCAGTTCAAGTGTGAACATCTTTTCCATAACATACAGTTTCTCAGCAGGACAAGGAGAATATATATAATATATATACAATGAAAACGTACCATTCTATTAATCAGATTGTCTGTGATACAAATTTGTAGTTCACTTCCCAAGAGTTCCTATGGTGCATTTATCTCCAGACCTTTATCTGTCTGGTCATTCCTGATGTTAACATGTCAAGTCATTAAGGGTACCTGTTTGCAACAAGTTATGATGTCAGGATTGGTGTAAAACATGGCTGCTGATTCTAGTGACTAATCCTCAGACCACGTTAGAGAGCAGGTACAATGAAAACCACACTAAGGCGATAAATGTGTCTACAAACCTGTAGCAAGATCATTCAGGAATGCCAGTAAATTAGTTTAGGAGATGATGGCTGGGCAGATGTGATGGGCATGTTGCTGTACAGTTGCAAGTGACTGCTGCAGAAGGTTGAGAGGCATGTGTGGCTTTTACAAAAAATTGAGACTTTCCTGTTAATGTGGCCTAGTTGGAGGCAGGCGAGAAGGCTGCATTATCATCCCCAATCCCATTTATCTACAATTGTTTCACTCCTTGCCAATGCAAAACATACTGGAGGGATAGGGTCGTTCGAGAAGAGTCTCAGGTCACAGGTGGAAGCTTTTTGTGGACACTATGTCTCTCCTGTCACTGGAGAGGACTGTGCTGGTTGTTCAAAGAAAGCTAGCACTTTATCAATAAAAGTATTAATGATGATTGTAATACTACCACTGAAAAGAGGTACTTTGAGCAGGCCTCGATGGAGAGGCAAAACCAACTGGGTTGCATAAGCAAAAGCCGATATGGGTGAATATTTTTACATGCTGATACTTGATTGTGGAGACATGTAGATGATTTCTGTTTTGAGGAATAGTTGTTTTACCATGTTTGCCGTTCTATTTCCCCCTCAGTAATTAGTGTTCCCCAGTAGGTTTCACCTTCTCATGGAGATGCTGTGTCTGAATGAGGGTTTCCATTTAGTTGATGAGCAAATCACTTTATTTATATCTTTTTTTAAACTTACTTGATTTATTTTCATTCCACATATTGATAACATAAAAATATATACATATTTTTTTTGTTTTGTTTATGCTATTAATTCTGCTATTGTTGGCATGACATCTTCATATATTTTCATTGCATATTTCATGTATATTATATTTACCTTCTCTAAGTTGGTATTGGTTTTCTGGGATACAGAGAACTGATTGTAGCAACATGTTTTGTGTTTGTGTTCTCGACTGTAAGTGCTAATTTTTCACCTTGCCTTACTTACCAATCCTGGGCCAAGAGAAAAAAAAGCAATTTCCAGGGCACAGGAAAAATTAACGCCTCACGAGAGTCCTAATTTATGTTCTTACATGGTGAATAGAAATAGTTAGTAGTAAGAGACCTTGCCAGATGCATTGTTATTGGACGTCATGTCACTTAAACTTTGGCTTGTATCAAGAGAATATTATGCATCAAGAACCCTAGCTCAGGGAGAGGTCTTGTTAAGAGTAAATTGCTTAGGAGCAGATACAATAAAAGCCTGTCAACAAAGGTTATGGTAACCTGAGATTTAATGACAGAACTGCACGATCCGTCTTACGATTGGCAAGAAAACCGTAATACAGAAGATGGCTGTTGCAATAAACCATTCCAATGCCTGAGAAATTTGACTGACAGCTTAAATAATATTTTGTAAACGAAAAAAAAAACCCATAGGTAAATAATTATATACTTGAAATGCTAAATCTCATAAACACCCCCAAGTAATGAGCAAGCATTCGCTCATCTTCTATACCTTGCTTCCTAACAAAGAGCGTATAATGAACCTTAAATGTATAGGTATCACATTCTGCTTCAAGTAAGTACTGAAATTTAACCTATACATTGTTTTAGCAAAATCATCAACAAATGAAAGCAATGTGTAAACATGTTGCTGGGAGCTAAAAGAAAGGGTTTATACATAACAAATTCAAAAATTGTACAGTATTTTCTTGGATATACCGAAACCTTTAAATCTAATATTTATTATAATATTTAAAAAAAATTGAAGGGACATGCCTCACTTGACATTTTTTTTTTAAATCAGTAAGCAGCTATCTTTCCCCAAATATACAAACTTAAATAATGCAAGAAACATTTACAAAGTATGTAATAAAAAGCATTTATAAACTTACCATAAACTTTTTCGGTTTGCTTTCTCTGCATGCTTCTGAGCTAGGTAGGCCTCCCCCCTCCTCTTACATGCCTCTCACCCACCCACTAATCCACCCATCTCAGTTAAATGTGAACTAGTACTAGCGGTGCATGAGAAACCATTTCATGCTCATGGCTTTTGCAGACAAAACAGCACGTACACATACTTTTACTCATTTAAGTGGGAGAGCACAGAGCAGTAGAAATATATTTTTTATATTTTCCCACACTTGGAAAGCATGCCGTATAGCTCAGTACTATTTTGTAATATATATTTCTTTGTAATGGAAAATAAAATACATATAACTGTCAGGTCCTTGTTCCTGTTCCCTTGCTTACCTGGTCGTCCTTCACTATGTCCCTTTCCCTCTTCCTCAAACCTCCATGTTGGCGTGCAGTGGGCCTCCAGCATCTGTCGGCCAGACCACCTAAGCACTGTGACTGTTGGCATCACCTCGGGTGTTAGGAGTGATGGCATGGTGTCTATGTTTACATTAACAGGCTTTGATGCCACAGATTATAGTGGCTGACTGGCCCCATTATTTTTAGGTTCTCTAGGTGTGTGTATGTCAAATGGGGAACTTTTTATAGAAGATAGTGGTGGGAAGGTCTCATTGGCAGTTCCAGTGATGCGGGTATGATGTGGGAGAGGGGTGTACTGCTCTTAAAAATTGACCCCTAACCTCTTCTTCAGTGCTCAGGTGTGCTGTGCTTCTTGTTCTCTATACAAACATATTATGCAAGTTTATATTTTGGCCTGTCTGCCTGGCATTTGATGCTGTGACTGCCTCTTGCTCAAGAACCTTCACTGCCTGGACTGACCCATTGTTGTATCCTAAATACCGCTCTGCCTAATCCTTGCAGGTGCCTTGCTTTGGTTATTTTTACACCAGTCATTTCCTGCATTCAGGGCTCCTTTCTCCACAGCCCTGACAATCAAAGACAAAAAAGAGATATCTATTAATATTCAGATTGTATGTACAAACACCAGAGTACGTCGTGTATAGCCGGCATGTACTCATTAAGGCGGAGAGAACTTTTGTTAAGTACCTGGTTTTTAAAATCTCACCATTCATAAAATTATGAAAAAAAATGTTTTTTTTGGTACAAAGAATATTAGACATTTAAACTGTCTAACTAAGCATTTAGTGGAGAGAATCATACATCCATCTCTTAGTGCTCATAAGGAAATTATCTGATGGCATTTCATAAGTTTGCCTTGTTACTACAAAAAATGTAAAGCCAAGGGGGCCACTATTAATTTTCTATGTCAAGCAGAAACTTTAAGCAAAATACTTGTTCTCCCTGGAGTGCTCTATGAGATACTCTTAAAGGACAATTATTACCTTAATTTATTTTAAAATAATACTCCTTTCATCAAGTTTTAAAAGAAAATAGATTTAAAAAAAAAGTGTATAAAATAATGAGAAAAACCAATCCCTACCTCCAGCCATATACATGCACCTTTAGCCAGACAGTGTTTGAAAGCCAACAGTTTCCTTGTTTCTGTACAGAGAGGGAAGCAGGGAAGATCACAGAGTGTAACCCTTGTAGCCCAGAGCAAAGTACTGGTCATGAATGCACATAAGGTACATACATGGCTGGTATGCGGCCTAGGATCTCGTAACGTCACTTATGATGTCACATGAGCTTTCATTTGCGCATGTAATCAGTGTCCACCGTATGGTAGGTTTAGAATCTGCAGGGAACATGCAGCAGGTACATATAAAAAAAACAAAAGTAATATTTACCTGCTTTTTCTGCCTGCAGAATGAGTTAACGGTCTCATTCAAAGGTAAAGCCTTTGAATAAGGCAGTTCTCTCGAAATGATGAATGTCCATTTAAGTTTCAAAACTCTCCATAAAAATGAATGTTTGTAATAATTATATAAACATATTGTCATGGTATCTGATGCATATTTGTATGAGTCCAGCAGATGAGCCTACGCTATGCTACTTATTCGCACATCTCAGAGCCTCTGGGCAGTTGAGTGTTTTACCGCTTCACGCACGATTGTAATCTGTGATCATATTTCTCCTATAGATATATCCTTGTTTCCCCCTCACACTGAACTTCTGGCTTTTATCCCCCAACTTAGGAAAACTAATCCTCCAGATGTCATATTGCTTTAGACTGAGCGTTTCAATATTTCACCTTCCGTTCTCCTATATCTGAATGTTCTTTTTATGACTTCCCCCTTATTTTGTTATGTAAGACTGACCTACCCATGTTGAAATCTCGAACCTGTTTGCTGGATTTTTATTCTGTTAATGCCTTTGCTTGGATGGATCTTTTCACTTTTTTAACACCAGGCTTGGAATAATCAAATTAGGTCTTTTGGTGTTGCCCCTCTAACTCAGATGGAACTATTGTCACTGAAACATGGATACTGAATATGGACTGTCACCTTTTTCCATTTAAAAAATGATTGCTTATCATTCTTCACCCAGTCTATCTAATAAACTCAGACCTTACTCAAGAAACCTTGATTTTTCTCATCAAGGATCATCATCAAGATGGCTGACCTTCTTTGGATTCCCTGGCTAATGGAAGTAAAATAAATACTACTTTGAATGTATTTGTTACACTAATCCTCTAAGGAACATCTCAACAACTTTCTGGACCACTTGGGGAAGTTCTGTTACTGAAAAGTAAATCTCTAACTTACTATGACTAATATCTTTGTATATGTATGTATTTTATTTTTAGTGGTGAATTAATGAATGAAAGCTGCATGATTGAAGTTTTGGACCAAGCAGAGTCATTCCTCAAGATAACTGATGTCACAATATCCAAATATATAGCACAAACAATGAATTACCAAATGAAACAATAAACCAGTCTACTTCTGCTCCACCACCATATAAGCCTTCCATGAAAAACCTGGAACCCTGGCTTCTGATGAGAAATGATGTGCATTAAATTTCAGTGTAGGAGCTAGTGATCTAAATTTTTTTCCCCCTAATACTGTTCTTGTTTCTAATACAAATTCTAAGTTAATCTAGGAAATATGTTAATAACAGGGTATAAGTAATTACTAGGCTTGTGCAAAAATTAGTTTGAGCCGGTTCATCCAAACTAAATTCCTTTAAAACCATAGCAGAATGAATCAATCATTGAATAAGACTCCACAGGTAAATCTAGAACAAATTGATTTGTTTGAGTGTGGATTTAAAGGAATTTGATTAGGATGAACCAGCTAAAATACATCTTTGCACAGACCTAATAATTACTTGTGGGAGAACATGATTTCCCTAATATTGTTGGCATATTTTTATAATATTGTAAGAACTCCTGGATACTTTTGAAAGTATTTACTAAACTGATTTTGTAGAAATTAAAGAGGGAAAAACACATTTTCGGACAATTTTTTTCAGTTCAACTATTTTGATCTAAAATTTGCAACATCTTTTATGGATTCACCCCAAAAGCCAGCCATAGTGAATAACCTTGAAACATGTATTTTTAAGTCTTTAACGGGTAACTTTAACCCTTTGGAGTAAGTGGGCCATTTCTGTGTCAAATATCCTATTGGGCACAACGGAGGAGGTTGCCTCCACCTCGATTTCAGCAAAACCTGAAAAAAATATATTTTACTCACCTGCAATCCATTGCTGGGCAAAGTTCCCAGTGCTGACTTCTGCACTCCCTCCTGACTTCAGGGGGTCATGTGTGGTCCAATCACAGGCTTTTTGTAGAGAAACCTGTGATTGGACCTATTGCCGGCTCCAGGGGAGGGCTGGCAGCCTTAGGCCTGGGGGGCAAAACCAGTCAAGTGGCCCATTGCACCACCAAATCAGTTCACCATCCATGCCCACCTGGTTTTATAACGGATATTGATGTTATGCTAATCAGTAGCTCTTTGCCATACCCGCTCCTTCACGGCTCTGACTTTCAATGTTGTCAGAGCGCAGGCTGAGAATCTCTGAGCCTGTGCTCTGACTCACTAACTGAGCGCCAGAACCATGAGGGAGAGGATATAATCTGACTGCACCTACTGCTGGTGCGCACCAGTGGACCACCAGCGAATCATTTAAATTGAATATGCTGGGGTCCCCAACTTGTGAGCTGTGTTGGCCGCCGGGCGCCTCTGTTGTCATGGCACCCTGCGTGACCGCACAGCTTGCACACCCCAACGGCTGGCCCTGCTGACACACACTGATGTTACTACTTAGAAATCCCTCAATATTAATACAGACATCAGAGCAAATACCAATAAACTGTGCAAACAGAGCTGATCCCCCCAAAGATTTTCTTAATGGATTTGTTGTAAGATTAAATCATGCCTCCTCCTCTCCCTCTCCCATGCGCTGCGCTGTAGGCTGGGAGGAAGTGAAGAGTAATCACATTCTCCCAGCACAGTGCCACCTGTGGCTGCATGGGGAACAGCTGTTTAAAGTAATGCTTGCAGGAGCTCCAGGCACTGCTTGCTGTGAGTGTAAGCCACTGTAAATTAGGGGCAAAGGGCACTTGCACTGCGGTAAAGACAGGTCTGGGCAGGAGGAGAGTGCAGTGCAATCCCCTCCTGTGGGTCACCAGTAGACTGGTGCACCTGCCCAGGATCAGAGCCGGTGCAAGGATTTTTGCTGCCCTAGGCAAAGGAAAAATTAGCTGCTCCCCCATGTGACATCACAATGCCCCACCTATATAATCTGCCATATGAACTAATGCCAAAGCTGCACTCAGTGTGTGTTTACGTTAAAAAGCCTGCAGGGACCGGCTATAGACACCAGAACCACTTCATTAAGCTATAGTGTCCCTTTAATGTGAGGTAAATTATAGATTAGTGTCACTAATAATATACTAGATTGCCTACTTACAACCAGATGAGGATGATGATGGGCTGCGGTTTGGCTCCACTGGTCTGGTGTAGAAGAGGATCTCTGAAGGCTGTTTGTAACTGTGGTTCTAGTAGAATGGGAAGCAGCTCCATTTTTTTGGGGCCCCTTAAACAGCTCATGGTCTGGGTCCCAGGGCCTGACTGTGAGTATGCCCATAAGGCCCACCTAAAAGTCCACCTACATGTTCCACCCATGAGTTCGCTCATAGGGAGTGGAGTGTGTAGGGGATGTGTTATGTGTTATTGTGGAGGATCTAATGTGTGTGCTTATGGTATGTAGTGTATAGGGATACCAATTTGTGTAGGTGATGCAGTGTATTTGTAGTGGAGGCAGTGTGTGTTTGTGTATAAGCGATGTATTGTGTGAATCTGTGTTTGTATGCATAAGGGATGCAAGGTGTGTGTCTGTAGTGTGTGCATTGAGTGTGTGTATGAAATACATTGTGTTTCTGTGTATATGTAAGAGAAGCAGTGTGTGTGTTTGCATTGTGTGTTTCTGTGCATGTGTGCAAAGGATGCATTGTCTTTGTGTGTAATGGATGCATTGTGTGTTTCTCTGTGTGTAAGGGAAGCATGTTGTGTTTCTGTGTGTGTAGGGATGCATTGTGTGTGTGTGCGCGTAGTGTGAAAGAGCTCCCTGTCCTGCCCCCTGTCCTATAGAGCTCTCCCCTGCCCCTTAGTGATCTCCCCCCCCCTTCCCTAGCAGTCACTTCTCACTCCCTCCCCCCTCCCTGTGTTCTTCTCACTCCCCCACCCTCCCTGTGTTCGTCTCACCTCCCCCCTCCCTGTGTTCTCCTCATCTCCCCTTCTCTCCCCTCCTCCCTGTGTCCTTCTTACTCTTCCCCCTCCTCTCTGTGTTTTTTTTACTCCCCCTGTTCTTCTTAACCCCCGTTCTTCTTAATTCCCCCGTTCTTCTTAATTCCCCCAATCCCCCTGTTCTTCTTAATCTCCCCACCCCCCTGTTCTTCTTAATCCCTGCACCTCTCCCCCTTCTTCTAATCCCTCCCCCCTTCTTCTTAATCCCTCCCCCCTTCTTCTTAATCCCCCCACCCCTCCCCTTCTTCTTAATTCCCCCCCTCCTTCTTAATCCCCCCTTCTTCTTAATTCCCCTCCCTCCCCCTTCTTCTTAATTCCCCCTTCCCCTTCTTAATTCCCCTCCCCTTCTTCTTAATTCCCCCCCTCCTTCTTAATTCCCCCTTCCTCCCCCCTTCTTTCTTCTTAATCCCCACCCCCTGTTCTTCTTAATCCCCCACCTCTTCTGCTTAATCCCTCTTAGCCCCCCCTGTCCCTCCTTCAGCAGTGCGGCCTTCTTCTTGAATTCCCCCTCCCGTCTTCTTAATTCCCCCCCCCTCCCTTCTTCTTAATTCCCCTTCTTCTTAATCCCCTCCTTCTTCTTAATTTCCCTCCTTCTTCTGGGTCCCTTCTTCTTAATTCCTTCTTCTTGATTCCCCTCCTTTTAGCTCCCCTCCCCCTTCTTCTTAATTCCCTCCCTCTTCTTGATTCCTCCCTTCTTCTTAATTTCCCACCCTTCTTTGCTTGGGTTCCCCTCCCCCTTCTTCTTAGATTCCCTTCCCTTCTTCTTAATTACCCTCCCCCCTTCTTCTTAATCCCCCCCTCACCTTCCCTCCCCTCCCATGTAGCGTGGCCGAGCTGCTCTGCTGTCCGCGGTGCCCGGCCAGACTGACAGGAAGGAGTGTGCACTTCGTGTCAGTCCGGCCGGTGACAGGAAACAGAAACTCCTGTTCCGCGCGGAGTTTCTGTTTCCTGTAACCGGCCGGACTGATAGGAAGTGCACACTCAGTGTGCACCTCTTCCTATCAGTCTGGCTGGGCACCGCGGACAGCAGAGCAGCTCGGCCACGCTACAGGGGAGGGGAGAATATGTGCTGCAGCCGCCTGAGGCTCTTAACAGAGCGCTCAGGCGGCTGCAGCATTTAAAGGGCCGGCCCTGCAGCGGCCGGTCCTGACAGAATTTAGGGCGGCCTGGGGGGCAATTGCCTCCCTGCCCCCTGGCCCAGCCCGCCCCTGGCCGGCTCGGTGCACATGTGCTTGCTCTGGGCAGACAGTGGGATGGAGGCAGGGAGTGGGGAGGCGGAGGGAGGGTTCTTTAAAAAAAACAAAAAAAAAAACTCCTGGCATTAGAGAGAGACTGCAGAGAGCACAGAGGGAGCACCCACAGTGAGAAAGGGTAGGAGTGGAGATATAGCTTCCCCTTACAGGCACTCTGCCTTTAAGGGGAAGATTTTTAATGTCTGTCAGCAGTGTGCAAAGCACGCTGATGACAGACGTTAAATATGCACACGAATGACATTAGGCAGCCTGAAACAGAGTTATGGGCTGCCAATGTCACATGTACTGGGGGTGCAACCAGCCCCAGCAAACAATTTAGATTATCTCTTCAAGCTGAAACACTGTACATACACACTCCGACTGAAGAGGTCATAGTGGTTGGAGTAACTCCTTAAGGCAAAGTGGGTATTTATCTATGTTGGCATTGTGGATACTTGTTAGCTGGATTAGTTTAGTGACTGTTTTTTTCCCCTAGATATTAAATGTTGCGTTTGTATGTGTAATTCACAATATCTCCTGAAATTACAATGAAGTTGATTTAGTATGGATGTACAAAGTTGCAGAACTGAGTCATTGCCTAGGGTATAAGTCAGGCATAGGCAACCTTTGGCACTCCAGATGTTTTGGACTACTACTCCCATGATTCTTTGCTAGCATTATAGGTGTAAGAGCATTATGGGGGATGTATTCCACAACATGTGGAGTGCCAAAGGTTGCCTATCATTGGTATACGTGAAAGTATTTTTCTACTCGAAGGATACAGTTGGATGGGCCATGAAGGTCTTATCTGCCTCTGTGATTCATATGTTTGTGAAAACAAGCTACTGTCCAGAGAGAGTTGCTCAGGATAATAGAGGTGAAGGAATTAGTTTAAAAGTCTACCAGAAGCATCGATTAGAGCTGATGACACAAAGCATTGGCTGTGCATGAACAAAAGCAAAAAATCTATCAGGTTTCTTAAAACTTTCAAGTTGCAACTAAGCAATAAGGCCAGGGTGCTTTGCGTCTACGCGTTTTACAATTTTACTTTGAAGACAATTGTTTATCTCCGTCAATATTAGCAAGACAGGAACAAGTCAAATCAATTTCTTGTGATTTGAAGTGAAAGTGTAATGTTAGTTTATTCCCCAGAGTGTTAAAGCTGTGTCCTTGCCAACTGCTGACACGTATTCCCTAAATCTCGTTTTCGTCCGGAAACCAAAGGCAGAACAACAAAGTAAATGTCCCAAAAGAGTTAGAAGATATATTGTGCTGTCATGATTTATTTCCATCCAGTTACTGCTTTTTACCTTAATTCACATTTCTAATTACTTTGTAAACTTAAAGTACTAAAAAGTTGAGGTTGTATCTTAGCTAATGCCAAGAAGCTGTTACACGTTTATCCTTTTTTTCCCTAGGAGTTTATTAGGATATCACTGCATGTTCTTTTTAATTTATTTGGACAAAGCCTTTTCCAGTTAGCTGCAAATTTATGGCTTTCTTTACCAAACCAGGGATAGTGGAGAATTGCAAACTTTATTAAAAAATTCACATAAGTGGAAAAACACTCATTTCCAATGACAGGAAAATAAAAAATTACCCTTTATCTGCAATAGCAAAAAAATAAGATTTTTTTTTTTAAATAATTTTTTTTTTAAATAAATTACATATAAATAAAAATTCCACCTGACCATTGATCATACACAGCAGTGTGATAATTAATAAACAATAAAATACACAAAACAACTCTTATTAAAGGATTTACTAGTAGTATTTTTTGCTAGTATTTCCGGATATTCCTACATAAGGGAGTTAATAAACTTCAAACAGTTTCATTCATCTACTCTTGCTAAATTAGTGAAATCTATAAACCTAGGATGGTGTTTGACGTGGTGTGAAAATATTATATTATATATATTGTCCCAACATGCTGTATGTTAGTGACATAATAACAGAAGAAGAAAAAAATGGAGGCATCTATATTCTTGTTTCATTCTCTAGGGAAAATTATGGATATGTAGTTGGAGAACATTACTTTTAATACAAAAATAACTGTGAAATATATGGATGAACAATCAATACATACGTACACATTCTCTTTCAACCATTGTATAAAAAGTGTACATTTTGTCCAATAGACAAGAGCTAATTTCAAAGTTTAATAAAATAATAATAATATCAAAAACAACACTGCCTTGTGAGAAAGAAAACATATTGGAAGACAAGATCATCTGTATTTAAATGATTAAAACATGGCTGTACAAAACAGACAGTTAGAAATACACAGCTCTTTTTTTTATTTTATTTCTTTATTTGTATATTTGACAAATAACAAAAGAATAGACATTAGTATACAACAGTATCAATAAATAACATCTAAATATTATAATGACAACATTCAACCTACAAACATACCAATGGCCACCGCAGCCCATTGGTACGGTTGGCCATACACTATCATGTCAGCGAGAGTCCCCATCCCAATCCGCTCCCACAAAGGAAAAAGTAGGAAGAACCAACAGAAATCAACTATCCAGCTTACCATCTTTAATCACCTTATTCAATGTTGTATCCCATTTCTCCCATAAATCGGAAGAGTCCTCAATACATTTAATATAGCCCTTTTCCATTTTTAGCTGAAATAATATTGAAGCACTTTACTGAGAAATGGTAAAACCATTCTCTCCTTTCCAGTTTCTTGCTATTAATTTTTTAGTAGCAATCAAACAGCGGGCTATCAAAAACTGATCTATTTGCTTCAGTTTTGGCCAATGTAATTGTAGTAACATTGCTACAGGTTTTTTTTTGTGTGGAAATTTGACCTCACTTAGTCTGAATATAATGTTTTGAGCCCATTTCCATTTTTACAAAAAACCTTAGTACAAGCCCACCACATACTGACATAATTTTCAGTTGCTATTCCACAATTCCAACATTTTTCATTTGAGTCTGGAACAAAGTTAGATAGTCCTACTGGGGTCAGATACCATAGGTAAATCATTATAAAGTGGGTTTCCATAAGTGAAAGTGAATGCACATATCTGTAGTTTTTAAAACTTGAGGACATCCATTCTCTTTCACTTACTGTAATCTTCAAATCTTTCTCCCATTTTTTAATGTCTGGAGGTGTTGTGGAGGTTTTACTCACTTCTATAAATTTTATGCATTGTAAAAATATTTTTGGGGATTTATTCTCCTCTAGCAATCCTTTCATCAGTTTATAAATATTTCCATCTGAAATTTCTTTATTAAAAAGCCATATTTATTATTATTATTACTATTATCACCATTTAGATAGTGCCAACAGATTCCGTAGCGCTTTACAATATTATGAGAGGGGGGATGTAACTATAATGTAATGGGACAATTACAAGAAAACTTACAGGAACGATAGGTTGAAAAGCACCCTGCTCAAACGATCTTACAGTCTATAGGAGGTGGGGTATAAAACACATTAGGACAGGAAATAGCAATCAAATAAGGTGGGAGTGAAGCAGAGCTGGAGGCAGTGGCAGAACCCGGGGCAACGGGGCAGTCCCCTTCCCCCCGAGAAAACCAACGCTCTCCCTCTCCCCTTCCAGCACATGCAGGCGCCAGTTGTGGTTGAAATCAGCATTTAGGACAGGTGGCAAACAGGCAGAAACGGAAGACAGGCAGAGAATCAAACCAGGAGTCAGACATACAGTATTCTTGATAATAAATCACCTTTAATATTTGTACTCTGTCTAATTCTTCTAACCATTACTTTTATAGATAGTATGTATAAAATAGGGCAAAGCGGACACCCTGTCTGGCTCCGATTTTAAGTTTAAACCATTTTGAACAGACATTAGCTCCCAGTCTTTTATCTCTTAATTTCTTTAATTTAATACAATGGCCTCTAATAACTGCTTTATAAGAACATCATAATCTATCATCTTCTACCTGCCCATTTTTGTTTTCTTGAAAATAGAAGGTTTTCATTTTATCTAAATGTTCTTTATATTGCAATAGTGTCTCATCCAATGTCAATGTTGTTCTATTATACCGTCTATTTTTATTGCTTTATAATTCCAGAATTACACAATTATGATCTGAGAGTATAGGTTTTATTTCTTTTTTATGAGTTCTTTCCACTAAATTTACTTCTCCCCCCCAAAAAAATCTAATCTAGAGTATGAATCATGTGGCCATGAATAAAACGTGTATTGTTTTAAAAGGGGATTATTAACTCTCCATATTTCATATACATTTTCTTTTTTCATTAATGTATTAAATATTTTGGTATTTCTTAGGGTGCCTTTATCTATACAGATTTTATTGAACGAAAATCGGTCTAATAAAGTATCATGTATACAGTTAAAATCTCCTGCTATAATCGTAAGACCCATCACCACCTTTCAACTCTATTTAGTATCTGTCTCAGGAGACTCATTGGATTTTTATTAGGAAGGTATACGTTTACTAACGTAAATATTTCATTATTTATCGTACAAACTGCAAGAATAAACCTTCCTTCTGGATCTTGATCTTTATATTTAATATTGACTTTTAAATCCCTCAAAAAAAAATAAATTGCAACCCTACTTTTTTTTTATGCCAGCATAGTTGAATTTTAAATGTTTTGTGAGTCAACTATAATGACAAATGTTAATATTTTGAAAACAGCAGTTTAATTCACAGAACGTCTCTATATAAATTTATAGTCAAATTCTGCCCCATTGTCCTCTCCCTGATGCTGAGTAAAGGGAGGGGATGGAACAGTGTTTGGGTGGGATTAAAGGAATACTTTAAGGACCAAAACATCTTTAGAAACAAAGAAATATAGAATGTGACAGTGGATAAGAACCATTCGGCCCAATTTTCTAAAATACTTTCATTAGTCTCTTATATTTAAGATAGCCTTATGTCTATCCCACGCATGCTTAAACTCCTTCACTGTATTAACCTCTATCACTTCAGCTGGAAGGCTATTCCATGAATCCACTACCCGCTCAGTAAAGTAATACTTCCTGATATTATTTTTAAACCTTTGCCCCTCTAATTTAAGACCATGTCCTCTTGTTGTGGTAGTTTTTCTTTTTTTAAATATTGTCTCCTCCTTTACTGTGTTGATTCCCTTTATGTATTTAAATGTTTCTATCATATCCCCCCTGTCTCGTTTTTCCTCCAAGCTATACATGTTAAGATCCTTTAACCTTTCCTGGTAAGTTTTATCCTGCAATCCATGAACCAGTTTAGTAGCCCTTCTCTGAACTCTCTCTAAAGTATCAATATCCTTCTGAAGATACAGTCTCCAGTACTGCGTACAATACTCCAAGTGAGGTCTCACAAGTGTTCTGTACAATGGCATGAGCACTTCCCTCTTTCTACTGCTAATACCTCTCCCTATACAACCAAGCATTATGCTAGCATTTCCTGCTGCTCTATTACATTGTCTGCCTAACTTTAAGTCATCAGAAATAATCACCCCTAAACCCCTTTCCTCGGATGTTGAGGTTAGGACTCTATCAAATATTCTGTACTTTGTCCTTGGGTTTTTACGTCCAAAATGCATTAACTTGCACTAATCCACATTAAATGTCAGTTTCCACAACTCTGACCGTTTTTCTAGTTTACCTAAATCATTTGCCATTTGGCTTATCCCTCCTGGGACATCAACCCTGTTACATATCTTAGTATCATCAGCAAAAAGACATACCTTACCATCAAGACCTTCTGCAATATCACTAATAAAAATATTAAAGAGAATGGGTCCAAGTACAGATCCCTGAGGTACCTCACTGGTGACAAGCCCATGCTTCGAATATATTCCATTGACTACAACCCTCTGTTGCCTGTCACTCAGCCACTGCCTTACCCATTCTACAATATTGGAATCCAAACTTAAAGATTGCAGTTTATTGATAAGCCTTCTATGTGCAACAGTGTCAAAAGCCTTACTGAAATCTAGGTAAGCAATGTCTACTGCACCACCCTGATCTATAATTTTAGTTACCCAATCAAAAAAGATTAGTTTGGCACCATCTCCCTGAAGTAAACCCATCTTGTCTCTGATCTTGAAATCCACGTGTTTTTAGATATTCAACAATCCTATCCTTTAACATGGTTTCCATTCCTTTCCCCACTACTGAAGTAAGGCTTACTGGCCTATAGTTGCCCGACTCCTCCCTACTACCTTTCTTGTGAATGGGCACAACATTCGCTAACTTCCAATCTTCTGGGACTACTTCTGTTAACAATGATTGGTTAAATAAATCTGTTAATGGTTTTGCTAGTACACCACTAAGCTCTTTTAATCTTTAGCTCAATGAAGCAGATTTTTTTTTTTTTAATTTTTTTTATAGATCATGCTCCTGAAACCTCACTGCTCAAATATCTGCCACTTAGGAGTCAAATCACTTTTTTTAATGAAAAATTCATGCTTTAGGTGTGACCCCAATTCTCCTTTTTGTGTATATTTGGATCAAGATTAGATTCCTTTTGGGTTGAGTACTCAACTACTCCACTACAGGTGCCCCTTTGCAGCCTACCACAGGAAAATATACATTTTAGAAGAGACTCTCTAATTATTGCAGTTAACATGTCAATCTCCCATGTTAAAATAAGTGCAGGACCAACCGATATGGGGGTACTGTGACGTAGTGGAATCCTTACGTGATATGGCCATATAATGTAACTGAATCCCCATATTTGTTTGCTAAGATAGGTGATTTTAAGTAGCCCTGTAAAATTTAAACCACATTTTGTTGTGTGGCCCCTGTTCCCTTAATATGTATTTTGTCTATATATTGCTGGTAATGCATGTTCTCGGTATGCCACTCAATCCTCTTTTTTCTGTATACTAAAATACAGGTTAGATCAAACATACTGTTTAGTCAGTGGTTTATTTGAAATGTTAAATTCTGGATCCTCACAACTCATTTTGGGTATAAGCGATTAAATGAAAAAACACCCACTTCTGTCTACTAAGTCTTAGTCTTAATAAAATACAGCATGCAGCAATGGAGGTACAGAGATTGACCACATTCCACACTAATAGAAGCAATTTCTCAATAGTTTTCAGTAGACTTGACCAGCTAGACACAGTGGTGTACACAAGTTTCATGGGAACCCGGTGCGAAAATTGATCCGTGGGCACCGGGCCAGTGCCGCTACACATGGTGGCGGGCACCTGGTCGCAGGGCTGCGACCCCTGCAACTGCGGTGTGCCGCCAGTGCATGCAGATACACTTAAAGGACCAGCTCAATGAAGTGGTCTGGGTGCCAGGTCCCGCTAGTTTTAACCCTGCAGCTGAAAACATAGCAGTTTCAGAGAAACTGCTATGTTTTACTGAGGGTTAATCCAGCATCTAGTAGCTGTCTCACTGACAGCCGCTAGAGGCGCTTCCGCGATTCCGCTGGACGTCCATAGGAAAGCATTGAGTAATGCTTTCCTATGGGCGGTTTGAATGCGCGTATGCGCATTCGGAGCTGAGAGGCGGATCGGGGCGGAGAGAGTTTTAACTACACACACACTCTCTCACGAAAAGATGCATACACACTAGATAACAGACACACACAGTTACTGACAGACACACACTCAGTGACAGACACACATACACACTCACAAAACATATACTCTCACTGACAAACACACACTCACTAACAGACACACAATAACACACACACTCACTGACACACACACACTGACACTCAATAACAGACACACAAACACACTCAGTGACACACACACAATAACACTCACTAACACACTTACTGACGCTCACTAGCAGACACACACAAACTAACACACTCATTAACAGACACACACACACACAGTAACACACACACATACACACTTACACACATACACACTCACATATTTTTTTTTATTTAATCCCCCAGCCTCCCTACCTTTGGGAGTGCTGTGGGGATTCCTGCTGTCCCTGGGGTCCAGTGGGGTCCTGCTGTCCAGCTCCCTCGCGCTGCTTACTGATGCCGGAGCATGACGTCATATTCCGGCTCCGCCATCAGTTAGCAGAGCGAGGGAGCTGGGCAGAGAGCACTCAGGGGAGAGTGCTCCCTCCCTCATGCGCGCGCCCAGCAGCCCGGCCACCGGCAAACCGAAGCCACTAACAGCCTCGGGGGGCTCTGAGCTGGCCGGCTCCTGGGGCCCCAGGAGAAGAGGCTGGCAAAATGTGGCCACACTGGCGTGCATACCGGGTCACGACCCCTGTGACCCCGGTATGTACGCCACTGGCTGGACACCCACCTACTAACTGGGCTATTGACTCAACAGTGCTTTAGAACAGAACGTTTTGAGGTGTCATTGTGGTATGAATGTTAAATACTGTGATATACAACTTATCTTTGCTGGACTCCTGTTGTTTTTAGATTAATTATAGCATTTTATAAAAATGAAGGAATGTTCCCAATATTTAGATTCATTTCCTGCACAGATATGATGCCCTTTGCTTATTTCTACTGTTCATTGTGTTACTGGGTGATAGAACCATGGAGACAAAAAACATTAGGTCTAGCTAATCATTCATTCGATTCAATATAAGTTATGACCACGCAGATTATATGGCTTGCTCAATAAGGGAAAGGGAGATTTGAAAACATCCAAAAATAATAAAAATTAAGAAAGAATGGTCACTGGGACAAACTGTTTCTTCCTTTAAAAGAATTTTAAACATATTCGTCAAAATTGGATGACTGATGAACTATATTAAAAATAAAAATATAAAAAAATACACATACAAGCACAGATATAGTACAGAAATAATTACTGTTTTCATTTATAGCAGACAGATGTACTGGTGCAATATAGCAAATTTAATGAGAATTCAGGAAATTAAGAGCATTTGGAGATTTGCCTCTTGTTAATTTCTAAAGTTTTTTTATATATATATATATATATATATTTTAGTCCCCAAAGAATGTTTTTGAAGATACAAAATTACTTAATTTATTTGTTTATAATTTGAGTTTTATTTTCATAATCATAAGTAACTCCAACAGAATTTTTTTTTATTAGGTAATTTTTTTTTCAAGCATTAAATGATAATGGAAATAAGCATTTGTTAATGTTACTTCCAGGCTATAAAAGGAGATGTGCAGAATTAAGAACTTGGGGAAAAAAAGGCTAACAGACAAGATAAGCATACAAACAGAAAAGGTGATCCATATTGTAATGGAGTCAGTTGTAAACACATCTAACACAGATAGCATGAAAGATGTCCCAGAACGAGGGTGACATGATTGCCAAATCTTCACTTAACTCTCCGGGTGATCACGGTTTTAAAACAGGTCAAGCTGTTCTTAATGCGTTGCAGCTTATTTAGAAGGATGGAATGTTAAAATGAAGATGCGATGGAAAACAATATATTTCATGTTCCAAAGCCTTCCCTGGTGGCCTATTTAAAAAAATCTCATTAAAAAAAAGTGTTTTTTCCCCATCTTTGCAATCCCTCAGGATAGTGTTCTGTTTCACAATTCACAGTCACAATGTGTTCACAGTCTTTGTGTATGAAATAATTGCATCCTCTGTTTCTGGTGGTTACCTGGCTTTATCAGATACATAAGCTGGTACCAACAAGGGAAAACAAAACAAAAATTATATAAATCAACCAAATAATTAATTCATTATGTTCTTAAGTGACTGAAAAAGCAGTGGTTTAGGGATAGGTATTGTGGTACAATCAGAATACCCACAAATACAAAAAATTGTAATTGACTGTTGCATTGTGTGATTATCTGTGCGTAGATATTCGCACTGAACTGAAAATTGATGACTGACGCATTTTACTTTCTATTGCGTCACTGGGGGGCCTATAAACATTTGGAATATCTTGTAAGTTATAAAGCAACAATTTAGCGAGTTAATCTCAGTGTTGTAGAGCTCCACTTTCACGTATGTTACATACATTGTGTCCTTGTCATTCTTGGTCTTGTTACTAGGAAATTGAGTGTTGCAGCTAAAAATAATATTTCAGCACAGCTTGTCTTGGCTATTATCAGACATTTAACTTTAGCATTTTGCTGGGTTGACTATACAGTTTTCAATATGGTCTCTAGTTAATAAAATATATTATTGTAAAATTTAACATTTTACTCAGCTGAGGCAATCGTATGTAAAGTAACACAATTATCACATCTTACATATAATAATTGGAGTAACCAAGTTAATCAGTATTTCTGGAATTTGGTTTTCAACTGTAAGGTATAATTTACCTTTGTAGATTTATATTTTACTACAAATAACTCTGTGTCAGATAAAACAATATTGAACAGTTTGTCATCTTTTATACCCACCCAGGGTTAGCCTATGTTTTGTTTAATTACTTATTTATTTTTTACCAACTGGCTCCCATTAAAAAATATTTGCATGTTGAAACTTCTGGTTATCAAAGATTACAGAGCAATAGGTCTTTTTAGATTTATTCCTTTGGGTTTAATTCCTCTGAGACTTTCAACACATTTGTAAACTTGCCGGTGTTAGTTCATTTTCTTGGAAATACATGAAAGCATATCATTTATAGATTAAAAATGAAGTTGACTCATGATTGAAACCAACCACTCGATTGTTCATTTTGGATGTCAGTGTAGCAAAAATATATTTGTGAAACTATCTGTCAGGTAAATGATATGTCTTTTCACAGACAAGGTGGCGTAGACTGAATTGGGCATGGAGAATTGCACAATGAATATTATGCTTTGAAGTTACTCACTCGAGATATCAAAGTCATTTGTGTCAGGTTAACCACTCAAATGGTGAGTAATGAGAAAAGTAAAAGTATTTCTTTGTCTTTCGTTGTTGTTGAGTTTTTTTTCTGCCTGCCTGCCCACCTTTTCTTCTGTCTGCACGCCCATTCATTATGTGCAGGGAGTGAAGCAAGGAAGACCACAGAGAATAACATTTGGTCTGCAAGGTAGAAGCTCTATACATCTGTTTCCTGTGTGCAGTTCGTGCTGACGATGGACGTATTAAATGCACAGAATTGATGTTTGGAAGCCTGAAAAAGAGTTCGGGTTACCAAAGTCAAGTGTTCCAGGGGTGTAAGTAGGCCCTGGCACACAAGTGCATATAAATCTGGACGGTCATTGTTTCAAACAAAAACATGACACATACAGACTTCTACCACCATGACCATATCAAATTGCTTTAACAAAAAAGAGACAAAATGTAATCATTTTTTTTTGTGGAAAAATTTCCTTTTTTTGCTTTACACAGGGATCATTGGTCAACAGCAATTCTTTCCACAGATGCTCAATCAGATAGAGCTTCGGCCATGGTGTAATAGTTTCCCTGACCTTAGGGGAGGGAGAAAAGGTCAAGGAAAGGATTAGCAGAATTTTAAATGAACATAATTACCTTGACCACTAACCCTATTAGCAGCAGGTCTACCACATAACCTAGTATTCTTATCTGGAAATAGCATTTCTGAGTCATATTTTAGAGTGATTTGTACTGTGTTTACCAAGTTTATTCTTTCAATGTCCCCATTCTAAAAATATACCACATTTTGTTCATTAAATTCTGAGTGTGTGGAATTCATAATTTCTAGTGTTTTGCCAGTATGATTTTTATTGAGGTTTTTTTTTTACATGAAAGTATTATATACACATATGACAAAAAAGAGACAAAACAATGTAGCTATATAAAACAAGACTTCTAAAATGAACTCCACGGGGTCGATAAAAAAATATGTTTTTAACAATTCCAAAAAAAGAATACCAACATAACACAAGGTATAACTGTCTCAGAATTCCTGCTCCATAATAGATCTCAATAGAGCCCTAAGAAAGAGGAAGAAAAAGTTGGTATAAGTCAGGATCGGTTGCCATCGCAGCCCCTCCTCCTATAAAGAATTGGGGAGAGCGGTGTACCAGTTATAAAGAATTACATGAAAGATGGATGGTTAGACATGAGGAGTCTAGGGTCTAGGATTAGGGATTAGGTTAGTCACGACTGCTGAGGATTCATTTTGTACTGTAAAATTCTTTTGAAGGTTCTCTTCGTTACAGTGGAGTATTTCCTTAGGAAGAATTGTGGAAACTCACAAATCATGTCACAGCACACCTCTTCTTGTTAGAGATTATATATGTATATGTCTCTTTCACAGTGAGTAATAAAAGTAATTTTCTTCCAGTGGCAATGGTTTCCATATTGGTTAATTCCAGGTATTCCTAACCACAAAAACAGCACAAAAACTCTCTGCCTCCTTTCCCCGTCATATGCTGAATGCACATGCACAGCACGAGCCACGCGTGCATTCAGCCAGTCTCATAGGAAAGCATTCTCAATGCTTTCCTATGGACGGCAGCGTCTTACTGTGAAAATCACAGTGAGAAGCGTGGAAGCGCCTCTTGCGGCTGCCAATGAGACAGCCACTAGAGGCTGGATTAACCCATAGGTAAACATAGCAGTTTCTATGAAACTGCTATGTTTACAGCAGGCAGGGTTAACCCTAGATGGACCTGGCACCCAGACCACTTCATTAAGCTGAAGTGGTCTGGGTGCCTATAGTGGTCCTTTAAGTTCATCTGAACTTAGTTTGTAATAATAGATATATGTTTTCTTGTCCTTAATCTTCTTAATTTTCTGCCTAGTGGTCACTACACTGTAAATAATAATTCATTTTTAATGGGCAAAAAACTTGCATTTTAACCAACATTTGGTAAGAGAAATGAAGAGGGCCACCTGATACAATGATAATCCACTATCCTGTAGGTGCTTAAAAGATATGTGAGTCAGGCACTGTGCTACACTGTATACACTCTCTCTCTCTCTCTCGCTATATATATATATATCTATATATTGCATTGTAAAAGTATTCAGACCCCGAAACAATTCTCACATTTTACTGAATACAATCTAAAATACATTGGGAAACACTGCTCTGCGTATAAAACATCCGTTATGAATATGGATGATCAGTGAGATTGCAGATCAGAAGAAAACCATGAAAGAAAGTCACAAAGTAAGAAAATAAAAGATAGAGCACTCAAAACGCAGCACTTAAAAAAAGGTACGCAGTAATATCACAGTGTTTTAATAACCTAGTTAGCACTGTTGGATCTATTATCTGGAAGTGTAAACTGAATCACACCACCCTGATGCTGCTTAGAAAAGCTTATCATCAAAATATGAGGAGCACCCAAGAGGAGGTTATCAATCACTTTAAAGTAGAGACAGAGGTCAGTGGCTGAGATTGGATACTAGAGTAAATGTGCACAAGTGAACAATTTCAAGTGCTTAGCATCAAACTGGCTGTTGTGGGATGGTGGAAAGGATGATACCATTACTCAAAAACACATCTAGAGTTTGCTATAAAGCTTCACTGAAGATAAATATATTCCAAACAATTCTCAGTCGGATCATTTATTCAACCAAACCATAACAAGTGGAGCTGCCAACATACTAAAACAAACATGTGGAATAAAGCCCTACGCTTTAACTCCCTGTCCTCTTGAGCAGAAACAATGATTATGGATGCATAGAACAGAAACCAAAAAGGTTACATGTGCACTATACATAATCCCTGTATACATTAAAACAAACTGGAGTTTTTTTAGTATCACTCCAGTGGCCACTCCAATTGCCATTAAAGTGTAAGCTCACTTGCCATGTCAACTTCTTACTACACTAACAGTTCACCTTTCTTCTTTCAGCTCTATCCCAAATCCCTTTGCACATTTAAATGTACACAGGCAGAAGGAATAGAGCACAGGTAACTGTATGTATTTAGACTGATAAATACTGCAGCCATTGCTGCTGCCCAAGAATAGTGGGAGTTTGAACACAGGGCTTAATTGTGTGCCTTTAGGTTCTGTAACACACTGCCATGTTACAGTTGCTGCACCTACTCCATGTGTTCCCTATTAGGGGTTAATAAGTATGTAGGGGTTTAGAATAATACCCCTTTCAGCCTCATTAGAAATTTTGCATTTAAACCAAAAGAAGCAAGGTGAATTGTTAGTGTACGACTCACCTTAGAGGTTTGCCTTTATGTGACAGATGAGCTGTAATACACTTTAATGGCCATTGGAGTGACACTAAAAACCACCTGTTAATTAATGTGCACAGGGACTTGGGAGAGAATGTAGGTAATTCTTTTTAGTTTGTTAACATTCTAAAAGTAGGTTACATTGCTTTTATTTTTGTCACTGGCTTCTACAGTATAGGGCACTAGTATTAGACTACTGTTTTTTCTACTTCTCAAAACATTTAATTTTTCTGTGAAAATATTGAATTTAGCGTTCACAGGGTGGGAATGGGATGAACGACATTACAGGCATATTTTCTAACTTTGTAAACTTTATAAGTGGAGTGTTAAAAATTTCAATCACAATATGTTTGGACGTTTTGTTTCTCATAGTGTTGCTTTGCATTGGGGGCATGTTTAGTCTAGCTATTGCAATTCAACAGCATGCCAGCTTTGGTCCAGTTCCCTGTGTACACTCTGGCAGAACATTCGCTGGCTTTAAAGCAGTGATTAAATCATGTTTCAAAGCAAGACCACTGTGCCACAGTACATTGTTTTTATTGTGATATGAAGTTTAAATACCATTTTTAAAGTATGCTAAAAAACTGTTATTCAGCATACAATTGATCCATTATTAAATGAAAGGATATTTTAAACTAGTAATAGGATAAACAGTAATGTTATAGGTAGTCCAATCATTGAAAACAACAAGCATCTCTAAATCTACCCCCCTTAGATGTTGATAAACTACAAGTCCCATGATTCTCTGGTCATCTATTGCATTTAACATATTGTTATTATTATAGCAAACTATATGCATCTGAGTTCTAATGTTTAGGCATAATGTTGCATTTTCTGCTATTTGATGCATATTTACCGTCATGCTTTATAGGGTCGGTTTAATAGAGCATCGTTGATGCATTACATATATGACTTGTAATATTTTTCTACATTTTAGGCAGGTAATTTTACTTGTCTCTCCCCCCCCCAATGCTCCCCAGACAAATCTGCAAACCTTTCTTTGGTATTCTAAGAAGTACGCAAGCTACGTGTGCCTGTATTTATTTAACCCTGGAATTTTCATGAGTTATACTTGCTTTTAACTTCCTTCTCCATTGTTCATCTATTTATTTGTAGCTTTTCCCCTTCACCTTTCCTTCCTTGTAGACCATGTCAGGCAATTTCGCACCTATGCAAGTTACTTTTCATTCTCTTGTACGAGGCCTTAGCATTCCAGAATGTAGATATTGGCTGCTTAGAGATTTATGATTAAATACAATATCTGTCTCCTTCATACAAGACAGCTTGTGCTGCACCTACTCTTTAAAATAACTGCTACCCTCTCAGTCCATTTTTGCTAATAAATCGGGTGGTTACAAAAGCGGGAGTAGCTATCCTTCTTGCGCATACGGCAATAAAGCTCCTGGAGCTGATGGCCTTCCTTTACAATACTATTAAATATATGGAGACATTGTTTTACAAAAACTTGCAAAATAAAGTCTCAGAATGATTTCTTGCATCATGGGGATTTTCATAGAGACACACTCCTGGGCCATATCTCTGTGTTCCATAAGAAGGGTAAAAATCCAAGTTTATGCACCAGTTACCACCCACTTTCCTTGGTCAACACTGATTTGAAACTTAGCAATGAAAGTGCTGGCCCTACGCATTAGTTGGGTTCTACAGGATCTGGTTTTTATACCTGGTAGCAAGGGGAGGGATAACAGTATTTGCGTACGGTATTTGGTGGCCTTTCTTCTCCTTTCTACAGATGCTAAGAATGCTTTTGACCTGGTTGAGCGGCGTTTCCGGCAAGTTACCTAAGCGTAGTGGTAGACAACCTTCGGCATTTCATATTGCGGACTACATCTCCCATCATGATCTTAGAGCCATAGTGATGACAAAGTATCAGGGAAGATGAACACAACATCTTGAGTGCCGAAGATTCCCTAACCCTGTCTTAGAGTATATGGGTTTTGTTCCAAATATCCACACATGCTTGATTAACTATCCATAATGCCCAGGTTAGATTGAATGGTGCTCTATCAGAAGCTTTCCTAATAACTAACGGCACTTACCAAGATTGTTCGTTGTCCCAGTTCCTGTTTGCGCTTTCTCCATAGCCTTTTCTGGAGGCAGTCAGGCATAATGGGGGTACATTGGGCTTCTTATTCTCTCCTATTTTAATTGCTAATTATAAGAATCCTTAATTAAGCATCTTTTAAATGCAGCCAAATTATTAATCCCATATGGAGATGTCTGTTGTTCGCACCCTCCATGCATCCCCAAAGTTGAAGAATTGCATTCTGTGGAATCTCTCACTGCTTTTCAGCAAGAGCTATGGGAACAGGTTGGTCATACTTGGTTCCCTCTTATTCATATTGTGACAAACCTCCCTGCCTCTGGATTATAACTTAAGGATTGGCTTTGTCTGTTTGTTCGTGAGTCAACGTGTGTTCGTCTATTTCCCGGGTTGCTTTCACTGAAACGAACGAACTACCAAATGGCGGGCCACCCAGCAGGGAAGTGTGCTGCTTGTTAACCTTCTTGACCTCTTTAACACTGTGGTTAACCGCAGCCACTTCCATCTCCCGAACGTTCGGCTGGGTGGCCGTCATTTTTATGAACGAACACGTGGCGGCGGCCATTTTAAACTACCGAACGCCCAGCAGTGTTTGGTCGTCGAACGCATGGAACTATATGCGGCTACAGTTTCACACGAACACCGCTGGGACATCCAGACTTCCATCCTTTCATTTGGATTCACACAAACGCGGCGGCATTTGCTACTTCTAACCTCACAAATCAGACCGACCCTGGGAACTAAAACTCATAGAGTTGATTCTGAACAGATTATGCCGAATGGCTCGTGAAAAGACTTAAATCCCATGGTGATCTGACTGTGTTCGTAGGATCTGAGCGCTTTTCGGACATATTGAGCGCTCAGATCCAAGCTATCTGTGAATATGTTGAACATGGGAGTTTTATTACAAAGAATATGAGTTATGTATTTTAATGTATAACTTTGGAATATTCTCTCTACCTGGAGATAATTAACTTTACTACAGCCTCTTAACTTAATTATCTCCAGGATAAAGAGGAGGGAGTCTACTGTTTGTGTGGGAGTGTTTCACTTTGTACTGTAAATGTGATTGGTTACTGTAACTGTGTTCCAGTCTTCCACAAGGTCCCTATGGCGGAGGTCACTTGCTGGAGGACCTGCATAAAAGCCAGCCTTTGGCACTCATCAAACCAATCCATGTTTTGACCCTCAAAACAGAGCCTCATCTCATGCTTGGGGGGATATTTCTTCAAGGTTCCTGTTCAGTGTTTGGGATTATTCAGTAGCAGACTTCACACTTGGGGGGGAAAAGAACATCTTTGACGGCATTAACCCCTTCGTATACCCAGGGTGCCGTTACAACTAATCTTCCTAGCTAAATTATTTGACCTATCTTTTATGAGGGTATTGTAGTCTTATTTGAGATTTATTTAATAATTCAACTGATTTTTGCCAGTGTATAAACATATCTAGCAGGGCTATTTTTTTTATAAAATTGGTCAAGATTTTTATTTTAATTTTGCTTGTAACCCTTTATTTGTTCAGTTTTTTTTTTGCATTCTTTTTATGTATTAAAATCAAGTAAAATCAAGATTGCCAAAAAAAATTTGTTTTAATAATTATATATTGAAATGTTATAACTGTTTTGTTATGGAGAAATTAGAATTTAAGAATTTGCTACTAATGGTTACATTTGTGAAGTAAAAATACGTCTTTTAAATGTTTTAAGGAATCCACTAGGTGGAACTATTTTCAGTGTATTCTTAAGATTATGAATTCATTCTCCATTAAAAAGTTCCCCCTGGACAGCTAGGAAAGGGTGAGCATGACTGCTGTCCATGATTGTGGGCTGGATTAATGATGGATACAAATGTGGCAAATTGAGGGGTTTTGAAGAAGGAGAAAGGGAGGAGACTTGCCAGTTGGCAGGATCAGTTGAGGGACCTGGACTGTTTTCTGCTTGATTGTACCCTGTGAGGAAAGCACAATAGTTTGCTCACTTTCCCAAGGGTGCTAAACACTTCCCACATTCTACTTCATCATGGCTGCCCTGGAGAATGCCCCTGAGACTGATCTGTTATGTTGCACCGTCAGAGTGTCCTGGACACGTTTGTGTTGGGAGTGCGGGCAATTTCTAGCCTGTCGGAGGATATGGCGGCAGGTCTGAGCCACGGACCTGGCCAAAGCCCGGTGCGGCTTGGTGACAGAAGGCAAAAGAAGAGCCAGGATGGCGGTGGTGGCCCAGCCACAAGCACGGTGTGGACATTGGTGGTAGTGGGGCCTCGGAGTCGGCCTGGACGAGCAGAAGTGGCGCGGGCCCAAGATGGCATCAGGAGCAATGGCGGAGGTCAGGCCAGAATATTGCGCAGCCTGTGCGCTTCTCTTCCAGCCCAAAAGGATGTAAGTTCATCATGCAAGCCGCATGTCCTGAGTGCGTTGGACATCAACGTTGACGCGCAAGGTGAGTACGTGATGTCATCACGCACAAGAGCGTGGCCATCACAGGCCTTGCATTCCACGCTGCATTCTGCACTGGTTGGATGGAGAAATCCCGGGAGTGAATAGTGGTCGGGCCTGGTGGCCAGCTTTGAGTCTTTAGTCACCACTCCAGGGTATGATAGCTCCAATTCTGGATCAGAGGAGTTGTCCCCAGTTGTTCCCATGTCGGATCCTCATGCAGCCAATAGTGAGTATTGCGTCAGCGCCTGGGGAGGGATCCAGGGTTTCAAGGTCAGGGGGAAGTGGTCATTTTACTCAGAGTAGTGTTTGATAGGCTCCCTGGGGGGGGAAGGGATTGGTCCTCTTTCTTACCAAGCCACTTCCATTTTTCCTGTCCATTCTCAGAGCCAAGTCAGGGGTGTTGAGGGTGCGCTCCCAGGAGGAATGCATCCTTGCTTGCCGGCCTGTGAATTGTCGCCATTGGGCATGTATGTTTTGCTAGATGTCAGGAACATAATTCTGAAAGGTGGATAGTCTGCGGCATGGTGACATGTCAGATGGGGACTAAGGTAAGCAGTTGCCACGTACCTTTGGTAACTGGTTTCAGGGGTTTTCCATTTTTGCAAGCATTTTGTCGCGGCGCTTTCTGGAGAAGGCGCCAGCGTTGTTTGGGTACTTAGGCCTGATGTGAGGGACATATAAAATATATGGGGGTAAATGCTGGTAAAAGTATGACCAGCAGTGAGTCCAGGCATGGATTTTTGGGTCCAAGACGGTAGCCTATGGCTGTTGTTAATGACCACCTGTTGACCGACTTTTCAGGAGCAGCCGGCGCATACTCCGCTGCATTTGCTGGGCAGCACAAGGGTGTTTGTTGGCTCTTTAAAGAGAGTCACTGCAGGTGGTTTGGGTACTGCATATTCAAACACAAGTGTTTGCACTATGGGAGAGACCACCCCGTGTTATGTTGTTTTAAAAAGGGCAAGCAGAGAGTTAGGTTCTCTGAAGATGACATACCTAGAGCGGAGGACACCGGTGAGCGTGGAAAGGTTGCACCCGTGGCTCGACCAGTATCCTAAGCGTTGGTAAGTGCAGGTTTTGTTGCATGGGTTTTCCGCTGGTTTTTTGATATATTTTGTTCATTTGGATTCCCAGTCGTTTGTGGGAAATTTGCGTTCAGTGGTGGGGAAGGAAGCGATTTTGGAGGAGAAACTATGGAAAGAAGGATCCTGGGGCTTTTTGTCTCATTCATCATCTGTCCTATCTGGTGGGGCGGGTTGGTGAATGATGATATTGATAAGGAGGTGAGTTGGTTCGTGAGGCTGGGGTGGGTGCATTGAGTCCGCCTTTTGTTTGCTTCCGGTTCACCCTGACTGCTTCCACTTATTGGGTTGCCACTTTCAGGGGTTGTTCTTCTTTGAAATGTTTACCTTTTTTATTGAATGGGTTGTAGCATTGTAGCTCGGGTGTCAGGTATGTTGTCCTTGACTCATTATCTGGCGATTTTATGTTTGTGGGTCCGCGAGAGTCAAATGACCGCACAGTGCTCCTGGAGTCTTTTTGTTGGGTCGCGTCAGACTTTGGGGTTCCGGTGGCTATAGACTTGACGGTGGAGCTGGTTTGGGTTTTTTCTCTTATCTGGGGATAGAAGTGGATTCATGGTTTTCCATCTTCTGTCCGTTCAGTTGCTTTTCCTGGAAGATTCCATAAAAGGTGCTAAAAAAGTTAAACTCCAAGCTCCCAGTTCAGGCTGCGCTGCTACTGTCTCTATCAATATTAAGTTTCCATTTACTTACTTACCCTGCCATTTCTATCGTTTGATGCCAACTGGTCCTTCTCTTAGAGTTCTTCTTTTTTCTCTTTTTTCCTCTAAATATGATTATTATTTACTGTAACTGTTCATATTAGTCATCAAGCGTTTCCCTTTTCTCCTCTTATCTTATTGTAATCTCTTTTTCTTTCTCCTTTTGCTTTATCATTTCTACAGCTTTTCAGTAAGTCAGTATTTCTTTTTAATAAGACTGATACTTACTGCTAGTCAATACTTAAATCAATCGTTTTATAAATATTCAATAATCTACTTTCATAATTGATACCATATTTGGTACCATAGTACCTTGTTATCTTGAAGTTTTTGCTATCTTTGTCTATTATAATCTGTTTATTAATATTATTTATACCACTCCTAATTTCTTAATACATTAATTTTATGTTTGTCTATTACTTTAACCCCTTAAGGACCAAACTTCTGGAATAAAAGGGAATCATGACATGTCACACATGTCATGTGTCCTTAAGGGGTTAATGGGTTAATATTCCCTTTGCTATAAGCTTAAGATGTTGTAACCACCCTCTATGACGTCACTAGGCTTCAGCCAATTGCAGTCACTTGGACCAATGAACATCGACTCTTTCCTTTTTAAACCCGGTATTTTATTCTGACCGGTCCCCCTCTGACGAGCCAAGTCGGGCGAAACGCGCGCATCAGGGGCTTCTCACACGCTGTCTCTAACCAGGGAATGACAGCTATTTCTATCTGTCCTTTTTCTATTTAGACTTTATCTCAGTATGGGAAGACTTAGGTGCCCATGAAGGCACGGGGAATGAGTAGCTAGTGTGGAGTTTATCCTATCTTCTCTTTTATCATTTATTTTTCAGATTATATTTACAGGGGACTAATTTAGGTGCCCTTGAAGGCATGGGGGTGAAGAGTCAGTGTGGACTTTTTTACACCAGCATTTCTATCAACTTTATTTCTTCTCTTTCGACCACTTCCACTGTTATAATCGTGTGTGCTAGCTTCAGGTCCTAATAGCTAGTTTCTGATATCTTATAACCAAGATTATTTCATTAGAATCTTTGTTTGCTATTTGATTACTAACTATCAGCACCTTTACTAATTACGGTACCAACTATCAGACGTCGCTATTATTTAGTCTGTTTTCAATAGTATGTAGCATTCACAGGCTTTTAGGTCTGGCGGCTTTAGCCCACATGGTCATAATAAGCAAATAAGCAAAATTGGCATTACCAACTACCAATGCATGCTTAGACCTGTAGTTCTCATACTACCATTTCAGTTGTAAAGTGGAATTCTTTGTGATCTCTGACAAGTATTTGGCAATCATATGCTTGCACAATTTGCCACCCTGACATTTTTCCAGCACTCCATCTACTCCCCCATCACCACTTAAGCCTTTGTCTTCCAATTAGCACAGACGTGTGCTGATATATATATTCTTTTACCCTTATATTCTTAGGACAGTAGAATTAAATTTGCAGTTGACTTTACTGCTGAAATGTATTTATCTATTTGATACATCTTTCATATTACCCTGAGACACATTGTTACATGTATCCAATATTATTCTATCATATTGAAACTTTACTGATGCATGCATCTTCAGTACATCAGTCTTGTGTCTCACTGATATAAGTATTATTAGAACATTTTTGTCTCTACTTATTATTATTCTTTATTTTTGTTTTCCTCCTACTGTACTTTGGTTTAGTACTTTTAGATCTATTGGCATTTTCTTCATACTATTTAGCATTTAATACATTCTTTTTTTGTTTTTTGACCTTTGGTCTTTTTAACTCGTGCTCCAGACTTTCATATATTTTTGGTCATTTTGTAGCACAGGCACTTGTTGCCTTCTCCCAATATATATCTTTTTCGGTACACTACTTCTTCAATCCTCTGTCTATTTCTACTAGGGGTTACCCCCCTGTTACTGAGTGTACCAAATTTGGCTGTATTCAGTTAGCTTTCAAAATGCTACTGTCTCATGTATCAGTTGCCTCGACCGGTCTGATACTGGTCATATGTGGCTCTAAGACGGATCGGGAGGGAGTGGGTGCACGCATTCTGATGGGGCCCATTTTGTCTGGTACTTTTGATTCAGGAGTTTCTGACAGTATGAGGTGGTCTCTTCTCCTACACTAAGATGGGTCATCTCTCCATTTTCCAGAGTGTTGTGGTCGTGCGTGGCTGGTGTTGGATTTGGCTCCTGGCAGTTACACAACTCACTCTTTTCAGACAGGTGCGGCAACTCAGGGCGCTGGCAGTCGGGGCATTTTAAGCTATATGTGCATCCTCACTAACTGTAAGAATGTATCCTGCCCAGCTCACCCTGTTGTTGTACATTCTGTTGTTATCATAGGTGTGATTCCTCGCTTTGTATGGATCTTGAGCCATTCGGACATTTACTGGGCGGCTATGCGATAAAACATATGGTTGTAATCACGGGTTCCCATTTGAATTACTCTGGGTACGTTGGAGGCGTCTCAGGGGCTTGCATTGGGATCGCTTGTATGCAGAATGCGTTCAGGTTAGTTGCTGTGTGTCAGGGACAGTCACATTAGTTATTCATGTGGGCGGGAATGATATCGGCCAATGGCGGTCAGTGGATCTGTTTTGCGCTATTTAAGGATCTGACCCTTGTCTGGCCTGAGATCGTTTCACGTCCGGTATGGTGCAGTGGAGGGAATGGTAAGGCATTGGAATTCTGTAGGCGCAAGGTAAACATGACCATTTCCAGGTTTGTGAGGTGATTGGGTGGTGTAGCGGTAAGACATTTTGAGCTGGAAGGGGTGAATGATAATGTTGTGAGATGGGATGATGTTCACTTGTCCCCAATAGAACTGGACATTTTCAACGTGAGACTGCATGCAGGGATTGAAACGGCGCTGTTGCCGGGGAAGGAGGGGCGTGTTTCCTGGATATCGCAGCTGGAAAAGGGAGCAAAAACCGGAGTCTCTTTGGGAAGACAACAGCCTGCAGAGAGCTGATGGAAAGTAGCCGGCTGTTGAGGTTCGTGGAACAAAATGTTTCGGAACTGTCTGTTGGGGAACTGTCTGTTGGGCAACTACCCAACAGCTGACAGAGTTTTGGATATTGGTAAATGGTTATGTTAATAAAGTTGTGGGGATGGTATGGTTCAGCAGTCAAGATAAAACATATACACTTCAGAATATCTTGATTTTGCAGCATTTTCTACAGAACTTATCTGCTTCCTTTCAGAACCTCTTACATCAGGAAGGGTCACTTATTTATGCCTAAGAGGAAATTGATGGTAAAGTTCTTTTATAAATGAATGGTAAATGCTCTTATATATGCAATAAAGGAACCTGCTGCATCACATTTATCTGAAGAAAAAAAAGATGAGAATGCCTTGCCCAAGTGCACCAGCTGGTTGATTGCACTTCAAATGCTCTTCTCTGTACATTTTTATTATGAAAATGCACGTCATGCATTTAAGAGCTATTCCATGACATTACTTCCTATTAGGGTTTCACCAATTCTTCTTGGTACTGAGAGAATATGGAGGTATGCTATAAAGCAAGAAAATGTGCAGTTTATTAAAAAGGCATATATCTGGCATTGCACAAGAAAAGAAGATATTTTATTTGCATAATGCTATGTCAGATATGTTCTTAAAGGAACACTATAGTGATTGGAATACAAATATGTATTCCTAATGCTGTAGTGTCCCTGACCATATTTATAGATTGGTCCACCCACCACCTTTTTCCATTAAAATTAATAATATAAAGGTTTACTCACTGTGACAAAAAGGAACTTTAATGTGTCACATGGCACAAGAGGCAGAGCCTCCCCTCTCCAGCTGGCACTAAAAACAGATTGTGATACAGTCTGTCATGCTAAGATATCTGCCTGGCGATCTAGATATGCTTTTGTTGTCAATGTGGACTTGCAGATGGGGGAAGGGAAGTGTAGCGATAATGGTGTAATTTGTATATCCTGGTGGCAGTGAAAAAAGTCACTTACTGTTTGTACCAAGCAGAAGCCCCTTGTCTCTTTTTGTGTTGTATCTATCTACAGTTAGCTATATTGCGATCGCTCATAATATCGAGCATTTTTTAGTTAGATAGAATATCTTGTAGTAACTGGAGAGATCAGTGCAGTATATCCTGTATTGTCACTGGATAAAGCAACTCCAAGCCCAGGTCATAGTACATAGTATAGCGATCAGCTGTGCAAGTTAATGCAAGTACCCACAGATGATATCAGGCCTGAACTGTTGCGCCTTAGGTAACAGAGATGCCAGGGCCATATCATCACAGTCACTATTTGCCGGTGGGAGACCTCCTCAGCCACCTGCAACATCTTTAGGGAGGCATGGTTTCCTCCAATGTTAGTCTAATACTAGTGCTGCGTATGCATCCAAATCTCCTCATAAGAAAACTTTGAACTTTGATTTACTCTGTCAGTGCAGTGGGAGCACGTGGATTTAATTTAAGTGGATTTTTATTCTTGCAATGTAAACATTCCAGTTTCTAAAAACTGCAATGTTTTACACTGCAGGGTTAAAATAACAAGACCACTGCACACAGACCACTGCACACAGATCACTTCATAATAATATGTTTTAGTTTTCAAACAATGAACTTACTTATGGTGCATATTGTTCTGACTTTATTAATTTTGCTGCAGACCTAGAGGCACCTTTAGTTAAATTACTTAATTTCCTCTCGCACTGTTTGCACATTTTTACTTACAACAAACATGAAACTGGTGGTGTGAATCTCCATTGTGACTTTCATCCCATAACAGTCACATTCCTTAGCTTGTTGGTAGCTGTAAGGCAATTCAAATTTATTAAGAGATTTCGTGTCTAGACTCATATAGCAGAACCAATAAGGATAATAAAACATATGTTGTGATTTTAATTTTAGTTTTCTTGTTTTCCCACATAAGACATATAAAGTTCAGCCTCATGAGCACAGATTAGCACGGTGGGAGAAGTCAGTTATTCAGTTAATTTGATTATAATTCAAAATACATTCATATGAGCTTTATCTGAAAATCATTTAATTATTTACTTAATTTAGTCCATGATTTACTTATATTATCCAAATATTAAGAACCGTTTGATGTGAAGAAAAATTAAAGACAATGGACCCTCTGCATGAATATGATTGCATTACCCAGCTGAAACATCTATTACAATGCCACCTGCTATGATTGTTGATATCAACTGCAAAACTGAATGAGTTATCCCCTAATAAATGTGAATTGAAGGGTTTTGTTGTAAGATGTCATCTAAAGAAGTAAAAGTGGGGAAATAAATGTGGAAGCCAGCATGCAAATTTCATACGTAACTTCTCCACTTTAGTATTTTTACACCACTTTTTAGAACAGTTATTTCATTAAATATATAGTAAGACATTTGACAGAATGTTCTGTTCTAAAAAGTCTTGGAAAAATGTAAAAGGGGAGAAGTCACCAATGGAAAGTGCCTGTTGATGTCACATGTTTCTATGGTGAGTGCCTTGTTTTTATTAGTTTAGAACAGATCAATTCTTAGAACAGAATCTCCCTCAATGTGTTGCACTACGGCCATACACTGTAAACTACAGAGAACATTGTCCAAGAAGTCTAGCCTATGATATTTAGTAAACATTAGCTTATCTCCATTCCAAACTCTCATCCATCCCTACCTTCTCCTGTCCCTCTCTGGCTAACTCCTCATATAGTGCTACCCTCACCTCTGCCCTAGACACTGCAGCCCTACTCCAAGCACACTCCTCAAGGAGGGTGCGTATCCAACCGTGGCATACTAAGTCATTCCGCTACCTGCAGAGATGCTCCTGTTCAGCTGAACACTGCTGGAGGAAGTCTTGCACCTTGTCAGACTTTCTACACTATAAATTTGTTGTGCGCTCATACAGTGCAGCCCTCACCCTTGCTAAACAGTCCTACTTTTCTTTTCTCATTAGTTCATGCTCCCACTATCCTAAGCATCTCTTTAACACTTTTAACTCTCTTCTTCGCCCTGCTGCGACCACCCCACAAACTAATCTTTCAGCTGATAGATTTGCATGTTACTTTCCTGACAAGATTAAACAGTTAAGGAATTAATTCTCCCCCCTTCTCCCCTCTCTATCTCAACCTCACTTGGACCATACCATCCCTACTTTCCAAGACTTCCCTCCAGCTACTGAACAGGAGGTGGCTGCGCTACTCCTTTCCTCTCGTCCCCCCACCTGTCCGCTTGATCCAGTACCTTCCCACATCATCAGAGCTCTCACCCCTTGTCTTGTACCATCCTTAACACACATCCTAAACTGATTTCTTTCATCTGGCGTTGTCCCTGCTCCCCTTATGCATGCTACTGTCGTACCCATTCTAAAAAAGCCATCCCTAGACCCGTCTTCCACTTCCAACTATTGTCCCATATCCCTGCTTCTTTTTTCCTCAAAGCTTCTAGAAAGACTTCTCTTCACTTATATGACTCGCCTCCTAAATTCCATCTCCTTCCTCGATCCTTTTCAATCTGGCTCTCGCCCCTCCACTATACTGAGATTGCTCTTATTAAAGTTACAAATGACCTAGTCGCAGCCAAATCCAAAGGCCACTACTCTACAGGTATACTAATTCTTCTTGACCTCTCTGCTGCCTTTGACACTGTTAATCATGGCCTCCTTCTCCTAACTCTTCAATCTCTTTGTGTCTGTGACACAGCTCTCTCGTGGTTCTCCACCTATCTCTCCCAACGCTCCTTTAGTGATTCTTTTTCCAACAGCACCTCCTCTCCTTGTCCTGACTCAGTCGGAGTCCCTCAAGGTTTAGTTCTTGGTCCCCTTTTGTTCTTTCTCTATACTGTCTCTCTTGGCAAACTCATTAATTCATTTGGATTCCACCACCACCTCTACACTGACGACACCCAGATATATCTCTCCTCCCCTGCCCTCCCTCCTGCTGTCCTACAACGTGTCACCAATTGCCTTTCTTCTATCTCTGACTGGATGTCCTCACACTTTTTTAAACTCAATCTCTCTAAAACTGAGTTTCTTATTTTTCCTCTTCATAACACTGATCCTCTTCCTTCACTCTCCCTGCAGGTTGACGGTACCTGCCTCACCCCATCCTTACAAGCTCGCTGTCTTGGTATCACTTTTGATCCTGGCCTCACCTTTGCGCCTCATGTCCAGTCTGTTGCTAAAACCTGTTGATTCCAACTTAAAAACATTGCCCGCATATGACCCTTTCTTATGCAAGATGCTGCCAAGGAGCTTGTTCACACTCAAGTAATCTCTTCGATTACTGTAATTCTCTCCTAATTGGTCTCCCCAGAAGTCGTACTGCCCCCTACAATCTGTGATGAATGCTGCTGCCAAGCTGATCTTTCTCTCCTGTCGCTCCTCTCACACCTCACCCCTCTGTCGATCCTTACACTGGCTTCCTGTCCCCTACAGGTGTCAATTTAAAATACTAACCATTACCTATAAAGCTCTAACCAACTCTAGCCCCTCTTACATTTCTTCCCTGATTCATAGGTATGCCCCCTCTCGGTCTCTCCGCTCTACTGGTGACCTTCTCCTGTCTGCTGCTCGCACCCTTACTGCAAATTCACTCCTGCAAGACTTCTCATAGATGGCTCCTTTCCTTTGGAACAGCCTGCCTACCCCTGTCAGACTCTCCCCTAGTCTTCAATCCTTTAAAAAGTCCCTCAAAACCCATCTTTTCAGGATTGCTTATTGCCTCCAAGAGTAACCTCTATTTCACAAACCTTCCTCTCGCTCTCTCCTCTAGGGCCACACTCCACTCTCACCTCCAGCTCTGCTACTTTCTCACCATGTCTATTTGGTGTCTCTCTCAATACCCTTCCTATTGTGTTTTTATACCCCACATCCTCAAGACTGTAAGCTCGTTTGAGCAAGGTCCTCAACTACCTCTCGTTCCTTTTACATTTTATCTCAACTGGTAAATTCCCCTTTTATTGTAAAGCGCCGCGGAATAAGCTGGCGCTATATAAATAGCAATAATAATAATGTTTTCTTCTTCTAGTCATCTTTTTATTAACCTCTTAAGGACCAAACTTCTGGAATAAAAGGGAATCATGACATGTCACACATGTCATGTGTCCTTAAGGGGTTAAAGGGACACTCAATGTCTCAATGAAATTGTTTTGTTGCATTCTTACCTTAAGGGGTTCAGTGTCAGCTGACCGTTCTAAGCCAATCAGCGTCTCCCTCGTCTGAAACTGAGATCAGAGAGAAGATGGATGCCCCCTGGGGGACCTGCACGTCGGCGCTGGAGGCACACTTTGGAGAAAAACAGTTTGAGAACGATTTGACCCCTTACGGCAAGAGTGCACCCAGGTGCCTCATGGCACCATAACAACTTAATTTATATGGAAGTGTCCCTTTAACGCCATGCCAGTTAATGTCCCTTGGATGTTATAACAAATATATCTGCCAGTGCATAGATGGCCCCTCAAATAATTATCAATTTTTTAGCCTTTCCTGATAATGACACTGCCCTTCCTGAGGTTATTAGAGATGTGTTTTAATGTGGCATGATATGCATTTATACAACTATATGTGAACAACCAACCTTGTACAAATGTCTTCTTTAATGGGATGGGTTTTCCAAAGCCCTGTTAAACTATTTAATTGTTTTTATATTTTTCCCTTTCAGTACTCATTGGCATGGAGCAAGAAAATTAAAGTGGGCATAATTACAAAATGTGAATTTGTGTACTCATGACCCCATCTGCATCTAGACTTTGTAGCATATAGTTAATGGTTTCCTTATGCATTGTAAACTGGAGCTGTGAAGCATATTATTATTATTATGATATTTATAGAGCGTCGTCAAATTCCGCAGCGCTTTACAATGGGTGGACGAACAGACATGTAGTTGTAACCAGACAAGTTGGACACACAGGAACAGAGGGGTTGAGGGCCCTGCTCAATGAGCTTACATGCTAGAGGGAATGGGGTAAAGTGACACATAAAGGTAAGGATAGTATTAGACTAGTGACAGTTGCAGAAGAGGACACAGTTTAATTGATATGCTTTTATGAAGAAGTGGGTTTTTAACGATTTTTTGAAGGAGTGGAGACTGGGTGAGCATCTAACAGAGGAGGGAAGCGAGTTCCACAGGAACGGTGCAGCCCTCGAGAAATCTTGAAGGAGAGCATCAGAGGCGGGAGTACGGACAGAAGGTAGACGTAAGTCTTCAGCAGATCATAAGGGCCTAGACGGGACATACTTGTATAGATAGGTGGGAGAAGCATTATGGAGAGATTTGAAAGCAAGAACCAGAATTTTAAATTGAGCTCTATATTTTATAGGAAGCCAATGTAGGGACTGACAGAAGGGTGAGGCATGGGAGGTGCAGGCGGACAGGAAAATGAGCCTCGCTGCCGCATTCATTATGGACTGTAACGGCGCAAGTTGGGAGCACTTAAGACCACTGAGAAGCGGATTACAGTAGTCAAGGCGAGAAAGGACAGTGGAATGGACCAACACCTAAGTCGCATCTGGCGTAAAGTAGGGGCGGATGCGTGTAATGTTTTTGAGATGGAAATTACAGGATTTGGCGATAGATTGAACATGAGGCTTGAAGGAGAGGGCGGAGTCAAAGAGAACACCTAGGCAGCGAGCCTGCGTGGTGGAGCTGATGGTAGCACCGTTGACTTGGAGGGAGACAGACACAGGAGTAATAACACTTGAGGGAGAAGAGACCAGAATTTCAGCTTTGGTCGAGTTTAGTTTAAGGAAGTGGGCAGCCATCCAGTTAGAAACAGCAGAGAGGCAGTCAGAGACACTAGTCAAGAGGGACGGGGAGAGATCAGGAGAGGACAGGTAGATTTGCGTGTCATCTGCATAGAAATGATATTGGAAGTCAAAGGAGCTAATGAGTTTACCAAGGGAGGCAGTACAGATGGAGAACAGTAGGGGACCAAGGACTGAACCTTGGGGGACACCAACAGAGAGCATATAACATATAATATGAAGAACAGTGATATAGAGAGAAATCCACTAAAAGATTAAGCTGTATAATTCTTCCCTCTATGCCCAGAGAGCCATACTATGGGTTATGGGGCAAATAAGGTCGCTGACTTGTCCCCTTTTACCCCGCCCCTGGCATTCGCCTTTACTTTGTTGGGAATATGATTAATCTGTCCCTGACTGGGCATAATCTATTATTTGCACATCTTACAGATGGAAAAGGAGCAATGTGGGATTTTTACATTAAACTGGAATTTTTTGAGAATTCACAAGGGAACTGTAGGCCTGAATATTCAAATTGGAACTCTGTGACCCTTCCAGCCTGGTTATTTTGACTTAGAACTTGCAATACTTTGTCGATTCTCTGCAATTTCCAGTGAATAAACCACTATGTTTAAGAATACTATGTTAACAAATCCAACCAAAAATGACAATGGATCCAGAATTTTGGGGACCTGGCTTTGCCACTGACTTGAAATTCCTTTTGGAAAGGCTACCTTTGTTATAACCAAAGAGATTTATAACACGTGAAGTCATTGAACCTGTGTGCTAGTAAGTGATGGCTCGTTTCCAAGTCCTAACTGTGGACCTGGACATGAGTGTATGCCATTACTTTCTTAGCAGCAAAAAACAAAACAAATATTATTCTTATTGTTATTATTACATCAATGACAGGAACCAGGACTCTATTATAACTGAAGGGATCATTCTTTAATTATTGTAAAAAGAAGATATCTGACTTTTACTTCAGATGGAATAACTGTCATTTATTGTTACCTTCAATGGCAGCACTGATAAGAGAGAAGAGAAAAGAGATCAGACCATTCAAGTCTTTCAATATGATTCAGTACCCTAGGTCTACCAGCAGGTGTTCCCTTTGGAAAAATGGTGCTCTCATGACACGCCACTTATGATTAAGGAGTCTTTTAAAGTGGCTGTGTTCAATCAGCAACATTGGATCTGCAGTAGGATGTTCCTAAATGTGTTCTTCTACCATTAAAATTAGGGAATTTAAAAATGTATTCATCATTAAACTGATCATAGATTGCCTTAGAATTGTTATATAAGATTTCTGTTCTGCTATTATGCTGCTGAGAGTAGAATCTTTTTTTTGATATTTGATTGTGCAAATAACCAGCAGGCAAATAAAACATAAAGGGGCCTTGGACTATGTCTCCACCACCTTTTACCCATTTTTTTTGAGTGGACTTTAAAAGGAACACAGAGTGTTAAGAATACAAAGCCCCCCCCCCCCTCTCTCTGCCCCACAGCAAAAGATCCTTTAAAGCATTCACCTTATTCCAGCATTGAAGTCCCTTGGCGCTGGCCCTCTCTCAGACTCCTTTGATGTCAGCACCGAGGGGAAAACTTAAGGCGCCTGTGTGGCATGCACTGCGCGCGCCTTAAGCATTCCCCATAAGAAAGCATTGAATCAATGCTTTCCTATGAGGGATTTTAAGACTCCAGATGTCCTCAGGCAAAGAGTGAGGACATCCAGTGTCATTTTACAGAGTTAAACTCTGTGAAACAGCAGGAAGGTCCTCTAGTAACTCTCTGGTAGTTAGCCACTAGTGGCAGTCTTAAGTGTGCAATGTAAACATTGCTGTTTGCCTGAAACTGCAATGCTTTAGATTGCAGGGTTAAGGGCACAGGGACAGTGCACCCAGATCACTTTGAAGTCATCTGGGTGCTTAAAGTGTCTCTTTAATAATACAAGCAGGTAAGTAATGTGTGGCTTTCCCATCTCTTCATCCTCACATTTTCCCATCTGTATAGAAAGCTTGCCAACATACCTGCTACAAGTGGGCATTTTGCCATATAGTGTCATAACGTTTGCATTCTGTTGGCATTTCCCAAAACGTTGTTTGATTCTTTACCAATTCCCACCAGCATGGTAATTAAACTCTTTCTATAAAATTTCTGTCACACCTACTGAAACTGTAAGAAGTATTTCAAGACAAAGTACAATAGGATGCTATATTTTCTTTAATCTTTTATATCAGCATAATATATAATAAATATATACACGGATCAGCCACACTAATAAAACCACTGACAGGTGAAGTGAAAAACATGGATTATATTGTTACAATCTGTCAAGGGGTGGGATGTACACTGCTCAAAAAAATAAAGGGAACACAAAAATAACACATCCTAGATCTGAATCTGAATTAAATATTCTTCTGAAATACTTTGTTCTTTACATAGTTGAATGTGCTGACAACAAAATCACACAAAATTTTAAAAATGGAAATCAAATTTTTCAACCCATGGAGGTCTGGATTTGGAGTCACACTCAAAATTAAAGTGGAAAAACACACTACAGGCTGATCCAACTTTGATGTAAGGTAGTGTGTGTGGCCTCCACGTGCCCGTATGACCTCCCTACAACACCTGTGTATGCTCCTGATGAGGTGGCAGATGGTCTCCCGAGGGATCTCCTCCCAGACCTGGACTAAAGCATCTGCCAACTCCTGGACAGTCTGTGGTGCAACTTGACATTGGTGGATGGAGAGAGACATGATGTCCCAGATGTGCTCAATTGGATTCAGGTCTGGGGAATGGGCGGGCCAGTCCATAGCATCAATGCCTGCTGACACACTCCAACCACATGAGGTCTAGCATTGTCTTGCATTAGGAGGAACCCAGGGCCAACCGCACCAGCATATGGTCTCACAAGGGGTCTGAGGATCTTATCTCGGTACCTAATGGCAGTCAGGCTACCTCTGGCGAGCACATGTAAGGCTGTGCGGCCCCCCAAAGAAATGCCACCCCACACCATTACTGACCCACTGCCAAACCGGTCATGTTGGAGGATGTTGCAGGGAGCAGAACGTTCTCCACAGCATCTCCAGACTCTGTCACGTCTGTCACATGTGCTCAGTGTGAACCTGCTTTCATCTGTGAAGAGCTCAGGGTGCCAGTGGCGAATTTGCCAATCTTGGTGTTCTCTGGCAAATGCCAAACGTCCTGCATGGTGTTGGGCTGTAAGCACAACGCCCACCTGTGGACGTCGGGCTCTCATACCACCCTCATGGAGTCTGTTTCTGACCGTTTCAGCAGACACATACACATTTGTGGCCTGCTGGAGGTCATTTTGCAGGACTCTGGCAGTGCTCCTGTCAGGCGGTATCTGGTCCGGCTCCGTTCCGGCATTTCCGGTATGCGGAACCGGCTCCGCCCCCTTTCTGACGCGGCTCTCTCACGCTTTATAGAGAGACCGCGCCAGATTCAAGGTGCTTGGTGATTTCTGATGTTACTTCCGCATTCAACGCCGGCTAAGCTTCTCTTCGTTCCTAACTTGTACCGAACCTTGGATTGTTGTCACGGACTTTTGCCTTCTCATTGCCCTCTGATCACGGACCGTATTGGATTTACCAGATCTCTCCTTATTTCCTTGAAACCGGACTGTTTATGTCAAACTCAATCTATTCAGTTCCATGGAGGACAACTCCCACCAATCTTAAGTATCCAATTTACTTCTATCTCTGAAGGTTTACTTATTAATTAACTTTTACTTGCTTGCTATAACCTGCATTTACTAAAATATTATTGCAATCATTAAATCATTCTTTTCCACTAATTGCCTGCAACCTTCACCTTGCTTTAAAGCTACAGTAACTTTATTAATTTAAAGGATTTCTCCTCTTTTTGCTATTGTAATTAAGGAGTTTTACAAGCTGCAGTTGAGTTCCAAATCCAAAACCTTTTGTGACATAACAGCTCCTCCTGTTCCTCCCTGCACAAAGGCGGAGGTAGCGGTCCTGCTGCTGAGTTGTTGCCCTCCTACGGCCTCCTCCACGTCTCCTGATGCACTGGCCTGTCTCCTGGTAGCGCCTCCATGCTCTGGACACTACGCTGACAGACACAGCAAACCTTCTTGCCACAGCTCGCATTGATGTGCCATCGTGGATGAGCTGCGCTATCTGAGCCACTTGTGTGGGTTGTAGACTCCATCTCATGCTACCACTAGAGTGAAAGCACCGCCAGCATTCAAAAGTGTCCAAAACATCAGCCAGGAAGCATAGGAACTGAGAAGTGGTCTATAATTTCCACCTGTTGTCTATCCCATTTGCACAACAGCATGTGAAATTGATTGTGTTGCTTCCTAAGTGGACAGTTTGATTTCACAGAAGTATGATTGACTTGGAGTTACATTGTGTTGTTTAAGTGTTCCCTTTATTTTTTTGAGCAGTGTATATATATTTCTGCTTGCTGAGTTTTTAGCTCTTTCCATAAATTGGATCGTTTAAATGTGGTGTTCAAACCCCACACATTGTGGGAATATATTTTCATATTGGAAATCCTAGATAATGTTGCTGTATATCATCAGTGCAGTGTATTAAATTCTCGAAATTCCACTAGACCCTGAAGTATATGTGCACTAATCTACATGTGAAGGTGTATGGGGTCCATGCTATGGTTGCTGTTGGATTGCGTGTAGGTGCTCACAAGTTTTTTTTTGTAATTGTTTACTTCCTGTCTCGCGTGATCCATGGTGTACCCAACTGTATCAAAAAATGGCCATAGTGTGTAAAATCTGGTACAGCTGGAATGGGAGTAGTTAACTAAAAAGAGGAAGACCAACATAGTTCCAAATAGGAAACCAACACAAAAATATAATGGATAACTAAATATAATGGATAAGTAAACTGAAACATCACGAGGATACAACAATTTGTGGGGGGGATGCAAGCCCCGCGTCAGTCGAGTAACTACCAGGCCTAACGCCAGCTGTTGCTCTTAAAGAGAAGCAATATAGATCAGATGCCACCGTTTCTTAGTCTGGATGCCCTAACATGCTATGGTGCCCGCTGCTCCGTACAATATAATTTGGCAGTGTACAACAGCATTTACAATATAGAATTTACACATTTGAAAAAAATAAAGCATCTATATAAGACTTCAAAAATGTAGCTCTTGGACCACTTAAACAACTACAACAGTACAATACATGTGTCCCCAAGATTCCATATTTTAACCATATTTACCCTGTTTAGGACTAGGTCTAATAGAAAGGGTATAAGTGGTTTGATTTATGTTTTTTTTTTTCCTCCGAGCCTAATCTCTAGTTTTTAATCTTTGTTATGATTACCAACTGTTTACACCAACCTTAACACACCAGTTAATGGAGACATTATATAGACACCAGTACATAGAATTAGAATCTACCTTACAGACATCTGCCATGTGATTAAGAGAGTGTAAATATCACTCTCAAGTTACAAGAAGTTACTTAGTCTCAGGTGTCTCAATACCAATGAGTGTGTCCTTCCCATTTCTTGGTAACGTTACCATTCATTAATATTTTTATAGTTTTTTACAGGTAGTCGTGGGTCCCAATCCCTAGGACATGCTACTTTAACATACACTGTAAAGGCTTAGAGCTAAAATAAAGGCAACAGCTACACAAAGAGATTCTTTACTCACACACTTCACTCTTTCCCATGGTCTTCCCTGAGCGTTCTAGTGTATCTAGTGGGATAAACTCACTGGGCTTTTTTCCGATCTAGGTTATGTGTAGCCCCAGGACTGCAGCAGTATGTATCCCTCAGATGGCGTCAAAATGGGAACCAAGGATCCTTTTATGGAAACCAGTAGTTTTGCTTGGTATCACTAGCTGTACCTAATTTGATGCTCCCTGAGTATCTCTGTTATCTCCTGAAAGGCATACCTCCTGTGTAGTGATTCCATGAATAGGTCAGCATAAGTGGAGATTCCCTTATATTTGTCTGGGATGTCTGCTCCTGTAGTCCTGTGCTTTAGAATTACCGTATTTTTCGCTCCATAAGACGCACCTCACCATAAGACGCACCTAGTTTTTAGAGTAGGAAACCCAGAAAAAAAAATATTCTGAACAAACTGTTCCATAGTGTTTCTTACTATAGGACAGTTTGTTCAGAATATTTTTTTTTCTCCCCTGTCCCATAATGATCTTTAACCCCCCTTTCCTCTGTCCCATATTGTGTCCCATAGTGTTAACCCCTCCTACCCTGTCCCATAGTGTTCTTTAACCCCTCCTCCCCTTGTCCATTAGTGTTCTGATCCCATAGTGTCCCCCCCTCCCATTGTCCCATAGTGCACTTTCCCTCCCATAGTGTCCCCCCCTCCCATTGTCCCATCCCATAGTGTCCCCCATCCATTGTCCATAGTGTCTCCCCCTCCCCTTCTCCCATAGTGTCTCCCCCTCCCCTTGTCCCATAGTGTCTACCCCTCCCCTTCTCCCATAGTGTCTCCTCCCCTCCCCTTGTCCCATAGTGTCTACCCCTCCCCTTGTCCCATAGTGTCTCCCCCTCCCCTTGTCCCATAGTGTCTCCCCCTCCCCTTGTCCCATAATTACTTACCTGTCTTGGAGCGTGGGCCAGCTTCACAGCGCGCTCTGCGGTGCAGGAACTTCAATTTCAGGTTCCGGTTTCCGGCGGGACTGAAAGGAAGTGTGCACGCTGAGTGTGCACTTCCTTTCAGTCCCGCCGGAAACCGGAACCTGAAATAGAAGTTCCTGGACCGCGGAGCGCGCTGTGAAGCCGGCCCACGCTCCAAGACAGGTAAGTAAATCTTCACATTCGCTCCATAAGACGCACAGACATTTCCCCTCAAAAGGGGAAAAAAGTGCGTCTTATGGAGCGAAAAATACCATATTTCCATTACGTGAAGTTAGTTGAGGCATGCCAGCACATCTCTGGGTAAAGTAGAAGGTAGTGTTTTTGGTTTGGACACTCCTGGACCTATCCTTCAGGTCAATTTTTAGTTCATATGTTTCAAGTTGTGCTTCAACTGTTCAGTTTTGTCTGCCAGTGAATTGTGTGTAATGGAGAACTCTTCCATTTTATTTTTGATGGGCAGGATACCAATTAATTTAGGTATTTGCGTATCTCCCCCACTGCTTGCTGTAATGTGTGCTGGAATTTGTTGGATAGGCTATCCAGCATCTCTTGCAATATGTGTCTGATTTGGTGGGTGCTTCAGGTTGAGACTGGCTCCCCTTCGGCTTTTCCCCCTCTATGTTAGCGCCATCTTGCGCTACAATTCCGGCCTGTTTGCCATGTGGTGTTCGAAGCGAGAAGAATGCATGTTTGACTCTTGTCTCTGCGTTTTTCTGACACTGGTGGTGAGCCATGCTGATTCCACTGGTAGCAGCTCCGCTGCACTATCTACTCTCGCTGAAAATTGCCGCTATCATGCTGTGTTTGGCAGCCACTAGAGACAGACTTAGTACTGCAATGTCAACATTCCAGTTCCTCAAAAAGTGCAATGTTATACATCGCAGGCAGTGGCGTACATACCAGGGTCACAGGGGTCGCGGCTGCGACCGGGCACGGTCCACCAGGGGGCCCAGCCGCCCCTGCGACCCGGTATGTACCAACAGGGCCAGCCCGCACCGCACTGATACCGGAGCCGGAAGATGACGTCATCTTCCGGCGCCGACATCCCTATGCGGTGCGCGAGGGAGCTGAATAGGAAGCACTGAGTGCTCCCTCGCGCACCGGCCACCCAGCCCGCCTGCCCGCTGGGGTCAGCAGCACCACTGGACCCCAGGGAATCCCCCCAGCACTCCAAAAGGTAAGGAGGCTGGAGGGATTAAATTAAAAAAAAAAATGTGTGTGTGTTAGTGTGTGTGTGTTAGTGTTAGTGTGTGTGTTTGTGTTAGTGTGTGTGTTAGTGTGTGTGTTTGTGTGTTTGTGTTAGTGTGTGTTTGTGTTAGTGTGTGTGTTTGTGTGTTAGTGTTTGTGTGTTAGTGTGTGTGTGTTTGTGTGTGTGTTAGTGTTTGTTTGTGTTAGTGTGTGTGTGTCAGTGAGTGTGTCTGTTATTGGGTGTGTGTCTGCTAGTGTGTGTTACTGTGTGTGTCTGTTACTGAGTGTGTTTGATGTCTGTTAGTGAGTGTGTGTTTGTCAGTGAAAGTGTATGTTTTGTAAGTGAGTGTGTATGTATGTCTGTCGCTGAGTGTGTCTCTGTCAGTAAATGTGTTTGTCTGTTAGCTAGTGTGTATGCGTCTGTTCGTGAGAGTGTGTGTGTCTTCAGCATTTAACTTTCTCCAGCATTGGACTCCCCAGTGTCCGCCTCTCAGCTCCGAATGCACATGCGCGGCAAGAGGCGCGCGCGCGCATTTAAACCGCCCATGGGAAAGCATTACTCAATGCTTTCCTATGGACGTTCAGTGTCTTCTCACTGTGATTTTCACAGTGAGAATCGCGGAAGCTCCTCTAGCAGCTGTCAATGAGACAGCCACCAGAGGCTGGATTAACCTCAGTGAAACATAGCCGTTTCTCTGAAACAGCTATGTTTTCAGCTGCAGGGTTAAAACTAGAGGGACCTGGCACCCAGACCACTTCATTGAGCTGATGTGATCTGGGTGTCTGTAGTGGTCCTTTAAGTGGGTGTGCATACCACAGTCGCGGGGTTGCAGCCCTGCAACCCCTGCGACCAGGTGCCCGCCGCCATGTGTTGCGGCCCCGACCCGCGCCGAGTAAGCGCGGGCCCACGGATCAATTTTCGCACCGGGGCCCCATGGGTCATGTGTACGCCACTGATTGCAGGGCTAAGGGAACAGTAACACTGTACCCAGACCACTTCATGAGACAAATTGGTCTAGGTACCTATAATGCCCTTTAAGGACTTGTTGTCCAGAGGCATGGTCTTGGGAAAAGGGCAAAGGCAGAGTTAGAATGTTCCAAGCTGAACAAGACAGAGTTAGTTGTGGAAGGGGTGGGGTCAATGTATTGTGGGCAGGAAGAGGCAGGCTTACAAGCTTAACATACATGCTTACTTGACAGCATTTTAAACAGCTGCATTACCACAAGGATGACAGGAGCAGAGAGGGGGGCACTGGCAGCTCTGTCACAGGTGGAGGCTGTGTTTCTGTGAATGACAGAGAGAATGCCAGTCTCGTGTGTGGTGGTCCAGACCAGTGGCGGACCCAGGGGGGGGGCAACGGGGCAATTGCCCCCCCCGAGATCCGATGCTCTCTCCTGCAGGGCCAGTGCTATCCAAGCGCCGGCCCTGCTAAGTGCCTTCACGGACCGGAGGGGAGATCAGAGATCTCCCTCACCGGTCCGCAGGCACATTACTGGGCAAACACTTCTCCCCCCACACACACTACACCCCCATACAAGCACTGCACCCCCACACACTGCACCCACATACACACACTTCCAACTGGACTCCCATACACACACTGCCCCCACTACACCTTCATACACACACTGGCCCCATACACACAGTGCTTCTACTGCACCCCACATATACACACTGCACTCCCATGCACCCACTACACCCCTCACACAAACACACACACTGCCCCTCCTACACACAGTGCTCCCACTGCATCCCTATACACACACTGGCCTACATGCACTGCCTCCCGTACACACACACACACTGCACCCCTCACACACTGTCTCCCATACCCACCCTGCATCCTTCACACACTCAGTGCCTCCCATACACACACACACACACACACTACAAGAGGCTCTATCTTCTACTACAGCCCCTATCCTGGCAGACCCCAAGTAAATTGTCAAACTGTTTTTAAACCGTTTGACTATTTACTCTGGGAGGGCGCCACGGCACTCCTGGCACCATAACCACTACAGAGAGCTGTAGTGGTTACTGTGCCTGGATTGTTTCTTTAAATAATCTATGAGTGCCCCTCCCGAGATAAGAGTCTGGATCCGCCAGTGGTCCAGACAAGCATTAGAGTCACTGCTATTGCCCCATCTTAAAGAGAGTCCCTGCCTAATTGGCATAATATAAGCGTCAACCCTGACAACAGACAGGCGTCATGTTTCAGACTTCATGTTTCAGAGTTCTAAACAATGCTTTTTGTTTATTTTTTCAACCAATGCCTGGGTTGTGATACTTAGAGTTCTCATATTCTATGTTTTGGTTGCAATGCATTTGCTTTGGCTCTCCCTAAGTTAAATTGGCAATTCAGACATGGACCCTGTGCTCACTGTGCCTAGAGGGGGATCAGCTACACCTTGCTGATGAGGCCCAAAGAAGGCTGAAACGATCGTCCTCAGGCATTTTGGTTCTGGACTTCCCTTATGGGTGGGATCAGTCTGATATACAAATGGTATAGGTTCCCTTTGTAACTGAAAAAGTGAGCAAAATATGTTGAGTACGGAGCGGGGATTAACTGAAGGGCAAGCTACTGAGTTTCTCTAAGTTTTGCCCATTCTCATAGTTGTTTATTTTTGCTTCTCTCCAAGGCTGCGTGTGTTTTTTTAAAATCACTTTTTTTGTCAATCTGTATTTTCTTGTGCATTTGATAACTTACATGCATTGATAATCATTTCACCAGAAATACATATGGCAATACAGGACGGTTGTAATAACATGAAATGTTAAGGACATTTTACTTTTTTACTTATATAAGGCGATAAGAGAATAGCAGGAGCACAGTCCTATGTGTTCAAACAAGAAGATGCTATAAAGTAGGACTGTGGTGAATTTCAAAGAGTAAATACCACTGGGCAATGCAATGGGCTACTGCAAATGGTCAATTAGGGCATACTAGCATATTGAAATAATACGGACATGTAGCTTAGTGAGAACTATGCTTTAAGCTAGAGACATAGGATTTACCGATGCCCAAAGTTGGTAGCAATCAGCCGCCACCTACACCATGCATTCCAAGGAGGCCTCTCCATTTGACCATCTGATCCATTGTGTTTCAACTTTTTTCAGGACAGTAGACCAGGTTCGTCGCTGCCCCCTCTCTGTCCTGTGCACCTGGTGGCTGAAATCATAGGCTTCTGACTTGTGTCTCTGCTGTCTGGGTGAGTAGCAACACATATGCGGTGCAAGGAGCTGAAGTACTGCCATTCACCACGGCTGCTTCCCCCATACTCCTCTTCCATAGTGCCTTTCCCCAAACACATGGGGGGTGCCCAGACTTGCAGTGTTGATCCATAGGACAGCCCAGGAGTGCTGCATTTCGTTCTGCAGGGGTGGCAGTGAGCTCCCTTTCATGGTCTGCAGTAGCGGCTCCACTCGTGGTAAGGTATGGGGGTAGGTGACCAAGTCTGTAGGCCCCGGCAGTGTGGTCATTTCGACTGCTAGGCCACAACTCTCCATTTCGCCGACAAGCTGAGGGTCTAGACAAGGGGATCACTCCAAAGCACCAGTGGGGACCGGGATAACCCCCTCCAGTCCAAAGCGAGGGGAACAGGGCACCAGGCTCACAAGCTCCAAATCAAGGCTGAAGATCGGCCACCTCCCTGTCCTCGAGTGCAGCAGCTGGCAGTAAGAAAGTTCACAGGCTGTGTCTGCCGAATGCAGGCCAGTATTATTATTGGCAAAGTTGTCCCAGGGATAATCGGCAAGCCTGTAGCCAAAAAAACAGGGCTGCAATGCCCAGTTTGCGGCTTACAAAAGTAGTTTTCTGCGAGGAGCTCCAATACCATGAGACTGTCTTGGTTGGCAGCTAGGCCCCACCCCCTGAGTGTGTGTTTTTAAGAGTGTCTGCATGAGTGTCTTAGTGTGTTAGAGTGTTTGTAGCTGTCTGAGTGTGTCTGTGTGCGTTTCTAGCTGTGTCTGGGAACTTTTGTCTATGTGTGCGCGTGTCTGTATGTGTTTATATGTGTATCTAATTGTAACTGTTAGTACAAATGTTAATTTGGGTCTGCAAGAGTGTTTTCCCTGCCTATTATTATTTTTCATTATTAAAAGGGCATTTTGTTAATATTTTAATTTGTCAAAAGAGCCACAAAGGGCTTGTTACCCCACAATGTCACACAAGACTCGTCACCCAGGGCTGCGATGATGTAAAGTACAGTAGTGTCACCTTTGTATTAAGGTCACTTATCATTATAAGGTCACCATAATATTTTTCAATTGGTTGACGTCACTAGAAGAACAGTTGTTATTTTTTATTTTATTTTTTTAATCTCCACTTTTATGTTGACCTTTCAATTAATTAAAATAATTTACCTACCAAGCTGCAACATCAGGCCAAAATAGCCATCACATTTCTTTTCCTGCACGTCATTATATTAAAAATCCAGGTAGAACTGTATAAAATACAGAGCACTGCATGAGTATTTATTTTATCATTTAAACTTGCAATGGAATTTGAAGTGCAAAGAAATAGGTGCCTTTAGTAACACAGCCACCTTTTTATGAATCACCTGTTCTTCCTCTCGGCAAATAATACTTGGAGCTTTGTCTAGCTACCTGGCAGTAAGAGGTTACAGATAAGCAGATTAAGGACGTATAGGATATCTTTGTTGTTCTAGTGCTGCCCTTTTAGTTCCTTCAAGCCAGTTAGACTAGTTGAAGAAAGCTATCTGATTGGCGGAAGCTGAAGCTGTGTTTCATGAATTATAAGTCAGCTTGTACGAGCATGATTGCTATCGTTGCAGTAACCAGTCCCATGGGCCTCCTATTGCCTCTCTGCATGTGTTTTTATTTATAGTTGTTAATAATCTACCCTTGGATTTTCTCTTGCTCAACTGGCTCTTGCATCTTAAAAGCTGCGTGAGTAATTCTGACATCTTTTTTTAACTTCTTGCATGGCTGCACACGATTGCTCGAGGTGTACACATATTAAGTTTGGATTTATAGCACATTATATTAATCTGTATGCACTATGATTGCAAGATGCTTATCAGATGTCCTTATTTCATAGCCTGTATGAGATCTTGCCAGCTTGTGTATCATTTATATAGCATTGTTAAGGAGGTTTATAACACGTCTAACTTTAAACATTAGTTTTTTTTATATTAACAAGGTAGGAGTGGTTATGGTTTCTGTTCTTATAGTAAGTGACACTTTACAATGTGTGGGGAAGGAGGGAAGGCGATAAGCCCTCGGAATTCTGTAAGAGAATCTTTGGAACGTATAGCTCACAGTTTGATTCAGCACTGGTCAGGGATAATGGGTGCTTATGATGATTATGCTATTGCAATAGAAAAGTATCTGCAATGTTTAAGTTAATGTTTGACTGATTCAGAAGATTTTGCTCTATTTCTGCTTCGTTTCATGAAATTGCTTTGAGAATTATTAAATAATTTTGCAGCTTATATTTTTAAAGAGCATGAATACAACCAGGAAAATATTGGCTAAAACACTAAATTGAAGTGAATTTAAAAACCACATTAGAAAATGTAGGGTTAAAAATAGCAGATTTGGAAAAATTCTTCAATTCCACTAAAGTCACAACTAGTAAAGTTGGATATTTTTTTTTTACAAATCAATAGTTTTAACCTAAAGTTTGTGATCAAGCTTCCCATATATTACAATTCAGTGTTTAGTGAATAAACCCCAAAGATTGTAATAGTAGTTGTCTATGCAAAGAAATTAGACGTTTCATTTTTCACATTTCGCCTACATTTAGTGCATTCTAGTATTGCCGATTTTGTGTTTTTCCAAATTATTTGATGTTTCACATACAGTTTTGTTATTTGTTCAGGAGTTGTCATCAGGCTAGTTATTGATGAACTACATTCCCCATGACTCTCAGCCAACGTCTGTAGTTTAAATATTAATGTGCTATCTTGGTTTTGGAAATCTGAAACTGAGCCCAGTATCTTTTAATATCTTATATTTAAAAAACAATATTTATATAATGTAATCTAAAATATAATCTTGGCTATTCATTTTTGAGGATTATATTTTCAACTACTACTAAGAAGAGCAAGTTTGCATGCCAAGACTTACAGCTCGTAGAACACCAGCTGTTCTGGACTGCAGCTCACAGTGAGATAGCTCAGTTGGTTAGTGTTCAAGCTTCAGGGATCGAAGTTAAATACCCAACAGGGTCATATTAGCCTTACATGCTGCTGAGGTCAATAAAATGAATCATTGCTTTGAGTAAGACGATCATCCGTTAACATGCTGCTAATTAAGTTAAAATATAAAGGCATACACTAAAATGGGCATTGTAGATAACAGATAAAGGAAAGTCACATTAAGGTCAAAACAAAGTAAAACAGGGTTGCAGAAGCTATTTTGCCCTAAAAATGGGAAATGATATTGATCTTGCCATATCTCAGTAATTTTCTGTTTAGTGAGTAAAACCACAGGTGTATCAAAGTGCTTTGGGACAGACAAACAACTAAATATTTAGTTACAAGTTGTAGTTGAATAGGTGATCAAAATGTACTTTGTCACAAAGGCCATTATCAGTTACATTAATATTGTTCCAACAATATTTTTTTTGTGATTTAAATTTATGTGTGTAATTAAGTTCTGAGCCAAAAAAAAAAAAAAAAAACCCCATACATTTTGCTTCTGGTAGAGTTTGTAAATATGCTCCCATTTATATTTAAGAAAAATAATGGGTGTAAGAATGGGGCTTATATACGAATTAATGAGTTGGGATAGATGGACAATTCATTTAGAAAGGTAAGAACAATGTATATTTCTTTGCCAGGAAAAAAACATTAATTTTTTACAATTTTATTTTACAGTTTAGCTATATTGTCCCAAATGTTACAAATCAAATATCAACTGAACACAAACTCACTGTTTAGACAGTGAAACTCCAAGGAAAACTGTTCATAGTCTCAGCTTTCCAATACATATTTCTTCACATTGTCATGTTGTTAGAGGACATTTTTGCCCATCCCTCTTTCACGCTTGCAAAATAGTCTTTAAAGTAATCTCACTTTCTCCCAGGGTAAATATTCTGGCTTTATTACATTATTGTGTTTGCTGTATTGTAACATTTTCTTTGAGGTGATAACATAAACATGCACTGAAATCCCAATTTTTGCAGCCAAAAGGAGTGAACTGGTGTTCTAGATCTGTGTTAGTGAAAGTTGGTGAATCTGTATTCTGTCTGTGTACTCAAATATTTATACACTGTGTATTTTTTTATATTTATTATTGAAACGAGTGATCTGACATATGAATCACACAGATGTGTGTTTTATATGGTATTGTGTATTGACTAATAACTTGGTGGTGTTTTCATAATATTTCCAAATCCATGTTGTATTACAGTGCATCAATACCTTACTTCATGAAGCTTGCTTGTTATTACTTTGTAAAATGAATTTGACTGTGCTGCACTCCTTCCTCTATGTTTACTAAAAACAAACATTTATTTAAACTACTGTTTTGTGGAGTCCGCCAAGGGTACTGAAACAGAAATGTTCAATCACCTTCAAATGGTGACTCAGACTAAGCCGGTGTCTAGTATCTACCAATTTGTAATGTTGTACAATTTGACAAAATTGAGATTTTGCATGAGATAAGGTAACTTAATGTATTATGCAACCAGAAAACTGATTAATAAACCACAGCCACAGATTGACACGGGTATATTTTATGAACTCAATTGAGAGAATTGTCCTATCTGATCAATATTTTTATATTCTAAATTCAAGTTTCCGATCTCTAACTAAACCCATGTTATAGCTTAACCCCTCTAAGGAACACTATGATGTTAGGAATACAAACCTGTATTCCTAACGCTGTAGTGTACTGTTCCCTTTAGTGTCCCTTCCCTGCACCCCCCTTACATCAACCTGGTTTGCCAATGGCGGAACCTAATGTGCATGTGTTGCAAGTGCTGTGTGCATTAGAGCTTCCCTATAGGATATCACTGAATCAATGCTTTCCTGTGATGATGTTGGATGACCTCATGCGAAGCATAAGGACGTCCAATGTCGTTTTACTGAGTTAAACTCTGTGAATATACAGGGTGTGCCTCAAGTGGTTGTCTGGTTGACAGCCACTAGAGGTTGTCTTGACCCTGAAATTGAAACATTGCAGTTTATCTGAAACTACAGTGTTTTAAATTGCAGGGTTAAGGGAACAGGGGCACTGCACCCAGACCACTTCAATGAGATGCAGTGGTCTGGGTGCCAATAGGACCAATGAAGATCTATGACTTTGTAACAGTCTATTCTTTAAAGATCATAGCCCAAAATGGAATGCTCCAAGCTTTTACTGAAATATGGAGGTAACCATGCCAAATAAACAGACCTTTCTATGTTGGTTAATGGCGTCTGCCATTTTGCTTCTTTGGTTCACATGTATAATATACATTGTTAAATCTTAGATTTTTATCAAAACACCGTTGTTTTGTTTTATGTATTCTGTGGACTAAATGTGAGGGGAAAAAAAAGTATATGTATTTTTAGAATTATTTTTGAACATTTTACATGATAACAAAATGCTTCTGTACTCTTTCAGTGACAATTGAGTGAAAGAGAACATATATTGGTGAAGTGTATTGTGGGAAATAATCCAAGGGTTTATTGATTATCATAATAAACCTTGAGAAGGTTGAGGGGTTTATGAATGTCCCCAGAACCAAAATTGGTTATTATGGTATTATTCTCTCCTAGTGCATGTTTCTGCTCTTTGTATCTTTACAGTACTTTTTTTTTTTTTAAGTTAAGTTACAGTGATATTGGGATCTTTCACTATAAGGACAGCATACGGACGTATATGAATTGCAGTTTTTAATGTATATATTACATCAACCACCAATGCATTACAGTACAGGAAAGCGTGATATTTGCTTTATTATATATTGGATTCTACACAGATTGTTCATTTCTCTAACCATATTACTACATAAAGCTTGCGGGTTTCTTTAGGTCTGCAATGAGTTAAAAGTGCAAAACCCATGGAATGAAAATAGGACCAAAAAATAATTGCAGAATAGCTAAACAAAATGTCTTCCTTCTCCATACTCTGTTTCATCACTGCCTATGGGTATACTATATATTATTATATCCCTATTCATTCAACAAGAAAATCATTTTATTGTGTGTACTCTGCCTTGTTTAGTTAAAGGATAAAATATCATCTACTGTGCTGCCTTTGTAAATTAAGCAAATATATATAGTGTTTAAGTACCCTAGATAATACCAATCACAACCAATCAGAGAAAATGGGGCATTACCTAAACTGACATTAAAACTGGCAAACACTCCTAATGCTGTTATCAGATTTAGGATAGAGAACACAAAAAGCATGTGATTCTTACTTGTACGGGATTTGATTAACCTACTGACGCGTGAGCATTTCCTGATCCTGCACGGTTTTGGCAATGAAGAGGTTAAGCCAATTTGCAAACTTCATTCCTGCTGCGTAAGTTCATAAAGTGCATTTGAAGAGTCTTTGCTCTGGCTTGTGAAATATGTCTTTGAACTTTTCATGTTTAATCTTGTAATATTTAAATTATCACAGATCTTGACCTTGCTAAGGAGAACATTGATTGACCCTGTCTCTCATTACTGAAAAGCAATATGTAATTTGCTATATTAATTACAGTGAATTGTGACCGTAATAACACCTTAACCCAGTATTTGCATTAGTATTAAAGTTTTTGGTATCAAAAATGGTATTACAGTGACTTAATACTAGTATGAGACATGTTTAATGTGTAGATTGGGTCATAGCTTATAGTTTGTCCCACCTGAGAACCTTGATTATGGAATGGATAATCAGGACCAGTTCTACTGTTAGGCAAAGCATTCGCCTGGGGCACTGACCTGCGGTTGCTTTTTAGCCACCTCCCAGTGCATCCATTTTCTGTGCTGGGTGGATGGCGCCCACCTGTTATCTGCTCAGAGCGGGGTTTACTGAATGTCCAGCACCCAAGCAGAACCCAGCGCCCGAGCAGATGCTTCCTGCAGATAGGTGAAGCCAGGTCATGACCTAGTATCCCAGCTGCCCCTTACCTGTGAAGACCGGAAACATGCTGGAGATGACAGAAAACAGCTTCTGCTCACAGTGCACGGCACTATGGCTCATCTGGAGACTAAAGGGGCTGACTATATTGTGTATGTTTGTAAATTGGTGTGTGTGTTAAGTTGGTTTATTTGTGTGTGTATACATAAAGTATGACTATGTAAACTGGTGTGAGTGACATTGTAGGTATATGTCAGTAAGGGTGTATGCATGTTAGTGAGAGTGTGTTAGTGACATTGTAGGTATATGTCAGTGAGAGTGTATGTATTAGGCAGCATGCGTGTATAGATTTATGTATTGAGGAGTGTTTTTGTATGTATGGATGTATTTACTGGTAGTGTATGTTTATGGATGATTGGTGGATTTCAAGCCAACCAGAGTGCTGTGACAGGTAAATGTAGATACTTACCTGTCAGTCTCTTCATTTACCTGTCAGAGCACTCTGATTGGATGGCTTAAACCCACCAATTAGAGTGCTCTGAGCCTAATTGCAGTACGGGGCTTTATAAGCCTTCCCCCGCCCTGCAGAGCTCAGTCTGCACGGAGCCCTCCATGGGTGAAGATGGATTATTTTATTTTGCGCTCGTCGTTTTTTTTTTAAATTTTAAAGTGCACCGGTTATTATGGATTTTAGAAGAAAGAAGACATCAAATGGTAAGTTTTATTATTATTATTTTTTTTTAACAGGTATTTCGATAAGGGTACTCCCTCATTATTTTTAGGATGAGGGGGGTAAGAAGGGGATATTTTTGGGGGGGAGTGGAGTGACAGGGAGGTTACATTTTTATTTAGGGCCCCCACCCACCGCCCAGGGGTGGGGGCCAGGGGGGAGGACATTAGGTGTCCCCCCTTTATTGATTTTCAGGGGTGGGGGCTGGGGGGGAGGACAATAGGTCCCCCCTTATTCTAACTTAGGTCCACCACCCGCCGCTCAGGGGTGGGGGCCGGACAATAGGTCCCCCCTTATTCTAAATATAGGGCCCCTACCCGCCGCTCACAAGTGGGGGCCAGGGGGAGGACATTATGTCCCCCCCTTATTGATATTTAGTGCCCCTACCCACCGCTCAGGGGTGGGGGCTAGGGGGAGGACAATAGGTCCCCCCCTTATTCTTCTTTAGGGTCCCCACCCGCTGCTCAGGCGTGGGGGCCAGGGGGGAGGACAATAGGTCCCCCCTAATTCTTCTTTAGGGCCCCCACCCACCGCTCATGGGTGGGGGCCGGGGGGGGGGAGGCCAATAGGTCCCCCCCCTTATTCTTCTTTAGGGAGGGGGAATATATATTAAATTTTTTGTAGTTTTTTTTTACAGTAAGCAGCCACAGGCTGCTCACTGTTTTCTAGACATGCCCCTACTTGCGGTATAGTGAGTAGGGGCATAATTTACTAATACTAAGTAATCTTTGCTTAGTATTAGTAAATTTGGCTGAAAGACCAATTTAGACCTTTCAGCCTTTTAGGAGATAGCTCCCTAATACCGTGGGAATTAGGGAGTTATCTACTTATTCATTCCTGTCATTACATTGAAAGGCTAAGTAACTTACATTTTATATGAATGTGTGTTACTTGATTGTTGTAAGTGTTGCAAATGCTTACAGCTGAATCCTGGCTATGTTTGTATACTTTTTCTTTAAAATTGTATACAGTGTAACATTCTTCATTCTTCCACTGGGTAAGTATATTAGTACTTAGACAATACTGTGCATTGGAACTTCAGCAATTTTGGAACTTCGGGACTTCAGGAATTTGGCACTTCGGCAATTCAGCTATTCGGACATCCGGAAGTACCCGAATGTCCGAATTGCCCGAAATTCGTCCGAATTCAAATTTGGACCGAAACGAATTGCACATGTCTAGTGTCTCAGGGGAATTAACAATTTGTGTGAAGGGGAATAATTTGGTAATCTTTTAAGAAGGTGGCCAAGAGTGTGTAGTGTTTTATAATCTTTGAGGGCCAGGAGATTGGACATCTAATGGCCATCTCTATATACAGAGCAAGTTAGAGTCATTAAGTGGGTTCATTTCATCTTTATGGCAATTTAATAATTTATGATTTGTGTTATACAGTACACGCATTGTTCTCTTTTTATATACGCTTTCTATATACCTTACAGTCTAAATAACAAGTATGCATGTTTGGAAAAAACACATGTTATAAGGGAACTGCCAAAATGGAAACATATAATCTTTTTATATTGTATGATATAACACAGGTATTACAATATTCTGTGGAATGTACAAATCAGGTATAACCTACTACTGCATAGAGTAGGTACCCTCAGATTTCTACTCCACTTTTTCCATAGTACAACAAGAATTCATATTTGTAACTCGTCCAGGAATTTGTGAATGTCGTAGGGTCAGAAAGACACATGCCTATTTCAAAATTTAGATTTGCACTTTTTACACTTTGAGGCATCCAGCAATACCTCAGTACATGCCACAAGTGCCTAACAGTTTTATGTTGTCAGGGGGAAAGGGTATCTGATGGCCAAGGCAGCCATCAGGAAGGTAGGGTGGTTATGTTTAAACTGCCACACTATAAAGAAGTCTCCAGCATTATCCATGTCTAACAACTTTCCTTTGGACCAGCAGCTCAAGAAGGCTTTAAACATCCAGCATACAGCATACACCAGCAATCACTAAGGGTATATATGTTGATGTAGTAAAACATTCAGTGACAAATAGTTCTGTGGGAAGAACATCTTTTTGAAGACGAGTTCATATAATAATATAAAGATTAATTCTTGCTGAGGGAAAGACCATACATTGTCCAATAACTACCACTTTATGAACTAGATATGCTAATAGTTTCTATTTATTTATTAAAATATTTTGCCAGGATGGATACATTGAGATTTCTCTAATTTTCAAGTATGTCCTGGGTCTTTGTCCACAAAACATTGCTTTGTTACAATAGGATACAATATTACAAAAATACAATATACACATATATAAATTTAATACATAACGGGTAATAAATATATTCAACCATGACCGGTGCATTCTGTATTGAGGTATATTGCCATAGATCTCTTAAAAGATTTTAGATTGAATAAAGATTTGACTGTGTCCCTGAGGTTATTCCATAATTGCGGTCCTCTGTAGGAAAATGAGGATCAAACCACTATATTTTTGTATTGCGGTATGCTAAATATCGTGCTATTACTGGATCGGAGGTTATAGGAGGTGGGAACAGCCGGGGAGAGCATTCTACTCCGGTAGGGTGGGAGCTTCCCAGAAATGCTCTTATGCACAAGGCTGGAAAGATGAAGAGTGCGTCGGGATTCCAGCGACAGCCAGTTTAGCTCTTTTAACATGTCACAGTGGTGGGTAAAGTAATTACATTCTAGTACAAAACGGCAGAATCAATTATATAATGTATTAAGTTTATTAAGGTGGGTTTGCGGTGCGGGTGCATACACTTCATCCCCATAATCAATGACCGGCATTATCATTTGTTGCACTGTTTCCTTACTGTAGGGCTTAGGCAGGATTTGTTTCTGTACAGGGCACCTAGTTTAGGGTAAAGTTTTGAAGAGATTTGTTTCAATGTGAAGGCCAAAAGATAGATTGGGGTCTAGCAACATACCTAGATATTTAAAAGAGCATTTGTTCTGATACACAATTGTTGATTTTGTAGTTTATGTAATTTAGGTACAGTTCCAAAGATTATTGTAACAGTTTTGTCAGTGTTTAGGAAGAGTTTGTTATCCGCTATCCACTTTTCTACCTCTGTGAATTGGTTTTGGAGTACAGCCTCAAGCTGCGGTAGCTTGGGTTTACTAGCGTAGATTACAATGTCGTCTGCATACATTTGTACAGTTGAGGCTTTGCAGACGTTTGACAGATCATTTATAAATAATGTGAATAGCAGGGGGCAGAGTATGGAACCTTGGGGAACACCACACGTGACTGGAAGACAGAGGGAAGCACTATCAGAAATGGACACATATTGCAATCGGTCTGAAACATACGATAGAAACCAGGTTAACGGACGATTGCCAACGCCTGAGTTTTTAAGTTATAGCAAAAGAATGCCATGATCTACAGTGTCCAAAATAGAAGAAATCTAAGGATGAGCTTTGAAACAAAAAGAAAATATAAAGTTGAATGGAGTGGGTTTGTAAAATTATATAACTAAAGATCAGAAAAACATTTCTTGATTTCTGTTGCAGCATGCTTTTATCTGGAATCATCTTGCCCTTTATCCAACGTTGCCTAACTCACTAATTGTGGTGTGATGGTTTATGGAAAGTATTCTTAAATGTTGTAGTTTATCATTTGAATATTTGATTGCTATAGCCTACTGAAGTATTGTTGTTTATCATGAGTAGATCCCCATCTATCACTTTTCAGATGGATACTTTCAATAGAGGAATGAGCCATGGCAGACGTAAGCTATCATCTTACCCTGATGGCTAACACAGTCTCCCAATCTTGGTACTAGAAAACTCATTTGGGTTGCAGTAGAATTGGAAGTTTACAACACAAATGTTTTGCTGGGAACTGTGTATAAACGATGTATATCAAAATATCCAATTAAGATTTCTAAAACCTTGTTAAACCCACATTACCTCTAGAGTAAGTAAGTAAAGAACTATAAATCCTAACTGTGGAAGACATGTGAATGCCACATATTTATTGAACATTTTATGACAAAGACCAGGAATACAACTGACGTTGTAGTAGTAGAAATGCTAATAAAATATTTACAGAGTTTACAGCTTATGTACACAGGTGTGACAATATAATTAAATGCCAAAAATAAAGTTGGATCCTATGCAAATACATAGGGAAATATTAAACAAAACCCCAAACAATAAGTAAATCTTGGTATCCCTGTATTATCATACCTAGAAACCTTAGTAGGTCCATGTTCCAAAGTTCAGTTCTTCTCTGTTCTCTGATTATATAATCATGTTGACATAAATGTGGGGCTTAAACTGGCAGAAATCATTGTAGAAAATTGCACTGGAAAAGAGGCAGAAAAATAATGAAATAATAATTCTATCAGAGTTGTACATTAATCCGGAATTGCAAACTTGAGGACATATAGCCATGTTACACAGTTAGTACATCCCAGCTACCAACTTTGATAAGCAGGCTTTCGCTACCACTATGCAGCATACATTTTCTTTCGGGGTATCTCCCAAAGAGGTAGCAGAGTCAGATTATGTTTGTAATAATTATTTATTTTTCTGTCCTTTCATTATGAAACCCTTAATCCATACGATCTTGCTTTTCTACATGAGGCAAACCACAATTATTCTGAACAATGTATCTGATCCATTTGAAAAAAGTTACCTGAACTAACCTGTGGATTAATAAAAAAAGAAAGATTGACCAATAAAAATAAAAAATCTCTACTTTAGTTCTTTTTTACTGTTATTTTAGTGTACTCAGCAAATAGTGAGTTGGTGTTGTATTTACAGTATATTCAATGTGCTAGCAGTTTGTATATGTGCATTGTCTATTAGCGATATGCGTATGCTATGCTTGCAATATGTTAATAGTTTGCTAGCACCATGTATATAGTGTGCTTGCAAAGAGTATATATTATATTTAATATATTAAGTGTCTTATATAATAGGCATTCATAGCATTCAGTCTTTGCATGTATAGTAAATTCAAGGTTGACTACTTCCTTCCAGCTATTTCTTTATTCTAATTTTAATTATAGAGTCTGACGGAGGATCTCGAAAGCAGAAAGTTTAATTCCACCTGGCCCAATTGAAATATAATTCTATGTAAAATAAATAGTTCTTGTGGGATATCTAACAATTGTAAGCCTAACGTACTCTAGCTGACCCTTATATGAATTCTCTGCTCTGTTGGCTCTGATGGCTCAGTCAAGCAGAACTGTTTTATAGCAACAACTATTACCTGCATTAGTGAATTGGAACACCAAGGATGTGTTGGGAACAAAACAAAAGTCTGCAAAGAGCTCATATTGTTAAGTACTGTTTATACTAATGATGCATGTGTTTTTACACTGTGTTATCGATATTCAGAACATTTGATGAATGTGGACCTTCTTGTTGTTTCAAGGAATGTTTGTGTTTTGTCGATGTTCTTCTATCACTGGATTTTTACAGGTCATATATAATGCAGAAATACGGTTAGCCTTACTTCTATGCACATGCTAAAAGTAAAGAAAAAACTAAAACATAGCAACATAAATTTGGAAATCTAAACAGTATTAAGAAAGAGACTATTGCTAATGGGAAAAAGTAATTTCAATGAACCATGTCTTCTGAAAAGTGGGATGGTCCTTAGTTGTTCAGATGTCTTGAGACAGGGTGTTCTTGAGCTTGGCACTATGCACCAGTTCGGATCCATCCCCTTTTTATGTCTTCTTAAATTGCTTGAACCCCATATGTTTTGTTGTTTCGAGGATGATGAGAGGCACACTTCAAGAATCATAAGCACTAAAGAGCACTTTAGTAGTTAGGGTTCCAAGAGTTCCTTGGCATGCTTCTATTAGAATAAGTCAAACTTTGTCTTCTTACTTGGGGTCTGCTCTTCACCCCCACTACAGCTACAGGAGAGCTTCTGTTAGCTCTCCTGAGCTAAACTCTCCAGTGCAGCACTAGATCATTGGCTGAGAGCGTATCAGGGGTTACCTGGGGTTGTGGTCAAGAATACAGATACAATGCTCACCCTTGCAACATATCACAGCCCACAGTGACTAATTAAATAAATCATAGTTAAATCTATTCATAAAATGGAGCGTGAACGTGTGCACGAGGGCTGTTCAAGAGGGCAGATCCAGAAGCACAGTGCAAATAAGGGTACAGGACAAATCTAAAGGTCAGGGCAGGCAGCTAGTATGCAAAAAAACAATAATCCAAAATAGAGATACAAAACCAGAGAGTTGGGAGTTGGTAGAATACTTCCAGTAACAGCAGGGGCAGACTGAGAACCCTCAGGGCCCCCAGGCAAAATAAATCAAGGGCCCCCTTACAGGCTCCACCCATAATTGGCAGCAAGCGCCACCCTTGTCCCGCCTCCATGCACCGCCTCCAGCCACACCCTACACAATCTTTAGACACAAGGAAAGAAAGTGCAATAATCCCTTTGAGGCCCCAGTAGAGACTACAATTGAGGGCTAATGGGCCATGGAGGGGGGTCTTTCTAGCAGAGGCTATCTCAGTGTCCTTTAGAGAGTGTGTTAGAAAGAATCCCCTCCAGGCCCCGTTAGAGACTACAATGGAGTCTAATAGGCTTGGAAGGGGGTCTTTCTAACAGAGGCCATCTCAGCGTCCATTAGATAGCCCCTGCTGGAAACAGTCGCCTCCAGGCCCCAGTAGAGATTACAATTGAGGGCTAATGGGCCATGGAGGGGGGTCATTCTAGCAGAGGCTATCTTAGTGTCCTTTAGAGAGTGTGTTAGAAAGAATCTCCTCCAGGCCCCATTAGAGACTACAATGGAGTCTAATGGGGCCTGGAGGGGGGTCTCTCCAACACTCTGGTTCCTATTCACAATATAGCAACACAACATAGCTCACTGATACCTAGGCCAAGTTGGCTCCTCTCACCTTAATTACTGTTGCTGGCTGGCAGGCTGTGGGCTTGCTGGAAGGCTGTGGGCTTGCTGGCTGCGGCTGGCAGGCTGTGGGCTTGCTGGCTGCGGCTGGCTGGCTGCGGCTGGCAGGCTGTGGCTTGCTGGCTGCGGGCTTGCTGGCTCTAAGCCTGTGGCTTGCTGTAGGCCTGTGGGCTGGCTACTGGCCTGGCTGGCCTGTTGCCTTGCTGGCCTGTGGGTTGGCTGGCTGGCCCATTCTTCCTCCTGTGGGCTGGCTTGCTGGCCTGTGGGATGGCTGGCTTGCTGGCTACTGGGGCACTTGTAGATTATTTAAAGAAATAATCCATGCACAATAACCACTACTGCTCTGTGTAGTGGTTATGGTTCCAGGAGGGCCGGGCCCCCTTCCCAGAGTAAGAAGTCAAACTGTTTAAGAACAGTTTGACAACTTACCTGGGGTCTGCTGGGATATGGGGCTGTAGTAGGGTATAGGAGAAGTGGTGCAATGTGTGAGGAGTGCAGTGTGTGTGAAAGGTTCAGTGTGTGTGAGGGAGTGTAGTGTGTGGGGCAATGTGTGTATGAAGGGGCTGTGTATGTGTGTGGTAATGTTAGTATGGGGGGGCTGTGTATGGGGTTCTGTGTGTATATGAGTGGGCAGTGTATGTGTGTGTGTGTGTGAGGCAATGTGTGTAAATGTGTATGGTGTGTGTGGGGGCAGTGTGTGTGTGTGTATGGGGGGCAGTGTGTGAATGTGTATGGTGTATGTGTGGGGGCAGTGTGTTTATGGGGCTAGAGGCCAGGAATCCCTGGTGGTCATAGTGTTGAGAGTGAACTCTAGCCCGTAGCTCCATGGCTAGAGTTGACTCTCGCAAGAGACGTAACGTTGCCGTGGTAACCGCGGCAACGCTCTGTGCTCGCGCAAGAAGGACCCAGAGGAGCTGCAGGCTGAGCTCCCGGGTCCTCTCCCTTCCCTGTCGGCTGCCCGCACGGTGCCTGCGGACAGGGGAGGGGGGGCAATTGCCCCGTTGCCCCTCTGGATCCACCAGTGATATAAACAGCCCTTCTGTGTGCCTTTTTTGTCTCCCCCCATTCCCTCTGTATGTTTCTTTCTTCCCTTCACTGCTCCTGTGTCCATGTCTCCCCTCTCCTTCCCAGTCTCTCTTACCCCTCTGCCTCTTTCTCCCCTTCCCCTTGTGTGTCTCTCTCCTTTCTCCCTGTGTCTCTCTCTTCCACTGTTTCTTTCTCCCCCCTTTCCCTGTGTCTCTCTCTCCCCCACATCTCTCTTCCTCTCTGTCTCCTCTCTGAGCCCATCTCTCTATTTCCCCTCTTTCTCCTCCTGTGTCTCATTCTTCCCTCTCTCTCTTTCTCCCCATCTCTCTATCCCCCCTCTTTCTCCCCATGTCTAATTCTTCCCTCTCTGTCTCTTTTTCCCCATCTCTCTATTCCCCCTCTTTCTCCCCCTGTGTCTCATTCTTCCTCCTCTGTCTCTTTCTCCCTCCTCCCTGTGTCTCTCTATTCTCCCACTGTTTCTTTCTTCCCTCTTCCCCCTCTCTGTTTTATTTTTCCCCCTCCCATTTACCAACAGAAGTCAGAGGGGGCCGGCCACGTTCCACGCTGGAGCAGTTGGGCCGGGTGGCAGCCTCGCCGGTCCGGCGGCATTCCTGTCACTAACGCTGAGGACAGAAGGAGGGAGGAGCATGTCTCTCTTTCATGTTCCTTTGTGGTTTCTACAAGTCCCAGCACAGGATGTGGGAACCGCAAAGGAGCATGAGAGAGAGACATGCTCCTCCCTCCTTCCGTCCTCTGTGTTAGTGACAGGACAGGAGTGCCGCCGGACTGGCGAGGCTGCCACCCGGTCCGGCGGCTCCAGCGTGGAATGCGGCCGCCCACCCTCAGAGTGTGCCACCGGACCGCCCACCCGGTGCACCTACTTGCTTAGTCCCGGTGGGCCAATCTGTCCCTGCCGCCGGGCCCACTGATGGCGGGCCCCCCTCCCGGCCGGGCCCTTGGACCATGTCCGAAGTGCCCGACTGGTCAGTCCGCCCCTGAGTAACAGACACAAAGACCAGACACTGAAACTGAAGAGAGGCAGGACTTTTAAGGAGCCACAGATAAGGCAAATACCCGCAGAGGAGTTAGGAGTCCAGCCCTCAGAGACACAGGTTAAACAGAAACACAACGTGACAGGTGGCTCCCAGGTAGTGATGCTATCTGGAAATGATGAGACCTGAGTTCAAGTCCACTCAGATCAGACATTGAGCTCAGCTTGGCTTAGTTTACACACACAACTTCTGACTCTCTTCTGGGGAATGGTGTATTATGTATCCCAGGAAAAAAGCCCAACCATTCTAAAATGGTTTGCCTATTTACAATGTGCATTGTGTTCAGTGATCTGTAGACCATAGTGAGGCAGATATTCCATCCAGTGTTGTGTAAAAAGGCCATGGGGCACCATGGATTAGTTAGGGCACTAGATGGATTTGATATGTTTTCAACCTACCTAAAAACAAAGGTCCCCTCACAGCACGTTTTATTCTTTGTTTTTATAAGAGAAGAGCTACATGCATACACCATTTCATGAGATTCAAATTACAATCATATACAACCATGAAACAGATTAGGATTCTTGCAAGGAAAAACAAATAATAAAGGGGAACAGGCAGATTATCTCTGTTACTATACATTCCTAAGGGTGTTATGCGTCCAAATGTATAATGATAATGTTTTTAAATATGGCTGTTACCAAAATAGTCTGGAATGGTTATCCAGATTAAAAAAATACATATATAGAAATTACAGTGCTTATTTTGTCACTAATTATTAAATTTATATCAATGCATACAAACACTAACAAATCTGAAGCAACTCGAATAACAATTACTTTTTCTTATCAAATTACTTATTTAGTGACAGAGAAAGTATACTCCAAAAATAATTGATTTTTGGGCAATATGCACATAAAATCTTGGCACTACTCTGTCCTTACAAACATATGCCAATTTTAAAATTCTACTAACATCAAAATAAAACCACTAACCACATTTTCAATATAAAACCAAGATGAGCAAATTAATATACATTATTAATATACATTAATATACATTACTCCACAGAGACACATTTAAACTGAAGGGCTTTTAAGCAGAGATTTGGCACAAGTCTGTGATCTCAGAGTATGGAACTACTCTAAAGTATTTTAACCCCTTAAGGACACATGACGTGTGACATATCATGATTCCCTTTTATTCCAGAAGTTTGGTCCTTAAGGGGTTAAACGTGGGATGTTAGAAAAATGAGGAGCAGTGATGGCTCCAGTAAAGACCTACTGTTACTGATCTTTGTAACTGCCCTCATGGCATGTAAATGTTCTGTTAGGAGAAGGCTAATCCTTGCGTTGAAGTGAGGACAGGATGCCAAGGTGGTGGACGGAGTTTTCACACATGAGGGTGTATGTTGTAGGCAGCTGTTGATGTCTTGTGTCCTCTTGCATAAAGCTGGTGTCAATAGGTAACACATATTAAACAAATTATCAACATATTTTTAGAAATGCTGCTGGCAGGGCAGCATGCCCAGTTTGACAATGTCCAACTTTTTCTGGCTAAGAAACTATACTTGGCCACAATTTTTAGAATTGTTGCTCAGCGGCAAATAGCAACATTCCGAGATTTAGAGTGTGTAATAGGGAGCTGAGTCATCTTTAGCATTACTCTAGCAACTCCCTGTGAACTCTCCACAATTCCTGATTAATAACTGTAGCAAGTGAAGATAATTGACATGACTCTGACAAAGGCTATAACCTTGGACAATATTCTGTTCTTTACTATAGACCTATTGATAACAGAAGCCTTTTGAGTTTTCCCACAATTAGGAACTTAAAAAAATATGTAAGAAGAGGACGGAACCAGCGCATGCACGAGCTGGACGCACATCGAGACAGCTTTGTGTGTTCAACCCGCTGAACCAGGCTAATAACAGTTCCAGACCCTGCTATTCAGCTCCATGGGCACCAGCTCGATGCCCAAAGCTATGGGAAAAAAAGTCAAAGAAATACCGAGCAGACCCCGGCTCGGGCTCCTGCAATATCGGTGATTTTCTCTGCGCAACCCTGCGGCCAGACACAGCCAAGATGTCGCCGGCTGAGGCCTACACACCAACGTCATCGGATGATGACGGTGCCACCGCTGACTTCTTCCCTCCATCCTGGCCATGCTCAGGGCCACAAACAGCTGCTGAGCTGGCAGAGTCTGCCACATCGACCAAAGCAGACATCAGGGCACTAATGACTGAAATTAAAACTATGTTGCGTATGTGTTTGTGTGTGCCTGCTAGTGAATGGTGTGTCTACTAGCATGTGTGTGTCAGTGAGCTTGCTTGTGGTGAGCATGTGTGTGTCAGTGAGCTTGTCTGTAGAGAGCATATGTGTGTCAGTAAGATTTTCTGTGGGGAACATGTGTGTGTCAATGAGCATGTTTGTGTCAGCATGTTTGGGACATGGCCCCAATCCTGGAGGCGGTAATTAAACTCACAAAGTGCAAGCTGTGGAGGAAGGCATGGAGGGCACCAAACTGGCACAATCGGCCACAGATGCCGCCATAGGCTCACTTCAAAAACAGCGTGCAGACAAACAGGCACAGATATCCACAATGGAAGACAGAGCCAGGGTCCACAATCTAAGAATCTGGGGAAACCGGAAATGGTTGCAGGAGCAGAACTTCCCCACTACTGCCGGAGGCTCATTGCAACACTGCTAATGCCCAAACAGGCAAAATAAGTGGTGGTAGACTCCTGTTTCCGCCTTAACAAGGTTTCCAGTGCTGCCCACGAAGCACCCAGAGACGTCCTGCTGAAACTGACAGCGGAGCAATCATGGGGGCTGTGAGAGGATCCTCTATGGTGTCGTTTGAGGGGGCACAGCTGATATTTTTCTGTGACTTCTCCAGGCACACACTAGCCTGGCGAAGATCCCTCAAGCCAGTCACACAGCTACTGCGAGAGCACTCTATCCCCTACAAGTGGGGCCCACGCCGAATCTTGGTTAAAGCCGACAAGCTGCACATGTTGACATACCTCTCAGAAGCACCTACTTTCCTCCAGCACCTAGGCATACCAGCGGAGAAGGCACTAAAGACGGATCGCCTGTCATGGACAGTTGAATGAATCACTCCTTTCGTACCCAGAAGGGGGGGGGGACATGAGACGAACACCTCACTCATCTGAAGGCTGCACCTATGGATACCTGTATTATCAGTTCACACTGTTCGTGGTTCGCAAGACTGACTGTCACTGAGACCCGCTGATTATACACCCATACCCTTCCTTATGTTTAAACTTGCTCTGTAAGCTGCTGGACTAGCCCTGTGTTAAGTTATACCCCTCCCCCCACTCCCCCCCCGCTTCTATACCCACTTTCATACAACCTGCAAAGGTCTAAAGTTTATTACCTTTCCATTTTAAGCACACCCATGTACGCACGGCCCACATCCTAGGCCTTCCACTTAAGCAATACCTTTTAAGCAGCGTACTACTGCTTACAAAGGCTAGTAAGCCAACTACCCATCCCACAAGGCGCCTTAGAGAAGCCCATGGCTCACAGCATTAAAATGACAAGAGCGATGAAGTACTACAAGACCTAATGCCAAACCCCTTCATAGAAGTAGACAGCCCTAACGCACACTGCCCAAAAAGGGAATCCTAGCCACAACTATTTAAAAATGAGTGGAATAATGCTATGAGACCTTGAGTTCCTCGCTATTGTGCCATGCTTGTTAGTGTATGTTTCATGTGTCTTGTTATCTTTTAGCGATCACTCGCAAAAATAAAGAATTTAATAAAAGTAATATGTAAGAAATAGTTATATTATCAATGTTATCGATATTTGTAATTGTTATAACTTTGTTTTTCATGTGTAAACATATTTTTTAAAGCTTTACCGTCTCCTCCTTTTGAAAAAGCTTGCAGAATTTAGTGTGTCGTTCTCCTACTTTCATCTAGGTCCCTGTGTTCTCAGTATTGATTATTGACAGTTTCTTGAGCCACGTTATGACGTTAGACAGATTTACTTTAAACCACATAACCCTTTAAAATCTAATTAACCAGAAAGACCGAATAATCCGCTGCAAAATGTCCCTCTAAAGAATTTTATAATGTGATTCAATAGTTCATAAGTCTGTGGTTTAATGTCTGTGGATGCCAAGTAGAATGTTTGTTAACAAAAACATAGTACAGAATGACATCACGGAAAGTGATTAAAATGAGTTATGGATTTCCACGCAACTTCTTTATATTTCATTAGTCCTTTGCCGCTTGTCTTTCAGTAGTAATAACCTTGGGTGTTATTACACATTTTATAGAATTAACTGTATACCTTCCTTCAAAAGGTTTTACGTACCTGCTCTGTTAAATTTTATTTTATATTTGTTTTGAAAGAAATTTGCAGAAAATGTTATTAAATAGTCTCATGAAAACCAAGTAAACTTTGCGCAAATCAATTTAAAAAAGTATTGTATTGTAAAGTATAAGAAAGATCTCACAGATGTTTATAGCGTAATCCCTTTACTACCAAAATCGAGTACAAATGAATCCTTATGTATTTTGAACTATTGAATTTAGTCTATAATGTCTTAGTCATACTCGTTTATAAGCCTATCTACAAACTCCTAGCAACCCCTCAATTAAAAATACCTGCCTACCCCATTCACCATAATAATAGGGAGGGAGTCCAATAGATTATAATGGTAAGTATATATACTTAAAATTATATATATTATTTATTTTTACAAAAATTGGATTTAATTCCCCTCACTATTATTAGGCTCAGGAGAAAAGGTAGAGTATTTAATTTGGGGGTAGCTATGTGCTTGCGGATTCCTAGCCACCCTGTTGGGGTGGTTAGAATTGGCAGAATTTTGGGGTGTGGACAATGGCATGCCCTGTATATTTAATTCATAGCTCCCACCGGCTGCAAATATCGATCCAGCATCTGTCATAATATATTTACTGTGCACTATTAGATTTATTACTTTGTTTGTCATTACATGCAATTATTTTAGGGTATTTCTAATTGATTACATACGATCACTTCAATAATTGTTCTGCACTAGACAGAGTATTATATATCTTCTTTTTTTCGTGTTCTCTTATTTATTGTAAGATTGAGAAAAGTTAAGATAAGTATTCTCAGTACTAATATTTTAAGAGCCCCCCCCCCTATTGTCAATTGGTAATATTAATATTGCTGGCCTGAGAAATCACTGTGTCTAGGGAAGTTTTTGTTGCTATCAGAACTTTCATTACACTTTTTGAGCACCTTTCACATTTGTTCCTTATTAGTTTGATGATAAAACATATAATCATGAATTAAATCAAGAGCAGTCAGATACTGGACAGGCACCGCAGGTGTTAAGAGGTACACAGATGTATTTGATGCACACTGATATTACATCAAAGCAGTGCAATGGATCACCTGGCACCCCGACTGGGTACCTCCATTGAAGGATGCTCATAGCACTTCCTGAGGGCTCCAAGCACTCCAGCCATAGTCCCAAGGCATGAGGCTGGCAATCAGTCCCCTCCAAAAACTAGTGGTGAGGTCCCTTTCGCCACATCAGTGCCTATCACAGAATCCATGCCAAACAATCCATTCAGCAAAGAGATAAGCTGTAGGCAGGTAAAGTCCATTGCTGGTCTCCAAACAAAAGAGGGAGACAAGGAATGCATGGTGGTTATGTTCTCGCTCAGCGACCAAATTGGGGTTGAGAAATATCTACTAGGGGGTTTGGATTGGAAATGCACAAGCACGGCATCTTGCATCTTTTAATAGATATGATTTAATAGATATAGATATGGGAGTCAGATTGGTAGAGTTAAAATTACCACCATGTTTCAGGGACACACATAATTTTCTTATTTATGAAAATGAATAAAAAGGGTTGTCCTACAGTATGTATCATGCATATTCTACAGGATTCTTCATTGCCTAATCTTATAAACCTTGTTCTGAATTCTACATACTACAGGCACAGCCGGACTGGGGATACAAAGCATCCCTGGAAACAAAAAAATCTATTCCAGCCCCATAAGTCATTGCGCCATATATTGTCACATGTAAAATACACCTGTGTACCTCTTAACACCTGCTATGTCTTGCCACCCCAGATGATTGAGTAATATATAAACACACACATAACATAAATATATATTGCTTTTTCTAATATATAATATTGGTCATTTCAGAGTAAAACATTTAATTCTACAGTAAGCATACTCAGATGCAGACAGAGACAATCTAACTGACACACACAAGCTCATTGACACACAGACTCATAGACAAACAATCTCACTGATATACATAAGCTCATTGACATAAAAACACAAGCTCACAGATGCACACACATAGGCTCACTGACAGACAATCTCACTGACACACACATGCTCCCTATAGAAAAGCTTGATGACACACGCATGCTCCCTACAGAAAAGCTCACTGACACAAACATGCTCATTGACACACACATTCCCCACAGAAATGCTTACTGACCCACATATGCTTTCTACATACTAGCTCACTGACACACACATGCTCACCACAAGCAAGCTCACTGACTCCCACATGCTAGTAAGCACAAACACACATGCTCAGTCACTCACTAGCAGGCGCACACACACAAGCTCTGTCACTAGCAGGCGCACACACACACAAGCTCTCTCAATAGCAGGCACACACACACACAAGCTCACTCACTAGCAGGCACGCACACATACACATACACAAGCTCTCTCACTAGCAAGCCCACACACACAAGCTCTCTCACTAGGCACATACACACAAGCTTATTCACTAGTAGGCACATACACACAAGCTCACTGACTAGCAGGCACACACACAAGCTCCCTCACTAGCAGGCACACAAACACAAGCTCACTCAATAGCAGACACAGACACACACACACACAAACACAACCTCACTCACTAACAGACACACACACACACAGTCACTGTCTTGGCTGAAGTTTACCTGGCACAGGTAGGTGAAGTTGCCATTTTGTAGCCTTGTCCTTCTAGAGAGGTAAGCAACGTGCGTGGAGCAGAGCTTGCATGCATTCAAGAGGTGGGGCTTATGTGCGGGGATGGGGCATGCGGACAAAATTGATTTACATTGTAAAGGGAGACTGACAGATCTCCCTCCGGCAGCCAGCAGCCTAATTGCGCCCCCGAATTCCCCCTTTTCACTCCCCTCAGACTGATACAGGCTGGCACAGTCCGAGGGGAGATTTAAAAGACCTTAGCCTGATAATCAGGGCTGTCAGCCCGTCCCCAGGAGCTGCGGCCCACCGGGAAATTTACTACAGGACAACTCTTTATGTGCTGCCCATTAATATGTATACGTGATATGTATTTCTGAAAACATTGTGCACCTGGTAACCTTACATATTGGGGACACAGTGGCACTGACCCGGGTATATTTGGGTACCATATTGTAAATGAGGGAATATTTACACACACTAACACTAACAGACACACACAAACTAACACACACAGTAACACACTCACTGACACACACAAACTAACACACTCATTACAGACACACACACAGTAACACACTCACTGACACACATATACATACACACAGTGCGTGAGTGCTGAGGGGATTCCCTGGGGTCCAGTGGGGCTGCTGGGCGGTCCTGCAGGTGGTGAGGGAGCACTTGAGATCCTCCTGTCCAGCTCCCTCGCGTGCCACTTACTGATGCCGGAGCCGGAATGACAAGGAGAATGCTCCCTTGTGCGCCCGCCCACCCTCAAAGTGATGCCACTGCCAGCCTCGGGGGGCCCTGAGGTGGCCAGCTCCTGGGCCCCCCAGGAGAAGAGGCTGGCAAAATGTGGCCACACTGGCGTGCATACCGGGTCGCAGGGTGGCTGGGCCCCCTGCAGGCCCGGGGCCGACCCCTGCGACCCCAGTATGTACGCCAGTGGCCAAGCTTGACAAAGACTGTGTAGGTCGAAACATTGCAGTGGGTTCAATAAATTTGCCTTTTTGTATCCTGAGAGTGCCTGGACTTCTCTTCTATTTTTCCTCATCAAGTATTTGGTTCCTGGTACTGGGACTGGCCTGTGGCACCCAGATACATTTCAAATGGGTTTGAGTGTAGTTCCACATTAATGTATTCGATTTGAATGAATACCCTGGAACAGCAATTTATACACAAGCTTGGGACTAACAACATTGCCAGCGCATTTACAACATGTTGTTTGCCTAATTATAGTCATGAAAAGGGTTAAAAGATTTGTGTCCTATTTACATCCTGGAAATTTGTGTTTCTTAAGTATATATCTTCTAATTAGCACACAGCACCATGCACCTCTTGTGCATTGTAATCATCAAAGCCAAGAATGGCAATCAGTTTAAGTGACATATATTTATGTTTAATAAAGGTTCACTGAAATCTTGGCAGACACATACACTAAAGGTAACCTTTAAATAGCGCGGGATATAATACAATTAATAACAAGCTAAGGGCATCGGAATAATTAGATTCAATGCCTTATGTAATTTGCCACGTTGTGAATCTTGTCAAAGGCTGAATTATTAGAGGTTGAACGATTGTCATTAATGTCTCTTGCAATGTCAAGGTTTTATTAAGGCCTGATAATTTCTAGAATGGTAATATTTTATTTACACACCTTGAATTAGGTGGGAAATATGGAGAGATGCACTAAAGTATTGGAGAAACAAAGTTTCTATTGAACTAGGTCATATTTGACCATCATATTTTATTTTTGGAATATATTTTTTATGTAACTAAGACACATGTATATAACTGTGAAACATGTATCATGGGAAAATATTGCCATTGAGGGGTTCCACAGATATAATAAATCATGCAAACAAAAAGTATTTTATTGAAGGATAGTGATCATATGAAGCCATTTATTATTACCTAGTTGTTTGGTTCCCTTTTAAAATCATGATATCAGAAATCACCCAAATGGTCCTGAAAAGTTTAAATACCCTTGAATGTTTGGCCTTGTTACAGATACACAAGGTGACACACACAGGTTAAAATGTCAATTAAAAGGGTAATTTTCCACACCTGTGGCTTTTTAAATTTCAATTAATGTCTGTGTATAAATAGTCAATTAGTTTGTTTGCTCTCACGTGGATGCACTGAGCAGGCTAGATACGATTCATGGGGAGCAGAAAGGAACTGTCAAAAGACCTGCGTAACAAGGTAATGTAACTTTATAAAGATGGAAAAGGATATAAAAAGATATTCAAAAATACAAGTCAGTTCTGTTCAATCACTGTGAAGTGGAAATTTCGGGGATTTCTTGATACCAAGCCAAGGTCAGGTAGACCAAGAAAGATTTCAGCCACAACTGCTAGAAGAATTGTTCGGCATACAAAGTTAATCCCAAAGGTAACCTCAGGAGAAATATAGGCTGCTCTGGAAAAAGACTGTGTGGTTGTTTCAAGAAGCACAATACAATGATACCTGAACAAAAATTAGCTGCATGGTTGAGTTTCTAGAAAGAAGCCTTTACTGAGCCAATGCCACAAAAAAGCCTGGTTACAATATGCCAGACAACACCGTGACATGCCTCACAGCTTCAGGCACACTGTAATTTGGAGTGATTAGACCAAAATAGAGCTTTATTCTCAAAACCATAAGCGCTATGATAGGGGTCAACAAGGCCTATAGTGAAAAGAATTCCATCCCCACTGTGAAGCATGGTGGTGGCTCACTGATGTTTTGGGGGTGGTGTGAGCTCAAAGGTACGGGAAATCTTGTGAAAACTGATGGCAAAATGTATGCAGCATGTTATCAGAAAATACTGGCAGGCAATTTGCATTCTTCTGCACGAAGGCTGCGCATGCAATGCTCCTGGACTTTCCAGCATGACAATGACCCTAAGCACAAGGCTAAGTTGACCCTCCAGTGGTTACAGCAGAAAAAGGTGAAGGTTCTGGAGTGACTATCAGTGTCTCCTGACCTTAATATCATCGAGCCACTCTGGGGAGATCTCAAAAGTGCGGTTCATGCAAGATGACCAGAGACTTTGCATAACCTGGAGGCATTTTGCCAAGATGAATTTGCAGCCATACCACCTGCGAGACTTATGGACCTCATAAACAACAATTACAAAAGACTGCATGCGGTCATTTATTCCAAAGGGTGCAATACACAGTATTATGAACAAAGGGTATGCAGACTTTTTAACAGGGATTATTTAAAAAATTTTTTGCCATGTTTTGTTTTAAGATTGTACAGAGAAAAGATAGGGGGCACTCCCGAGACCTGCATTTTGCATGAAAAGTGCTGCCGCAGTGACCAAACTTCATAAATGAGAGAATAAATAGTTGCAGCGCACTCAGACTACAAAAAAAAATATAACACAAAGAAGGCTACTAAAATGCCTATATAAGAATAAATATGGGGATTTGGTTCCACCATATGGCCATATGTTGTTAAGCCCACCACTACTTTCAAAGTACCCCAATATTGGTGGGTCCTACGCTAAAATGTGGGGGACAAATTAAATAGTACTAGTGTTAAAAATAAAAGGTATTACATTAAATCCTGGTAAGAGCATAGTGAGTATACAAAGGACCCCTGTCTTTTCTCTTTACACATTTATATTTGGAATCCAGACCAGATTCCTTTGGGGTTAAGCACCCCGCCCAGGCCGCCCAGCTTCAGAGGCTCCTTTACAGGTGGCCACAGGTGTATATGTAGGAGGAGTTTTTTCAATAGTCAGATTACTTTTATTATTTTCTCCAATCAGCACAGATATCATCTGCATTAGTGAGTATACTCATCTTAGCACCAACACGTTAATTGTTTAGTTTTAACACTGTTTTTAATTGCTTTCATCATTTATTTTTGCATACTCACTGGAGTTTGCATACTCACTGGAGTTGTGCTGCAACTATTTATTCTATTGTAATATATAAATGTCTAAATATAGATTATTTTTTTACTGCTCCTTTTTCCAAATGTACAAATCTATTAAAAATGTACTTTGCTAAAATAGATGGAAATTCACTGCACACAACAAGATTCTTCAACTTTCAAACACTGAGGTCAAACTTGGTGATGGTCGCATATTTGAACTTGTGGAAATATTTTAAATATATATATTTTTTTTAATTCCTCATTTATGCAAAAAGTCAAATCGAAATAAATTAATAGTTTTAACTCTGCTGTCTATAAAAAGTCTATAAAAAGAGCTTATCTTCTCTTAGAGCAGAAAAAAAAATTCTATCCAGGTGCAATTCAAAAGATAAACCATGTCACCTCATGCAGGAAAACAGTTGAATGGTTTCTATTATAGCAGCCTGGATTATAGAAAATTTAAAAGGCAGGTAAAAACAATCTTATGACATTGCTCACCAATCCTTACTCATGAGATAAGCCTGTTACCTGAAGGTAATAGCGCTCTGCCTGCTACCACCGATCGATCACATCACTGGCTGCTAAACCTTTTACCTAATCACTTAAAATGCAAGCTGATTCATTCAAACCCAAAATAAAATAAATAAAGTTGTATTGAAGATTATAATTTTTGTTAAAAAGTAAAAAAAAAAAAAAAAAAATCTGGTGTTATTTGTATATTCAATAGATTTGGGAAAAATTGAAGAAAATTGTAGTTCATAAAAAGAGACTTTTACACCCAAAATTTAGCTCTCTAGTTTATTCATCTCAAATTAAGGTTTAGTAAATAATCCCTAGATTTCATAGAAAACGATGTACAATCCAGTACAAAACACGTACATCAATGGACGATAAGAGAGTCTTCTGTTTTATAAACTTGTCTCACAATATTTTATTTGGTCAGATTCCCTCCATTATGCTACAAGATATAGTGGGTACATTATCTGAGCTGTGGAAAGTTATATCTCGAATGAATGTCGAGAAACAAGATTTCATAACAAAAGTCCTATTGTGAATTGATAAACTTAGAACACAACGTGTATTGTAGAGATGCTATCATTTAATCATCTATAATGCTGTACATACTGGGAAATTAAAAAAAAAAATATTTGAAATTTATTGGAGAAAAGGAAACTCAAGATAAAATGAACCACAAGAGTGTGCGACGTATTAAACAAATATTGCAAAAACTGCAAAAATATTATACCTGTTAGGTTCCTTTTGAGGTATATTAGCATATTTCAGTGATACTTAAAAGGGAAAATATATGTCCAATAATGTAGTTCCTGGTTAGTATTGACAATGAAATAATTGTCACAGAGAAGCATTGAGGACACATCTCTATCCAAAGCTTTGCAAAGAGAAGGATGGTAATAATGAGATGAACAGGTCATTCACTAAACTCTGAATTTTCTCAAATGAATTCAGAAAGAGATCCCCTGGACTGTAAGGAAGGGGAGGCATGACTGCTGCCACTCAGTAAGGGGTGTGGATTAATGGGATACATTTGTTGCAATATGGGGGACAGTATAAGTATGTGTGCAAGGGGAGGGTACGTGGCCTCCAGAATGGCGTGACTTAGATGTTATGCGTAACCTTACCTTCCTGGAACTTTTCTGCATAGTGGTGGCTCTGGCATTGTGGGGTGAGGACCTATGGGATCAAGTGGTGTTTTTCACACGGACAATATGAGTGTTGTCCATGTGATTAACGGATCGTCTTCTGCGTCTCCTCCTGTTTTGGCTCTCTTGTGACATCTGGTGTTGCTTAGTTTGCAATTTAATGTGTGGATGCAAGCCAGGCATGTCCCGGGGGAGCTGAACGTGGTCGCTGACTCTCTCTTTCGGTTTCAATGGGGCCGGTTTCGGGAGTCGGTGTCAGAAGTGGATTGCGAGTATCTTCTCTGCCCTTCCTACTTATGGGACCTAATTTCGGAGGCTTGATGTCCTTGGTGTCGGACTCCTTGTCTACCCCTACTTGGAAGGCATACAGGTCGGTATGGGTAGGTTGGCTTTGGTGGATGGGTCAGTGCGGCTGTCATCTGAGGCGGCCCGTGTGGAGATCACTTTAAGGTATCTGGATGCGTTGCTCTCTAGTGGTAGGTCTTGTTCGGCGGGAGACAAGGTGTTGTCTGCTCTGTCTTTCCTGTTTCGTTTTTTGGGATGGAGGGACATCACCAGGGAGTTTTGCTTACAGAGGGTTATGCGTGGTTGGAGGAGTCGGAGAGGTCCAGACAGACGTCGGCCGATCTCCTTCGACTTGCTGGGTCAATTACTGGCGGCTCTTTCGGCTATCTGTGTATCCCCGGGAGAGAGTCTGCTGTTTCAGGTGGCATTCTCCTTTTGCTTCTTTGGTGCGCTCCAGATGGAGGAACTGGTGGCCCCTTCCCGGTGGGCGATTCCCCCATTACTGCTGTCTGATGTCCGCTGGTCTGAAATGTTTGTGGACTTGCATATTCGTAGGCGTAAGACAGATCAGTCAGCGAGGGGCATGTGGCTGCGGGTGGGGCGTACTGGTGGGGTGTTGTGCCCAGTTCAGCTGTTTGGTCAGTATCTGTCGATTCGGCCGTCGTCTGTTGCCTTGCTGGTTCATGCGGATGGGTCTCCGTTGTCGCGTTTTCAGTTCGCATCGATGCTGGGTAAGGCGTTGCAGTATTGTGGTCGGGATCCAACCAGTTTCTCTCCTTATTCATTTAGGATCGAGCAGCCACTCAGGCTAGTGTTTTGGGATATTCGGGGTCACAGGTGCAGCAATTGGGTAGATGGTCATCTCATAGGTATCAGCTGTACCTGTGGCCTCATTTACTGTAACTTGTCTTCTGTTTTAGGGTGTTCTTCCCGGTATGTTTGGATTGTAGGACACTCTTTCATCTATTGGGCAGCTCGACGGACAGAGTCACGTTCCTATGGTCGAAATTTGGGGATCCCAGCTGAGTTAGCAAGGGTTCGTTGGAGAGGTATCAGGGGTCTGTCATGGTGCCAAATCTACCCGGAGTGCGTTGCTCTCAGCAGGTTTGTGTCTGGGTCAGTTATCATTGTAATCCATGCGGGGGGTAATGACCTAGGGAGGGTAAGGATGGTGGATTTAATGCACACTGTATGGCGGGACTTAGCTCGGTGCATGGCATTATTTGAAGAGTGTAGTTTGGTGTGGTCAGTGATTGTCCCCCGTCCATGCTGGCAAGCCTTGCCGCATGCAAAAGGGTTGGAGAGGGCTAAGCGGAAGTTTAATGTCGCAATATCGAGGTGTGTTTGTTGCCTTGGCGGTGTGTCGGTTCGACACACGGAGTTGGAAGGGGACAATAGAAGGTTAATGAGGGCAGATGGGCTTCACCTGAATCCTATTGGGCTAGATATATTGAACGTGGGTATCCAAGGAGGGATTGAAGTGGCGCGATGCCGACAAATGGAGATCAGGGTTGGCAGCGCGGTGGCGGAGGTCCTGGCCAGCGCAAGTAATGCAAGACAAGGCTTTGGGGTGTCGCAGCTGCCAGGGGTGATGGCAGAAGGCAGACTGTATGGACTCTTGGAATTATCCGGTGTATCTGTCTGTTGGGTAGTCACCCCAACAGCCGACAGGTGGTGATATAAAGCTGGCTAAGTTGATATGTTGGAATAATAAAGCTGTGGCCATTGCCCTTATCCAATACTCGGGTGTCTTGTTATTATTGGGGGGGCAACGCGAATGTAAGTGGTCTACAGTCATGGCAAAACAAAGGCAAAAATATCTAATCTGGAAAAACTCTCCCAGCCATAGTCACAAATTGGATATTTTTCCCCAACTTCGCCATCTGGATTTAGTTTGTGAATTGTCAAAGTTTAGTGAATAACTCATGTTAAATAAATAAATAGAAAGTAAATCGTACTTTAGTGCTAGTTCATTTTTACATGTACATTGACATGGTAACTTGCTATATAAAAGCTTTTGTGGACTATAATATTTATCAGACTCAGCCAACAACTGGATAAGATTGATTGGAATTAAATTCCACGTAAGCTGTCTAGCAGGTGTTTGGTACACTATCCTATACCATCAGATGTATATTTTAACTCTCACCAGCCAGAATCTAACTTAGCATCACAGGAGTTAAAAAACAAAACAAACAAACAAACAAAAAACATCAGTGAGGTGTGCTCACCCTTACACAGGATCTCTTTAGCTGGACTCCTCTTCTATAAAGTATCGGAACATCACAGAGTTAATTAAAACACTGTTGCCGGTGCATAACCACAAAAAACACTCAGAAGATTTACTTTCCCAGGACTATAAGCAAGCATATTGTTTATTTAAATTATAACAGCATATATCAACACTGCATAGACCACAAACTGTCAGGATTACTGGAACCTGATCACACAGACAGAATCACTAAACGTAAATCCGTATACTGGTCCTTAGAATGGGCAGGTTTACAAATACACAGAGTCAGTAGCAAGCCGAGGTCAAAAGGAGTAGAGAAGACAGGGAAAAACGATTAAGAAAGCCGAGGTCAAAGGAGTACGGAGGACAGTATAAACGTAATACAAGAGCCAGATAATATAACCCGATATCACAAGAGGAATGCGCTATTGGGCTACCAAAAACCACAACGGGGCAACAATGAATGGGAGAGGTAAGCTTAAATAGGTATCACTTACTTCTGATTGGTCCAATTCTGCTTGGAATTGACCACTATTCATGGAAGGTACTTGACCTTCCTAATCTGACCTGATGTCATTTTCATGCGTCAAATTTGGTCTACACCCTAGGTGTGCCTAGGGCTGCATAAACAAAGTATTAAACTCCTAAATGTCAGAGAATTGAGCAGTGAGACTGCAGGGGCATTATCTATACAACAACATTGCTTCATTAAAGGGACACTGTAGTCACCTAAACAACTTTAGCTTAATGAACCAGTTTCACTGCTCAATTCACTGCCATTTAGGAGTTAAATCACGTTGTTTCTGTTTATGCAGTCATTGCCACACCTGATTGACACAGTCTACATGAAAAAAACTGGTTTCACTTTCAATTGGATGTAATTTACCTTAAACAATTGTATCTTTTTCTCTGTAAATGTAACTTTAATCACATACAAGAGGCTCTTGCAGGGTCTAGCAATCTATTAACATAGCAGGGGATAAGAAAATCTAAATTAAACAGAACTTGCAATAAAGGAAGGATAAACATTAGATGACTCTTTACAGGAAGTGTTTATGAAGGCTGTGCAAGTCACATGCAGAGAGGTGTGACTAGGGTTCATAAACAAAAGTGATTTAACTCCTAAATGGCAGAGAATTGAGCAGTGAGACTGCAGGGGCATGGTCTATACACCAAAACGGTTTCATTAAGCTAAAGTTGTTTTGATGACTATAATTTCCATTTAAGCTAAAGTTATTTGGTACCTATAGTGTCATTTTAAAGCAGAATATGTTATATTCCTGTCTCACATGCAGAAAAGTAATAAAATCATAATTTGGACTCATTAATCAATGACAATAAAATATTGTTAAAATTCAAAATCAAGTATGCTCATTAACAAACACATTATTGCATGTATGTTGTTAACACATTTTGTTTCCCAGAGGGAAATGTACACAGCTAACTGATCATCCAGTGATACTATTTCAAGGTTTAGTCCCAGGTGGCACACTTCCGCTCATTTGAGCAATCACAACACAATGCTCTGTAGCAGCCTCTGACAAACAAAAGGAATACTACATGTGAAAATAATATTCAGATTTAGTTTAATTTTATGTTAATAAGAAAAGAAAAAAAGTAGTTGATGACAAAAGGTGGTAATTTGAACATGGTCCTCTTCACGTCCTATAACTGTCAATCGCTTGCTGTTAAATATAACCAGTGCATAATTGTAAAGAGCTGTGAAATATGATGGTGCATTATAAATCATGATAATTGTACTAAATGCAGTTTTGAGCCACATGTCAATCAATAGAAATAACATTCCATTGGTTTCCATAATGATGATTCCACAATGAGGATTATGCCCAATTTATTTTTAATAGATTTTAATCCTAGCATTATCCCCAAATCAATCAGCTAAGTAATGCATATTTAATCTTATTACATAATTAAAAAGTAAAAACAAAAATGTAATCAAAATACCATTGTAAAGTATGTTGTGTATTTTAGACATTTTCCTTTTAACTAGATGTTTTTAATAGTGGGTGCTGGCACAGAATTGCAAGAATTTGCTTGTCACAAAACAGTTGAGGACACAGGTTAGCCAACGCTAGTCTACCTACTTTCAAGTTTTATAACGTGATATCAAGATATACCATCTGACCAAACCTGCCATGGAACAATTTGTGACTGGAATTAAATAAATAAATTAATTTAATATGGTAGTTGTCACTGTGGGAAGCACTGTGGGTAGGAGCAGAAGGAAATGAACAATAAAGTTGTGCAATATGGAGGAATCAAGCAGATAATGAGCTAAGTTAAAGGGCTGGATTTCACACTTTCTTGCTTAAAGAAACACTCAAAGCAAACTGTATGGGTAAAGGACCACTATATGCACCTAGACCACTTCAGCTCAATGAAGTGGTCTGGGTGCCAGGTCCCTCTAGTTTTAACCCTGCAGCTGTAAACATAACAGTTTCAGAGAAACTGCTATTTTTCACTGAGGGTTAATCCAGCCTCTAGTGGTTGTCTCATTGACAGCCGCTAGAGGCGCTTCTGCACTTCTCACTGTGAAAATCACAGTGAGAAAACGCTGGACGTCCATAGGAAAGCATTGATAAATGCTTTCCTATGGACTGTCTGAATGCGCACACGGCTCTTGCCGCGTATGCGCATGCACATTCATCACTGATGTCGGCAAGAGGAGGAGAGTTCCCCAGCGCTGAAGGAGCCAGGCTCTAGAGAAAGGTAAGTGTTTAACTCCTTGAGCCCAGCGTGAGTAGGACCCTGAGGGTGGGGGGAACCTAAAGACCTTAGAGTACCAGGAAAACGAGTTTGTTTTCCTGGGACTATAATGGTCCTTTAAGGTGCTATTCCTTCTGAACCCTCTCCCTACCATACCCTCAATGTAAGGAGTCAAATGGTTTTTGAGTGGCTTGACTCCTTACTTGAGAAGACTTCTTACTTGCTGGGCGCTGTTCCATGCCAGTATTCCGCTAGAGATGCCATAGAGATGGAAGAACCTAAGCAGGGACTGCATGACTGTGCTACTGTGATTATGGTGCTTGAAATGTTTCTTGATTCATTATATAAAGAACAAACTAAATTTTTTTTGAATATTTATAATTTAACTCCATGCGACGCACAATATGACATGGGTTTTAACCAAACCAAGATGTTTTCTGTATGTTCTATATGTTCCTATACCTTTGCTATGCTTGTTTTATAAGCAGTACTTTATGGATGCAACTGGCAGATACTCTGCAGTAAAAAGCAAACAGCTATACTATACCTTCCAGAAGCATATGTCAAGATATCAAGATATCATTCACAGTAGCAGGGGCGTACCTAGAGCATGTGGCACCCGGGGCGGGTCCTGGGTTCGGCACCCCCGCCCTCCAAAAAAACAAAAAGAAAAAACACCTACTACATTTTAAAAAAGTGTTGTTTAAAAAAAAAAAAAGTTTTTAAATGTATTGCACAAATTTGTAAAGTTTTTAGTCACAGGCAGTCATACACACAGTTACAGGTAGAGAGTTACATACACACACACACAGTCAGTTACAAGCAGTAACACACAGTCACGCACACTGTTACAGGCAGACAGTCACATATACAGTCACACACACACAGTCAGTTACAAGCAGTAACACACAGTCACGCACACTGTTACAGGCAGACAGTCACATATACAGTCACACACACGGTCACAGGCAGACAGTTACACACACACACACACAGTTACAGGCAGACAGTTACACACATACATACTCCCTTACTTACAGACAGTGTGGGCTGGGGGAGTGGATTCATTGAAGTCCCTCCTTGGCTGGAGCCTGTTAGGTGGAGGAGCAGGGATTTCTTCTTGCTGCACCTCCATGTGCAGCAGTAAGAGCAACGGGTTAAGCCCCGACCCCGCTTTCAGATTGGCCCCACCCCCAAATAGTTGTAGCTCTGCCCCTTCTTCATTCCGGGCAGCCAGTTGAGCTTGCTGGTCTCTCCGTGTGAGCTGTGCGACACCCCAGCTGCCATGGGGCGCAGCTCACACATCCCCCTTTAGCTCTCAGACTTGGGTTATGGCACCCCCCTATCAGGTGGCACCTGGGGCGGACCGCCCCCTCCGCCCCCCCCTTAGTCCGCCACTGCACAGTAGATTGTTTGGAGCAACGTTGCAGTTGTATAAATATATATTTCACCTACCCGCAGCCTTCATGGTCCAGCACTAGATCTGCACCAGGCTACAGCATCTTAAAGAGAAATGTCCTAGTCTGACCCTATGAGGCCAAATAGGCACAAGTTCTTTTAATGTCCATAGTGTCCCTTTAAGAAATCTGAAAAAAAAAAAACATGTATAACTAGTATCTTATTTAAACAAAGCTAGTTACAAACTGGCTACAGACTGACGTGGTGGATACCCTCTCCCATAAACAGGCTTGATCCAAACTCAAAACTTATTTCATCTTATGTGAAGATAAAGGGAAGGAAACACAATTAAAAACTAGTATCTTTTATTTAATGAATAATAGCAAAACATGGTTAAAAGATGCAGTGAATAGAAATTACTCAGTAAAACCTTTGACTACGCCAGTTTTAGCCAGCCTGTACCTACTTTCCAGTAGAAAAATCTCCCTGTGTACAACTTGTTTTTTTACATTCTTCCTTTACATGGGGAGCAAAAAAATAAAAATAAAAAAGTGTGTGACTAAAAAGCTCTAAAGGAAGAGACTCTTACACACCTAGCAATCAAGTCTGGTCCTTGCAGTCTGAATCCGTCAGGCTTGTCTCTATGTGTGAACTTTATCATCCACACACTTAGCTAAGCCAGTAGTGGGAGTAACCGGAGTCAATATGATCGGCATAGATTGTTTATATGTCTATAGCAGTGGTCTTGTAGCAACTAGACCAGGACATTTCTGACACTTAACAAGTGAGGCTCCAATAGTTAATTCTCGCATATTTACCTGTGTTGAAGCTGACAATATTACTTTATGTCACATTCTCAGTTTGCAAGTCACGATAGCACCAGGTGCTTAATCTGGGACTGTTTTTTTAGATGGTTTAACCTTAAAAAATATGCATTGTTTAGCATTATACATCATTTTGTGCTACCTTTGTTTCCTATATATATTTTATATGTCTCAATAGGAACAGAGCATAGCGTAATCATCAAGTAAACACCAGATAAGAAGTCATTCTGTTCTAAAATGGTTTGGCTACTTTCAATGGGGGGTGGGGGAGGAGTCGAAGACTTCATAAGTTTATCACATTTGTATTGATTTGTTTGGGTAGTAAAAGAAATTTGAAAATCATTTGCGCACAAGTCTAATAATTACCATATCCTGCAGGAGAGCAAGTCCATGCATTGCCAAACAACATAAAGACATCATATGGGGTTTATTCGATATTAAATTAATTGTGGTGAACTGAAAAAGGAATTGTCCATAGTTGGTTAAAAATAGGCAATGTAGGAAAAATGAGTACATTTTCCCCAACTCCGCTATTTTGGCTCATATATTGAAATTTAGCTTACAGATGATAATATATTGGTATAATCTGTAAAGCCCAAATTTGTTCAGGAAGGTATATTGGATCTGGTGATTCAGCTCACAATAATAACTCTTCTCAAAGTGGCTTAAAATGTAATTAGCAATTAAGCTAGATTTTACAATTGCCTTCTATATAAAAGACCTTTGTCTTAACAAGCTTTTTAATGTGTGCTTGAATTATACTGTTTGTAGTTTAATTGCTGGACATGGGCTAGGTACTTAAATGTGCATAATGAATTATCATTAAGCCCAATTTACATATATTGTAACAACTCCTGCGGGGAGTTTAATAGTATGCGGAGGAAAAGCAATCTCTGACTTCAGAGCATCTTCGGAATTGTATATGTTGTAGGCTCTTCGTTTATATTGGTATGTATTTTTTTTTTATCCTATTGTAATAATGTGTGCATCAATTCTTTAACAATGTGAATTCTAATTGTAGCAAACAATACTGTCTATATTTCAGACTTATTAATTTATTTTTTTAGCTGTGTATATATATGGAAATTCTATTGCATCACAGTTATTTGTTAGGTTGTTAGATCCTCTATGTGGATAATAACTTGTTTTCTCTCTTGTACTGTATAATTCAACATGCTACACAGGGCAGCATTCTTCATGTGCTACCCAACTACATGCAGTGGTGTATGTCAATATTGGAAAACCCGGTGTATCTGGTATTGCTAGGTTCTATGTTATGTACGTTTTATCTTTGAAATGAACTAAACAATGCATTCTATTCTGGCATACAAAACCTGAATCACTGGAAGGTATAGGTTGTGTATTTTTGGGCACACGTTCGTTGTTTGCTATTCATATAAAAAAAAATTTTTATTCAAGAGACACCAAGGGAATATTCTAGTATGAATTCAAGAGCCATCTGAGATGTGAGTGCTGTTTCCTCCCATACGGATATTGAATGAGTTGGATGGCCCTTTGTTTAGCCAGGTTTCTAGATCATAGCAGAAGCACAAACAGTCTGTCATTCTGTTCTACCTTGGCAAGCTGCCTCTTACTTCAGAGAACCAACCTCGGGGCAGTGTAACCTTTGTGACTTTGTCTGTGCTGATACAAGCCAAATCATTTCTGCTGTTTCTGGTCGCTGAAATGATTTTTATGCGATACAAGGTCACATTTTTCATGCATTAAAGCAAGAGTTATATAAAATACAGTGAAGGAAAATTGCTGATGATGATAATAATGTAGTATAGTTGCCAGTCTGTTACAAAAAGGTTGAGATTACAAGGTCATAGTTGCAATGGGCCCTCAAGTACCAAGGACGTTTTTTACACTTTGAATTATTCACTAAATTGTTTGGATTGTAAAACAAGCTGCAAAACGTAGTCCAGACTCGATTTTGGAAAATAAATAAATAAATAATCTCCCACTTGGTTATTGTGACATCACACTTTAAATTTCACTTTAATGAATAATTCTGTATTGGAAAGTGCTTGCTCTGCAGTGTATATAGGATTCATATGCTACAAGACAAGAATCAATTAATCAAGGACTGTTCTCAAAGGCTTCTTCCTTAATTAGTTGATGACCTTTTTCCTCCAGCATATGAAGATTACTTCCTACAGGACTGCACTTGGTAAACATGGTTGAGCAGATAATCCCGGCACTCCTGGTAAAACTATGGAGGTTTATTCACTAATGTCCTGATGCAGTATGTATTAGCGAAATTCTGACCAAATTGACAATTCTTATATTTAAGAATTACAAAGCTGTTTGAAATCTGGTTATTGCAACTGAATGAGCACATCTTATTTTATACTATCCATTGTCTGATTTAAAATCAGTAATTCTGCCTTGTGATTCCAATGTAAAATGACAGATTTTGCATATTTTGTTAAGCACCAACTTTCAACCAGATTTATTCTGAACCTATGAAATTTAACATATATATATATATATATATATATTGACCGCACAATCAGTCACCTTGTAATCTAGTAGGTGCAGTGGGTTGTCTGGCCCATAGTGTGCTCATTATTTCTTGATATATTTTATGGCATATATATATATATATATATATATATATATATATATATATATATATATATGTGTATATATATATATATGTAAAAATCAATAAAGGGAGCACACCAGGACTTCAGTAAAGTGCAAAAAAGTATTTACTGTATCCACAACATGATACAAATTCTGTGTAAAGAGAATCAACGTTTCGACCCTGCCGGGGTCTTTATCAAGATCTTGATAAAGACCCCGGCAGGGTCGAAACGTTGATTCTCTTTACACAGAATTTGTATCATGTTGTGGATACAGTAAATACTTTTTTGCACTTTACTGAAGTCCTGGTGTGCTCCCTTTATTGATTTTTACATATATTGGAACGCGGGATTGCACCTAGGCATTTGAGCCTTTACTAGAAGGATTGTTGGGAGGAGTGCCTTGCCCATCCATTTTTTATATATATATATATATATATATATATATATATATATATATATATATATATATTGGAGGCACAGGTACCATATATCATGCACCGTCTATAAGAGTGGAGTCGTCAAAGGCCGAAAAGTGAATTTTAAGTTGATAGCAGAACTCCTGTGTTTTTTTTATTTATTTATTCTCTATTTTTGGTGCACAGAGTAAACATTACATACGCGCAAGCAATGCCCCAACAGCTGTTGCTGCCGTTTCAATCAACATAGGATAACAATAGTTAGACATTTGCACATTTTGTAAATTAAGGTAGTATAAACTGACTGACTAGTCGTACATAAATGTGGGAAGATCAACTGATGGTCTAGTCACGTAAGTAGGTGAGTATCCCCAAATAGCCACGTGTACATTGTAAGGGATAGTGATGGTGTTATCTATGAGTGTCGTGCCGGTCTGTTGAGTGCACATTCTGTGCGGGGGTATTGCATGCCAGTGTGTGTGTGTGTGTGTGTGGCACCTCATAGTGGGTAAGTCGTATGTGGCGTTGTCGGCAGTGGGGTGTTCATATGGCCCTGTGTAAGCTCCTGTTGGTTATGTATCCGCTGATTTGTGCTGTCAGTAAGACAGTAAGACCTGAATCGTTAAAGGACCACTATTGAGCCAGGAAAACATACTCGTTTTCCTGGCACTATAGTGCCCTGAGGGTGCCCCCACCCTCAGGGTCCCACTCCTGCCGGGCTGTATGGAGAGGAAGGGGTTAAACATTTACCTTTCTCCAGCGCCGGGCTCCCTCGGTGCTAGACTCTCCTCCTCCTTTCCCCATCATTGGCTGAATGCGCATGCATTCCTCCTTTCCCCGTCATTGCCTGGAGTGGGAAACTGTTAAGGTGGTTCACGTGGGGTACATGCTATAATGGTAGTAGCTAGGCCCTATAGAAAATATTAAGTAATGGCCATGGCATAAGAGTTCGAAGTGGTGCATCTAGGGTGGCTGCTGGGTCCCAGCCATGAGGCTTCGAGTGGCCCACAGCCTGTTCTGATGGACCCAGTGAATCAGGAGGAAGACCCAGAGCCTGTAGATGTGTTGCTTGGTCATGGATGGTGATATTGGAGTCTCTCAGTGAGATAAGCAGTGTGTGAGCTAAGCTCCAGTGGTAACTAATATTCTTTGCCCGTAAGAGGGATGTGAACATGCAAAGTGATCGCCGGCAGGCTAGAGTCCCCCCGGAGAGATCCATATAGAAGGCTAATGGCATCCCCTCGAAGCTGTAAGGCGACTGCCCTCTAATGGTGGCTAGTACCGCTGACTGATCACCAGGTCCCCTGAGGCTGCGAGCGGTGCTTTGGCAGGTTTTGGGATTTGGAATATTCCCTCTAGGGACACTGCCTTTTCCTGTTTCAGGGTTAGCAAGGCCACCAGGAGGCGTCAGGTGAAGTGTGGTAGTTCAGCTGTCGGTACATTCTCCGAGACCCCACAGATTTTCTGGTTCTTCTGCCTTCTCCTGGGGGTCAAATCTGTGTTCATTGCTGCGGCTCTCTCACCGCCTGTTGCAGCTCCGTGATTTGTTGAATGTGCTGTTGCAAGGTGCCTTCCAATATGCCAAGGCCTGCTGGTCAGGGCCTGCAGGTCCTCCTTTATCATAGCCACATCTGCCAAAATTTTCTTGTGGAGGTCCGCCATGAGCTCCTTGATAGCCGCCAGTGTCGCTGGTGCGGCATCCGTTCCCTGCGCTAGTGGTGCTGGACGGACTGTCGCTGGCAACACTGGTGTTAGTGTGAGGCCTGCCTTGTCTGAAATCCCATCTAAGAAGTCCGAGTAGCCTCCGTGTAGGGCCTGCCGCCACAGATCACCAATGTTCATATACTGCCAGGGTTTTTGTTTTTTTGTTTTCCGCATATGGGGTAGGTATTGGGGTCCATCATTGTTCCTTTTGAGCATGGATTGGCAAATGTATGTGTTTTTTTTTTTTTTTCTGATACTCCTGAGCTCAGAGGACATGTGACTGTCCGCCTTGGTATTTAGGACACGCCCCCCTGCCCCACCTTTTTTGTTTTTGTTTTATATTATCAGGCTTGGCTTGAAAATACTACCCAGATTTTTGCAGAATTTGTTTGCTCCCATTGTTAAATTCATGAATTATTCATGCTGGTTACTTAGTGACCATATCCAGGGGTAATGCACTGATTTCACAGTGGTAGTATATCAATTTAACACATTCCTATGCAGCCCTTACAAGGTGAATGGTGACTTTCTCTATTGGCATTTCATTGGTAACATTGCTTGCACCCACAAAACCTGACTTTTATATCATGGGGTTTACCTCAAAGTACATATTGACTTATGGCTGCTAGATAGACTTCAAAGATCCCATAACCTTTGGTTTTGCTTTAAATCTTCTAATTTACAACTTAAAACCTGTCATGACATTGCATATACTCAAAACATTTCAATTGCATATTGAAAAGAAATATATATCTGCCTCTAATAAAAATCTCAAACCTATAGTGCAAAATAATTCCAAAATTCTGACTATTATCCAAGCGAAATTACAATAAATTCTTCTTTATGGTTTGGGGAAGTGTTTGTGGGTTTTTTTTTTTTTTCTCACAACTCACTATTTAGGAAATACACACTTATGTATTCATTCTAGCAAACTACACAGTTCAAGCTAAAATAGCCCCCTGCTCAGCTCCAATTAGCCTGCATTTTGTAAATCGCTTTTCAATTAACTGTTTACAATTTTGAAAGTAAAAAGCAAAATGTTTCAATGGCGACTTTTCCCATTTTTCAGTCCTTTTTCACTTACAATGAAGAGTAAAACACGTCTTTCGTTAATGAGGTCCTTCATAGAAGGGGAAAGGCATCAACTGGCAAATATAGTCAGGATAATAAGTTGCATGTGGGAGGGTGGGGGGAAAGAAGAAAAGATACAGTCATGAAAAAAGTATTCAGTAGGGAAACAGAAATGAGACCTGCTGGCGGCAAAGCCATTGGGAAACACAAAGCAAGAGTAACAGAGCCACAGGCTGCTGTCCAGGGCCACGTGCAGTGAGACACATAGTATTTTATGTTATCAGTCTACATCAGGGGTGCCAAAAAGTTAGATCCCCAGATTTTGTACTACAACTCCCATGATGCTTGCATGCCTTTAGAATGACAAATCATCATGGAAGCTGTAGTTTTAAAACCTCTAGGGATCTACCTTTTAGGAAGCCCTGGTCTATATAATGTATAAATGTTGAATCCTTGCTGTGCAATGAATATGGTCAGCCCTTACACTAGTTAAAAGGCCATTTCTATATCTGCATGTTCCCAGAGTGACTGTGATTACCCTACCCTGTATCCTCAAAGTCGACTGTAGAGATTGCATTCTGGCTGTAGGTTGGGTGCAGTGGTTATGGGCACTGCTTGGATATTCTCTCAGTAAGATCTGAATAAGTTGTGTTTTTGATCGTATCATTGTCATTGCGATCAAAGACCCCCATGTTCTTCAAACAGGCAGATCATGTTTTAGAATTCCATACTGCACGAATGGTGACATACTCTGTGCAATTATTCACTGCAATGCATGGAGGATAATGCATGGATTACCTCTTGGCAGTCTGAGGGCCCTAGTCATAGGAAAACATGTCCCATTAGTGGACATATCACTCCCAAGTGGCAAAGGCTGCCATTTTAATTCAGCAGCATTACTCCTAAACCTTAACCCATACACACTTACTGCACTAACCGGATCCTTATCTCAAAGGTGAACCCTAACACACTAACCCTACTCTAAAAAAAATATTGGTAGGAAAATACTGCTAAGTTATGAGGACATTTATAAACCACTCACCATTTGGCTTATTGGCACAGCTCTGAAATGATGTATATAAAAGAATCTCCAAACAAGATTTCTCATTTCAATATTTAAACAATTATCAATTCAAAATTAAATTTCCTGCCTAACTTTGTTATTGTAACTCTAAAACCGTGACCGAGAGAATCCTTTTGGCTAAGTGCCAATTCCAAAGAGGTTGGCAAAATTTATTTTTTTATTCGTCACAATTCGTTGTGCTCCTTCCTGGTAATTAAAGGCCAGTAGTTTTATGTAGAAGTATATGCAGCTTAAACCATAATTGTAGTGCATTTATTCATGCTAAGCTGTCTTAAATATGCTACAAGAAAATCTTGTATTAAATCGTATCAGGCTATTTAATCCTTCACTAATCTTTCTGCCATGCTGCTTCTTTCCCTTTTAGCCAATTAATGGGCCTTTTGTCTCAACGTATATCATCCGTAAATAAAATACTGTACTCTATGTTGTGACATGCTCAGCTAGAGGGGAACACCTTCAGTAAACAATGAGGGTTGGAGAGATGACGCGCAACATAGAACAGCATGTATACTCAGGCAGTCAGTCAAATTTCCTGCATGTTGGGTAGGATTTCTTGACAAAGTACATTTTATTGGCCCTGGCTGCTTTATTTATCTTTTTCAAATTCAGTGTCTCTGTCATTTCTTTCAGCCTGTAAAGTAAACCTTTTAATTTGTAAATTGATATAATGGGTCAAAGTTCTAAAACTGTAACAAAAATGAAAAACATTGGTGCTGGGCTTTGAATGCATTTTTGTAGACTTTTTATTTTTTTATTGCCTGGAGAAAAATTATAAAATGAAAAACATTTTGGATGTCCTTGCCATCTTATGACAAAAGGATAGCCACTAATTTCAGATGTCTTTTGGCCATCGCCACAAGGATTGAATCCCAATATGTCATGATTAGAATTCTCTTCATCAGACTTCACAGTGATATTAATTTCATAGCATACGAATAAATAAAATCTGTTCTAGAAAGCTTCCTTCACTTTTTACTCCAAGACCTGCCTGACTTGACTTAGCAGCGTGTTGCCATCTGTTGGGTTGCTAACAGATCTTGGACTATAATTTCATTATAAGGCAGATGAGCTGAGAGGGTGTTTAAGTCAGCATTTCTGCCCTGACCCACTAACTACGTTTCAAAGCAGATGGTGGAAAATGACTTTGAAATGGCATCAACAGCTCATTTGAAATGTTGTTTTTTACATGTTTAAATTGACCGCAAAGAGTCAAACTTTTTTTTTTTTTTTTTACTTCTTCTAAGTGTTTTGCATAAAGTGAGTAACTAATCTGTGATTACTGATCACTGCCAGCGACGTGGATGATGAGGCGTAACGTGGCCAAGACTGTTAATAATATATCTGCAGATACGTATAGGAAAGACATGCGTTAAAGCACAACCCTTTGATTATCTGAGTTAAATGACTGCCTTATTACAAATAGAATGTGTATGGTCAGGGATCTATTTATTTTAATGTTATTATTTTTGTGTGTGCGATCTGGAGGCAGGGATATGACTGAGCTCTCTAACAAACACACACCGTACCATCCTGGAACTTGCTGCAGAGCCATTTCATAGACTAAGCAGTCTGTCTGTTCTTAGCTCTGCTGTAACCGTAATACCATGCTACATGGCAGCCTCTGTAAGACGGGGGACCATATCTCCGTGTATACTACATCCAGGAGGCATTGTCTAGTGCTCCAGGATTACACAGTACAGTAAAAGTAGTTCAAAAAGCTGGGATAACTTGATAGATGTGTTATATCCGTCTTATGGCATTGCATTTAAAGGAACACCACTATCCCAAAACTTTCGCTCATTGAGGTTGTTATAGAAACAAGAGTGTCTTGGCTTTTTTTTATTTTTTTTATTTTTTTTTACTACGTAAGACTTCATCTTAAATTTGAGAATTTTATCCCCTGTTACCTCTCCCGACTTTCACAGTATTATGAAGGTTTGTTTGGCATCTCGTGATCGGCTGAGAGTATCAGCTCCTACAACCATAACGATCAATCTATGAGCAATATATTATTGGTATTTACAGGAGATAACTGCTTAAACTGGCATGTAGTGAAACCTTACAGGGATGTGTTCACAATCTTCGACTATCGCATATTACAAAATAATGTAATAAGAATTAAAGAAAAAAACTAAATTCCCAATATCTGTATTTTGGGCCGTGGGATAAAGTTTAATTTCATTTTCTAATAGTGAAAGGTTCTTTATATATAAGACCAATATGTAAACATGGGTTCTATGGCTTCACTAATTGCTGTCACAAGGTGAAGAATACAATGCAGCTGGTGCTTTTAATCTATTCAATATATCTGTAAGTAAATACTTAATGCAGGTAAATAATGACAAAGAACCAGCAAGTTAAACATGCTTTGAGTACAACCAGAGAGATTAGAGAGAGCACTAGGGTCATAAGAAAAACTATGACCATCCAATAAGCAGACAAAGTGACTCAGACTGAAAGATATTATTGAGGATAGTTTGTATAAAATAAAAATAAAAAACTTCTACATTGCAACAAGTCAGAAGTTTCTACCTGGTGGAAAAGGAATATAAATCTATGGCATTTCATCTTTTTGTGTCTTTAAATTAAGGTATATTGGCAAAAACAAGGATAAAAAGACTAGTTGATTTGTATAAACTTGTAATATTTGCTTACTTTACTATCAAATGCAATGAAACATTTGGTAGGTCATTGCTCTACATCTTAAAATCATTTAGAATTCTGGAAAACAGATACATGGAACAAATGAATAACAGTCTTGATTAGATTTGCATGCAAACAGGTTTTCCCAAATAACTGTATTCAGTAACTGTAAGACTGATTGAAATTGACAAGAACATGTTCCTTATTATGCAAATGTCCATTGGCTAGATTTGAATAATTTACTTATCTTCTATCCTGTCGTACGTTAGTCTCAACGGTAGCCCCCACCTCCTTTGATGAGATCATCAATCACGTTGATCTCATCAAATCCAATACTTCCCTATAGCATTGGGAGCATAGTTCTTGTGTTCGGCAAATGACCGCGCTGAGTCACTCAAATTTTGTTCTCCTAACCATATTTGATCGTTAACTGAATTTGGCTTGGTTCTCAGCACAAGACTGCCTCTAGTGGCTGTCAGGAAGAAAGACACTGGGGTGTATTAACCCTACAATCATAACATTGTTGTATCTACTGAATGGCATTGGTTTTAGATTGAAGGGTTAAAACTAATGGGCTTTACACAAAGAAAAAATGTGTTTGACTACTGGAAGAATTCCATCACCGAGAGGGTAACCCTAATATGCATTTGCTGAAATGTGTTCTGGATCACTATGATTAAGCAGTTTATATATAATTGTTTTGTTTTTTTGGAGCTGCAACAACTTTTTTTCTTTAATGGGGAATTTTTATCTCGCTCATCTTTTTTTAACTAAAGGGCCACTGCACCCAGACCACGTAATTCTGCTGAAGTAGTCTGAGTGCCTTTTATTGGTACGTAAAGGACCACTCCACTGCCCAAATAAAAAAAAACACTGTTTAGTAGATATACCCCATATGAAAACCTGCATGTATTTATTTATACAATTTATCATTAGGGTTATATTTAAAAACTGCAGTCCTCTTGTCTGCTGCCTTTGTAAGCCCTCCTCTTCTAACCCTGCCCAGACTTTCTGTGACTGTCCAATCACAGACTTCCCAGTGCAGCTCAATGATAAGTCTTTGTCAGGCAGGTGCTCGGGGCAATTGCTGCCTCTTGAGTTCAGTGTGCATAAGTTAAACAAACCAGGAAGTAACAGGACCTGTTGTCTACTTGAAAAGCCAGTGGGTGTATCCAGGCTAATTTTCTAAAGTGTCAATTTCAATTGATATCTGCACTTTTTGCAAAATGAAAACAAGAGGACACACTTCCCACTTTTCAGCAAGCTAAATTGCTTTAGGAGTCTGGAGAATCACTTTAAGTACTGGATATGGCAAATGTTAGATTTGCTCCTAATGGGGCAAGGGAAAGGGAGTAGTTTTGAGGCTGCTGCATATAACTTGTCCAGTGCCACCATATGGTGAAAAAAGAAGTTAAGATTAGAGATTGTTTGGAAGAAAATTACATTAGAAGAAGCCCTGGATTGGGATAGAATTTTTTTTTTTTTTTTGTGATGCCACGTGGAGTGCTGGCAGAGGAATGCATCACACACTAAAGTTCCTGAGTGAACCGTATCTGTATTCATTAAGCTTTTAATTGAGACTCTGCATATGCCATGCATCTCCACACTACTTGAAGTAAGCTGCTAGTGTTTTTTACCCTGTAATGTCAGGGCCGGCCCAAGACTTTGTGCTGCCTGGATCGAATGATAAAATGCTGCCCCAGCCACGCACACCTCACACACATCCATTCGGTTATGCAGTGTAGTATATGCAATGTCTGTGTAGGAGATGCACTGTGTGTATAGTGGATGCAGTGTGTGTGTGTAGTGGATGAAGTGTATATGTAGTAGATGCAGTGTTTTTTTTGTAGTGGGCAGTGCCTGTGTCTGTGCAGTGGGTGGAGTGTCTGTGTTTGTGTAGTGGATGCAGTGAGGTGGGTGCAATGTGTGTTTGTGCAGTGTCTGTGTTTGTGTAGTGCGCATATAGTGGGGCTGTGAGGGGATAGCATTTTTTTAATTTATAATTTTAATATTTTTAATATACACACATACTGGAAACTACATAGAATACTATTTTGAAGCATACTTAAAAAAATAAATAAAATAACAATATATATTGATTTTAGAGTCTCCCTTTTTATGCAGATCCAACTTCCCCTACTGACACCCACTCTTTGTCATTTTTAATTGGTTTTCCCTAAATTTAATAAAAGCAAAATGTGTTCATCATATAAACTTGGGGAAAAAGTAATCTATGTGCTAAAGCATTTTTTTTGTGCATTTTAAAAAGTATATTCCCCCTCCTTGCCTCTTACCTATGGTCAGGGAGGGGGACACTAGTTTCCCCGGTGGTCCAATTGCACAGCATGCTGTGTCCTGTGGAGAGGGGGCCAGAGGTCTGATCGTCCCCTCGTGCAGTTTTATGTCTGCTCCTCTCGTGAACCGCGTTGCCGCAGGTTGCTATGGCAATGTTCCACATAGCACGCACCAACGCTCTAGCGTTTTGTGAGAAAAGCAGATACTATGCTGAAGGAGGTGAAGAGCAGACTTCTGGGCCCCCTTTCCACAGGACAAGGTAGTGGGGGACCAGAACCACATATATATCAGGGCTTGACAAATTTGCTTTGATTTTAGAAGACAGCTAAAGTTAGGAGCCAGATTTTTTTTTTTTTTAATTACATAGCTTTATATTCAATGACAAAAATACAATTCTTAAAGGGACACGATAGTCACCAGGACCACTACAGCTTAATATAGTGGTTCTGGTGTCTATAGCCTGTCCCTGTAGGTTTTTCATTGTAAACACTGACTTTTCAGAGAAAAGGCAGTGTTTACATTGCTTCCTAGTGCCACCTCTAGTGACCGTCACTCAGGTGGTCATTAGAGGAGTTTCCTGTGTCAGTGCAGCACCTACATTCAGAGTTTCCATGCTCTGCATGGAGGCGCTGAATGTTCCCCATAAAGATGCATTTATTCAATAGATCTCTATGAGGATAGGTTGATTGGTGCAGCGTTTTGCAGCCAATTGTTTGGGAAAACATTGGATTGACTGAGATCATCAAGCTTAATGATCTCAGCCATAGAGGCAGGGCCAGTCGAGGGGAGACCAGCATGGCGTGGGGGGGAAAAAAAGGTGAGTTAAAACACCATTCCCCTGTGAACGTAAGGGGTCTGGTAACCTAAACACACACTCATACCATGACCGACAGACGGTTGGACTCTCATACCATGACAGATATACACCATGACAAACTGACCATACACACACCATGATAGCCACACACGCATACGATGAGACACCCACCCACCATGACACACACATAGAAACATAGAATGTGACGGCAGATAAGAACCATTCGGCCCATCTAGTCTGCCCAATTTTCTAAATACTTTCACTAGTCCCTAGCCTTATCTTATAGTTAGGATAGCCTTATGCCTATCCCACGCATGCTTAAACTCCTTTACTGTGTTAACCTCTACCACTTCAGCTGGAAGGCTATTCCATGCATCCACTACCCTCTCAGTAAAGTAATACTTCCTGATATTATTTTTAAACCTTTGTCCCTCTAATTTAAGACTATGTCCTCTTGTTGTGGTAGTTTTTCTTCTTTTAAATATAGTCTCCTCCTTTACTGTGTTGATTCCCTTTATATATTTAAATGTTTCTATCCTATCCCCCCTGTCTCGTCTTTCCTCCAAGCTATGCATGTTAAGATCCTTTAACCTTTCCTGGTAAGTTTTATCCTGTAATCCATGAACCAGTTTAGTAGCCCTTCGCTGAACCCTCTCTAAGGTATCAATATCCTTCTGAAGATACGGTCTCCAGTACTGTGTACAATACTCCAAATGAGGTCTCACCAGTGTTCTGTACAATGGCATGAGCACTTCCCTCTTTCTACTGCTAATACCTCTCCCTATACAACCAAGCATTCTGCTAGCATTTCCTGCTGCTCTATTACATTGTCTGCCTACCTTTAAGTCATCAGAAATAATCACCCCTAAATCCCTTTCCTCAATTGTTGAGGTTAGGACTCTATCAAATATTCTGTACTCTGCCCTTGGGTTTTTACGTCCAAGATGCATTATCTTGCACTTATCCACATTAAATGTCAGTTGCCACAATTCTGACCATTTTTCTAGTTTACCTAAATCATTTGCCATTTGGCTTATCCCTCCTGGAACATCAACCCTGTTACATATCTTAGTATCATCAGCAAAAAGACATACCTTACCATCAAGACCTTCTGCAATATCACTAATAAAAATATTAAAGATAATGGGTCCAAGTACAGATCCCTGAGGTACCCCACTAGTGACAAGTCCAAGCTTCGAATATATTCCATTAACTACAACCCTCTGTTGCCTGTCACTCAGCCATTGCCTTACCAATTCAACAATATTGGAATCCACACTTAAAGATTGCAGTTTATTGATAAGCCTTCTATCTGCAACAGTGTCAAAAGCCTTACTGAAATCTAGGTAAGCAATGTCTACTGCACCACCCTGATCTATAATTTTAGTTACCAAATCAATAAGATTAGTTTGGCATGATCTCCCTGAAGTAAATCCATGTTGTCTCTGATCTTGAAATCCATGTGTTTTTAGATGTTCAACAATCCTATCCTTTAACATGGTTTCCATCACTTTCCCCACTACTGAAGTAAGGCTTACTGGCATATAGTTGCCCAACTCCTCCCTATTACCTTTCTTGTAAATGGGCATAACATTCGCTAACTTCCAATCTTCTGGGACTACTCCTGTTAACAATGATTGGTTAAATAAATCTGTTAATGGTTTTGCTAGTACACCACTAAGCTCTTTTAATAGCTTTGGGTGTATTCCATCATGTCCCATTGACTTATTTGTCTTTACTTTTGACAGTTGAAATAGAACCTCTTCCTCTGTAAACTCACGTGTAATAAATGACTAATTTATCCTTTTTCTCAACTGAGGTCCTTTTCCTTCATTTTCATCTGTAAATACAGAACAAAAATATTCATTGAGGCAGTCAGCTAGACGTTTATCCTCTTCTACATACCTTCCTTCTTTTGTTTTTAATCGAACTAATCCTTGTTTTACTTTTCTTTTCTCATTTATGTATCTAAAAAATGTTTTGTCCCCTTTTTTTACTGACTGTGCTATTTTCTCTTCTTTGTGTGATTTGGAAGCTCTTATAACTTGCTTAGCCTCTTTCTGCCTAATCTTATAGATCATTTTGTCTTCCTCACTCTGGGTTTTTTTATAATTCCTAAATGCTAACTTTTTGTTTTTAACTATTTTGGCCACATCTGTGGAGTACCACAGTGATTTCTTGAATTTTTTGCTTTTACTGACAAGCCTAATGCAATTTTCTGTTGCCTTCAATAGTGCAACTTTTAAATAATCCCATTTCTCTTGGACTCTATTTAAATTGCTCCAGTCTGATAATGACTCCTCTACACATATTCTAATTTGAGAAAAGTCTGTTTTTCTAAAGTCTAAAACTTTTGTTTTTGTATGGTGTGACTCAGTCACTGTTCTTATATTAAACCACACTGACTAATGATCACTGGATCCTAAACTTTCACCTACAGTAATATCTGATACCAAATCTCCATTTGTTAACACTAAATCTAGTATGGCCTCTTTGCGAGTTGGCTCCTCAACAACTTGTTTTAGAGACAATCCCAAGAGGGAGTTTAGAATATGTGTGCTCCTGGCACAAGTAGCTAATTTTGTTTTCCAATTTACATCAGGAAGATTAAAGTCACCCATGATGATAACTTCCCGCTTCATTGTCATTTTAGCTATTTCCTCACCTAGTAGATTATCTAACTCTTCAATTTGTCCTGGGGGCCTATAAATCACACCTACACGAGTTACTGTGTGATTACCAAATTCTAACGTAACCAACACGGACTCTATGTTTATCTCACTAACTTTTTAGGCTAGATTTTATGCTATCCTTCACATACAGGGCCACCCCTCCCCCTTTCTTGCCTTCCCTATCTTTTCTATATAAAGAGTACCCTGGTATTGCTATGTCCCAGTCATTTTTCTCATTATACCATGTCTCAGTAATAGCGACTAAATCTACACTCTCAGTTGCCATTATTGCCACAAGTTCATGGATCTTTTTTCCTAAACTGTGAGCATTTGTAGACTTTAAGCTTATCATTTTTTAACACACTTGCTACATGCACCTTCTGTCCTTGTTTTGGGGGAGAATTGGATTGATGTTTTATCACCCTTTTGCCCCCCCCTCCTAGTTTAAATACATCCTAGCAAAACCTCTGAACTGCTCACTGAGAACATTTGTTCCCTTTTGAGAAAGATGCAAACCATCTTTTTTGCACAGCTTATTTCCATTCCAAACAGAGCTACCATGAGAAATAAAGCCAAATCCTTGCTCCCGACACCATTCACCAAGCCACAAATTAAAGTCCCTAATACGCATCCGCCTGTCGTTCTGAGTGTTATACACAGGCAGAACTTCAGAGAATGACAGTGTGGAAACAACCTGCCGTATATCATTGGCAAAACCACTAAAAACTTCCTTATCCTCTGCAACCTCATTGCAAGCCAATTCATTTGTCCCTATATGGACAAGTACATCCAATTTCCCTTCCTGCTTTGCTTGCTTAACAATATTACAGATACCTCTCCTGTCTCTGTGAGCAGTAGCTCCGGGAAGACACCTCACAAGACCACCATTGTCCATCTCTACACCTCTTATGATGGAATCCCCCAACAAAAACTGCTTTCTATTAGGCCTCAGTGCCTCTCTCCACAACACCACTAGCCTTAGTGCCTCTCTCCACAACACCACTAGCCTTAGTGCCTCTCTCCACAACACCACTAGCCTCCGTGCCTCTCTCCACAACACCATTACACTCTGAAAGTGCAGAAAATGAATTATGTAGAGCATCAGACTGTGCAAAATGCCTTTTATCCACACATACCATGATAGATACACACACATAAACAATATGACAGAGAGACCCATGTACCCACACTATGACACAGACAATGCCTATGGGGTCCAGTAGGCGATTGGATGGGTGCATGTGAAGGCGGGTGGCAATTGGGTGCTCGTGCAGGTGGGCGGCAGGCTGTGTGTATTGTTACCGATGAAGAGGGAGCTGTGATGTCTCAGCTCCCCGCGCGCCTTTTGACGTCGTATTCCGGCCCCGGTCTCACTAAGCGGTACGCGGGGGAGCAGAGACATCACAGCTCCCTCACTGCCAGCCTATTATTTGTGCAGCCAGCCGCCCGCCTGTATGAACAGCCAACTTACCGCCCGGCTCCATAATTCCCCAGCCGGCCTCCCGCTGCAGGACTCACATATCCCAGGCACCAAGGCCAAATTCCTAGGCGCCATGGTGACGTGGCCCCTGGGATTTGTCGAGCCCTGCTATATGCATAGCGGCCCCAGTCGACATAGCAGGCAATTTAGAACTGCCTGGAGCCGTGGCTCTACTGAGGCCAATGGACGGGCCGGCCCTGTGTATTGTATTACTAAAGTTCAAGTATATAGAAATACGTTTGTGTGGATGCTGTCATCAACTGGGATGGTGTCATCCTTGTATAGATACACTGCCTTTATAAATATATGTGCAGTTTAAAAAGTGTCAGCTGTTCATTTCCCACCAGGAACTTTCATCAGGACACTATAATCATGCATAAAATAACAAGCCTTATAAAGGACATAAATTAGTTAATCACCAACACACCTGTCGAACAATTAATCCACTGGTTGGTGTGCACAGGTCACCTGTGCGCATGTGTGGAATGTGAGTGAATCATTTCCCCGAGCACCACTCACTAAAGGCTCTGCCCCTTTTATAAATTGTAGTTTTTGACTTCATCACATTCCCCTGGAGACCAGGATGCTGCTACCATGCCTCTGTCCATCTCTAGGGCATGTACAGAAGCCACAGGAAACTACTGATAAGGCTCCAATGAAGTACGTTCCACTGCATTCACATGGCAACCGGGACGTCAACCAATGGATCTGGATGACCCTATGCACAAACAAAAAACATGTATAATGAACAGATCGCTGCATAGAAATAAGCTTTAATTTACAATGGTATTCTAATGTCAAAGGTTAATATTTTTAGATTGTATTTAGTAAAATAGCTCCTATGGTTAAAGCAGCCTTTACATATCTATAGTATGTACAGATGAAAACCATTGTTACCACGTCCTTTTCTGTGCCTATACCCCACAGCATGGACACTTTATTGTGATCAGAGCCAGGAGGGTAACATTTCCAAAATACAGTTATTCTATGGGTCCATGTAGGGATTATATGACCCAAAGCAACTGCATGTTAAAGAATGCTTTATTTAGGTGTTACTTCTGTCCTTTTTACAATTAATAATTTCTCAATTTTTTTACTGTGCTGCTGTTAAAGTGGCATTTAAGACTTTTAAAGCACTTTCGTCTGCTTAAGTGTTTTGTATGTGAAATGTATTTTCATTTATTTATTTTCTGTCTTCTAGAAAAAGTGCAGATTTTTCTAAATTAACATTGTTACAGCCCCGGCTGTCTATCAGACAACAGATCCTATTACGTCTCGGTTTGTTTAGCTCTGTGGAGTTAAACTCAAGACAGGCATTTTCTTAGAGCAAAGTCTGTGATTGGACAGAAGCAGAAAGTATGGGTGGTCTTAATAGAGGAGGGTCTGTAAAGACATGGAGCTTTTGCAAGCTGTGTTTAGATATACCACAATGGGGGAAAAAACATAATTAACTGCATGCATGTTTTTGTTGGGGGTATATCTACTAAACAATGATTTTTGTTTGTGCAGTGGAGTTTTCCTCTAACTATGTAAACTAATATTAGTTTGGTTTTTGTTTTGGTAAACCTGGGGGACTGGGCACTCAAATGGCAGATGAAATTTAATGTTGAAAAATGCAAAGTTATGCACTTCGGCGTAAAGAATACACAAGCAACGTATACCCTTAATGGAAGCGAATTAGGGATAACAACACATGAAAAGGACTTGGGAATTGTTATAGACAACAAACTATGCAACAATGTGCAATGTCAATCAGCAGTGGCCAAGGCCAGTAAGGTATTGTCATGCATGAAAAAGGGCATTCATTCTCGGGACAAGAATATAATTTTGCCTCTTTATAAATCACTGGTAAGACCACATATTGAATATGCTGTGCAATTTTGGGCACCTGTTCTAAAGAAGGATATTATGGCAATAGAAAAAGTGCAGAGGTGGGCTGCAAAACTAATAGGAGGAATGGAACATATCGGCTATGAAGAAAGGTTAACAAATTTAAACCTATTTAGTTTAGAAAAACGTCGCCTGAGAGGGGATATGATAACATTATACAAATATATTCGGGGCCAATACAAACCATTGTGTGGAAATCTATTCACAAACCGGACTTTACATAGGACACGAGGCCATGAGTTTAGACTGGAAGAAAGAAGATTTCGTCTAAGGCAAAGGAAAGGTTTTTTTACTGTAAGAACAATCAGGATGTGGAATTCTCTGCCTGAAGAAGTGGTTTTATCAGAGTCCATACAGATGTTCAAACGGCTACTAGATGCATACTTGCAAGAAAAGAATATTCAAGGATATAATCTTTCAATGTAGGGTAATAACTGCTTGATCCAAGGATAAATCTGACTGCCATTCTGGGGTCAAGAAGGAATTTTTTTTCCTAGCTTGTTGCAAAATTGTGCTTCAAACTGGGTTTTTGCCTTCTTTTGGATCAACAGCAAAAAACAAATGTGAGGTAGGCTGAACTTGATGGACGCAAGTCTCTTTTCAGCTATGTAACTATGTAACTATGTAACCTGGGAGTGAATGTTGATATTTTGTTGTTAAGTAAACAAAATGTTTGTTAGAGAAAATTTCATTTCATACATGTATAAAACAAGTGCATTCGTTTTAAATGCTCCTAGCTCAGTAATATTTTTTTTTAGCTTTGACACAAAGCAATGTTTTACCTACAGAATATTGTTATAATGTTCCTGGTTAACATACAAAAGTCTTAATTTATTTATTTGTAGTTTGATAATCAAGTGGTCTTAATTTTTGCTTGCTCGGATCTTTTGCATGCTTTTGGCTATTGACTTCAAGTGCCCCATACTTTGTCTTGTCACTGACTTTCCCTACACCTATTGCATGTGCCTTTCTTTTCATGCTAAGCCCAGCTATTCTACGTTCTGGTAATACTTCTTTCCAACCCTTTGTCTTCATATACCATTAGGGATTCAATTTTATGTGTTTGGTATATTCTAACACATAGCACATAGACTGATTGACCCCTCAAGGATGCATGACTACCCCGATGGGGTCTCCAAGCAAGCCCACTGCAGAGCGATCATCAGCTGCAGAGGGTATGCTGGGCTGTGCAGACTCCACAGTGACCATTACAGTGAGTCAGATCCTTTTAAGTCCCACAAGTTGCGAGCTGGGGCCTCTATAGATCGCTTTTGTTGTTAAACCACATCCCACCTTGAACTCCTTGTCCTGTTCCTCAAACCATTCCTGCAGAATATTTGTAGAGTGTCAGGACGCATTATCCTGCTGAAAGAGGTCACTGCCATCAGGGAACACCATTGCCATCACGCGGTGTACGTGATCTGCAACAATCTCTAAGTAAATAGTTTGTGTAAAGTAACATTCATATGAATGCCAAGACCCACGGTGTCCTAGCAGAATATTGCCTAGAGCATAGCACTGCCTCCACTGGCATGCCTTTTTCCCATAGTACATCCTGCAGCCATCTCTTCTGCAGGAAAACTACGTACTCTCACTGACTCCATGGTACAGTCCTGATGCTTACATTCCCATTTAAAACACTTTTGATGGTAGACAGGAGTCCTCATGAGCACTCTGATCGGTCTGCCGCTCCTCAGCCCCATTCACCGCAAACTGCAATGCACTGTGTGTTCTAACACCTTTCTATCATGGCCAACACAATGTTTTTAAGCATTTTGAGCTGTGCTAATCTATGTGCTGCTGTTAAAGGGACATTCAAGACTTTTAAAGCACTTTTGTCTGCTTAAGTGTTTTGTATGTGAAATGTATTTTCATTTATTTATTTTCTGTCTTCTAGAAAAAGTGCAGATTTCAGGCTGGCTGTCACGACAGTGACCCCTTCACGCAGAGCGTAACCCAAAAGGAGACGTATACCGGTCCTTAGAATGGCCGGGCTTAACGTCCGAGAATAGTCAAAAGGATAGCCGAAGGTTCAGCTTTAAGACCACGCCCCCAAAAAGTCTGGGAGCGTGGCCGCGTTTGACTTTTCGTGGCAAAACCCCGATGACGTCGGCGCGCATGCGTCGGGTCATAAGAGGGGCTTTGCCGCGAGCGACCAGCGTCAGACAGGCTGCTCCGCCTCCCGGAAGCAGCCGGGGAGATCGCCGCGTGGCGTGGGTCCGGAGGAGACAGGTAAGTTATCATTACACTGGCATTCGCACCCCCATGTGAATCAATGAGTCTTGGGCGCCCATGAGCCTGATACCGGTTCACCAGTTGCACCACTTTTGGTAGGTACTAACTACTATATACCGGGTACACCCCACAATATTTGCAGTTTTTGAGAGGCTCTCCCCAAGTTGCCTATCACTATTTGGCACTTGTCAAAGTCACTCCGATCTTTTCACTTGCCAATATTTCCTGCTTCCAACAGATGAGATTTAAGAACTGACTGTTCACTTGCTGCCGAATATTTCCCACCCCTTGACAGGTGCCATTGTTACGATATAATCAATGTTATTCACATCACCTGTCAGTGGTTTTAATGTAATGGTTGGTCAGTATATGTACAGCCATGGGATGAATAAAGCACATTCTCTTTGAATTCTATGGTTATAGATATCAGGACATAACATGTGTATATCATTAATTTTCTTGCTGACTTGTTTTCTGCATATTCTATTAATAAGCCAAAGCACATTTTGATGCTTCGGAACAATTTTCTGTATAACTTCTTTTTTTTTTTTTTTTTAACCCTAAAAAGAGGAGGGTTGGGGGACTTATAAGAAAACAAAACATTCCTTCTAATGAGAGCAAATCTAATTTCTATTTTGAAAAATCCTCCAGGCTTTCACAACGTTGTTCAAGGATCTCCTGAGTATTAAGCAGTGGCTCGGTCAAGTTTGACTCCTATACCTTGCTTCACATGAAGAGGTCCTAATAATGTCAATTTTTGTTGTCTGAATTTGTAGTTATTTTATTCCCTGTTTATTATAGAACTGAATGCCACAAATTGTCATTCTTTGTTAAAATCACTGTTTCCACATGATACAGAGTATTATCTTGCTGCTTGGTTTCTCTTTTGTTGTATTTTTGTTTGTTTGTTTCATTTTGTTCCGTTCACACCTTTTTAGTCTTGCATGTTTACAATGTAATTTTGATTAGTAATGCCCCAGCACTCACAGATGAGCACATTGCAGTAGAACAATGCCCTTTCACACTATGCTAATCCTCTCAAGAGCTTACGCAGAGATCACTGGTATATCTAACTCTATGTACGATTAAATAATGGATTACCAAGTCTCAATAGCCATAATCAACTAGTTTTTTTTTTTTTTTTATAGTTTTTTTTTTATAGTACAATTTTACAAATATTAAATTGGACTTTAACCTAGTGGGGGTGGAAAATACAATTAACACGGTATAAAAATACCTGTCATGGTATTAACTATTTTAGGAGAGCTCGTGGTTCTGGAGAAATTAAGGTAAATAAAAACTCTTAACCCCTGCCTGCTTTTGTCTCTCAGCCAATCACCATGAATGCTAGTGTTGTGGCACCTCTAATTGGTAGTAACATCTTTGGATACTCCAAACAGCAAGACATTCTGTATCTTTTTTTTCCTTTTATCATTTCAATAATTTGTCAAGGCTAGGCTTTGTCTGTAGAATTTCCTGTGCCTCAATGTTAAGCCAGTCAAATGCTGTCTGTGCATCGTGGTAAATGTGGTCTGTGATAGCTGCCTTGTCAAAGGTTAGTCATAACTATGTATTGTGTTGAAGTGGATGCTGGATATTGCTCTCTGAAAAGTGATCTCCTGCAGAGTGTTGAGGAATCGGATGATTAATGTGGCTGGGAACGTTCACCTGCTGTTCTTAATAATGTTCTTCAGCAAGAGGTAGCGGATAAATTAAAAGCCTTTATTCTGAGTATGATGTATGAATCAGGTCCACACATGGCACTGTTGGGGAGAGAGACTGTTATTGGCTGACATTTCACGATGTTAAAGTGTATCTGAATATTTGTTTTTAATCCTAACTTGATATTTTAATAAGATTTTCCTATAACCTACTATATCAGGCAGTGAAAAAAACTGAAATGTATGACAGATTTTGACATATATACAGTATCTCACAAATGTGAGTACACCCCTCAGATTTCTGTAAATATTTTATTATATCTTTTCATGTGACAACACTGAAGAAATGACACTCTGCTACAATGTAAAGTAGTAAGTGTACAGCCTGTATAACAGTGTCAATTTGCTGTCCCCTCAAAATAACTCAACACACAGCCATTAACGTCTAAACCATTGGCAGCAAAGGTGAAGACACCCCGAAGTGGAAATGTCCAAATTGGGCCCAATTAGCCATTTTCCTTCCTCGGTGTCATGTGACTCGTTAGTGTTACAAGCTCAGTATGCTTTTGTTCTTGGTTTTGGTTTCGTCTGTACTAAGATGTATGAAACCCTTCCACTTGATTAGTCTCGAACACCTCTGCTGGAAATCTATTCTATGCGAACAGAACATTCTATAAAGCTGAAAAAGAAAACCTAATGTTATCATAGACATGCCCTTAATCAAAATGAAATTGCATAACCTTATTAGTGTCTGCTTTTTGTACGTTGAATAATTTAAAATATTTGTTAGGCATTTGTCATCAAAATACTGAAAGTAGATGGATTCCTGTTTGCATTTATTGATTGAGCATTTTGCACCAGATGATAATATACAGTGTGTGTATTCAAATTCTATTCATTCTCAGAAGTTAATTTCAGTGTACTACATTAGTACTTGCTGGAGGGATTTAAAAAAAAAAAAAATCAAAAAAATATCTATTTTATAATCTGGTGACTGACTTTTTTTTTTTTCGAGGAACTCCCAATTTTACCCTATTTTATTCACTTCACCGACGATAGAGCCGCAAAGCTACTACTGGACCAGGGGGATCCATTGAATATGCCACAGGAAGTATTTTTGAACTAGTCAATTTTACAGTTGCATTCCCTTTATTTATACAACCACTGATGCAGCGCTGTACAATCCAGGAAGATAGACAATACATTATAGACAAACTATAAAAAGTAAACCGGTCAAGTTTGACTCCTATACCTTGCTTCACATGAAGAGGTCCTAATAATGTAAATTTTTGTTGTCTGAATTTGTAGTTATTTTATTCCCTGTTTATTATAGAACTCAATGCCACAAATTGTCATTCTTTGTTAAAAGCACGGTTTTTAAGGACCCTGCCAGTAAACTGAGATTATTTACAGCCCTTTCATACAAAGTATTAAGCTAAATGGTCTGTGAGCTTATACTAGTGAGCTTATACTAGTGAGCTTATACTAGTGAGCTTATACTAGTGAGCTTATACTAGTGAGGTTATACTAGTGAGCTTATACTAGTGAGCTTATACTAGTGAGCTTATACTAGTGAGCTTATACTAGTGAGGTTATACTAGTGAGGTTATGATGGGGAATTTGGACGATTGGTGGCAGGGGAGATGTGAAGATTATGGAAATGCTCCATGTCCACTGACTGTTAAGATGTGATGTGACTTTTACAGTTCTCTTTATGTAATGACTTCAGTTTCGAAAATGTATATTTGCACCTTACTGGGACTTCCATGGGGGCAGCAATGCCTCTAGTGTATCCCAATGCCTATTTGTATAATTATAAAATATATGAAGGATCTAACAATTTGTATCATTTTAGATAAATTGATGATGAGTTCATTGTATGCTCCGCTATATGCCATGAGTTGGAGTCTATGATTTGGCAACATTACCAATTTGAGCCGGGAATTACATTTTTGTTGAATTATGATGCAGATTCAGTTGAGTTTTTTTGACCTTGCAGATATACAGTTCAGGACCTGATTTGAAGCACAATCTTTACAGGAAAGATACATAGAGGAAGACATTAAATGGTGTAGTTTACATCTAATAATTCAATATTTTAAAACCCTTAAATGCCAAGTTATGAGGGGCTATAGATGTTTAGAAACATATCTGACCTTTAGCATGGAGATTTGTAGATTGAGTTGTAGTCTTTGTTTCTGGAGGGCACTGAACGGATGTCTTGTCAAAGGCTTTACAGGAAGCCCCACAAAGGTGCTGTGGAAATTTTAAAAAGAAACCAGATGCTCTAGATTCAAGGATTGGATTTGTACAGACCTACAGTCGACTCTCCAGGAAGAGACCTACCCGTAGAAGGTAACATTGGCCTGTTCTCAGTAATGCTCCTACTTTATCCAAATGATTAAAAATTCCTCTGAGATTTTGCTACAAATGGAACCCCTGTTATTAATGTATAGGGATGTTATGAGTCCCCATGTGACAACCAGTACTGGATGTTAGTGTCTGGAGGCTTATGACCTATAAGAGTGGCTTATAAGTGTTTTTTTTTTGTTTTTTTTTCTTTGTTTTTTTTTTATTATCTGCATTCAGGGAAGAAGTACATTAGTTAAAATTATGTCTACCTCTAATTATGTCATTTATAAAATCCAATGCTCTTGTAGTGTGGTGTAGATTGGCAAAACGTTGAATGAACTTTAGGAAAGTATTTGGAATCCCTATTCTATCAGAATGGTATCACGAGAAGGCACTTCCAGTTACTCGCCATTTCATTGAAACGGGTCACCAATTACTTACTGTTAGGTTCACTAGCATTGAACGGGTTTGTGTGTTGGACAGGGTTGGCCAAAGAGCAAACGCCCAGTTACTCTATGAGCCTTATTGGATTTTTATTTTGAATACAATTTCTTACTGTTTGACAGTGTGTGTGTCTGTATTTGACTGTGTGCATGTGTGTCTGACAGTGGGAATCTGTCTGAGAGCGTGTAAATGTGTGTGTCTGACATTATGTATTTGTGTCTAGTAGTGTGTATCTTTGTGCATTCTGTAACGGTCTTTGTATGACCGGATAAGAGTCTCTGTATGTGTGTATCTCTGTGTGTGGGAAGGAGTGTGAATCTAGGTTGGGGGGAGGGTGTGGAGGGGTGGGCTGGGTCAATTTATTTTAAGGGGCTCCAAGACTTCTGATGGCACCTCTGGCTGTGGTTGACAATGCTATGATTATAATGTGTGTAGTGTCCACTATATTATAGAATTATTCTGTTGTTAATGTTTTAAAAATCTATTTGACATGACTACCTATATACATATACTCATTCGAAGTTCTTGACTATCTAAATACTTTATTGTAACTTTTTATTTCAGCACTTTAATAATGGAGTTTTTTTTCCCCATGTGCTGGCATTTGTTCTTACTTGCAGCACTTCCATTTTAGTATTCTCTGTATTTTTGATGAATACGACATTTTATGTAGAGGCTGCTGTTGTCCTGTGTGAACTGTTTTGATAAAAGTCCCATATAGGGACTAAAAAAAAAAAATCACTTTTTATATGCTTTAGATATGTCTTGTGAGTACTTTTTTTTTTTTTTTTTGGCGACTGTGTGTGTGATATAGGGATGGACTTCCTTTTTAACTTCTGACATAAACAATCTCTCCTGCTTCCTTACCAGTATGTCTTCAACTTCTGTAGAATTGTATGTGACATCTCATTATATCTGAGTTTACATAAAGATTCCTGGCATAGCCTTTTTGCAGTTTACCCCTGTGGCAGTGCAGAAAGCTGCTTTTAATTCTCTCTTATACCAACCACAGTAGCTGCCACGTCACACATAGTGAAATCTGAATGAGAGCAAACACTATCCTTGGAATACCCAAGAAAACAATCCAAATGACAACCTTCGAGGATATGAAGTAATGAGGAAGTCTCCCTTGCTGTGTTTGTGTTGGAGTGTGTGTGTTTGGGGTGGGAGTGAAGGGCAGGGGTTAAACCTGCCTCGGTTTGTTTAATCTTTTTGCAATTATACTGGTGTTTATTCTCTTAGCAGGTAATTGTGGAAATTTGCCAATGGATCTGTAACTTTTATGTAAAAAATAATGAAATCTGTGATATTTAGATTTTTTTTTGTATATTTCCAGTTTGGTTATTTTGGTTTTTTTTCTGAACCATTACTTGCTTTGCACTGTCCAAGTGGGGTCTCTAACCGGTGCCTGAATGGGTATGATCAGAGGAGTTCCTCCCCCCTGTTAAGGGCCATACAGTTTTACCCTCTTACCTATCCTCTTACTTGAGCTCCAATGATGGCAGCTTAATTGCATCTGACTTCTGCAGAAATTGGATGCCAATCCTCCTGCTCATTCATTGATTCTGAGCATTTATTGAACAACTTAAAATCTCTGTCTTCATGGTCCTTGGAGTAACCCATTAGGTGTTAAGCAATTAAAAAAAATTGTTTAATCACTTAAGGACCACATGATGGTCTATGGCGTACCTGGGGCTCCCCTCTGTCAGCTTGGGCAATTTTTAGTGGACCCAGACTTTTTGCAGTGGCTTTAACCCTTTAAGTCGCGAAAGGACACTGTAGCTGAGCTATCGATCCCAGTCACTGTGATTCTCTTACTGGATATGGTGATGGGGAGACCCCCTGGGTCTGAAAAGACCCTGAAGGGTCTCCTTCCAGGTCCCAATGGCATTTTGATCAGTGTTAGGCTTTGTCAGTTGCCCAGCGCCAATCACAATGCTTTAGACCAGTAGTTCTCAAACCAGTCCAGGTTTTTTTAATATCTCCATTGGAATAAAACAGGGAAATACATAAATCCTGGACTGTTGGTGGGCCATGAAGACTGGTTTGAGAACCACTGCTTTAGATGTACTTTTCCCAATGTAAAATTAATGAAGCTGTCATATTGAAATTAACCAGTAGATGGCAGCAACATACCACTGTCTTATCAAAGACTTCCCTTTGCTACTATCAGTACTAACCTTAGCGGAGGGAAACCTTTTGGGATTTGGATTAAGTTAAGGATTAAGATGGAGTGCAGACTAAGTTTTAGTTTTAGCATTTGGTTTTAGGTTTAGCTTTACAATGGTTTTAGAATTCATTTTAGGATTGGAATTGGGGGTTGGATTAGGATTAGGGCCAGCAAATTAAATCTTCTTCTCCTGGAATTAGCAGAGGGAATTCTTCAAACACTATTTATAGTTTTAGGATTGAGATTAGGATTAAGGTGAGGTTTATTATTAGATTAAGGGTTAAATTTAGGATTAGGATTTGGTTTAGAAGTAGGGTTTAGTGTAGGATTAAGATTGTTACTTTGTAAAGGCATGGGGTATTGTAATACTCAGGAGATATTTCTGAGTGTAGTTAATATCATTTTTATTACAATGGGACACTTAAGATACACATTGCCTTTTTTAAAACCACATAGGTGGGGAAATGCTGAAAAATGTCCCCTCACTAAAGCTCAAAATAGTTCATATATGCGAGTCCCCATGGTGTCCGCTTTTGAAAATGAAAAATAATTTAGCAGTAGAAAGCTGAAAGTGCTCATGCCACTGTACAGAACACTGGTGATACCTCACTTGGAGAATTGTACGCAGTACTGGAGACTGTATCTTCAGAAGGATATTTATACTTTAGAGAGAGTTCAGAGAAGGGCTACTAAACTGGTTCATGGATTGCAGGATAGAACTTACAAGGAAAGGTTAAAGGATCTTAACATGTATAGCTTGGAGGAAAGACGAGACGGGGGGATATGAGAGAAACATTTAAATACATAAAGGGAATCAACACCATAAAGGAGGAGACTAAACTAAACTACTACAAGAGGACATAGTCTTAAATTAGAGGGGCAAAGGTTTAAAAATAACAAAGTATTACTTTACAGGGAGGGTAGTGGATGCACGGAATAGCCTTCCAGCTGAAATGGTAGAGGTTAACACAGTGAGGGAGTTTAAGCATGCGTGGGATAGGCATAAGACTTTCCTAGCTATAAGATAAGGCCAGGGACAAAAGAGAGTATTTAGAAAATTGGGCAGACTAGATGGGCCGAATGGTTCTGATCTGCTGTCACATTCTATGTTTCCTCACGTCTCTTGCCAATATGTGTTTCAGCTCCTTCAGGGCTGCTATCAACACAGGTTTTTGTGCCCGGAAGGAGTTTTGTAGGCCCCAGCTCAGAGTGCAACCTTTTAGCTTCATTGCTGGCTCCACCCTCATTTTTTTATTTGACTATTAAAGGCTAGTTTAATCACACCGTGACCTAGTATCAACGTAACTTTAATGTTATATTGTACCAGCTTGCAGACACCTGTCCTTACTCATGTGATCTCATATTTCTACTTTTTTCGAAAAGGTCAAGAATGTATTATTGTAATTCGTGTTACTTCTGTGCCTCAATAAAACATAGATTGGCATAAAAAAATTGATGGACAGATTAGGAGAAACCTCCTTAAAAATATGTCTTGCCTCAAGTCCATAGTCTTGCTAAGAATTCTGCTAGCACAATGTAGAAATTAAATTGTGTGTGTATGTGGATGTGGTGTGTTGTGTTCTTTTTTGTTTTCAGCAGTAGTGTCCTATCTGGTAAATTTTTCTACAACTTACCTTGGACCCGGGGGGCCACTTCAAATGAGCCTGGCTGATGCGTGCCTATACTCGTTGACTGAGGGCACTCAGCAGCTGCAGATGAGAAGACCAGATGCATGACAGGTGAATAGTCACCATATGGACAGGAAATAATGCGCTGGCCCAGCCTTCCTGCAATTGTAAATTAAACAGGTTCCACCCAACATAAGTCATCTTTCCTGCATCTAACTTATGAGTACTCCATTCTCCCCAAGAGTCAATAAGGTGTTGTTGTAAAGAGGATAGTAAGCCAAGTGAACGTGCATTGGTAGACTCCATAACCAAGCCCTCCACCTGCGCAGGTCCAGGGGCTGCTCCTTGACAACCCGTGGAAATGGACGGAGAAATGATCAAACTCTTCACTCCAAGCAGGGGAACCTTCCGGTGCCGGATGCCTCCTTGGGGTGACTCACTGGAGGACCTTGAAAAAGGAGAATTCCTGGGCAGATTGCACTGTTTGTGCTGACCCCCCCGTACCTCCCAGGGATTGCCGGACCAAAGTCCTGGCATCGCGTCTGTGGTTGCGGTCATGCAGGGACCCGGAAGCCCTGCTAATCCTCCCTCTGGGGCTACGGCTTTCGCACGTGACTAGGCCTGTGCTGCGCATCCCACTGTGGTGTAATCAAGCGCCCTCCAGAGGAGCCGCTGGTCTCCGATGCCAACACAGAGACATCTCCGCCTGCTTCCCGACTCTGATGAGCCATCATCCCTACCAGCCTAAGGACTCCCTCCCTGCCACTATTCTGAGACCTACGCCCAGCCGAAGGCGATTTTCACGACCTGGCCAGCTGCAACATCCAAGGTGCTATCCCGATGGCCCACCTGCTTCCTGTACTCCTGCACAGCACCAGCTGAAGCCCTGGCAACCCACCCATGTGGATGCCGCGCCTGCCCTGCGGCACTGTCACCAGTGTCCCGTGGATTGTGAGCTGGAGATGAAGGCTGGGTGTGGACAATCACCTGAACAAGGGGAGCCCCTCCCACACCCGAGAAAGATGCAGTACCAGACCCAGACCACACCCTCTCCCCAGGGGGCTCCGCTGCCTGTCTGCGCTCTAAACTGGCTGCGCCCCCCCTTCTGCAAGGGTCCTGCCGTGCTCCCCCCCGGTGGACAACCCCAAGGACCCCTTGCCACTGGCTGCCAGGTGCCCCTGCTCAGGGTGAATGACACCCCTGAAAACATAGGGGCTCACTGCCTGCATCAGCCCTTGGGCAACCAGAATGCACCATGGGTAAAGCCCTAGAAGGCTGCTAACCCATCAGGGCCAATAATTGATTGAGGGCTGCTGTTCTCTCCATGGACCTGGCGCCGTCTAGACCTGGGACCCTCCTTCAGTCCGCCAGGCAGAACACCTCCAGGGGCCCCATCTCCTCCAGTGGGCCCCACCGCTGGAACTCCTAGGCCCTGCCTGCCACCCGCGGGAGCCTGCTCTCCAAGTGCGGCACCTGCTGTATGGGGTGCCATGCTGCCTTGGGGTGATGGGGCTTGTGGTCCTTTTCCCCCCTGCCCACTCCACCCGGAGTCCTTACCGGGGGTGGAGCCCGCCTCATGCGCAGGGGGGACACCTCACAGCCACCTCACAGCCAGGTCCAAGCAGGACCCCTGGTCCTGTGGGCGACTCCCCCCATCAGCAGCCCTGTGCTAAGGTGTTGCGGCAGACTTCGCATTCGTGCTGGGCGCCCTCCTCCGTGGCCATATTGCTCCACCACTGACATCACCACCGTCAGCCACACAGTCCCTCTGCTTTGTGCAGCCTCCCAAGCGCCGGCCAGCAGCTCCTCCACCGACCGTTCAGCCATCCTTAAAGACAAAGAAAAGCTTACCACGCCCAATCAGAGCACAACAATCGTTCACCAACTTTGCAAGGTAAGAAATTAGAATGAAGGATACAAAATGGCCAACCCTCTATATCAGCCAAACACTAACCCACCAATCCCCACTATTGCTCCCGCCCCTAGCCCACCTTCTAGCCCTGTCAGGGCCCTATTCCCTAAGCTGCACTTTCTCCATGGGCTTCATCACAGTTACCATGGTGACTGGGGTAAGTTGTAAAACTGTTCTAAACAGTTTGATAAATTATACTGGGTGGGCGCCAGGGCACTAAAGGAACCATTACCACAAGAACAGGTGTTAGTTCCTTTTATTTAAGATGTAGTAATTTTGCCGATAATCATTGGTGGAAATATCTCTCACAAGCATTTGGTAATTCCAAAGTTGGCCATCCATTGAGTTGTGGAAATTGCAATCATTAACTACTAGTAAAATTCTCACCAATTCCAAGTTTATATTCTTGGAATATTCTGAAAGGGTCAACTTTCAACAAATTCCTCTGATAATATAATAGTTGCTGCTTGAATATTACAATTTCCAGAAGCAGATGTTTGAGTGTGAAAAGCAGAATACCATTTATAGTGAAAAGCTGTCATAAGATGCAGCACAGAATGAATCATGACCAGCCCTGCACTAGAAAAGGAACAGTGTGGCCATGGTTTAACAAGGGAGGGCTGTTATAAATTACATCCACACACTGTTCTGTTCTTTAAAAACATTTTAATTTAACTCTTCACATTTGCTGACCATTCTTAAAGGAGAAAAGAATGACTTATTGATGGGTTATTGGATTTTCAAACTAGGGCATTTCGTTAGAATGATTGTGAAGTAAATGTTGATAAATATATTTATATAATAATTGTATATACATACATTGTTATAAATATTAGGCATGCCAATGTATAAACATATGGGAAAAAAAAAAATTATCGAAGTATAAAAAAAATCAATTTGAGTTCCGGTTTAAAAATGTTATATATTGGTAGAAAGTGAACGTACTAAAAATTGATGGTATAGGTCTTTTTATTTATAACCGAATAAAGAAATTAAATGTTTGGTAGATTTGTTCGCCTATAAATGGTTACATTACAAAAATTAGTTGATGAGACTGACTCACATATTAAGTTGGACAAGGAGTATCATGATGCAGTATGTGTGTGAGTGGATATATTATGGGGGAGGGTTGATATACTATATGAGTGAGATGTGTCATGGTTTGACTTACACAAAAAACTTATAATGAAAAATATAAAATAAACAGTTGGAAATAATAAACCAGCCACTTGTAACAGTGGCATACAAACTACTTTAAAAAGAAAAACAAACAAAAACACTCGCATAAATATACTGATAATACAGATGTTCTGTAACCTTATCATGATATAAAATATATCCTAATTCCCATGATGCAAGGAGGTTAAGAATTGAGGTGTTTCATTGAGAACATATTGGATCTTGTTTCGTGCAGAGCGCTGCGGGGATCTTACTGCAGCTACCTTATATAATTTCCTAATTTGTCCCCGTCTCTTGGTAGGTCTTTCTGAGAAATAGCCTTGAAGGATAAACCACATCAAATGTCTTCTTCATTATTTCAAATTCATTAGAAAGGGCACGCTGCCAGCTTGGGAGGACAGTTTTTGAATGTGTAATCGAGAAAATAGCTCATCTATTACTAGGCTTCCAGTTCCACTTCACAAACTAAGACATGTCCATTAACCAAACACTGATCGTAAAAATAACAATTGCAATCAAATACTGCATGTTAACATTTCTACGACTTATTTGTGTTATGAAGACAGGTGGCATAAAATGACCGAAGAGAGTATAACTAACCCATTCTATGATGGATTTTATGTACTAATTTAAAAAGTATGTATGTATGTATGTATATGTAAGTATGTAAAAAAACAAAACCAAAAAAAAAAACAGATCAAATCCGGATCTTGTAATACCTTATTTATTGGACTAAGATACAGATTTTTTTTTTTTTTTACATCTTCATCACTGAACTAAAACGGCTACAATCTCTACTTGAACTATATATATTATATATTATATATTATACAGTGAGGAGTAGAATGTCCGGAATTCCGAAGCGATCTTATCCGGAAATTATGTAATTGTGTCATCAGCTTACCGTAGTCTGTTGACCTGGGCTAGCCCCTGTGTGCCTTTAAGCATCCTGGCCAGTAGCCTCCCGCCTTTGTTAGGATGTTGATAAAAGAAGGCCTTTGAGCGTTGTAATGAGCGATAGTGACGGGTCATCATGTGTGTTTGAAGTTGTCTCCGGGCTTCCAGTAGCTCCGCGTATGTCGACTCGAGGTGTGATCTCTTATGCCGTGCCTCAAGCGTAGATATGCGGTCCACAAGGTTGGTTATTTGTCGTTGGGATTCTTTTCTCTTTTTGGAGGCTAGGTGCATCAGTGTGCCCCTAATAACGCTTTTATGCGCCTCCCAGATTGTGGTTGCGACGTGGTCTCCCGGTGCGTTGAGCGTAAAATATGAATTGAGTTCTTCGGAGACCTGTTCCCTGACTGTTAGGTCTAGCAGTAGCGAATCTTGGAGCATCCATGTCCATGAGGTTGGGTGCATCCTTGGGGAATCTATCTTCAGAGTGACTGGTCCATGGTCAGACCAGTGTGCAGCTCCTATCTCCGCTGTTTGAATTGTCGTCAACTGTTCATGTTGCATGAATATATAATCTATTCTCGAGTAGTGTTTGTGGATCGTAGAGTAGTGGGTGTATTCCCTGTCATCAGGATGCATTGCGCGCCAGCAATCCACCAGTCGAAGGTTCCGTAAAGATTTCAGTTTATTTCGGAGAGCATCTTGAGTTATGCAGCTGTGTCCCGTAGATGAGTCGGTAAGTGGGTGTAGTGGCACGTTGAAATCTCCTCCCAGGATCAAGGTTCCTTCCGTAAAGGAGGAGTGCTTGAGGAGGGATTTGCGTATGTATTGGGCTTGGTAATTGTTCGGTATGTAGATTGTAGCGAAAGTGTATCGTCTATCTTGAATATCTCCCTTAAGGAAGAGGTATCTGCCATTTGCATCCGATAGTCGGTCTGCTTTGCGGAATTGTAGCTTCACCTCTAGGAGGATAGCTACCCCCGCCCTGCGGGCCGTGGGATGGTTACTATAGGCGGCATTGGGATAGTGTTTACTTTTCAGCATTGGGGCTGCACCCTCCTTGAAGTGCATCTCTTGCAAGACGGTTATAGATATACGTCTGGCGTAGAGGTCCCATAGGAGTTGCGTCCTACGTTCCGGGATGTTGAGACCGTGGCAGTTCAAAGATAAGATTCGGTATGGGTCGGGTTCGTAGATCGTGAGGGAGTGAGGGGCCATGGCCACTCTTCGCGGCTTCGTGACCCGTATGGGTGGGGGGGGGGCGGAGAGAGAGCGAGGAACGAGAGGGGGTGTTTTCGTGTGACCACGGCGGCAAGCGACAGTCGGGTCCGCTAGAACAAGTCCAGCAGCGCAATGTAGATTTCTAACAATAGTGTCACATAGAATTTATTTTAATTTTTTTCTCAGAGCCCAAAAGCGTACATTTTAAATTGTATTTTGAATGATTTGATTATTTTTGAGACCTGCTTTACTGACGGTTGTGGCCTAGAAGTTGAAGTGTCTCAGTGATCAAGCTAAAACTAGTACCTGCAGAAATTTAGGGTTTGGTCTGGAGGTGACTTATTGTCAGGTAGTTTGAAGTGAATCCTGAAGGGTATGGGACTGACAAAGACATGAATTGTGAGAGTGGTGAATCAGGAAGATAAGACTACTAGTAGCATTACATACTGAAGTTGGGCAATGTGAATTCTTGGAAGGCTGATGAGGAATGAATTGTAATAGTCAAGGCGGAAATAAGGTTTTAAAGAATAATTATATGGTGAAGACAATAAAATGTGTTAACCTCACTGAGATTTCTAGCCCACATTTGAGTGAAGATGGGAGCACACTCGAGTGGATTGATGGAAGATAAAGTTAAGAGGAAAGGCATTCTGTTTACCATTGATGCCTGGTTTTTAAACTTTTTTTTTTGTTAATCAGTAAATGATGAGTACATGAAGCTGCATGTTGCGTTACGGTAAATATGAGCAAATGCACGCTGCACCTTATTGTAGTGACAAAATAACTACATTCATAAAATGCTTTCCGTGTTTTGTGATTAGGATCTAGACTCTACTGTCCAAATTTACACAACTTCCCACCTTGTAGTGTCATCTAAGATTGCCTTCCATAGTAAAAGGAAAATGTTCTGAGTGACTTTTTTTCTTTTCTTTTTCCAAACCGCTATGTTATGCCTCGTTTGTGGCATTTGTGTCATGTTACGCTTGAATAACACATTTTCAAATTTGCAGAGAGTTCAGGCAATATTTTTGTTGGTTTTGCTTGACTTGCTTGTCCTAAAATGTTAGGATCATATGTCTGTCTTTTAGAAAACTAAACATTTACCAAACCAATGGAGTCCATATGCACAATGTCTGCTTTTATACAATACTCATGTTCTTTATTAATTTTCCTTACAAAATGTATTTTTTCATATACTATCAATGTTCCTTCCCCCCCACCCCCTGTAAATACTAAATATATTTAGTATTTATTAAGTTCATTTTGGAGCCTCCAGTATCTTCACACCTCAAAGCCGGGTTGCTAGGCTCAGAATAAGGTGAGCACCCCATTTTATTTTCACATTTCCACCTGGTTTTAAACAGACTACATATTGGCTCACTTCTTTTATGTTTTCTTTTTGAGATTGATTTAACTACGCATTGGAGGTGTGGTGCTGCCATAAAAGCATACCAGCTTGATTACAAAGCTCTGCAGAACTGGAGGGGAGATCAGATATCTCCCTCACCGGCCCGCTAGCACTGTAATGCTGGCAGCCGGCAGGGGAGAGAGAGGACCTGAGGGAGCTCTAACTTGCAGCTCCGCCGGGGTCTCCTCTCGCAAGCTCAGAGCGTTGCCACGGTTACCATGGCAACACTCCGACACTCGCGAGAACTCTAGCCTGAGCTGCAGGCTAGAGTTCACACTCACCACTAGGACTGCCAGGGCTTCCCCACTGGACCACCAGGGAATAGTACTGTCCCCCTTCCCAGGCAAAGGTAAGCAGGGAGGGAGGATCTAAAAATAATTATTTTTAATTTAAAAAAAAATAATAATAAAAAAATATATACATACACAATACGATGGGAGTTTTGCACTCCAGCTCTCCTCCAAATCTTGGCCTGGTGCTCAGCTGCACACAAATACAGTCTCCAAAAAGAAAGCCAGCACTCGAGGACTTCAACATGAAAAAATAGGCATTTAATCCAAGTGTTTAACGTTTCAGGACACCTGAGGAAAGTTCACAGTTGTGAACTGAAACGTTGACCACTTGGATTAAATGCCTATTTTGTCATGTTGAAGTCCTTGAGTGCTGGCTTTCTTTTTGGAGAGAGAGTGTGTGTGTGTGTGTGTGTGTGTGTGTGTGTGTGTGTGTATGTATGTATGTATGTATATATATATAGACCCCTCATACACACACACACACTGCCTCTCCCATACATACACACTACCCCCTATACACTCAAACTGTACCCCTCACACACATTTCCCCTCATACAACCTGCTCCCACACACTGTACCACTCATGCACAAACTTCCCTGCATACACACACGCACACTACATCCTTCACAAACACAATGCACCCCCATACACTCACTGCACCCCTCACATATGCACACTGCACCTCTCACACTCATACACACTGCACCCCCCACACATTTCACCACTCACACACACATATTGCACCCCTCAAACACACTATTACCCTTATCCCCTACTACAGCCCCTATACCGGCAGAACCCAGGTAAGTTGTCAAACCGTTCTTAAACAGGGTGCCTTGAACCTAAAAAGTTTGGGAACTACTGCCTTGGAAACAACTAGGTAATTCCTACTGTTAAGGGGTACTTGAGGACTGGGTTGGAAACCACTGTTCGAGATCAATACTGAAAGCCGGTAAAACACGGTTCACCAATGTGTTTACATTTCCACTGTAAAAGCTTAAAATAGCAAATTAGACTGTAGTACTTCGCACAAAGGTAAGAAGTCTGTTATTCAAATAATAGACTGATAGTGATACCATTGTGGCTATATTTTCCTATGTAAATTATTGGATAATAGGGAACCTTATCCTCTTTCATTTGTTTAAAGTAAACAAAAAAACCTACATTTGCTTTTCCTCTATCACCAGTAAAAATTAAGAGAGAAATTGTGGTGACTGGCCGCAAGTGATGTGTGTAAGCGTAAAACTTACATTCATGTTAATGGTCAATACATTTTAAATAAAATTTAACTTTTTGCACACAGGCTTGAAGATGAGGGGGGCATTATACGAGGAACAGGGTTGCATAATTGTTTTTATAATTCTAAATGTTCACTAGCCAATTCATGAAAGGATCACAAAACCTTAAACCTGGCAAACATTAAATGGTTACTGCAAGCACCATGACCATTTTACTGAAATTAAGTGGTCATAGTACTTGGAATCTGTGTGTGCAGCAATGTACAGTTGGAAACTACGCACATAAAGAGTTAAAGCGCACTGGCAGCATCCATAGCCATCTTGGAACAGGAGTACACAGCTGACTTATGTTGGTTCTGTGCATAAGACATGTCGTCAAAATGCAGAGCTTGATGGTGACAGAGGACCAATGGTGATACCCTCATCCTGTCATCCAAGATGTCTCTCCATTGTGAGGGTGTTTCATTACTGGAAGAGGATTGGCCTGCTGGGACAATTTGGATCTGGCCGGGGACCACACGTTTGTGTGTGTGTGTGTGTGTGTGTGGTGTGTTTTATTTATATTTTATAATCTTTCGGTGGTGGTAAGGATTACTGCAACCCAGCAGCATCAGCCCAAGTATATATTTGGTAAGCCCTCAAAAATTTTACCTTAAAGGACTACCAGTGCCCAACCAATGCTTTGCCGTCAACTATTGTATAATAAAGTGGCAACTGCCACACAATGATGCACATACTCTTAGTGAGACACACACAGTTACACATAAACAAGTGATGTTAGAAGTACAAATGCACACACTGTCACACATGCACACGATCCAACACTTAAACACTGTTACACATATACATGCACTATTACACATACTAACAAACAATCACAAATTTACACATGCTCACATATATACATGCACACACTGTTACACCTATGCATAGATATAAACACGTATTCACTTATATGTATACATATGTACATGCACCCTGAGAAGTAAAAGTGTAGTACATGGGTGAAGGAGGGTCTCTAGAATCATTAGGGAGTTTAGGTGGTAGTTTGGATAGGGATTAGGGAAATTAGGTGGCACACAAACATTGTTATCCCCCTCCCACCTCAGCCTTTTTCCATAGTGGTCCAGTGTAGCTGCTCTTTACCTCAGCTGGAGAATGCAGTGTAGGTCAGAGCATTGCCATGGTAACCCGTAGCATCACTCTGAAGAGCCGAAGCTCATGGGAACCATGCTGGTGATTTGCTCCTAGCCAAAGTGCTCTATGCAGCCACCCCACCCTTATTTTTTTAATTCAGTAAATTATTACTGTGTTCCCCAGAAATGCAAATAGGAAGTTCAAGGGGGGGAAGCTTACATTTGCCTGTACTCTCTTGTTCCCACTCCTCTCCCTTTAAGGGGCTGGAGTAGGGGGGAGATCAGGCGGAACGTTATTTAAATTAACATGGTTAGATAAAAGTACAGATCGAGAGCAATGTGATTTTGTTTCACCTTTAATTTTAACTACAAACCTGCAAATATATAGTTCGTGATTTGTTTCCCTAAATGGTGCATACTACTCACATCTAGAGAGAAAATAAGAACACTGTTGTACACCATTTAACGATTACATTTGAGATGTCATTATGAAACCGTGGTCAGTGTATGAAAAAACTTGCACGTTTCCACCCTTTTTAGGAATTGCAATGACACTTTAGCTTTTCTGCTTTAGAGATTGCATTGCTATGTCTGGGTTAATAGTCTGGATGAATCAGAAAATCTGTTATATGAAAACACTGACAATGCACAGGCACTGAAAATACTGGCAAGGAGAACTTTTGGCAGAATTCAGGGTGTCCTATGTGACAATGAAATAGCATTTCAGTTACAGAGGGAGGTCAAATAAACCAATTTAGGTTTCACTTATTCTCTTCCACATAATAACCTTTTATTTGGGAGGAAATTAACTCCGTAGGCATATCTGAACAGATCAGATTTCCCAGCACACTAAACAATTAATTGCAGAAACACTTGTCTGTTAGTGAAGCCGGCTTGTAGGTCTTGGCTGACGATCCTATGAAGAATTGTTTTGTTTTAGTGGATTCATGAAGAGGATTTCTAAAAAGCAGACCCATCAAAGGTACGGGTACAGTAGGTGATTAACTCTGCCAGTTAATCGGTTCCTTGCATGCCTGTTTAATATCTGTTTAACCAGTTAAGAGTGAAAGCTGGGTAACTCAATCTGAAATCATGCATTTATTGCTCTGCTGACACAAAGGATTTAAACATAGAACGTTGGGGAAATTACTCAAGTTAAGTGGTTTATTTAATAGCTATGGTAATTAATTTAATCTGAAATAAAGTCTTCAGGCTAAAATAATCATGATGCCTTATTACGAGATTCTTTGTTTTAAGAGAAATGATAAGTTAGTATCTGTTCAGTGCTCTAAAAATAATGTTTCAAACCATTCATGTTCTGTAGTTGTTTACAAATTCCAGAAGACTTTGCAGAGGTCTGTTTTATAGAAATGGTGTATTTTCTATTTAAAAAAAAAATTATGTAGTTAATGTTCGTACCATTTCAGATATTAAATGTGAATGGCTGCACATAGATTGGCAATTAGTGCACAAGGCATTGATGCTTGTGGTACCTGGCTGGGTATCTAGTAATGTGTCAAATACATTTGTTGTCTTGATAGTCCAACTTATGACCTCAGGCTTGATGACAAAAAATCAAAACAAATGTTTTTTCATTGTTTCTGCATGTTCCATTAACAGGCTCTCCCCTTCATCAGATTAAGCTGCTCCAATCATGAGGTCCTTGTATAGAACAGTTGGTAAACATTGTATTTGGTGGTCATGAGATTAAGAAAAATGTGGCTCAGTGGAAAACAATGAAATGTCTTTGCCGATTTCATCACATTTGGATCATTGCTCATGAGTAACTATTTTCTGTAGTCTTGTGCCCAGTGGAAAAACTTGATTTCAACGGAATCAATCCATTTGTTTGTAATGTCCGATAGTCGTCCATGTGGTGGTTCGACTCTACTGAATAATGTCAATGCAAATGATTCACAAAAGGTTCAGACAAACGGAAATGATGTGCAAAGGGGCCTATGACTAAACTGCAACATACATGTATTTATTTTGCAGAGCAGTGATGGGTGCTAATTCGGACAATTTTGTTCACCGTATGTCACGTATTCATCCGCTTACAAAAATGTGGTTAATGGCTTTACTGTCAACACATGAAAAGTTGTGCCGAGCAACAACCAAATCCACAGAAGGGTTAATGCTGAGCAGCAAATGAAACCTGGTAACTGACTTTGGGGTCAAAGGCCGGTTACAGCCTATCAGATCTAAAGGAGGGGTATTTAGGCCCAGTTCTCATCCTGCTCAGTGCCCTGTCGTGGTTTCCCTTGTGGTTGTCAAAGAGAGCGCGTTATTTAATTATTGTTATTCTGGTTATTTGACTTTGGCATTGTTTTTGACTTCCCTGTTTTCTGGCATCCCTGACTCCTGGCTTTTCCTTATCGTTGTGTCTCTTTCTGTATCCCTTGACCTCGGCTATTCCTGACTATTCTTTGGTACGTTAGTCCAGCCATTCTAAGGTCCGGTATACGTTACCTGTCAGTCCTCTGTGTTACACAATTCTACATGCTGGATCATTCTGTAATCCTGACACCGTTCAACTGATCAAAAAGTAATCCGTAAAGGGAAAAAGAAGGAACAGTAAATAATCCATATTTATACATTTAGTTATTTTATAATCCAGCCAAAAACAAATTCACAAGTTTAATTTTATATAAAGTTCAATGTGGTGGTCACTTTTTTTTTTTTTTTTCATAGACTACGAACAGGGGACAGGACTCTTCATGTCTATTTATGCAACTATACTTACCGATAGCTATTTCAATGCTTAAAAAATTAATTTAAGAGCAAGATCAAAGGATCATATTTACAAATTTCTAAAAATATTTTGTTGTAGTTTAAGACCGATTTGCAATTTTAATTGCTGTTGAGCTCTGTTGTGAACTCACAAGTATCGCATATCTAACTTCCAGAAAAGAAGGATATTGGAATACAAATGAGGGATAGGGAGATTTTGCCGTTAAACAGCAACTTTCCTCCTAAACAGGCAAATATTTTGAGATGTGGAAAAATGTAGACTCTTTGAGGAACATAGTCTAAGTTAAAGGACCACTATAGGCACCCAGACCACTTCAGCTCAATGAAGTGGTCTGGGTGCCAGGTCCCCCTAGTTTTAACACTGCCGCTGAAAACACAGCAGTTTCAGAGAAACTGCTATGTTTCACCGAGGGTTAATCCAGCCTCTAGTGGCTGTCTCATTGACAGCCGCTAGAGGCGCTTCTGCGCTTTTCGCAGTGAGAAGATGCTGACATCCATAGGAAAGCATTGAGAAATGCTTTCCTATGGACTGACTGAATGCACGTGCGACTCTTGCCGCTCATGCGCATTCAGTGCTGACGTCTGAAGAGCGAGGAGTTCCCCAGCGCTGAGGGAGCCCGGCGCTGGAAAAAGGTATAGTTTAACCCCTTCAGTCCAGCGGGAGGGGGGCCATGGGGGTGGGGGAGACCTAAAGACCCTACAATGCCAGGAAAGCTAGTTTGTTTTCCTGGCACTATAGTGGTCCTTTAATTGAAGCAATAATTGCAAAATTGTGAAAATGTAATAAATCTTTTTTTTTTCTTTTTTTTTTCTTATATGTATACGAACATCAAAATTCTGTTGAATAACACGGTGTAGTAAAAAAATACATAGAAAACCTATCACTCTAAAGAAAGTGTTACCATAATGTACTAATGTATATTTTAACTTCAGCTGGAGCAGAACACTGAAGCAAAGCTGTTAAATGGTGTCACGTGATGCCCATTCTCTACACGTGTTGCTATTAAAATGGCCTCCTATCCTACAAAACACTAAATGGTCAGGGAGACAGCTACCTAAAAATCATTTGATGCCCTAAGCCTCAGATTATCTTAACTTTATTCAGAGTGTGATCTAAAAGTAAATATACGAGGAGTTCACCAAAAATATGTGGTGAGCGAGTTGACCAGAGAAGTGGCCTTGTTCACTAAGATGCAGTGAGCGTTCAAAGCACTCGACATACCTTCTCACTTAACAATTTCAAGATCAATATCTCTGACTTCACAAATTTCCTCTTGCAAATGTAACAAGCATTAGGGAGAAAAATGCATGTAATTTTATTTTAATAACACCTGCATGAATATGAAATGTCTTATTACTTTACGATTTGATATATAGAAGTGACTCCTTTGTGTGCAGCTTTTGTTTTATTGCAAATATTTTCAATAATAGTTAAAAGCAAGATATTCTTTACACTTTATATGCCAACAAACCTCTATGCTTTCACAATTGCAAATATACAATTACAATAAATGAGTTGTCTTTCTACAGTAGACAGACACTGCAAGTCTGAGATCATGGTCCTCTCAGAGTTTAGTAGACCAAGCTCAGTATGCAGTAATGGGCGCCTGAGGCTCTCTATAGAGCACTCAGATGGATGCAGCATTAGAAGGGCCGGCAATGGGGGCGCAGGGTGCCCCCTCCTATGTGTCGCCCTAGGCGGCTGCCTAGTTCAACTTATAGGAAGAGCTGGCCCTGGGATCACATTAAAATGGCTCTCTCCAGGTTACCAATTTTAAAAATATATTTTTAATGTTTGGGTACAGCGACTAGCCTGTAACCATGAAAACAATAGTATCCTTCTTCTGACGTCAATGCACTTTTGCTTTTTTAAATTAAATATGCATGTATTTTATTTTTTTTTCCCTCCAATTTATATACAGGCTCAATAGGTTGTAGTAAAGTTGAATTAGAACTTTTCTATGATGTGATCATTTAAATCTGGGTATCACTGGGAATTGCAATATATTGGTTACAGTGTATGAATACTTAATGCCATAAACATATTGTTGAGAGATATAGTAGCTGATGAGTATAATTGTTCTGCTGTATTAGGCAGAAGTACTATACTTTTATAACCCACCCTTGCAACCCCTTCCTCCAAATAGTAGTTAAATTCTATTTCTTCCACAGAAGACTTGTATATATCCTTTTGAATTCACTGCAGGAAAATGGCCTTACATACTAACTTTATAATGTAAAAACATTACGTTTGTTTTATGGCATTGAAATGAATGTATATAAATTATGCATGCATGTATATGTGTATATATAAATAATGCTCATGCAGCATTTATTCCGTAATAGAATCTGGAATAGCATCCAAGATATGTCTTTATATTTATAATGGATACAAATATATGTATTTATTTATTTTTAAATATTCTGATTTCAAGTCAATTTAATTTTTTTTTATTTTTTTTATATTTTTTTGTCGTTGCAAATAATTTTGAAAGTAGAACAAAAATCTGTATGTGGCGCAACAGGCATATGTTATTGATTTTGTGTTTGAACTTGGCATTTACCCTCTTAAACTCCGTCACCCCCTATTTGTTTTTTCTCCACATTAAACATAACTGTGCTACTCCAAACTTGTGAGAGAAGCATTTAGTGCAGAAAGACAATAAGAATCAGGACTAGATCTTGGCAGGGTTATTCACATAAGTTAGAGTTTGAAATTTAAAGTCGAATTGGAAAAAATAGGTCAGTCAGTTCTGCTTCCATTTCGGCCACTCTGGCCTTAAAGGGTTATTCCAAACCCCCACACAACTTTAGCTTGCTGAAAAGCTTTGTGAGAAATTTACACTTTTAGAAATTAGCCTGGTTACACCCCCTTGGCTTTCAAGCAGACAACAGGTAATGTTACTTCCTGGTTTTGCTAGCTCACTGCAGCTGACCTACAGAGCACCTGACTTATGGAGACTTCTCATTGGGAAGTCGGTGATTGGACAGCCACAGAAAGTCAGGGTGGGGTTAGAAGGGGAGAGCTCGCAAAGGCATTAGACAATAAATCTGCAGTTTTTGCAAGCTGTTTTTAGGTATATCTAACTTATATGTAGGTATTTTGTATTTGGGCAGTGGAGTGTCCCATTAAAGTTGAACTTCATTTGGAATCCTGTTGGATATTGGTTGACTTAGCAGTAAGGACTACATCAAAGGATATTAGAAGCTGAGCAAGCAGCCATTCTGCCACCAAGTTACATAGCGGTAGCACACAACTCTAGGAATTGTGTGACAAAGTTTGTGTAATTTCAGGCAGGGGGATTTCAAATACAACTACTCCATCTTGTCCAGGGGTACATGGAGCAATATACAGGCAGTCAAATAATTGAATCTATAAATTTGCTGGGGATTTTGCCAGCACAACATACAACTATTATCTCGATCTACCTGAATATGAACATGTCTGCCTTGCGATTTGTAGATTACACAAGTGTTAGCGCTGTAATGTTTAGATTTTAAACATTACAATACCATTTCTTATATAAGTTATTTAAAATTAAAAAAAAAGTAAAATACATTTCTATTTGAACAGATTAAATGGTTCAAGCTTATCCACGTGTATGTATGTTCCAAGAAAGGATGAATAGACTAATGGGTGTCAAGTGATGCATATATAAAAACCATATGGTTTCTTTGCATTACACTAAATAACCTAATTTGTGTGTAGTGTATAATTATGTACCATATAATTTAAAGCTGCCTTAAAGGGTAATGGTTATGGTAATTTATGCTGTTATTTAAAGAGCATAAAATTAATCTATAGATGGTGCTAGCAATTTAAAATGTCCTATTTAAAATGTATTTCTCCCACCTGTCAGTCAAATCTTTGGCACAGAGTCTGTGCCGTAGAATTGATGGACAGAGTGAGCTGAAGACACCTCCCATAGGTGGTCCTTCTGCAATCAATGCATGACAACCTATGTGATCTGTCAGCTTTTATTTTTTTTGCAACCTGTTTTGTTTGATTATAGGTAATTTTTTTTAAGCAATGCAACAGATTTATTATTCTTTTTTCCACCACTGTAATTTGGGAGTATTCTAAAATAATAGTGAAAATATAAAATTCTGGGAAAATTTGTGGAATTTGCGAAGAACTTTTTTTTTTAGATTGCTTTTTAATAAATACAAAAAAATATAATTGTAGAATTGAACTGTTAATGGTCTGTTTTACTAGGTATATACTGCTAATATCATTAATGCTCAGAAGTCCGTTTAAAGATCTGTGATATTGTTGCTCATGACAGTCTGGCTTCTGATCGTAATAGAGTATATTCAATAAATATACCTCCCTAGTGTAAGTGCTAACAAAGTACAAGCATAGAGCAATAGACAAGACCTGTAAAAAGGGACATTCTAAGCTCTGTAAGGCCTTAGCATGATATAAATGAGCTTTCTTAACTGAGAGGACAGATTGAGTCTCTGCAAAAAATAAAAACCAGGAGAGATCCAGGGAGTTTTTTTGTTCCTCTCCAACCCAACGCAATGTGAAACCTAAGGGGCACAAATAATATCCAAAGCAGTTAATCTAATTCAAAATCAAGACCATCTAAATAATTTCTGTAAGCCAAAACAATACCCAGTCTTCTGGTTCCAGATAGTCCCCACCCTGAGTGACCAGGGGCTTCCTAAGCCAGTAGCCAATCTTTAACTAATGTCTCTACCTATCCCCTCACAGTAATAATGAGGGTGTATAAACAATCTAATGATGATGATGTCTTGCTTGAAGATATTCTTTCTTCAACCCCAAATATACCTAACAAAACCCATGATCAACTGAAACTGTTTTTAAAACAAAAACAAACGAGCCTGATTTTACAACTGCCAAAAAAATAAACTGACACATAAAAAAATACCTAAAGGCATTTGTTGCAGTTGGCTCTACTCTGTATGTTTAGTGTACATGTACTACATCTTACTCGTCTTACTCGCATTTCAATATACATGCTTCTGTGCTATTTACAAATACCTAAAAGTAGGTTATTTGATTGTATATGCATTGTTGTCACATCTGCTGTCTGTGACAAACTTGTCTTTTTGATTCTTTCAGATAGGATCTGAAAAATGTGCAAAGATAAAGGATACCATATAGTGTCTAAAACTTAATATTTCTCCAAAATATTTATGAAGGATGAACACACTAAAATCGTGTCAATCAAATGTAACCGTATTTTCAAGGCATCCTTGAAAGGGTATGTAACATAGAAACCTAGAATGTGATGGCAGATAAGAACCATTCGGCCCATCTACCTTATATACTAGAGTATAAGCCTACCCGAATATAAGCCGAGGCCCCTAATTTTACCACAAAAAAACTGGGAAAACTTATTGACACGAGTATAAGCCTAGGGTGGGAAATGCAGCAGCTACTGGTAAATTTCTAAATAAAATTAGATCCCAAAAAAATTACATTAATTGAATATTTATTTACAGTGTGTGTATATAATGAATGCAGAATGTGTGGTTTGTGTAACCTTGGTGGGGGGAGGGCATTTTTATTTTATTTTTTTAAATTTTATTTTAATATTATTAAATATATTTTTTATTTTATTATAATATTATTTTAATATTTTAGATATTTCATTTTTTTTTGTCCCCACTTCCTGCTTGATACATGGCCAGGGAGGGGGGCTATCTCAATCCCTGGTGGTCCAGTGGATGGGCTGTGCAGTGGGGGGGGGCTGGGAGCAAGCTGTTACTTACCTTTGCAGCAGCTCCTCCAGATCCCTTCACCTCCGTTCTGTTCAGCTCCACAGTGTAAATCTCGCGCTCTGCATGCCGCGTGGAGCGTTGCCACAGTAACCCGTGGCAACTCTCTGACGGCCGTGGGTCTCGCAAGATCTAGACTGGGGAGCTGAATGGAACGGAGGTGAATGGAGCTGCTGCAAAGGTAAGTAACAGCTTGCTCCCAGCCCCCAACAGGAACTCCGGGCTTGTAATGAGCCCTGCGGTCCTGGTCTGTATTATGGCAATGTAAGTCTAGACAAGTATGTGAGTATAAGACAAGTGGGGCTTTTTCAGCACAAAAAATGTGCCGAAAAACTCTGCTTATACTCAAATATATACCGTAGTCTTCCCACTTTTCTAAATACTTTAATTAGTCCCTGGCCTTATCTATAGCTAGGATAACCTTATGCCTATCCCATGCATGCTTAAACTCCTTCACTGTGTTAACCTCTACCACTTCAGCTGGAAAACTATTCCATGCATCCACTACCCTCTCAGTAAAGTAATACTTCCTGATATTTTTAAAAATATATATATTTATTTTTGCAATGACTGCATCATATCAACAGTATAAGGCTTATGCAAAAGCCACGACATGGTAAATATAACGTTGTATTTATGGTACAGAAAGGAAAGGTATGTGGTTAATACATGCAGTACATCATACAATGGTGATTGGCTTGTTCACAGTCCGTCAAAGTATTTAATTAATTTTTTTTTTTTTTTTTTTTAAACCATTACATTCTGGCTTATTCATGGCCTTATCTACATTCATAGTTCCATATTTGGAACATCTGACCAGTGGTCTATAGTGACAGTAGAAATGGTACATAGTTGGTTTTACAGAACTTGAACAGTTGGTAGCATGTTGCGCCTTCGACTTGCAAGGATTACCGATAGAGCATTCAGCAGTATCTAGCTTCATCAGTGCCACTGTCGCCGTTTGCCAGGTTTTTATAAAGTGTAACTTGAGAGGTGAAGAGAAAACGTAAAAATGAGAGTATAGTAAAGTAAAGCTATAGAGAAGAAACAGGAAAAGAAAAAAATGATCGATCTCCTAAGGGGCCAGGTTCAGGATCTGTTTTATCGTAAGCATTGGGTCAACGTAAACTGATATCCTGTACCTTTGCCTTGACCAGAAACCTTCCTGGTGGAGGTGCTGCTGCCTCCCATCAGGTTCTGGACCATCTGGTTTTGTTTCCAAGAAGTTAACATTGTAGATAATTGATGAGTGTCCTGCTTCGCACCGCCAGAGCGTGTCCCACACCTTATTGAAAGTATTCAGTGTGTTTCTGACTTGCGCCATCAGCTTGTCCATAAGGTAGTTGTCCCTAAGTTTTGCTATGACCAAGGCTATTTGGGGGTTTTCTGAACAGGACCATTTAATCATGTTAAGGAGTTTTTGTTCATGTTTGGTCAGGCCTTCTGTGGGTCTAGACAGCAGGCATGCCCGGGGTCAAGTTATTTTCCTCTGTAGGATCTGTGAACTTAATTCCATAATTTTATGCCAGTAGTCTGTTACTGCAGGGTATTCACACCACATATGTATATGTATATATGTGCCCTTTCCACCACACAGGTGCCAGCAGGCATTTGAGGAGTTCAGTTTCATCTGATATTGCTTACAGGGAATAGTGTTTTATATGACTGCTCTTGGAGCGTAACACATATTGTTGTTTTCGTACATGCCTCCCAGATTTCTTGCCATTCTGTTCCCTCCAACAACTCACCCAGGTCGGTCCCCCATTGGTCTGCATAGCGTAGGGCCCCTTTTTTATCGGTTGCTGTGCTAAGGTTGTTGTATAGTAATGTAATTAGTTTGGTTTGTGTGGTTTCATTAAAACCTAGTTTTTCAAAGAAGGTCATTTGTGCTGTAGCCGCTGCCTTAACTGCTGCGCTTTGTGCAAAGTCCCTAATTTGTAAATATCTAAAGTAATCACGTGTTTTGAGTGGGGCTATGTAGTTTTAGATGTTCAGAAGTGATTATATCCTGATTAACATATAGGTGAACATATCTTTCTAATCTCGTCATCTCTAGCCCTCATCTGTGGCGGGAAAGCTCTGTGCCTAAACACCGGAGTCATAGGGGATGGTAGGTCACTCGGAGTATTTCTGTCGTGACTGGTCCCATAATTGTATGGAGTTGAGGATAGCTGGGTTTGTGGTCCTCAGGATGGCTCAGTGAGTCATTGGAACCTATATGTATAGAACTGGGGAAGTTCCATCACTGTCATCAGGGATTCCAGATCTACCTAGCGTCTTTTGTCGGGGGCTATGTACCACTGTATAATCTTGGTTAGTTGTGCTGCCAAATAATACTGATAGAGGTGGGGCAGACCCAATCCCCCTCTTGGTTTTGGGCGGTACAAGAGGCTGCGAGCCAATCTTGAGTGTTTATTTTGCCATATAAATGTATCAATTGCCCTTTGTATTTCAGCTAGATCTCCCCGGGTAACTGTCACTGGTAGTGATTGAAAGGAAAATAATAATCGTGGTAGGATGTTCATTTTAATTGAATGTATGTGCCCCAACAGGAAATGGGTCTATCTGTCCACTGACCTAACTCTCTGGTGAGGGTTTGGAACGTGGGGACAGAGTTGAGGGCAAACAAGGTCTTGGGGTCCGCTGTGAGGCGAATGCCCAAATACGTAAATTCCTCCACATTTATTTTTAGGTGGTGTCGGCTGCGGATGAGTGCCCTGTCGGGGGTTGTTAGGTAAAAGGGCCTTGCCACCGATTTATTGTAGTTAATGTTGTAGCCCGCCCAATATCCGAAATGGCCTAGTAGAGTTGTTAAATAATGTAAAGATTCTAATGGGTTCTGGAGGATTAGAAGGACATCATCGACGTAGGCCGACACTGTAAATGGTTTACCCATCACTTCCACCCCCCGGATACTTGGGTGCTGTCTGATTGCTTGTAATAGTGGATCTAACGTCCGTGCAAACAATAGTGGGGATGAGGGGCATCCCGGTCTGGTTCCATTACCTAATGAGAATGGGGTTCTTATTGCTTCCGCATGTTGGGGGGATCGCAGGAAAGACTCTGTTGAAAAGGGTCGGTGTTTTATACCGGAGGAACACAAGTTTATAGTTAGTCTCTTGGTATTGTGAGTTGATGGAGCTTTTATACTGCCAAAGTATGCCACTGCATTCTGTGAGTGTCTTGTTCAGGAGCGTTTCCCATTGCCTTTGGAAGGTGTTGTTTGCCGTCTGGTTACCCACGAGAAGGTGTTGATATATCGTGGGGATAGCTTTTTCCAGGGGGGCTCCCCGTACGCAGAGATCCTCAAACCAGGTGAGTTCCCCATGCAAGTTGTTTTGAGTTGTAGTAGTGGGCCAGTTGCATGTCACGAAGGGAGTCCAGTGGTGTCCATGGTTTTCCCTCTAGCATGGAATCCAGGTTTCTTAGGGTCCCTTCCCATAGGGCCCTTTGGGTGGTTATGTACTCCCCCTACCCTAAAAAGGGACCAGGCTCTCGATGGTAGTCCTCCCCCTAGTTTGCTGTTCGTCACTGGTATTAAGGGGCTAGGTGTGGGTGAAATGTGTTTCTTTTCTCTAATCAATTTCCACGATCGTAGTGTCTGTGACATCGGTCCCCCATCTAACCAATATCTGGGGCCTCTAGTTCCTTCTGACTTCCTTCAGACAGCTAATTCCAACTATGTATCACTGCTTCCTCTGTCCAAAGTTATCCACTATTTTTGTGGTTTGTCTGTGTGCCATCTGGTGAGGCGCTGTATTACCGTGGCCTGGTGATAGCGTTTAAAGTCGGGTAGCACTAGACCCCCTCTGTGTCAAGGTAGGCACAGTATGTCATGACGAATCCAGGATCATTCCCCTCCATATGTATTTCATGACTGCAGTTTTCAGAGATTGGAAGAACGAAGTCGGCAGGGCCAGTGGGATGGTCTGAAAGAGATACAGAGTCCTAGGTAATCTATTAATCTTAACCACCACTATTCGTCTGTGCCATGTCACATGGGGGTATGCCCATCTAGTCAAGTTGGCTATCAGCGTATTGAGCAGAGGTATGAAGTTGTGTTGGTAGAGTTCTCGCGGTTCCTTAGTCAACCTGATTCCGATATATTTCATTCTGTCAGAGCACTAGTGGAATGGGAACTGTGAGTTCAGTGTGGTGTATTTCTCGATGGGTAGCATGAGGTTTAGCACTTCAGGGGGTCTACCATTATGGGCTGCGCAGCCAGGAGTGGCCACGGGTATCTAATTGGATGGGCTTCTGGCTCTCCTGTCATCAGCATTCCTCAGGGTCTTACTGGTTAACTCTGACCCTATATGTGACTACATCCCAGCATTGGTGTTCTCAGGGCTAAAGCTCAACCTCCTTTTTAATTATTTCATATTTTGTAAATTTTTGTTTCGTGTTGTCTACAAGCTGCATAAGGTTTTCCACCAAGTGCCCTGTGATTTACAGAAATTTCCGTCAGTTTCCCCTTGCCCTCCCCTGAATGAAAGTGGTGGTTCCGCATGCCATCCCCCCTCCCCTCAGCATAGTCCCAACATAGTAGACCTCCCCCAGTGTTACTTAGCTTCTGTGGTCTAAGCTGGTAAATGTTTTACTTGGGTCACCAAGCTCTGGCAGCTTTGTGTGTAGTGATCTCGCCCGTTGGTTTATGTGGCTCTTGCAGGTTATCCTGTTGCATACCACTCTCTCGAGTGCCTGGGGGCCCGGTCTGGTTGGTCCCGGCAAGGTGAAATCCACCAGTGGTGTGATGGAGAGTTCGTAGAGGAACTTTTTTGGGTCATGCCCTGGTAAGTAGGTGTATGTTCTTCCCGCCTTAAAGGCCACTATTTTAAATGGGTGTCCCCAGGTAAATCACATCCCATTGTGCCAAAGCACATCTGCCATCGGTTTCCAGTCACGTCTGCATTGTAAGGTGTCTGGAGAGAGATCGTGGTACCTTGATATGTGAGCTCATGATCTTTGTTGTAGAGCAAGATGGCTTCCTTGGTGGCATCGTAATGGAAGCGCAGGATAATGTCTCTTGGCAGTTGGCCCTCTGTTCCCCATGCTTGTAGGGCTCTATGTGCTCGGTCTGTCACCATTCTTTCTTTTGGGAGGTCAGGCAGCAGGTGCTGGAAGTAGTCCTCCATTTTCTGCAGTAGCGGGCCTTCTTTAGGCGCTTCCAACATGCCTCTTATTCGCAAGTTATTGCATCTAGAGCAGTTGGACAAGTCCTCTACTAGCATTTCTAGGCTGCTGAGCTGTTGTTCCATCAGGGTGGAGTACTTCACTACGGAGTTGTGTGCCTTCACTACTGTTTTCAACCCTGTGTTCCAGGTCAGTTGTGTGCTTCCCGAGGGCCTGAATCTCTTCCTTGACCTCCTGCGGGCTATTTTGCATGCTAGGTAGGATTTCAGAATTTGGTGACTATCTGGGTAGTGTCGCCAGGTTGTGAGTCCCTGTCACTGTCTGCTCCTTGAAGCTGGGGACACTGATCGGCCTGTGAGGATTGAGATGCTGCAAACATGACGGTGACATTTTTGGAGAAATCCTGCTTCTCTCCTCGCTTCCTACATCGTGGCTTTGCTCTGGAGCCCAGGTAAGACATTGATGTTAGCAGCTTTTGTGTTTGTGACATGTGTTGCTGTTTGCAGGTGCGTGATTGCTCGTGGATGCACGAGAGCTCTCAAGCTATGTGGCCATTAAGATTGGCTGCCAAACCATGCCTCCCCTGATATTATTTTTAAACCTTTGCCCCTCTAATTTAAGACTGTGTGGTAGTTTTCTTCTTTTAAATATAGTCTCCTCCTTTACGGTGTTGATTCCCTTTATATATTTAAATGTTTCTATCATAGGCTAAATCATCGTAAATAGAAATTAGAAATGCAAAATTTAGTCCATATTTTGAGCTGATTTCAAAACATCTGTCTCTGTTGCAATTGCAGCTATGTTGTTTTTAACTCTATATTTTACAATTTTGTTTTGTGTTAACCACAACGTACTGTTTAGTAAATAAACACTAAAGTACGGTATGTCTTTTGTTTAACAAAAATAAAATGTTGTAAGTGGCATATAAAAGAAACAAAAAAAGGAAAAACACAAAGAGTGACACCCAGAGGTTGCTTAAGAAACTGTGCTGCTATGTAAAAAATAAAATAGTAAAATACATAATTTCTTTCTGTGTGGGGAAATGGGTCTTTAAAAAGAAAATTTAAATGCAACCTATCAATACTATTAATAAATTAAAACAAACTGTACAGAGTCTCATGAGTTAAAATTACAAGCTGTTATTAATTAATCCTGACATTAATCATGCTTCCATTATTCAATAAACAAAATAATAAAATGCAAATGTATAGTTTGCACTATAAAATAACATGTATAGAACCTTGCTGAACATACACTGATCAGCCACAACATTAAAACCACATACAGATAAAGTGAATAACACTGATTATATTGTTACAATGGCACCTTTTGAGGGGTGAGATATATTATGCAGAAAGGGAACAGTACTTGAATTTTATATGTTGGAAGCAGGAAAAATGGATAAGCAAAAAAGATCTGAGTGACTTTGACAAGGGCCCAATCTTGATGGATAGACATCTATATAGGTCAGATCATCTCCAATATGACAAGTCTTGTGGGGTGTTGTCATTGGGTAGTAGATAGTACCTACCAAAAGTAATGTAAGAAAGGTCAACCGGTGTCAAAATCATGGAGGTTGATTGATGCACGTGGTGAGTGAAGGCTAGCCCGCCTGGTCTGATCACACAAGAGCCACTGTGGTCCAAATTGCTGAAAAACATAATGCTGATCTTGATAGAAAGATGTCAGAACACTTGGTGCATCACAGTTTGCTGCATATTGGGCTGTGTAACTGCAGACCAGTCAGTGCCCATGATGACTCCTGTCTACTGCCGACATAGCCTTCAATGAGGACATAAGCATGAGATCTAGACCATGGAGCAATGGAAGATGGTTGCCTGGTCTGATGAGCACCGTTTCTTTTAGATCAGGTGGATGACCAGGTACATGTAAACCACTTACCTGGGGAAGAGATACCATCAGGATGCACCATGGGAAGAAAGCAGGTCGACAGAGACCATGTTATGCTCTAGGCAATGTTCTGCTAGGATACATTGGGTCCTGGCATTCATATGGCTTCAACTTTGACACGTACCACCTACCTATAGATTGTTGCAGACAACGTATCCTTCATAACAGTGGTGTTCCTTCATGGCAGTGGCCTCTTTCAGCAGAATAATGCACCCTGCCACACTGCAAACATTGTTCAGCAACGGGTTGAGGAACGTGAAAAAGCCTTCAAAGTGTTTTTAGTGGCCTTCAAATTCCCAAGCTCTTAATCCAATTGAGCATCTGTTGGATGTGCTGGAATAACAAATCCAGTCCGGCATTATCTTGTAACTTGCAGGACTTAAAGGGTCTGCCGCTAATGTCTTGGTGCCAGATATTAATGGACATGTTTAGAGGACTTGTGGAGTCTGTGCCTCAACACAACAGAATTATTTTGGCAGCACGAGGGGGACCTAAGTGATATTTGGCAGGTGATTTTAAGGTTATGGCTGGTCAGTGTAGTGGGAAGTAAGGATGATTGCAGTCAATGAGTGAGAACTGCAACCTGACCATAGTTTGCAAGCACAATAGCGCAATGCAGATGGAGTCTAATAGGTTTTAATACGAAGTGGTACTTTGTGAGTGGTCCACGTCATGCATGTGACCCCAAAAGTTACGTGAATGGGGGCGCCAAACTGACGTCGAACAATTATAGTCCAGATGTGTCCATTTTCCCTTTAAGAAGCACTCTGACTGCGAGCAGCGTTTTCCATTTTAAAGGGAGCGTCGTGCGAATGCACGTGGCATTCAGTGCACACTGCCTTATTAGAAATCCCTTCCCTGTGAGGCCCACATGAACAGCTCAGGTGTTCGGCATTCGTGGCCCTAACAAAGGACCATGGCCAGCTTGAGGACCGGGTAAGGAACGCTACAATTCAATCTCCAAATAAATTTTTCTGCAGTGCTAAAATTTTACCTTGACACAATTCCATGAGTATAAAGTCTATATCAGTATGTAATGTCTCTGGCTAATTTTCTTAAAGGGACACTATAGTAAATGCTATTTGGTAATTCAATCACTTTGTTAATGCAGCTCTAGACACACCTCCCTGCATGTGACTTACACAACCTTCTAAACACTGTAAAGAGTCATCTAATGTTACACTTCCTCTTTTGCAAATTCTGTTACAGAGCAGGAGATAAGAACTTCTAAAGTAAGATTTGAAAATAAAACCATTTTGTTTTGATGAACGTGGTTTCAGTCATAGTGAGGGAGGTGTGGCTAGTAATGCATAAACAGAAACAAAAGTGATCTAACTCCTAAATAGCAGAGAATTGAGCAGTGAGACTTCAGGGACATGATATATACACCAAAACTGCTTCATTAAGTTAAAGTTGTTTTAATGATGTCACTTTAAAATACAACTTAATGAAAAATTATTTTATAACACTATTTTAAGTGACTCAAAAGGAATGTATTGGGTAGAAAATGAAATAAAAAATATATAAAAAGAAAATGAAATGTGACATCTATGTTTAATATGAAACAATTGTTCTATTCCTATACCATATTGTTTAAAATAAAATTGTGACCTAAACCCTCCAACACAGTAGGAATTTAACAAGATGTGGTTTGCATACTTGCGCATTCTCATATTTTAGGTAAAATACATCTGCTATTTTTGCTGGAGCATGTGTGTTCCACTATATATTCATGCATATAATTATACTAGTGGAGGCTGGCCCCATAAAGGCAGGTGGTAAGAAGAACTCACCAGTTGCAAAAAATTATTTAAAAAAATCTCAGATGTGTTGGCATATATTGGTAAGGACCTATAAGGGTGTAGGGAGAAAAGCATGTTGTGTCTGTCATGATTATAACATTGATATAATAAGGTTTCCAAATAAATCCATACTGTTGGAGAAAAACTTTCCAAATTCTGTATCTACAGAAGTCACCATTGAAGTTTATGTGAATTTTTGAAGATAAATAATCTAGAAGGTTTTTCTAACTATATTGGATTGTTTGGGAGCTTATTAATTTGCAGCCTATATTTGCAGTATAATTGTCATTTGCATTTATTTATTAGGACACATTGAGACTTTTTGTTTTTCCATGTATGTCCTGGGAAATTATAATTTCCTTCTTACAAATAACGTCAGATTTATGACTTCAGCAGCCTCCATGTGTCACTCATGGGTCAACTGCGCATTGGGAGTAAAAAGCATGAACTTGTAAGGAAAGGGATGCACTGTTCGTAAAGCCTGATAAGCCAATGCTCTCTGTCACTATGATATAAACTGATTACAAATATACACATAGTAACTATGGAAATCTATTGTGTACATTGTAATATAATATTCATTAATAAGAGGAACGTCCAGAAGATTGTTCATTCTCAGAATAGGACCATTCATGTAGTTGTCGTGTGACAATTTAAATGTAGATTTTGTTTTCTGTATGTGGCGTGAGGACATGTTGCTGCCATAGCTTGCTTAGGGCACTACAGATGTCTGTCTCCATTATGTTATGCTCCAGCGTCTGCTTTTCTGCATTATGACTTCAATGTGTCCCCTGAGAGAGGGATCTGGATTTACCACTGCTATTAAACCTTTGCTTTCCTCAGAAACCAAGCTACAATCCGACTGGTGATTTCTGATGCACATATAAAACACAAGCCGTGCACAGGGCCGGCCTTAGGCCTTTAGGCACCCTGTGCGAAAAATCTTCACAGTGCCAAACCCCCATCATCCATGTATGATGTAATGTTTGTGTTGTCTGTGTATGTGATAGATGTGATGACTGTGTGGGATATTTGTAATGGGTGTATGAAAGGACCACTATAGGCACCCAGACCACTTCAGCTCAATGAAGTGGTCTGGGTGCCAGGTCCATCTAGGATTAACCCTTTCTGCTGTAAACATAGCAGTTTCAGAGAAACTGCTATGTTTACTTTAGGGTTAATCCAGCCTCTAGTGGCTGTCTCATTGACAGCCACTAGAGGCGCTTCTCACTGTGATTTTTCACAGTGAGAAGATGCCAGTGTCAATCGGAAAGCATTGAGAATACTTTCTTATGGACTGACCGAATGCACGTGTGGCTTTTGCCATGCATGCGCATTCAGCCAATGACGACCGAAGGAGGAGGAGAGTCCACAGCGCTGAGGGAGCCCGGCGCTGGAGAAAGGTGAGCAGCCACACACATACACACCGGCAGACAGCCACACACAGCCACACACATACACGCAGGCAGTCACACACACACAGGCAGACAGCCACGCGCGCGCACACACACACAAACACAGGCAGTCATAGACGCAGACACACACACAGGCATGCAGTCATATACACACACACACAGACACACACACACAGGCAGACAGCCACGTACACACAAACACAGGCAGTCATAGACACAGACACACAGTCATACACACACAGGCAGACAGTCATACACACAGACACACACACAAGCAGACAGTCACACACACAGACACACACACACAATCTGACAGTCACACACACACGCAGACAGTCACACACAGGCAGTCATATACACACACAGACAGTCACACTCACACAGGCAATCACACATAGTTACCTCTGTTCATCGTGGAGGCAGTGCAGCTCCTGGATTCTGGTTGTTGGGGGAAGCAGGGACTCCTTCCTGCTTCTCCTGCAGCAGTTACCCACCACTTTTAGCTCCGCCCCGCCGCACAGGAAGCATGACAATTCACTGGATCATCTGTCACTTGGATTCTTGTGTTTACAACAGCAATTACACAAACAATTGTTGCAGCTTATAGACCACCCCTAACTTAGACTTGCTCTGACCTCTGTGCCCGTCCAAATACTTACATAGTATATCTCCATCTCCTTTACCAGTAGCATCTATAGCCCTATTCCCCAAACTGTGAATGGGTTGCTCAGTAAGCTAGTTGTTCCAAAGTGCTGATTTAGAAACCTATAGAACCTCTCAATTGGGGGGCAGTGTGTGTATGAGGGTAGTGTATGTGTGTAGAGTGTGTGTGTGTGTGTTTTTTTTTATTTAATTAAAATAAATATACATTATGTCTCCCCTCCCTTCTTACCTTTACTGGGAAGAGGGGGGACATTTCTCCATATATATATAGTCAGGTTCATAAATATTGGGACATCGACACAATTCTAATATTTTTGGCTCTATACACCAACACAATGGGTAACAAGTAACTCTATTCCGAAGTAATAATGTTCTAAAATGGGAGGTTGCGTTAGTGTCTGGGGTGTTCGAGTAAGTCTTATTTTCCTTTTTGCACGATGTCTGCACTATCAGTTTGATAGGATATACTTTCTAATCTAGAACTGTTTGATGATTGACAAGGAAGTTGCAAACTTTAGGCCACAGTAGCCAATCTAGGAAAAATAGATTAACTATTTTTTTCCTGTGTTTATTTTCCACAACTGAATGTTTTGTGAATAACTCTTATGTGTTAGGGCCCCATGGTGGGCATATGATGATAATATAAAAAGAGATACACTTACAGTGTATAGAACAATCAGTTAGCTCTATTTAAATAAAATGTCTGCATTTACACTTAGTCCTCTTTTAAATTTAAATCAAATATCACCTGAATTCATACTGAGATCCGCCTAGCCAGTTCTCACAGACCCTGACCATGCAGGCATTTTAATACTTCTGTACCAAAATTACACTACCTGGTCGCTGGTCCAGTTATCCAGGCTAGGGTTCAGAGGGCTAGTCGTGGCTAATAGCTAGTAGTGCTGTCACTGCTGTGGATGTGGCTGTGCTCAGGCAGCTCTCAGTATAGTACACACAGTACTGTCTCCAATCTCTGCGGCTCCTCCGACTCCGCATGCAGCGCCCCTCCCCCACTAATATATACCGCGCTGAGTCTGGGCACCGGCATGTGACGTCACCGGCGCTCAGCTGTGCAGCGATAGCCGACAGCCCGCACGTTACCCTGGCGGTGCCGGCGGAATAGGGAAGTAGGGCGATCGGAAGCCCTCTTTCACTATATTCTCGGGGGGGGGGGGGCAATTGCCCCGTTGCCCCCCCTGGAACAGCCAGTGGAACCTTTATATGCATATGATCCATCCTGGTAACTATATTTTACAATATGTTGTGTTTATTTACTAGATCATTACATTTCAGACCCAGATATTAAGAGAATGTTCCAGGTACAGCTATATTAGGGTTACATGAAGCTTCCTTGTGAATAATCCACACTTATTACTTTATAAATATTTTTTGCATATAATCTATTAATCTCCTCGTCCTGTCATGCTAGAGAAACAATGACTTATTTTTTTCCCTTTAATTAAGCATCACACTGGTTCTCTTCCAGGAGATGTTATGTATGGACCAAAATGAATCCTATGAGGGTTTAAAGGTTTAACTGTCTTTGTTAAAGAAATACAAGACGTTTACTGTTCATTCACAGGGGCTGTGTGCAATGTGCCTCCCTTGGATTCTCTCTCCTGTAGTTGTTATGTTGTTATTAAGCCACTTGGTAGAGCTATGACAACACTGGGCTCTCTTCTATTGTTTGCATTTCCAAGAATGTTTCTTCACTGTAAAACACTAATATAATCCCAGATTATCAATTTCTTGATTTTATTATTTTTTTTACATTTCCATGAATGAATGGAAATTTGTATTGCCATTTTGTTTTAATTGAAATTGACAATGCAAACATATCCGTCCAAACAGATCAATAGCTGACTTTCTGTCTGCTTTGAAAATGTAAATTTACTGCGAGCTGTTAGCAGAAAACAGTCAGTCAATAAAAATGACAGATACAATTGTGAGCTTCTCTGCGGTTTATTGTCTGTGGACAATGAGACACGCTACAATCATCATTAAAGATCATTAAACCTTCAGGGGTTTGTTCACTAAACAGTGAGTGCTCAAGAGATGTAACATTTTACCCATTTGTATTTTATGAGTATACATATGTATTTGGTCAAAAAAAAAAAGGAAAATTTGGGCATACTTTATCACAGGATCTATTAAGTTTTAAAGGACCACTATAGGCACCCAGACAACTTCAGCTCAATTAAGTGGTCTGGGTGCCAGGTCCATCTAGGATTAACCCTTTCTGCTGTAAACATAGCAGTTTCAGAGAAACTGCTATGTTTACTTTAGGGTTAATCCAGCCTCTAGTGGCTGTCTCATTGACAACCGCTAGAGGAGCTTCTGCGCTTCTCACTGTGATTTTCACAGTGAGAAGACGCCAGAGTCCATAGGAAAGCATTGAAAATGCTTTCCTATGAGACTGGCTGAATGCGCACGCGGCTCTTGCTGCGCATGCACATTTAGCCGATGACGGCAGAAGTAGGAGGAGATTGCCCAGCGCTGAGGGAGCCCGGCGCTGGAAAAAAAGGTAAGGGATTAACCCCTTCCTCACCCTAGAGCCCGGCGGGAGGGGGGCCCTGAGGGGGACCCAAGGACCCTATAGTGCCAGGAAAACGAGTATGTTTTCCTGGCACTATAGTGGTCCTTTTAATATTTACTTTGAATTGATTTGGAAATCCTGATCATTTATAGTCATTAAGTGAACAATCCTGTGAGAGATAATGGTTATTCTCCTGCTGGACAGTAAACCTCTGCCCCAGTCAGGGGTATCCTGACAGGTTTTCCTTCAGAATTAATTCTAATTTTAGTTTTGATATTTCTGGGTCTTTGGGATATGGTTCATTTAGATTTGATCTCTAACTTTGGGTCATTCAAGAAATTTATTTATTTTGTACTTATTTGGAGTTTATTCAGCAAACCTTGTAGACGAAACCAAGTAGTGTGTGTAATTAATAAATAAAAAAAAAAAAAAATATATATATATATTTACCTCTCCTCCCCTGCCGACGTAAGCATCCTTGTCACCGGTGCCGAATGCGCATGCTCGGCACTGCTGCGCTCGCATTCAAAGTGTCCGTAGGAAAGGATTTTTCAATGCTTTCCTATGGACGCTCTGAGTGATTGAGGCATAAGATGCCTCAATCATTGCCAATGCGCCTCTAGTGGCTGTCCGGAAGACCGCCACTAGAGGCTGGCTTAACCCCAGATGTAAACATAGCAGTTTCTCTGAAACTGCTATGTTTACATCAGGCAGGGTTAACCCTAGAGGGACCTGACACCCAGACCACTTCATTAAGCTGAAGTGGTCTGGGTGACTATAGTGTCCCTTTAAAAATAGTTTGTTCCTGCTAAATCTGTTGAGTAAATCAAATAGTACTGATTCCAACAAAATCCATTTTCAGGTGTGTTTGTAACACTAAAACAGTCTGTCTTTCTGTCTATCCATCGATCACTCAGTAGCTTCTATTTGATATAGTTGTGTACCTGCTCATAAAAGCAAATCTGTAATCAGCCAATCATGTGGCAGCAACTCAAAGTATAACCACATGCAGACATGATCAATAAGTTCCATTATGTGTATAAAAGAATGAGGAAATATTAGTTATCGAAGTGGCTTTAATTGTAGAATGATTATTGCTTCCAAACATGGCAGTTTCAGGATATCCGAAATTCTTGCACGTGAAAATCAACAGAGGTTGATGGGGAAAAAAAAAATTGAAAATCCGGTGATTGTGAGTTGTGTGTGGAAAATGCCTTGTTAATGCGAGAGGTCAGAAGTGAATGAACAAACTAGTTCAAGCTGGCAGGGAGGAATCTGTAACTGAAATACCGCACATTATAGCAGTACTATAGAGAAGATAACCCCGGAATGCATAATATATGAACCCTTGAAGTGGATGGCTAAAGCAGTCTCTCCTGTGAATCTAGGAACAGATACACCAAAACTTTACAGTAAAAGATTAGAAAAATGACAATTTGTATGATGAATCTTGATTTCCACTGCAACATGTGTAGATGTTCGGGCCAAAATCTGGCATAAGCATGAAACCATGGTTTCATCCTGCTTTGCATTGCAGGCTGGTGGAGCTGTAATGACATGCCAGTATATATTTTTAGATTTCTCCCCTTAGCACCAGGTATTTATGGCCAAAATTGATGCACTTGTTCAGAAAGCATTTTTTATGATCTCGAGTTCCAATAGGAAGTGGTTGTACTGGTGATTAAAGGGTGTTTGTGCAGCCCCGAATCCACAGCAACTGCACAATGTTATCATGGTAACACAAACCACACTCTCTATAGAAGGCTTCCAATATATTGTAGCCTCTTATATTCACGCCACAAATAAATAATGCTGATATCTATTTTTATACCGAAAATTAGAAAATCCTACTTTATAAAATTCAGAAAAAAGTAAACTTCCAACATGACTTGCAGCAAAGAGCACTATATTTATACAAGTAAATAAAAATGTAATGTAAACCATAAAAGAAAAAACTAAATAAAAACTGAAGATATGTAAAACCCAAGATACCCAGGGTACAATTTTTATTGTCATATTGTTGCCTAAATTTACTCCACTTTTCTAGATTTTTCTCTTCTTTAGCAAAAGCATGATATTCTGTTGATAAGATTTTCAAAATACTAATGGGCATAAAATAATATTTCTAAACTATAGCACCAGTAAAAATTTTGGTCCAGAGAACATTAACCTTGCATAATGCAGAAACGTGTCCAGTGCAGAAATGTAGAATACATTTTATTAAACATAGGAACAAGATTCCTTTTTAAATTCACCCAGGGGCCTTTTCATATTATATCATAAATATTGTATAACCCTACTCGCATTTAACTTTATTTAGTAATTACCAGTAGTCTAGATAGGCATATAATTTATCAGCAGCAAAATAAAATCGGAGTACAAAGATAATATTGATTTAAAAGGCGGTTGCATTCATGTAGAACAAAGCAAATTAAATTTGTGCGTGTTTTGTGCTAATTCTAGCTAAATAATATATTTTCAAAGTAATAATCTTTACTAGGTTTGCAGAGTAAGACAGATTGTATAAAAACTGTTGTGATGGTATATACCTTTATGTTATTTTTTAAAATTAGTTCTATTGGCCCTGCTTGCAGCGGTGTAGCATATATTAATATAGCACCACTCTATTTTCTAAGAGGCTCCCATTAGCAGCCCATTTCACATTAAAAATAAAAAGTCATAAGAGTTGGCACAAACCATCGGATCCAGTTGTGTGTTGTGCAACAAGATATGACATCTTAAGCCAATAACACTCACAGGCAGGTGAATGATTTAGTGGACCACATTCGAGGTTGGAAGATCCCACAAAGCCATTGTGATCAATCTGTTATAGGAAGGGAACTGTTTGTTTGCTTATTTTTGGTTTGTTTTTTTGCACTACATTTCTGTTGCTTTTTTATTCTTGGTAGGACGCGTTTTCATTGTACACTTGCTTCCGGTAGCACATCAAGAGTGTCTAACTTGAAATCCCCAATTTGAACATATGACCCAACTCTGGCTTTGTCAATCATTCTCTGCTGGAGATGTTGGCGTCTAGAAATTACTAACTAAAAGTTTTTAATCTAGTCCTCTCTTTTTTTGTTGTATGACAACTGATAGTGTTCACCACATAGAGATTACTGTGAAAAGTGATAAACGTGCATAGAACAATGAATTACCATTTTAACTACCACTGGGAAAATCATAACATTTGCAATGCAGGACATCGCAATACAAATCTGTTAGGAATGGAATGGGATCCAACACGCAGAATGTAGATAAAGGGTAACGTATACCGGATCTTAGAATGGGCGTATAAGAACAAGGGGTAGTCAAATTCAAGCCGAGGTCAAGGAGTACAGAAATCAGGATAAGCGAGTAAGCAAAACCCGGGTCAAAGGAGTATAGAATGAAGAGTAATCACAAATGGAGCCAAGATCAAAAGCTGGAATACAGAATATGGAACAAGCACTATAGGGAACAAAAATGAACCACAACAGGGCAAAGAACCTAGCCCTTTGAGTCCTTTTTATACTGTGGCTTGTTAGGATGGTAGCCACGTCCCCAAAACGTCATAATCCGAATGTTTCGGTGGAACGTGACGTCATTAGCGTCATGATGTCGACGCCCCCTTGTGCGTCATAAAAAGTGGCAGGGGCTATCGCTGCCGGCGTGACAACTGTTAGAGAAGGAAGAGGAAAGCTGAGGGGGACCTACATCATCATGTAAGATGTGACATGAGGGACAAACCTGGTCATCACACAAGGGATACTGACAAAATCTCTCTCTATTATGGGACTTCTACGTATAGAAAAATAAAGTTGGTTCACCTGGGCATCAATAATACCAGTAAGGGCCTCATGAGTTGTTCGTGCTCCTTTGTTCAACCAATTTGTACCAGGGCATAGGGTACTTTAAATGGCGCCCAGGAGGTGTCCTGTCTCCTGGGTTCCTATTTTCCAGATTGGTTCTAGGAAACACCCTGACCTCCACCAATTATTGAGATTCAGTTTTTTTTCATTTAAATATTTATATTGGTAGTGTGGGTTGATAAGCTATCTCTCTAGTCTCCCTAAGATGTAGTGTATTTGTTTGTTTGTTTTTCAATTTTGAGGATGGCTACTGCTGGTAAAATGTAGCAACAAGCTTGGAAAACAGGGTGGTTTTTATCTGTTAAAAGGTACCATCATACCATATAAGCTATTAAAAGCAATGCAAAGTAGGAAAACAAGTGTTATTTTAGTACTTTGCATTGTTTTTATTATTTTATGTACTAATGTATTAAATAAAATAGCTATTTGCTAACTTCTGTGGACCTCACGCTGACCTTCAATGGAGCTTGGGACCATATATTCCTTTTGATGGGGAAAATACAACCTGAGCGCTGTGGATTGAGCAAAACCTAATTTTGATGCGCTGTGAGTACCTCTCCTAATTGTATTCTTTTATGTACAACAATGAGCACTCTATTATTTTTTTTTATTATTATTGTTTTTTATACAAGTGAGACCCGAAGGTAGGATGAACAACATCCTGAGTCACCAACCCTAGGTGGAGTCACTCTGCATGAAAGCACTTTTTAAAGAAGACAGAATATCCCTAGGTGGGAATTGTACCGCCTAAGCGCATTCAGATAGAGCTACCTCTGCTCTACAAACTGTAAGTGCAATTCGCTTTCTTATATTCGTACTTTATGCAGGATATACTACACTATATTCTGCTGTATACTTCTGTTTTATATATCCCACTACCTCTGAGACTACACCTACCTTAAGAAATACATCAAGGCGCTACACCCTCTACTTATTTTGTGTACTTTCTACTGAAGCAGAGTTGAGAGACTCTGGTTTGGGTGTTTCACCTGGCTTTTTACCTCAAGCATACGTGCTAGAAACAAAGTTTCTCTATACTCATAATTATATGCAGAGGGTTGCGCAACCAATTGTTACGGTAGGTGCATGTGGCCAACTTAGGATGTGGAGAAATCGAGCCACATGATTTGGGTAAGTACCGTTACAAATACGCTCTCTAAATCTCCATTATGTAGTGAATACTTGTTAAATATTCTGCTATCTAAAAAAAAATCACCTCCATTGTTGTGCAGATGTAATGTAGATGATAAAGGTATAATTTTTTTAATTAATTTATTTTTACATATACATACTTACACTTCTTTAATCATCAGTAGTGTCATCACACATTGACACAATATACGTGCCTCGCTCTATCTGCATTGAAAATCAAAAATCTCGAATTGTGTCTATAAACAGTGACTCACCAGTATCCAGGAAGGAAAACATTTCCATTACTTATTTTGAGTGGGTTAAATTAAAGAAAAACATATCTTTTAAATCTTGCCGCGGGCTATATTATGTCATCTATAAAACATCTTGGAAGATCCCTTAACACTTATTTCCCACTAGTATTTTATTACACTGAGCAGTCTGACGATGTTTCTGAAATTAACATTTTTACTAAAATATATATTTCCGACAGTTGGTATTGATAAAAATATTTTTACACTTCTATTGCTATAAAACATAGCACTTTTTTGCAACAATTTTTTTTATTCGTTATTTATATACATTTTCCCCCCTTCTTTTTTATATGTATTCAAAGTTGTCAGAGACTGCATATTTATGAAATGTTTCTAACAGTTTTTTTTTTTTTTAAATCTGCTTCCTCCCCACTTATTATTATTATTATTATTATTATTATTATTATTAGCATTTATTTAGCGTCTGAAAGGGTTAATGCTGTTCTGGCCTCAACTCCCCTCGATTCTCGATTCTCCGGTCACCACATCAATTGACGGGAGTTCTTGTTTAGCAAATTAAGACACCGACACGAAAGAGTGGTTAACAAGTTCTCAGTGAGTATATTTTCAGGGCTAGCATTTATACACAGTTTGTCACGCAAGCAGCGAGATTTATCGTTTCCTTGTAGTTAATAGTACATACTTGTCTGACATTAAAAGATAAGCATTTGCATAAAGACGGGACAGGAACATCCTGAGGTTGAGCGAGGTCATACATCCTGTAGAAGGGAGGCCTCTCAAAGCATGTTACAGAATACATCTGCCAAGGTCAGCATAATTATTTAAAACATTATTTTAAAGCATATAAAGCAAAAAGAGTTAACTATTTCATATCCTTACAGTCCCCTCTTTGAGCAAAAAATTTGCTCATATTTATTGATAAAATCTTCCCAAGACAGAGAAACTTCCACATGGTATTTTCAGGGATGCTAGTCACTCCCTGCGGGACTTTCCTTAATTTCTTCACCTCGATTCCCATGTGGTAATTCCTAAGGCCCAGTTTTAAAGATGGGTTGATACCCTCCACTGGCAGAGAGGAGAATTTCCAATTGTTTCTGTTCTGCATTATGGATTAATTTCTGTATTCTCTTCCTCAATGTACAAGTAAGGTGGCAGTTATATAAAATCATATCCAATACAATGAGCACTATAATAACAAGAGGATAGAAGAATTATTTCATTATCTGGGATCCAGATAATCACATTCTGCTATCATATATTCCTTATCCCAATCTGGATCAGGACCATACCACGGCCATGACTTCCTATCTCCCAAACACAATCCTCGAATCATATTCATATGGAAATCATCATTAGCCCCACACCTTGGAAAAGGATCAGATGACTTCATAGTCTCTGTCCATCCTGCTAAATTTGACACAAAGGGGATTGTAAGAAATCCTCCTTGTGCTCCTATTCTAGTAACATAATTTAGACATGACTCCCCTGGGTGGGGTAAAGGGTAAGAAATAGACTGATTATTTCCCATATCTGTGGCTCAGGGTAGAGACACTACCTACTTACCAATAGTGTGTCTCTACTTAAGCAAAATAAACACAAAGCAGACACAGAGTGACCAGAGGGACGAGAAGTTTGGGTTATTCTAGATCTATAAACTGTGTTTCCTAGAACACCTATAGTCTTAATAAACCGGAGACTCCTTTATAGTCTCAAAACCTGTATCTACCTGAGATACCCTGTATCTATCTTAGATACTAACCTGGGTTACCTAGAACCCTATACTAGACCAACTGTCCAGTAAAATCCAGAGACCTATTTACAGTCTCAATATAACTAAAGTCCTTACACCTTTCCTATTTACTGGATACAGACTTACTGAACCAAAGGGGGTCATAGACAATCAGCGTCAATAAGACACAAAAAAGGCTACTTACCCAATGGCTTTGCTATTCCCACTTCTGACACCAAGCTGAAAGGGTTAATGCTGTTCTGGACTCAACTCACCTCAATTCTCCGGTCAGCACATCAATTGATGGGAGTTCTCAGTGAGTATATTTAAAGGGCTAGCATTTATACACAGTTTGTCACACAAGCAGCGAGATTTATCGTTTCCTTGTAGTTAATAGTACATACTTGTCTGACATTAAAAGATAAGCATTTGAATAAAGACGGGACAGGAACATCCTGAGGTCGAGCGAGGTCATACATCCTGTAGAAGGGAGGCCTCTCAAAGCATGTTACAGAATACATCTGCCAAGGTCAGCATAATTATTTAAAACATTATTTTAAAGCATATAAAGCAAAAAGAGTTAACTATTTCATATCCTTACAGCGTCAACTTATTCTGCAGTGCTTTACAATGTTCTAAAGGGGGACATTTAACAAATTAGATAATTACACAATGTTACAAGAACAATAGGTTGATGAGGACCCTGCTCAAACAAGCTTTCAATATAGAGGTATTCTATAATCTTATCTATATTTTTTTATCAGAACATATTTTTTATTTTTTCCAAGAAAGATAAATAGAAAGTAAAATGGTTATATTGTTAGATGTATTAATACTTTCATGGTTAACAGATATAACACTAGACAACAGGCAAGCAAATTTTATAACAGTTAAACCAAATCACAAAAGAAAGGAGTACACATCAGTGTTTAAAAAATGGGGTGAGTAGATGGTCTTGAAACCTACTGGCTACCTAATATGATTAAAATGTCTTTTAATAGTAATTAAAACAAAGTTATAAAATGGACACACAACACAAAACAAATAAAAAATATTACAAGTTAGGGAAATATAGTGGAGCTCCAATAACTAGCATAGGTATTTCCGCTGTATAATCCTTGTAGCTAAAGAAGAGTTAAAATATCCAATACAAAATCCACCTAGTAACTGGATGACACATAGTTCTGGGAGTCAACTCCTGTTTATTTGATCACACACGGCTTTTATGCACAGACCCCTACATGGGGTCTCCCAAACAATAATACAAGGCTTTTCCTCCCAAGATCCTCTACAGAAAAATATACAATATTCTAAAACATTTCAAAAATATTTTCAAAAGGGGCCAATTTAATTGCATGGAGGTCAGAAGGTTTATAGCCTTAATTCCTCTTTGAAGCTGGGAACCCAACGAAGCTGCTCAGTAAGGTGAGAAGTCACACATAAGTGGCCACGAAGTCTTGTTTAATTATAAACTAGCTCTCTAGCTTGCCATATGTTTATATTCCCTCTTAGATTGGGTGACCCTTGATATGTTTATGGTCATTAGCCTTGTGTTGCAGTATTCTTTCCAAAAAAACATTAATACCTACCCACAGATTAATCATTAAGCCTCATTCCTAATATATTTAGAATGGGACAAGCACCATCTTCTAATCAAGCCCAAACATGGTTTGCGAACAAGGGGACCCCACAAAGTTGGTTCGGTAAACGAACAGGCGGTACAGACCGCCGAATAAAGGAAATAAAAAGTAGATAGCAGCTTTCATTCCGCTACAGGAAATATAACACAACGCCAATAAAATAGTGTAGTATAAATAAAATGCTCACACTGTCTCTACTAGCTTGTCCAAGTTGTGACACAAATGTAACAGAAGGCAAGGTACTAATCTCTGTTAGAAGCTAGGCTGCATCTCCACTAAAAAACTATACAAATCCAAAGTTAAAATACAGTGCAGGGCACCACAATCGCAAACGTGAGCCAATTATAGTTACTACTTTAGAGAGGAAAAACGAACTATGCATAAAAATATCGGTATCTCAGATCTCCTTACTGCTTTTTACCTGCGGAGGAACTTTCTGGTATCCAGAGGTACAGACTGCAAACTGATATTTCCGGTTTCCTCTCCAAAGTGGTAGCTATAATTGGCTTCACATTTGTGATCTTGGCTCCCTGCACTGTATCTTAACTTTTGGGTTTTGTACAGATTTTTGTGTATTCTTTGGCGGGATATCAGGAAGTGTTCCCATTATCAGTGGCTTGCCTGCACAATTTTGCACTTTAATAATCCACTTACCTGTGTTCTGATTTGTCAATAAGCTGTATCGCCTATTCAAATTTAAATACCTCTGAATAAGCTAAATTGTTCCAAATAAGGGCTTAACAACTAAACGCTGCGCCTCTGAGGTCACCTAAGCTATAAGACAGGGGAATGCTGATCTCATTAGCTGTTAAATATCTAATCACTATGATAAGAGGGCTACCTAACCTATATAAGCTAACATTTTAGTCAAGAAGTATGAAACCAACTATATTACAAAATCGAGGATAGAACAGAGACCCGACGCACGTTTAGTCGGTGAGGCGGCTCTTCAAAAGCCTTAGGAGATACAGCTTAGCTTCTAAGGGAGATGACTATCTTGCCCTCTGGAGATACATTTTTTTATTTTTTTGTTAGGAACTTTGACAAGTTAGTAGAGGCATTGTGAGTGCTTCATTTATACTATCCTATTTTATTGGTGTTATGTTCTAGCTAATAATATTAGTATTATTTGTTAGATTTGTGTTTGTGTCCATTTTATAACTTTTGTTGTAATTACTATTAAAGCTCCGTTTTAATCACATTAGGTAGCTGATAGATTTCAGGACTACCCCACACACCCGTTTTTCAATTAACTTAGGGGTTACCCCTCTTTTTCTTGTCCTAAAGCCTTTTGGATAAGCGCTACTTTATGTCTCTGTTCAAAACCTATCAGAGTTATTTAATCAAATGGACATTGTCAGAATTGCACTGTTCAGTCAAACTATTTGAAATGGATACATTCCCCAAATTTGTTACTGCCCAGTTCTGTTACCAGAAGATCCAGGAAACTGATAACAGATGTGTCAACTTGCAAGTCACCATCTCCGCTTACACCATTTTATGTAAATTACATACACACTCATAAGCACCACACTTGTTGTAATCAACATGGTGCCAGGAGTTGCAAGTTTATTTTTCTTTTGTGGTTAAATTCATTAACCTCTTAAGGACTCACGATGGAATCATTTCATTTCTCTGCTGCTTATTCAGGAACCCCAGGTATCACTCAATACCCAAAGCTTAGCTTGTCACCTTGGGCCACAATTAGTGGTCCTATGCTAACTGATGAGCTGTATGCAGCATTCAAAGACCAGCTGTGTGTCAAGAATCATACCACTCTCAGCAGGCACTTGACATGCTTCATTGGGTGACAAGGTTTTAAAAAAAAAAAAAAAAAATCCTCTGCACTAGACTGAAAATAATTATAAAATCCCTTGTAACACACCTATTAAAGTTGCCACCACTAAGGCAATTAATATACAGTGTGCCTTGGGTTGCCTCAATCAAATTAGATTAAAAATCTATAAAAATCTATAAACACAGTTTAGCAGAAATGCATATAAAAATCATAGTACTATTCAGTAAGTCTTTTCTGTAAGGTTCAGACAAAGGCAGAACTTAATAGACATATGCAATTCGTTGTGTTCCGAATTTAATTTCGGAAGAATTTCAGCAATTTGTATGCTTTCGAATGTCTGAATTTCGGAAGTGCCGAAGTGCTTCGCATTTCGCAAAAGTGGCAAAATGAGAGGGAGGGAAAATTACGGGAATGACAGAATCTAGCCCTACCTCTAACCCTTCCCCAACCTACCTCTAACCCTTCCTCCTAGATGTGGTTGTGGCGGTTGGGGTTAGGGTTAGGATTAGGGTTATGGTTGGGGGTGGGGTTAGGGAATTGCCAAAGTCCCGAATTGCCGAAGTCCCGAATTTCGAAAGTGCCGAACCTAATCAAATTTTTTGCCCATGCACATCCCTACTTAATAAAGGATTATTATTTATAATGAAAAAAAAAAAAAAACAAAGTCACAAATTTGCATACACCAACAAACAAAATAAAAAGGGATAAAACTGACCCTGACACAGTTGCGAGGCAAACAAGGCATTTGCCTTGGGCGGCATTTTTCAGGGGGCGGCAAAAAACGCTGCCCCCAAATGCCCAGGGCAAATGCCTAGTTAGCCCTGCGGCTAACTGACATGCTGGGCGGGCGGGCGGCTGGCGAGGGAGCTCTTCCTCTGAGCTGTCCGCTCAGCTCCCTCGCGCTGCAGAATAAGAATAAGTAGCCCAGGAATAAGAATTACCCCCATGATGGCATACCATTTGCAAAAGTAGACAACCTAAGGTATTGCAAATTGGTTATGTCCAGTCATTTTTAGTAGCCACTTAGTCACAAACACTGGCCAAATATTAGTTTTTTGCTTTTTTCACAGAAAACAAATATGAACGCTAAGTTTGGCCAGTGTTTGTGACGAAGTGGCTACTAAAAAAGACTACACATACCCCATGTTCAATACCTTGGGTTGTCTACTTTTTCAAATGGTATGCCATTATGGGAGTAATTCTCATTCCTGGGCTACCACACCGTCTCAAAGGTAACATTACTAATCTGGAAAATTTCAATTTGAAAATGGAACGTTCTATATTTGAACCTGTAACTTTTCAAAACACCATAAAACCTGTGGGGGGGGGGTACTGTTGTACTCATGAGACATTGCTGATTACAAATAGGTGCATTTTTTTGAAGTAAAACCTAACAGTATTATGACATTTACAGCTAAAATGTGAGGCGGAACTACAAATTTCTTAAAAAATTTAAAATATATAAAATTATATATATATTATAAAGGGAGCAGTAAATGCCTGTATCAGCATCATAGAACAAGCAATATGCAAGGGAATTGCAAGCACAGCATGAGTTGGAGGATAGATATAATTCAATATCTATAAGAGTTTCAGGAAGTCTGTTCACAGCATATAAATGTTTCTCATCGATCAAAATGACCAAAAGCTAGCAGAATATGCAGATCTACGGGTATTTGCAAATATTTCAAATTATTTAAATTCAGGGTGTTCTGTCGTGTAGCAATATAATGTTTGTCAATCTAATCTTTGTCAAAAATGTGTTTGCTGGTGGTGGTAGCAAAGTTAAATTCATCTAATGAGGTTGACTAATGTCCGCAGTTTCTCCATAAATGGGAATTTGTCAGACTTCCATAGGAATACAATAAGATAATCCGTCAAAGGACCACCAGGTCTATGAGCATCAAAACATGGTGTACTCGATACCTCCAACATTTGGGGGGAAAAACACTTCTTGGATGCTAAACATTTGGGAACTATGTACCACTGAAATAATAATTTAATGTGCTGTGCATGTCTGTGGGCCATGCAATGACAGATTCCTTGTAAGTTTTTTAGTAAAAAAAAAATTCTGTTGTGTCATAAATGCCCACAGCGCATTTGACCAAAGTTTGGCAACACTTTCTTGCTGTTATTTAGCCTTAAACTTGTGTGTCCAAATTGTCTTTTAAGGGAAAAAATTCCCATGCACATCTTTTTGAAGGGAGCCCAAACTGGAGTTATTTGATAGTCTAATTTGGTTAAATGCAGAAATGTAAGTGTAAAAGCTGTAAGAACACAAAATGTAAAGTTGCACATAGATTATACTTGGTTTGTAGTTGCGTCTTGTCGCGTTATCATAATTGAAGACCTGCCTGCATTCATGAATTGTCATTGAAGTTAGGAATACATAATGGTAATACAGAGATTGGGCGTGCCTTAGAGAAGAGCGTAGAAGACCTGAATTTATCTTGAGTTCTGTCCCAAATCATAAGGCCGTAGAAGTGGAAAGAGGTTGACCTGAGTATCTGTCCAGTCGTACCCAAAGGCTGCTTGAAACCATGATCAAGCTCCAGTTCTAAATTATGCCCATCACATGTGTTTTGTTCTTATTTAATAGTGTGACAGACTGCCTGGTACCTCCGTCAATCGCTGCTTCCTCGTACTTGCAAACACCATAAGCACCGCACTGGGACATCATAACCACCATAAACCCCACAAACCACCGCAGCTTGGTTGGGGTCACGCTGTCCTCCACCCACCCTGGACCTAAGACCAGGATCCAGCTTCTAGTGGGTAGACCTCTCCTAGTCCAGAGAGCGAAGCAGGCTGATCTTACAAGAGTAGTCGTTGTGATCCAATGGAGTATAGTGATTATAGCAATCCCCAGAGTGGATATAGCTCTCCAATTCCCCAAACATGAACCTAGACTTTATAAAGGGTAAAACAAATTCTGTTTAATGGCAGCCACAACTGGCTTTATATGCAGGTCCCCATGCAAAGGGCACTCCCCCTTGGACCTGAGAGTAGACTACAATAATAACATATACACAATTACATTGGATCTCAGGTCCAGGACACTCCAATACAAAATAGGTCAATCCCTCCCCTATTGTGCAAGAAAAACACAGTATATGTGTACACAAACCAAAAATGTCAAATTAGGTACAAGCAGACAAATATACTTCCCTGTACAAGGTGAAGCTTTCAATAGTATCCCCAAAGACTTCCTCCTGTCTAACACGAAATATATGCAAAAAATAGGGGATGATCTGCTAAACCAATAACAAACGAAAAAACATAGCATATAACTGTGTATATGAATTAACCACAAGTGCTGTATTCACAAATGGCCACTCACACATTCACTGAAGTTAAAGTGCCTTAAGTATCAATTCCATCCAAGGATTCAATCTTCCATCCGTATTTGAATCACTATCGATTGGCTCGAGTATATGTGCTTGAGAGAAAAAAATAATAAAATTGTAGGGCACAATCAAGAGTGTAGTAAAAAATCAATTTAATCACTTACATCAAGGTTAAAAACAATAGGTGTAGTATCTCTACCAGGGGTCTTATGCATTTCGTCCGTGTATAGGACTTTCTCAGGGACTTTGGTAGTGTGCCGTAACCGGATTCAAATGAATAATAAAAACCCCTTTCCCTCCCCAGTCCTTTATACCTCCCCTAATGTCCACAAAGTTCAATAATCTTTCTCAGGTGTTCTATTTTCGTCCGAGCGACATGACATCACACACACACCATCCGATGACACGTGCATTCCACTGTGGCTGGGACTGATTGCTTTGTCCAATCTTCTTTTCATAGTATGCAATCCCTCCCCTATGCCTGGGAGATAATGGAGTCAAGCACTGTATTAAACTCAATTCTCTCCAGGCACAAAACACACATTTTACAAAACCTCAAAAATACCTTAAAACACACAAAATCCCCTGATAGCCCTGATTTGGGTGACTAACATATCCAAAAATCACCCAGATCAGTTCAGGAATTTCCTGGAAGTCATAATTTGACCGACAACCCTAATGGTCTCATGCCCAAAACAGTTCCAGAGAATCAGGGCTTGTGGTCGGTCTAGTTCGGTAGTTTAAAAACAAACTACCAAACAGAGGCAATAGTCTTACCCTGGAACTTGATCCCCTTGTTTGTGGGAACGTTTCCACCGAACAGTGCCTTTCTAAGTGTTGTAGAACCGAACGCAGGAGATGCTGGAAGTTCAGTGGTATTCGGGAGTTTCGTTGTCAGTTTTCAGTTCCATGAGATTCATGCCCAAACACTGCAGTCTGCTTTCATGCGAACAAGATGTCCACCACCTCGTGGTCATCGATAGGAATTGCGGCCACCCAGACGAACACTTAGAACACTGTGGTGGAAATTACTCCAAAGTAGCAATTAGACTTAACAAGCTCCAGGGTCAGGGCCAGATTAAGAGCCCAGTGGGCCTGGTGCTGACAATTATGACGGGCCTAATTACAGAATCATATCGACCAAAAACAGTAAAACACTCCCAAGCATCATGTATCTGATGGAGATGGTGCTGGAGAGATAGAAAACAGCAGCTATAAGAAAACACATACCCTAGGCTAATCTCTCTCTAATTTATGTTTTCATCTTTCAAGTAAATCCATAACCCCTAACAGCAGTGTCCAGTCAAGCAGGAAGCCAATGGGCATGGTAAAAGGGTGTGCCACTGACACAAATCACGTAACCTGCCAAAAGGGGTGAACATGCCCAAAAAGAGGACATGTCTTATCAAAGAATTAGAAGGCCAGCCTGGCATGAATGCATGTCACGCCGCCTGCCAATCATGCAGCTGGCCAACTAAGGGCATACTATGCAGACAGCACCCTGAGCTTGGCATAAATGCATCTAATGATGCGCTCACTCAACGCTTTCTAAGGACTGTCCCCTAGCACTCGCTGGTCCACTTGTCTCCTTACCTTCTTACTAGCAAGCAGAAGCTCCTGGTATATGGTCTGGGACAGAGAAAAGCTGTATGTAGTGAGTGTAGAAGAAAGGGAACATGCCACAGTATTAGAGAGACCAAAGTCAGCATTACCTTAAAGGATCACTTTAGGGTCAGGAACACAAACATGAATTCATAACCCTATAGTGTTAACACCACCATCTAGCTCCCCTGGGCCCCTCATGCCTCCATAAATATAGAAAAATCCTACTATATTCAAGCCTGAAGCTGTAATTCTGCATGCTGTTAGACTCATAAAAACAAGCAGTCTGCTTACATCATTAGAAGTGGTGGCCTGATCCAATCACAGTGCTTCCCCACAGGATTGGCTGAGACTGACAAAGAGGCAGATCAGGGTCAGATCCAGCATGATTCAAACACAGCCCTGGCCAATCAGCATCTCCTCATATAGATGAATTTAATTAATGAATCTCTATGAGGAAAGTTCAGTGTCTGCATGCAGAAGGAGGAGACACTGAATGTTTGGATGCATTTTAGGCAGCCATAACCCAGAAAGGATCTCTAACAGTCATCTAAGGAGTGGCAGGTGAAGTTATCACTAGGATGTAATGTAAACACAGCATTTTCTCTGAAAAGACCGTGCTTACAGCAAAAAGCCTGATGGTAATGATTTTACTCACCAGAACAAATTCAATAAGCTGTAGTTGTTCTGGTGACTATAGTGTCCCTTTAACTATATTCATGGTCAGCCACTCCACACAAGTTTTGTTCCCATACATCGCTCTTAAGTTTCCATACTTAAGTAAGAGTATGTGAAAAGTAGTTAGGGTTGCCACCTTTCTTGGAAAAACATACCGGCCTTACTAATGTGCATAATTAAATATGTGTGGGTGACATCACATGATGTAAATCACAAGGAGTGACAGAGAAAATGCTGTAAAATCACCAAAAAAACTACTTAGTTTAAATCTGCTGTATAGATGGATTCCTCCCAGTGGCCCCATGTGTCGATTACTCCAGGTCTCAGTGTTCCTATGTATCAGTGTCTCAGTGCCCCATGTCTTCCAGTGACGCCTAGTGTCGTATCCCCAGGTCTCCCAGTGATCCTATGTATCAATGTCTCAATGCCCCATGTCTCCCTGTGTCCCCATGTATCCCAGGGTCCCCATGTCACTAGTACACTAGGAAGACGGGAGACCTGGGGACACAGGGAGACCTAGGGACATGGAGACACCAGTGACACTGGGAGACTAGAGGACTCTGGCTGGGACACATGGGGACAATGGAAAATAGGGGACACTTGAAGACATGGGGACACAGACACCAGGGACAAAGATACTAGAGACACTGGCTGGGGGACATGGGGACATTGAGACACACTAGGGACATTAGCTTGGGGACATTGTGACACTTGAGGCACTGAGAGACATGGAGGCACTAGGAGACATGGGGACAGTGAGACACTGGCAGACTGGGGGCACTAGAGGTCACTGGGAGACTAGGGGGCACTGAGACACCAGGGACACTGGCTGGGAGACATGGGGACACTGTGTCCCCATGTGTCTGTGCCATAATGTCTCCCAATGTCCCTTAGTGTCTCAGTGTCTGCCATAATGTCTCCCAGTGTCCCTTAGTGTCTCAGTGTATGTTTCCTTGCAGCCTTTCCCCCCATCCCTTACTTCCCTGACCTGTAGTCTGTCTCTGCAGGGTGGGAGTTGCTGTCTGGACTCTCTGTAGCTGCACCCCTGCAGATCAGTGAGTATAGATAGGCAGGGAGGGATATGCTGGAACTTCCTATCCTGCCTGTCTCCACATACAGCGACCCCTACTGGCCAGTGCTGGTATTGCATAGTAATTTCCATTTATACTGAGAAAAATACCAGCATTTATATTGCCAGTATCACTGCAATATTGGCACCAGCCAGGCAGCCTCAAATACTGGCTGTGCCAATAAAATAAAAGCCAGGTGGAATCCTTAAGAGTAGTGTGTGAAAAAAAAAATGTAAAAAAAAAAAATAATATATATATTTTTTTTTTTAAATCAATGGGCCTATTCCATGGGCCTGGGCCTGGAGCTGCAGCTCCATCAGCCCCTATGTTAATCCGGCCCTGTCCAGGGTGGTCTCTAGTTCGTGCTGCTTTTCGGTTCCCAAACCAAATATAAAATCCCATGAACCAAGTCTGTTCACATAGTTTTTAAAGGGCCCATTGTCTTTTGGTAAGAGGCTCCAAGCACAAGTGACGAGGTTCAGTTTGTCACAAATAGACAAGGCTATATTCATATTAAAAAATAAATCTACATGCTAGGCAGAGAAATAAGTAGCTGGGTTAGTGATAAGGTGAGAGGACAACCTTGTCTAGTATCGTTTGACAAGGTGAATCCACAGAAAGCAAAGCCCTCAGTGTTGACAATAGCTGTGGGGTGGTTATCTAGTGTTTTGATCTGGAATAGTGAAATATTAGGAACCTCTAAATCAAAATATTTAGGAACCTCTAAATCAAACAAATGCTTTTTGGGGGGGGGGGGGGCTTTCAAAGATAGGATGCCCCCAACCCCAGCCCTTTGAAGGCGGCATATGAGACCAATAACTTTAAGGAAATTATCCGAGCTCTGTCTTGTCATCATTAATTAGAAGGGTACAAAATGCATGGTAGAGAACAATTTTCACAAATGAGGTGGGTCTAAAGTTTCCGATGCTTGGTAACATATTAGCTAAGAGCATGCCTGGTGGGGGACTTTGCCTGTGGTTAGTTGAGTTCTAAAAAGTGGTCAGATATGGCTTCATTAGAGGGGCAAAAGTCTAATTTAATACTTGGTGGTAAGACCATCTGGTCCTGGTGTTCTGTGGGTACAAAGCTTGTTAGTTTTAAGTACTACCTTGGTTATCATAGATTGCAAAGAGATTGCTTCTGACAGGGAAGGAATAGAGATTCTTTGAAGAAAATAATCTATTTGGCTTTGAGTTGGTTTTGTCTGATAGGCAGATGAATGCAATTTTTATCTTTATTTTATTTTTAGCAAGCTCAAGTATGGATGGTCGATTACATGGCTTACAGAACTTGCCAATGTTAGCTCACAATCAATTATGTGGAGCATTGTTTTTTTAAGAATGCAACTCTACAAATAAAGAGATTGCAAACTATTGGTTTGTGAACCAAGTAAAGAATTGCTAGAGAGGTCTCTGAAGAGGTGTTTTGTTTAAAATAGGAATCTGGCTATTTCTTGTTGTGGCCCACAGCCTTTGCATCATTTAAGAGTATAACTGAGCCTCAAAACCCTTTAAGTTTGTAGGTAAATGCATCTCTGAGCTGGAGCATGATCAGACCACATAATTTGTCTAATAGTCTACTTTGGAACTTGAATAAGGTCCATAGACTTAAGGTAATAGTTGACAATTCATGAGTATGAATTTTACACTGAAGAGTAAAACAAAGTCACATAACCCAGGAATGAGAATACTTCACATATCCACAAGGTTGTGTAAATCAAGTAGGGACATTGGGGATTTACAATCACTTTATAAGGTTTTAAGGTGTTTGTAGACTTAACAGAAGAGTCTCGCAGTGGGTCTGTAATAAAGTTAAAGAGCTTGAAAAAGACCTTTCCGGTCGAAACGTTGCGTTGCATTCTGTCATAATAAATCTGCCTGCGGCTTGAAGTTGGAGTGCCTGTGAGTTTTTTCCTCTTGGATTATTGTACTGGGATTGCTGGTCCTGCTCTGGAGCACCCTTGGCCGTTGGGACTGGGTGCGGTTCTCATCACTTACTCTGTAATAAAGTTAAAGTCCCCACAAAGCACTAGGCACCCTTAACATGTCCATTCAATTGTAGTGCACAACCGGTGCAAAAAACCGTCTTCTGTCCGAGTTTAGAAATGTGTTAACTAATGTGCACTATGTAGGGAGTCGGCACCATCTTGCTTGTGGTCAGGAGACTGCTGTTTTAGCTTAAAATAGGGTAGATTTATTGGGTTTTGGTTTTGCACAAATAGCCATAGTTAAAGAAAATGTTTCTTTTTTTTTATGACTGTAGTACCACCTACTTATGATCTGTTGAGCTGGGCATCAATGATGGACAATAAATTCAGAGGACACACATGCCAAATCCTAAACTTTTTACACATTAAAATTGTATTTTACTCCTTGTGACCTATAACTACCAAAAAAATAAACTTAATGAAATCCAAGATATATACATAACAACAATTTTTATTTTATTTTATTTTTTTTACAGTTTTGTTACTACTAGGGTGTTTGTAAATCAGGACAAATAAATAAATACAATTTTTGTCCTGATTTACAAACACCTTATTATTGCCAAAACTGTAAAAGAAAACCATAGTTTTTCCTTTTTTTTTTTTTTTTTTTTTTTGTCTTAAGAAATAAGAATTTATAGATGTGTAATATTAGTCCTTTTTTTTGTACTTTAAAAAACAAACCAACTGTTTATAATATGTGTTAGTGCAATAAATGTGAGATGGTAATTATGGTTGAACACACACACATAGAAAAATAGGCCCTGGGGAGATAGCGCAGCTAAGCGGACAAGGGCACATGTAGGAGTGTGGGGATAGGTGCATGGGATTGGTTGGGAAGAGTGTGTGGGTGGGATTATGTTCTGTGTAAGTTAGTGTGGGGGAGGTCTTACCTCAGTTCCATTTGGGATTCGGGCCAGCAAACAGCTTCCCTCCCGCCCGCCCTATTGGTATATTTCATCACAGCTAGCTACATTTAAGTATATGGAATGAGATGAACAAGTTTTTTTAGGTCTCAACCTCCCCTGCTTCAAAAGGTTAAACATTAGGTTGCTGAGGGGTCGTGCCCATCGAGCGTGGATAAGGTCGGTTGATGGCGGGCATTGGAAATATATGATTTTTATGACGAGGGGGGAGGTGAGACGAAATGGTGATTAGGAACCACTGTATGTTTATTGGCAAGGATGGTTGGGTCACTGTATAACACTATGGGTGGAGTTATATATGTATATATGTTAATTTATGCTTATTTATGTCTAACGTTTTGGTTACAGAAAGAAGAGATTTAATAAATAAAGTTATGGATGTGTTATGCAGTAATTTAGTTTGTGATAAATGCTGTGGCCTGTTCATCCATACTAAGTGGTCTGTCGTTATTGGGGGGATAAATGGGTTTAGATTTGTGCTAGGCTGCATCGCGATTCCCCACTACGTACATACATGCTCACACCCTTTGGTACAAGACAGGCAAACTGAAGTTTAAGGGGTTAAGCACTATAAAGACCTTATGCTTGCATGAAATGTGATGTTCATTTAATGCTGTGCCATACCAACCTGCAGGGCCGGACTGGGAGAAAAATTCGGCCCGGGCATTTTTTATCACAGCGGCCCACTAAGAAGGGAGCGGGGCAGAGAGGTTGTGTTTCGTCATCACCAATGACAAACACGCCCCCTCTCAAAGTGAGCATGTTGGTTCAATGCTCTTCCAGGGCAGACCATGCGCAGAACTCTGCTAAAGAGCTCTAGCATGATAAAAAAAAAAGCCCTGTATTTGTTCTGCACAGTGCAAGCAAATTTAATAACATGCTTGCACTCTGTTTCCTTGCAACCTGTCTCTGGTGTCTCTATAATACCCGGAGACAAAAGGGCCAGGAAAGAGTATTATGCATGTGTTTGGAGCCTGCTTGTGAGATTGCGTGTGGGTAGAGTGAGCCGATTGTGGTGTGCGGTGTCGGTTTTAGTCGTGTTGTGTTTGTGGTGTAATGTGATGCATATATGGCTAGGGGCTGTAGAGAATGTGTGTGTGTATAGGGGATGTAGTAAGTGTGTGCATACAGGCTATAGTGTATGTATATAGGTGACGTAGTGTTTGTAGGGGTTGTAGATAGTGTGTGTTTCGGTGTGTAGTATGTGTTTGTTTACAATGAATCTAGTGTGTTTATAAGTGGTCCAGAGTGTGTATTTTAGGAATGTCGTGTGTGTGTAGATGGTGCAGTGTGTGTGTGTATACAGGAGTCTAGTGTGTTTGAAGGACCCAGAATGTGTAGGAGATCTAGTGTGTGTGTGTGTGTGTGTGTATGTGTATGTATATAATCAGAGTGTATAAAGGGATCTAGTGTGCGTATATGATCCAGAGTTGGGTAAGGGATCTAGTGTGTCTGGAACGTAATGTGTTTAGGAGTGCAGTATGTGTGTGAGGGGTGCTGTAGTATGTGTGTATATGTGTGTGTGTATGTGGGTGTATATATATATATATATATATATATATATATATATATAAATATGTTCGGAAGTATTGTGTGTGTGTGTGTGTGTGTGTGTGTGTTTGGTGTAGTGGGTATCTGTGAGGGATGTAGTGTGTATGTGAAGGGTGCAGTATGTGAGGGATGTAGTGTGACGGGTGTGGGGGTGCTGTGTGTGTGTGACGGGTGTGGGGGTGCTGTGTGTGTGACGGGTGTGAGGGTGCTGTGTGTGATGGGTGTGAGAGTGTTGGGTGTGATGGGTGTGAGAGTGCTGTGTGTGATGGGTGTGAGAGTGCTATGTGTGAATATTAGAAGGGATTGTGTGTGCTTGGGTGGTAGAAAATAAAATTAAGCATGCATTATGTCCCCCCCTCCCTTCTTACCTTTAGCCTGGGAAGGGGGGACCGGTACGCTGGTGAGTGGGAGGGGGGACCGGCACGGTGACATCATCCCTGGTGGTCCAGTGTTGAGTGAACTCAAGCCTGTGGGCTAGAGTTCACTCTCGCGAGATCCGGTCGTTGCGATGGCAACGCGCCGGATCTCGCGAGAGGAACCCAGCGGAGCTGCAAGATAGCGCTCCGCCGTGTCCTCTCCCTCCCGCCCCAGCCGCAGGTTTATTTAAATGGGCCAGTGAGGGAGATCTTTGATCTCCCCACCACCCCTCCATGGATTACAGTGGGGCCGGCGCTCGGATAGCGCCGGCCCTGCATAGACCGGCAGGGGATGTCCTGTGACCTCCCATGCCGGCCTCGGCCCATGGCCACCGCGGCCCACCGGGCATTTGGGAGGGGGGACCGGCACGGTGACATCATCCCTGGTGGTCCAGTGTTGAGTGAACTCTAGCCTGCGGGCTAGAGTTCACTCTCGCAAGATCCGGTCGTTGCGATGGCAACGCGCCGGATCTCGCGAGAGGAACCCAGCGGAGCTGCAAGATAGCGCTCCGCCGTGTCCTCTCCCTCCCGCCCCAGCTGCAGGTTTATTTAAATGGGCCAGTGAGGGAGATCTTTGATCTCCCCACCAGCCCTCCATGAATTACAGTGGGGCCGGCGCTCGGATAGCGCCGGCCCTGCATAGACCGGCAGGGGATGTCCTGTGACCTCCCCTGCTGGCCTCGGCCCATGGCCACCGCGGCCCACCGGGCATTTGCCCGGTGGGCCGATGGCCAGTCCGGGCCTGCTAACCTGCTATTATTAATTATTCAATTTTAAAATGTAACCATCAAAGGAAATCTATAGCATTAAAAATGTTATTTCTAAAACTAGATGTTTATTTACTGTCCCCCCCCCACCTCCATAATAACCGTTAAATTAAGAAAATAAATAAAAATGGGAAAGGATCCTGTAAACTCTATTATAAATAAGCCATGAGACCGTCCTTCTTAGCAGATAATCAATTCTTCTAAGGCGTGAAGTCTTTAATTTCTTACAATGCTTACTTATAGAGAAGGATTGGATAGTGGTACTGTTTTACATAGTCAGAAAAAAAAGGGTCTGGGTTTATAGTTTTTAGTATTCTTTAAAGAAAAGCTTGTTATGACAGTATAAACTATTTTCTGCTAATGGTGGGGTTAACAGTGGGTATTTGCCAGAATGTGTGCGTTTACTGTGTAGGATTTACTCATACTGGCAGTTGTGTTTTAGGTTGTTAATTAGTAATTTTTTCAGGGTTAGGAAATATTCATTATTACTCCTTTCAGGCATGTGTGCTACTTGCTTCACACAGTTTTCATATCTGATTAAATGATTTAGAGCAGTGGTTCCCAACCCAGTCTCATGTACCACCTGACAGTCTGGGATTTAGGGATTACCGAGTTGTGTCTAAGGTGCTTAAAAAAACCAAAAAAAAACACTTTAGACACAACAGGGTGATCCCTAAATCCTGCACTGTACTTGAAGACTGGATTGGGAGCAAATGTTTTAGAGCCAGATGGATTAAGGTTGTCCAGGGATTTAGGGATGGTGCCATATTAAGGCCCACATTCGAGAGCCCTCTGCTCGGTTTCGGTGAGTTGTGTGGGTGGACTGAGTGTTCTCAGTCATTTTAAGAACATATCAAAAAATCATTAAAGTAATACTGCACTCCATTAATTACAAAAAGTATTTAATTAAATAGAAAATTGAAAAAAGTTAAGAGAGAATTAATTTTCTATACAAAATGGGACAAAAACAGGTTCTATGTAATTGCACACAGAGGAAATGACATGATATATTTATAGAAAGATCTATCTTAGAACTATGATACAATATATACAAATTAATTTCAGACCAGAATTAATTTAAAAAAAAAAAGCATCAATTGATCATTTATGCAAGATAATAGTAATCTCTCTCTGTGAAGGATTTCCCTATACCCATTCGGCTATTTTCTCTCCCTGCTATTTAAGTTCACTGGATTGTTCATTTTATTTTATTGGTTCGGTAAAATCTTTTGTTTACTGAACTGAGACCACCCTGGGTAACAATTAGAACATGGAACACTATGTAACCACACGAAAACCGCAAGGTTATTGAATGCTCCTAGGTGGCTGCCCTTTCGTGCATACAAACGCACGTGGTGAGAACAATGGATGGCGGCTGTCTTAACTCCCGAACGCGACCAGCGGGACTTGGTCGTCGAGTGCCTGGAACTGTTTTGGACATGGCACTCACACGAACACCCGGCCCCCATGCAAGTCCCATATGAACTGGTTCCACATACGGTAGAAGAACGGCGTTCGGGAGTTTCAAACAAACGAATGAGAGGAGCATTCTACACGAATCATCTGTACTTTATCCTTAGTGGTTTTTGTGAAAGTCTATCCGAATGGAGACCGGCTCTTACTGCTAATTCTGTGGAACTCTAAGACTCTAAGACTAAGAAAGTACCAAATGGATTTTTGTGAAATTTGGATATGTTACTCACAGCATCCTCAGTTACCCAGGGATATGGTTTTTATATTGATGTGATATGCATAAAGTATAGTTCTAAAACTTGTGAAAATGTTTACTTTTTCTGTCCAGCAAATAATTAAATTTAGCATGTTGCTAAAACTCAATTATCTAGCCTGGCCCAGAGGAGGAGCTTGTACTGTATAAATTGAATGCCTGTTGCTTCCATAAAATGAGTCTTGTTCCAGCATTAAGCTTTGGCTCATGTGTGGATTATTTGGCGATACCAGCGATATTTTTACCCTGTAGATTAATGGCGATATTCGGTCATTTGGGATAAGGGAATATTAGACGGTGATACATATTGATACCATCACACTCTCTAATCTGGTGGATCCACCTAATCATAAGTAGCAATATAATTATGATTACATAGTGAAAAAAAGAAGAGGGAATAAAAAAAATATCTTTGTATGAATCTGTATGTCTGTCTTTCAACATAAAAAAGAGCGAGTATATTAAAAAGAAAAACCGAAAAAGAGGTGGAAAAGAAACAAGAAAAAATGAAAGTCCAATGTACAAAGAGTGTTTGTGCAATCCACTAAATATATTTAAACATTTGTAAACCAAAAATGATAAGGCAAAGTCGTAGAAAAAAAAAGTCCAAAAAAACAATGGTTGGATCTCACCTAATGGTCAATAGTCTGTCCTTGATAAGGAGGTCTCACGGAAATCCTCTCAGAACATGTGCAGTGAATGGCCCACCCTCTGTTTTGTTGAAACATGGGTCTTGTCCTGGGCTGTGCAGAGGATCAGTATTGTCCTGGGCTGCGCGCTTGAGACCTCAATGTCCCTTCGACATTAACTCTTTTTTTTTTTTTTAAATTAAATACTTTTTGCAATTAATTGAGTGCGGTATTACCTTAATGATTTTTTGTTGATATTTATCTTAGAGGCGATACTAGAGGGTGACCTCAATACCTGGACCTTTCACTGTTCAGTGCCGACACCACTATAAATTTTAAGAACATAGATGTAATTCAGGAGATTACAACATATCAGGGCTGGACTGGGACAAAAATTCAGCCTGGGCAGTTAAAGGCAGAGCAGCCCACTAGAAAGGATGTGGCAGAAATGTGTTGCGTTATGCCCTCCCAATTGGTATTAGTGTGATGCCCCTCCAGAGCATTCAGTGATCTCTGGTGGAGAAAACATTCTAGTGACTGGTCTCTGTTGTCTCCAATAGTGGGTACCAGAGAACAAAAGTGAAAAAGGATTGTTAAAGTGTGTTTTGCACGTGTTGGGATGCTCCCTGCAGTGTTACATGTATTTGGATGTTTTTTAGGTGATTGCATGTGTGTAGAGGAGACAGTTTATGCTGTAGAGTGTAAAGGGGTCTGTTTGTGGTGTATAATATGTAGCTAGGGCCTGTAGTGCATAAGTGTGTTTTGGTGATGTATATTATGTGTGTATGTGTGTGTGTTTGTAGGGCCTTTAGAGTGTGTGCGCCTAGTGGTGTATTGTGTTTTCATGTAAGGACTGTATTTTGTGGATCTAGGAGCTGCAGAGGCTGGCATTGTGTGTATGCGAATAGGTGTACACATGTGTGGTAATATTAGGTGATGTAGTATGTGCATAGGGTTACAGTGGGTGCAGAGGAGGTGTATATGGGCATAGTATGAGTGGGGTGTTTATAGGGGATATAGAGTATGCGTAGTGTGTGAGTGCAGTGTATGGAGGTATGAGTGTGTGTAGGTGCAGGGGGTGTAGTGTGTGTATATATAAGGGGTGTATAGTGTGTGTAGTATGTAGGTGCAGTGTGTATATAGGGGGTATATATAGGGTGTAGTGGGTATGCAGTGGGGTATAGTTTATGTATATAAGGGCTGAATAGGTTTAAATAACTTGCTTATTTCATTATTTAAATTAAAATACAAAAAACCTACACATTTATTCTAGGCATGTGCATGGGAAAAATTTTCGGTTCGGCATTCCGAAATTCGGAACTTCGGCAACTCCGGCACTTTGACACTTCGGTAATTTCGGAACTTTGACGCTTCAGAAATTCGGTAATTTCGGAACTTCAGGACCTCAGCACTTCGGCACTTTGGCACTTCGGAAATTAGGTAATTTTGGAACTTCGGGACCTCAGCTATTCGGTAATTTCGGAACTTCGGGACCTCTGCAGTTCGACACTTAGGCACTTCGGGATTTCGAAACTTCTCTTGCAGCCGCTTGGTAGATTACTCCCTAATTCCCATGGTATTAGGGAGTTATCTACCAAAAGGCTGAAAGACCTAAATTGGTCTTTCAGCCAAATTTACTAATGCTAAGTAAAGATTACTTAGTATTAGTAAATTATGCCCCTACTCGCTATACCGTGCATCTCTAGTAAACAGTGAGCAGCCAGTGGCTTCTCACTGTTAATGTTTAAAAAAAAAAAGGGTCCCCCTGATGTGCGAGTGGGGGCTTTTAAACTAAAGGGGGGGCCTGAGCGGCGGGGGGCCCTTAAGTAAAATAATGGGGGGACCTATTGTCCTCCCCCATGGCCCCCACCTCTGAGCTGTGGGTGGGGGCCCTAAATTAGAATGAGGGGGCAGGCCTAATGTCCTCACCCATTGCCCCCACCTATGAGCGGTGGGTGGGGGCCCTAAATTAGAATGAGGGGGCGGACCTAAAAACTAATTAGGGGGGACCTAATGTCCCCACCCCTGAGCGGTGGGTGGGGGTCCTAAATTAGAATGAGGGGGACCTAACGTCCTCCCCTCTGGCCCCCACCCAGAGCGGTGGGTGGGGGCCCTAAAAACTAATTAGGGGGGACCTAATGTCCCCACCCCTGAGTGGTGGTCCTAAATTAGAATGAGGGGGACCTAATGTCCTCCCCACTGGCCCCCACCGCTGAGCGGTGGGTGAGGGCCCTAAATACTAAGTAGGGGGGACCTAATGTCCTCCCCCCTGGCCCCCACCCCTGAGCGGTGGGTGGGGGCCCTAAATTAGAATGAGGGAGGGACGTAATGGGAGGGGGGTAACTAGGGGTACCTGAATATCCGAATTGCCTGAAATTCGTCCAAATTCATATTCGGACCAAAATTAATTGCACATGTCTAATTTATTCCCTTTTCCCCTTATTACCTTGCAGGGGTAGAGGGAGCACGCTGTTGATCATCTCTGGTGATCCAGTGGGCTAGTGATGTGGTCTGTATGTCCACAGGGTACAGACCTTGCCTTTCTTTCGCGAGAGCTGGAGTTTCAGGGCGTTGCTGTGGGTTACCACAGCAATGCTCTGAAAATATCAGAGATCGCGAGAGGGTTGCCCTGAGTGCAGCCTGGAGGTCCTTTGCTCCATAACCAATTTCCTTTCTGGACAATGAGCGAACGGAGCTCTTCAGACCCTCTCCTGGGGCCAATCTTCTAGGCTTGAGCCGGCAGGGGAGATTTTTTGATCTTTCCTGCCAGCCTTGGCCCATGGCCATTGTGCCCCTCTGGGCATTTGCCCGGTTTGCCCGATGGCCAGTCTTGGCCTGCAACATATATTAGAAAAATAGAGCAATCAATCCAATCTAGTTAGTGACTGCATGCCTTTGTCTTCTTGTACCTTTTAGATCACCTGTAACATATGAACATGCTTTCAGTTTAAAACAAATAAAGCAGGACTTTTTAAAAAGAATAAAAATATATAGCCATAATTGTTAGTCTGAAACAATATCAGTGTGGAATGCATGAAGACTCTTGGCATCTAATTGAATGTCAGCGTTTCAGATAGCTGCAAAAAAGACAAATATTGTTGTCCATCTTAGCCTTCAGCCATTCATTTCTATTTCCGTCACACCTGAGAATAGCATTGAGAAAGCATACAGAAAAGAGGTGAAATTAAACAATGTTTCGGTTTCTTTTACTTATTTACAATGTGTGCCCTGGCTGTGCCTGGTTAGAACTGGATTGTAACGTGAATATACATTTTAAATAAAAATTTAAGCAACACATGAAAAAAGTTCAACACAAGCTATAAGGGACTGTTTAGAGTTTTTTTCAATGTTGTAATTTCCAGAAATGGAACAGTTCCCCTTTAAAAAAAAAAAAAGAATCATTTTAGAATAATATCTGTATTCCAACCCCCTCTGGCTGTGGTTAGTCTTGCGCTATTTTGTCCATTAATTCTAAAAATCAGATTGTCTACCCACCTCTTGAAATCTATATGATTTAATCCAAAGTTTAAAACTGCAGTTATCTTGGGGCAGTTTCCATATTGATATATTGATGTATGTCCAGGTAAAGTAAATCTTATGCCGTGTTCCTCTTTCAGGCATGCAATCTGTTATCCTTTTCACTGCATGATTTTAAATAGAATAAATAAAGTACATAACTTCTTGCAAAATATAGACTTCTTTGCTAAATTATTAAAGACCTCTGAATCTTTTTAGAGGTTACCCCTCTAAATCCTTTATGTTCTTGACTAATTTCCCAATTTACCTCATTTGGCCTTTTATACTTGAAAAGAATCATAGTCCACACTGAGCTTTTCCAACTTTTAAAGAATATTATATGTAAAGAAAATATGTATAAATGTACTAAAAATAATGAATGCATAGGGCATGTTGTATTGGGCTATGTACAATGGTTGGTGTGTGCGACTAAATGGTGCGAATGGGTATGCTACTCATCCAAAGTTGTGAGGTAGTCGGTAGCAGAAAGAAACATTTTTTTCATTGGCTACTGAGATCCCATCTCTCCATCCTGCTACTAGCTGCATTTGGTATGCAGGCTTAAGATTGTCATACTTTTAAAAGACCCAAAATAGTATAGCATATAAATGTTTTTATATAAAATTACATTTTCTGCGGTGTGTGTGTGTGTCTGCGTATCTATAATGTGGATTATAATGTGCACAATGCGGACTGTAACCCATCTATTTGAGAATAGCAATAGAACAATATATATGGGAGGTATATATATTTTTCTTCATTCTCTGGTCCTCTAACAAAGGCCTGGTAGTCTCCGTGTTCTGCACAGTTTCTTAGCTGCTCCCATTCCCCAACTTGGGAGTCACAGCCTCATGTGCTCCTATAACAACTGGACTACTATTGCCTTCACTTTCCACATCCTTTCTAGCTCTTATTTCAGTCCTTGGTGTTTGTCTTCTCATGGTAGAGTTATCATATTTTTCCTGAGCTTATAGTCACTGGGTATTGTCACATGCACAAGGACTGCAGTCTTCCTTTCCTTGTCAATCACCACGATGGCCGGTTGGTAGGCCAGTACTTGCTTGTCTGTCTGGATATGGAAGTCCCACAGTATCTTACCCTGTCATTCTCATCGATACTTTTATCTCCCACCTGGACATAGGCAGCTTCAGCCCATATTCTGAGCAGATGTTTCGGTACACAATCCAAGCAACTTAGTTGTGTCTTCCAGTGTATACTGTTCCTGCTAACATCTTGCATCTGGCTACTATATGCTGGATTGTCTGAGTCCTCTTTGCACAGTTTGCACTTTGGGTCTTGCCTGGTGTGGTAGACCCCTGCTTCCATTGATTTGGTGCTGAGTGCCTGTTCATGTGCTGCTAGGATTCTGTAGGGTCAGGAACACAAACATGTATTCCTCACCCTATAGTGTTAAACACACCATCTAGCCCCCATTGTCCCCCTGAATATAGTAAAATCTTACCTTTATTCTAGTATGCTGTTGCTGGATCTGTTCCTGATCTGCCTTTTTGGCTGATCAGAAGTGATCTGACAATGAGACAGTTCAGGGGCAGAGCCAGCACAAGCAAAACATAGCCCTGGCCAATCAGCATCTCCTCATAGAGATGCATTGAATCAATGTATCTCTATGAGGCTCGTTCAGTGCCGCAGGAAGCACCTCTAGGAGCAGTAATCTTAGGAGGCAGAAGTTTAAAATAAACAAAAAAAGAACCATTAAGAAGTTTTTTTTTTTCTGGGAGATGGCATTAAATGGTAGTTATGGTGTTTGCACAATAACCACTTAATATTAAGTGGTTAATGTGCTTTGCATTTTAATGTTAAATTAATACAAATAAATGTAATACTATCTGCAATAACCCAGTTTTAAAATAGCACAGCCTCATCCATTTTTATTAATAAGATATTATGATGTCACTAAAAAGGGAATAAGTGTTGTCATATTGCTCTTAATCTGTAATATAAGTGACTGTTAGAAGTGAAGAAGCCATTGTTCTGAATGAAAACGTGTGTCCGTAGATAAAAAAAATTCTACTGCACGAGATTTTCTGCCCAAGCAATCATAAACTCTAGTTAATTAATGTCTTAATTACTGGGTAAAAAAAGACATTCCTTTTTATTCGATTTTTAAACCAATAATAAATGTTCATTACGCTGCATTATTACCGTCAAAATATACTCTAAAAATACACATCTAGCGTAGACTATTAAAATGTACGTATTTATATCGTATTTATTTCACAGGACTTTGGGAAAGACTCTGTTTTTAGGCTTTCACATACCCCACTACTAACACTTTAGACATAGACATAAATAAAAAAAGAACATTGGCCAACATAGTTGTCTTGGTTGAAGTAAGATTAAAGTCCACCAAGTTTGGCCCTAAAGCCCATTATTTTATGCTGCTGATAAAAACAAAAAAAAACAATGGCAAAAAAGCTTTCAAGCATTTTTAAAAGTTCTTTACAGAATCTGAAAAGACAACCTCTTTAGGTAGAGAATTCCATATCTTCATTATCCTTACGCTTTCCTTTGCTGTAAGTGAAAACACCTTTCTTTCAGTCTCAATGGGTGACCTCTTGACTGATGTATATTCCTGCTAATGAACAGGTTAGCACATAGTACCATACAAATACATACATATGCAAACCTCTATTATATCCCATTTGAGATGCACGTCAGATGAAGCAAACAAATTCACTTTTTCTAGGCTTTCTTTATAGCTATTTATATTCTATCGTCGTCATAAATTTTGTATCTTGCACTTTTCTACCTCTGCAATATCCTTTTTTTAAAACTGTATGTTATGTGGGGTCTTACCAATGATTTCTAAAGTGACAAAATTATATTTTGATGCCATGAATCAATAGTACATGACAGCAATTTATAATTGTAGACCAGCATTGCATATTGAGTTTAGGGATAACATTACATTAGAAGAACTTGGGAACAATTATGGATAAGTGGCTTGTTCCCTATTCCAAAATTTTGAATTTTTGTTTTGTTTGGAATTTTGGACTGTGCATTTATCTGTATTGAATCTCTTCTGCCACTTGCCTGTCCAGTTCCCCAATTTATTCAAAGCTGTCTGTAGATAAGTTATATAATGTTCAAACTGTCCGAAGTCATAACTGTATTATCTTTCCCAATTTTGTGTTGTCTGCAAGCTCTGACAAAATGACTTCCAATGCCCACTTCAAGGTTATATATAAACAGATTAAAAAGAAGTGGACCCATGACAGAAGCTCTGAAGATCTATCCACTTATTCATTTTGTCCAACTTGAAAATGTAAAATTTTCAACTACTATCTGCACTCTATCTATAATCCAATGTTCTCTACAGGAACACAATTTTAAGTCTAAACCAACCAATTAAAGTTTTCATAGTAACCTTTTTTGTTCAACTGTATCAAATGCATTCACAAAATACAAGATGATCACATCCACTGGAAAACCATGATTATTTATAATCATATACTTTGACTAACATCTTCATAAACACAATTAAGTGCTTTTCGCATGACCGTACATTAAAAGCGTGTTGATTCCTACTAATGGTATTATTGTTCTATATTAATTCCTGAATATTATTCCTTAACATCCTGCAAATAATTTCCTAACTGCAGATGTTAAGTTCACTGGTCTATAGATTTCGAGTTGTGCTTTTAACCCCTTAAGGACACATGACATGTGTGACGTGTCATGATTCCCTTTTATTCCAGAAGTTTGGTCCCTAAGGGCTTAAACCCACATTTACTTTTCTCCAATCCTCTGGTACGATTCATAAAATAAAATAATCCTGAAGACTTAAACACAGTTGTATGCATATTTCTACACTAAGCTTCCTGGGTGAATACACATGGGTGAATACTTTCTGGTCTATCAGATAGTCATATTGTCAGGATTACAGAATGATCCAGCACGTAACGTACCAAAGAATAGTCAGGAATAGCCGAGGTCAAGGGATACAGAAAGAGACACATCGATAAGGGAAAGCCAGAAGTCAGGGATGTCAAAAACAATGCCAAAGTCAAATAACTAGAATACCCAGAATCAATAACGCGCTCTCAGACAACCACAAGGGAAACCACGACAGGGCACTGAGCAGGATGAGAACTGGGCTTAAATACCCCTCCTTTAGATCTGATAGGCTGTAACCGGCCTTTGACCCCAAAGGCAGTTACCAGGTTCCCATTTGCATAATTGGTGCTCAGCATTGACCCTTCTGTGGATTTGGTTGCTGCTCGGCACAACTTTTCCTGTGTGGACAGTAAATGCCATTAACCACATTTTTATAAGCGGATGAATACGTGACACATATATAATAAAAGAAAGGGAGAAGGCCCATAGTGCTCTCTATACAAGTAAGTACAGAAGGTAATACGAGAGATACTTAAAATCTGAAGAGCAGACAAATCACTCCATGTGCCAGGCGTGGGTGGAACAATCCCCACCTAGGATTCTTTATATGATGGATCTGGTGCTTCAGATGAAAGAATACATAGAGTGATTTGTCTGCTCTTCAGATTGTAAGTATACATTCTGTACTTATATAGAGAGCACTATGGGCCTTCTCCCTTTCTTTTATTGTATATGACCTACACTGCAACTACCATCAGAAGGATATACTACAAGCGGGGAGTTTAAATAGCACTGCACGCTGTTTTACCTGGAGCTGGTTATAGCTCTCCAATATGTGAGTTGGCACTTTTTATCCTCCAGTGTTGTCTGTAGCTGGATTTATCAACAATATTGCACTATTGGTCCCTTCTGTTTTTGCTCTTTTTTTCATATGCTGCTGATGATTTGAGCTACACCTAAGATGTCACGTGAACACTTGAAGACAAGCATGATCTAAAGACTTTTTATTGCTTACTTCTGGTACCGTTTCACTGTATTGTTATATCAGCTATTTATTTGTTTTATTTGGCGCACCCTGTATTTCTTGTCATGTTTCTCCAGTTTTCTTAAAGGGTTTGAGGGTTACCCTTTCCTTCAGGAGTGCAGCATCCCTTCTCCTTGTTATCAGTTTTGTAGCGCTGTTCCACTCCTTTTCTCTTGTTTGGCTTCTATCAGCTTTATTCACATTAACTTTATTTGATTGCTGTAGCACTTTATCCCGTGTAAACATATCACCTGTTTGCTGTAAGGCTTTTGTAGAAGAATTTGTGGTAATCAAGTAGTATCAGGATTTTTGCACCCATCTCAGATTTTTATAGACCAACACGTTCACTCTTAACCTTTTTGTCATTAAAATACCAAAAATATATATTTTGTTCTTTCATTCAAGAGCCGCACGCGCATTCAGTCAGTCCATAGCAAAGCATTCTCAATGCTTTCCTATGGACGCTGGTGTCTTCTCACTGTGAAAATCACTGTGAGAAGCGCGGAAGCGCCTCTAGCTGCTGTCAAGGAGACAGCCACTAGAGGCTGAACTAGCCCATATGTAAACATAGCAGTTAAACATAGCAGGGTTAATCCTAGATGGACCTGGCACCCAGACCACTTCATTAAGCTGAAGTGGTCTGGGTGCCTATAGTGGTCCTTTTAAGTTATTTCAAAGGACTGTGCATGTTTGTACCCAAGAGGACCGTGCTAACTACTATCACACTATATAAATAATTGGATAAGCTTATCCAAAAATATTAAATAAAGGCCATAATATGGTAAAATAAGTCAATATTATTAGTTATTACAAGATTGTGACACGCATCTATTCTAGTTGGTGCTGTCACTAATTGACATACGAAAGTGTCATTTAACAGGCTCAAAGACATGTTTCCCTTAACTGTCCTACTAGTCCCTCTGGCCCAGTTAATGTCTGGATAATTTAAAATCTTCAGAGATGAACAAATACCTAGGCGTGTATTTTTTCTATAATGAAAGTGCATGTTTTATTTAAAAGATAAACCCAAATAGCAGACATCCATGAATATGTATCTTGTATAGCACAAAACCAGTTTAACACTTTGTTTACACTGTTGCTGTCTCCTCCTACGACCAATCACCAGGTAAAGTGCGCATGCTCAGGGTGAGCTTGTTTTACTGGAAAGTTGTGGTTTCTACAGCCAATTACTGACTGTAAATGGCAACAACTTACTATAACTATTTTGCTTGGTAACTAGCCCTGCCTTTCATAAAGTCAAAGAGTCAAGTTAAGCACGTAATTACAGAATTGATGGTGCAGTGTTTGCTGCACTCACACTCGGCTCAGAGAGAAGCTTAGAGCTGATTTTGAAAAATTGCTTTGGATTATAACACAGCCAGCCCCTCAGGACGGTCAGTCAGGCAGCCAGAACAATTCTATTCTGAAGTAAAAGCAAATCATTTTTAATTTTTTTTTTTTTAAATATCCTGTTTTTTTTTCTGCCCTATTTTCACATTCTGTCTCTTTTCTCCCATGTAGCATGAAACCAAAACAACTATGTTATTGATATTATAAAAGTATCAGTGTGGGCAGCTTTCTGTAACTAATTTTGGCCACAAATAATGTGACCAAGGAAAAAGTGACCTTTTACTTATAATGTAGTACTTTATGACTCATAATACAATTCAGACATAATGGTTGTTTCTGTCCTGCATTTACTCTGAAGGAAACAATATAATAAATAGGGAAACCATGTAGAATACAGAAATGAGTAATATAACGTGCAATGTCACAAAAAGAGTGAAAAATCGGAAAAGCTTGTAAAGAGGTAAAGAGACGTGGAAATTTTTTATTTTTTATTTTTTTTACTGAATGAAAGAGTTTTTTGTTTAAAAAAAATAAAAAAAATGGTGCTATCAGCCTCAAGCTGTTTATTGCAATTGCTAAACCAACCTCAAAGCACATTAAACAAAAAAAAAAACATATTACACACAAATAACCCACACACATAGAAATTAATGCGTACACAATGGTAGAAATACAGGTTTATTCCCTAGTGAGGAATTAAAAATGAACTTCCAATTTGGGCCAAAGTAGCTTGACTAGAAAGCATAGTCAACTTTTTTCTGCTAACAGCACAGATAAGGTAAGGGAGGCCCCTCCGATATAAAAGTTGGGATTTAGTATTTAGATCCTTTTGAGTGCCTGGTCACTAACTTATTCATTCGTTTAGAAAGCAAAGGCTAATGTATGCCTTGAATCATAAATCACGACATACAGCCATTCAACATGCTATTGTTTTAGAATTGTCTAAATGTTGTTAATGACAATTGTGTTTTTTTTTACTTATTTCTTTTTTATTACATTTTACACCAATGGTTACTGTGTTAAAATTAATGATTTAAGATTTACTTTTTAATTGCCACCTGGCATGTTTAATTTAAGCTGGCATCCAGTCAGATGGGCGGGGAGTGGAGGGAGGGTAGGGGAGGGGTTACGTTTGCATAAAGTATTTTCAACTTATAATTTGCATAAATCAATGTTTTAATTACTTATGACATATATTGCACCATATTGGCAAATAAAATGTGGACATATTCATGTCTAACTTTTTTTTGTTTTTTATAGTGAACCATTATATACCTTTATGTCAATATGTATCGTTAGATATTTTTGTTGTAAATTACTGCACAATAGTTGCTTGGAAAAATCTAATTGACAGCCTGTGAGATTGTATGTAAAGATCAAACCCTCTTTGTATCTTGGTAAGAGAGACTGTTGTGTTGATACACAAAGTTACACCTGACGTGCAAAGAAGGCACTGATAAAATGAACAACAGTTAACTTTACTATAAATTAATATACAGCACAAGCCGCAAGTCATAACTGAAAGAGAAAAATCAGAGATTTCAAAGAGCTCAGATATTTTTAACCAGTGTGCCCAAGCCACTTAAGTGTTCCCCAAACACATTGGATTAAAGGTTATAATAGGCCAAATCTAATACTTAGAATGCAGATGGGCTGTTCCTTTATCATATTTGTGACCATTTATAAACCTCCAGTTTTCAATAGTAATCAGCACTTTTACAATAGAAGGCAAAAATACCTCTCTGGCTTTCAATCACAGCGCCAATAAATGCAACATGTGTGCGAAGCTGGAGCATGCCCGCATTCCCCAATTTGGCATGACTGGTTTTTCATAAAACATGTTGATTCCTACTAATAATATTCTTGTTTAAAATGTAATTCCTGAATATCATTCCTCAACAGCCCTTCAAATAATTGCCCAACCACAGATGTTAAGCTCACAGGTCTGTAGGTTTTGGGTTGACACACAACTTCTGATTTTCTTCAGTCCTCTGGTCCGATTCCTGGGGAAAAAAAAAAGAATCCTGAAAGACTGAAAACAGCAATATGGATATTTCTACACTAAACTCACAATGTACTTTTGGGTGAATGCCATCTGTACCTGGGACTTTGTTTAAATAAACTTTAATTTTAAAGAAAATATGCAGTAAAAAATACACTCATGCTTTCTTTGGGGTAAATATACTAAAAGTGTAAGTGTGTGTGTGTGTGTTTTTTTTTTTTAAATAGCAGGATTAAAACTGGGATATCTATCGGGGAATAAATTAAAACAAATAAGTCAGTGTGGCTAGAAGTAAGAATATCTCTGTGAAAGACTTCAACAAAATTTGGCATTTATAAGCTGCTGGTAAATGTAAAAAGGTAGGTATATATTGCTGTCCTATTGAAGTGTGTGCCATAGTTGTAAATATGCATAGTGGAGTCTTTAAAAAAAAAAAATCCATGAAAATTTTAATTCTGAATTGTTCTCTCATCACACATTGGAATTGTAAAAATACGTGATTGTACTTGTTTTAATAACTCAGTAGGTTTTTACTCTTTAACGTTCCATCCTCCCCCTGCATATATTGACTGATTTGGTGCCTAGAGGCAAGAATATGGTGTAGAGGTTGTCTTCTTAAGATTACTTTTAATATTTTTCATCAGTATTATCAGTTTTATAGGTTTTTAGCTATATTTTAACCAAATGCTAATGATGGTCAATATTCTAGATCAATATTTTCTCCTTGCATGGTGTGTGACAAATATAAAGAGAACCCAGTATTGAAAGAGATGTGTGTGGCATGAAGGGTCTATTATGGAATAGTCCATTAGCCTGGAGTGTCCACTATACATGGCAAAACGTGATGAACAAATTATTTATTTGCGGATTATATTAGAAGAGATAAGCTTATCTGTAATTGAAAAGCTTTTTCCCTCCATAGAAATCAATAGGTGAGCTGCTGTTCAATTATATAGCGATAATCTTATCTAAAAGAAGCTAGCCCTGAGTGTAAGCTTTTCTATATATTAAAGAAATTTGCTTTTATCTAGATATGTTTCTCTTTTATAAATGGTCAAACTGCAAAATAAACAATAACAAATTAGCAATCTTCTATTTGTCTTCCTTGGAACATGGTAGAATGATTATGGCCTGTTCTTTAACCTCTGGAACGCTGATGGTAGGTGGATATGTCTAAACATAAATGGTCAGGTTGCAAACAGATTGTAGTAATATTTTATAATTCTATAGCATTTGCAAGTTTGGCACTTTAACTGCTTTGGGAATAATTTTATCCCCATTTTACATATTTGTGGGTTAGCCATCCAAATTGTTGAGATTGTTGCAGAACACGTGAATATTCGTTCTTTTACCCCTTCAGGATCATATGCAAACAGATGGCTATGAATTTGTATTTCATTTAACATGTATGCAGAGTCGGGTCATAAATATTTAGGTTGAAGCAGGTTTTTAGTATAAGCACATCTGCTGTTCTAGTCTTGAATAAAATGATGGACAAAGCAATTGCAAGCAAAGCTAGCTAATATCTATTTCAGCAAGTATAATTGCCTTTTTGAAATTGTTTAATTAAAAAAAGGGTTTGGCTTACAGGTTGCCTTCATATTCAGGGTCAAAACATTAAACTAGAGCCTGAAGGCTCTTTCATGTTCCTAAGGTCCACTCTGTTTTTCCCAGTACTTGCGCTACTTTTCATGGCCTAAGAAAGAAGAATGTGCTGCACCCTACTTGATCTGTTTTAAAAATTTCTGGCCAGAATTTTGGTAGCACACCTGATTTGTAAATGATTCAGATGAACCAAAGGGGTGCAAAAATGGATCAATCAATGTACTGCATAGTAATACATTTTTGGTGCATTCTTCTTACCATTTGGTTCACAGGTCAAGTGAGAAAACGTAGCCAGTAGGGTGAAAACAGGAAGAGCAGTAAATATTTATATATTTTTTTTTTTTCCCCATCCATCATAATTTATTTATTGTATTTTTTTTTTTTTGCGCCATGGACAGAATTCATCCAATTACCCGGTTGATCCAAATTCAGGCGAACTTGCCGTTTAGACCAAAACAAATCTCTAAGTCTTCTGTTTACATTTTGAAGAAGAAAATCTCTGTGTTAGAAAAAAGCAGAAACTTCAAAATTATCTGATTATATGCTACTGGCTTGCTGTCCTGAGATTCTTGGGTCCAAAAATAGTGAATTTGCCAATATTTTAAAAGATGAGAATATTTAATTATATGTTCTGATGTCAAGTGTACAAACAAGACTTTTGTAATTTTATATAAGAGTACAGAGGTCAAGACTGCAGCGAAGAGTTAGTGCTATGTAGAGAATTCTGCTTCATGGAATGCAGTTGTAATGATCTCAAGTCAAGTAAGTGTGTTGTTGTGGAAACTGGATGTCTTTGCAGTCTTTTACATGCACACCTAATGCATAGATAAAAATCACAATGTCCACATTATTCGAAATATAGCACGTATACCATTTTTGTAGTGCGACCTTGGTATGAAAGCAGCAATGCAGGTAAAAGTCACATGTTATGTTTGCATTTATTGTAACTTGCTCAGGATAAAATACATAAATAAAAAATCAGTCAAATAAAAAAATGAATTTTAGAAGGATGAGGATGACATAGAACATTTTACAGCAGCAATAGGAGGCAACTACAGTTAAAGGACCACTCTAGGCACCCAGACCACTTCAGCTTAATGAAGTGGTCTGGGTGCCAGGTCCTTCTAGGGTTAACCCATTTTTTTATAAACATAGCAGTTTCAGAGAAACTGCTATGTTTATGAATGGGTTAAGCCTTCCCCCTAATCCTCTAGTGGCTGTCTCATTGACAGCCACTAGAGGCGCTTGCGTGCTTCTCACTGTGATTTTCACAGTGAGAGCACGCAAGCGTCCATAGGAAAGCATTGTAAATGCTTTCCTATGCGACGGGCTGAATGCGCGCGCAGCTCTTGCCACGCGTGCGCATTCAGCCCAGGAGGAGGATCAGAGGAGGAGAGAAGGAGGAGAGCTCCCCGCCCAGCGCTGGAAAAAGTTAATTTTTTAACCCTTTCCCCCTTCCAGAGCCGGGCGGGAGGGGGTCCCTGAGGGTGGGGGCACCCTCAGGGCACTATAGTGCCAGGAAAACGAGTATGTTTTCCTGGCACTATAGTGGTCCTTTAACCTTACACAAATATACTCTCCTTATGCTTATCATTCAAAAAACTTTTAATATTAATGAGAGAAGAGGAAGGAATAAGTTACCAATGGTCTTCATCATACACCTGATTTACCTGCTCTATATTAACTCAATATATTAGAACATTAGCCTGGCATCTGTAGTAGAGTAGACTGCTGCTATCCTCTGTAGCTCCTAACATTTGCTCCCACCCTTACTATTACACAACTCTATTTGTAGTCACTTGTTATCTAATAAAAAATAAAAGTTTGACATTAGACCCATTCAGTCACTGAATAACACCTATGTTATAAAAATAGACTGGGGTCTCTACAGACTAGAACAATAAAAATAGAAAACAATAGATTGCTTATAGTCCTACATGAACATGTCAAGTTCAGTTGCGTTACAGAATAACCAGTCAATCTTCCACTGGAATGTTTGTCAAGGAATTGAACTCACTGTACTTTGTTTCTTCTTATAAACAAAAACCTATTTTGCTGACTGATAAGAACCCATCGGTCCATCAAGACGTCCTAATATGAGCCGATTAGTTTTTTGGTTTTTTTGCTCATCTTTTTTTAAGACATCCTTCTACACATGCCATACATTTGTTAAATTCCTATGCTAGGTAAGCTTTTATTTCCACTGAAATGGAAATCCACACATTTATATGCCCCTTCTGTAACTCCTGTAAAAATTCAGGATAAAAATAGGATCAGAAATGTAGCTATATACATATAGATACAGATGGTGTAGATAAATATAGAACTAGTTGTCCCAAGTTTGACCATTAAGAAATCTTAGACTGATTTTGCTTATTTCGTCAGGTCAACCCTAAACAAGTCACAAAGCATATTAAATTATTTTCTTGTTTTGCTTTATTTATTTTTGCTATCTTTTATTACTTACATCTAAACACTGAACTTACTGGCATTTCAGTACTGAACTGCACTTATGGGTGGGATCCGTCTGATATGGTCATGGTATGTCATGGTACAAGTGAGCAAATACATGTAAAAGTACATTGCTGCCAGAAATGGAACTCCACGCCAGAAGCATCATTATCCAGCCTAGCACGAGAGTTCCCATTGTGGTGGAACAGTTCTGATTTTTGGGTCCTGTCCCAAACAAGTATAGCACAAATGCACCATAAGATGTGCTCATGATAAACTAGGACCCTAGTTTCCTAAAGGTCTATTCACAGTGGGCTGGCTTAAATGATGTACAGGCATCCTGGTGTGCATTCAACTTTCTCTCTCTCTCTCTTTCTTTCTTTCTCTCTCTTTCTTTCTTTCTCTTTCTTTCTTTCTCTTTCTTTCTTTCTCTTTCTTTCTTTCTCTTTCTTTCTTTCTCTCTTTCTTTCTTTCTCTTTCTTTCTTTCTCTTTCTTTCTCTCTTTCTTTCTCTCTCTCTTTCTTTCTCTCTCGCTTTCTTTCTCTCTCGCTTTCTTTCTCTCTCTCGCTTTCTTTCTCTCTCTCGCTTTCTCTCTCGCTTTCTCTCGCTCGCTTTCTCTCTCGCTCGCTTTCTCTTTCGCTTTCTCTCGCTCGCTTTTTCTCTCTCGCTCGCTTTTTCTCGCTCGCTTTCTCTCTCTCGCTTTCTCTCTCTCGCTTTCTCTCTCTCGCTTTCTCTCTCTCTCGCTTTCTCTCTCTCTCGCTTTTTTTTACTTAGCTGTTGCTCACCTAGAACTGCTGTTCTAACCTATGCCCTGGATCTTTGCCACCCTTTTTGCCCTTAAAGATCCGCATATCCACCACAGCTATGCTCTATTTTGGTGCCTGTCGAGGGCTAGGTCATAGCTGCATCAATACTCTCGACCAGTGTGTTATAGCACTACATAAGTCTGATGGGATCACATCTGTTGGTGTTTCGTTCTTAGGAATATTTGCATTTCTGGGCGTGTGAGCTACCCGGGCATAGTGTATCCCCTTCTAATCTTAAACAGAGAAAACCCCTTAGGGCGAGAGCTTTTTTTGTCTTGGTGACACAGCTAAAGCTAATTCATAAGAGTTATTTATTCAAATTTTATCCATGAGGTTCGCTTCCGTGGGGCATTTATTCGATTTCCAATTAAGCGGGAGACGGGCTCTGGCTGCTAATATTACCTGAGTGACCAGTGATTTTTTTTTCATGCAGAGTCCATTGGGTGGGAAGGTCTAGCCATAGACAAGTCTTGAACCCAGCTGAAAGAGTAATGTCAATGTTGCTAAGTAATTTAGTAACCAGTAACCATAGTAGTTGTATAAGTACACATCCCCACCATTTGTGGAGCATCGTGCCCTTCTGTGTGTGTCATCTCTACTACTTATCTGAGGTATTGGGATGTATTCTGTTAAGCATGTCTTTCATCAGGTACCATTGGTACATTAGTTTCCTATGAGCCTCTATGTGGAAGTAAAATGCATTTTTTTTTCTGTCATATGGTGGCAGTACCATTGGCAGTACCATTGTGTTTTGCTCCTCCCCTGTGGACAAGACCTCTAGCAAGGTAATAATGATCAAAAAGACCTCCCCCTTGCCCTATAAAACACCGTACGGCAAAACCTACCCCAGTTTCCTTGTCCCGAGAGGAGAAGGACAGGACATTCGATGGTGAGACACACGGGTTGTTTGTCTGGGGGACCCGGTCCGAGAGCTGCCCGGGCTTGTAGGCTGAGAGACCATGCTCCTGACCGGTAAGGTTACAGAGCAAGTGGAGTGATAGTCTATTTATGCTGATGGTTCCGGCAATGCTTCCTGGAGGCAGAGTTTGTCCTGAGCAGGCGCACAGCGGTGGAACGCATGCCCGGGTGGTGTTGCGTTCCACCTTAGCTTCCCGGTTGTGCTAAAACGCATGCGCAGACCGGAAGCTCAAAGAGACAGAACAAAAAAAAAAAAACGTGAAAATTTGTAATGCAGGTATATATAGAGAGCTGTGCAGGTACCCACTGACTACATGGATGCAGGTCAGAAGAGGTACGCCGTATCACCTGCCCCCCCACACGGCTTAGAGGTATTTTGAGGTAAGATTAAAGAAATCTTTACTTTAAAATATGCTCTGAAATTTTATAAGGAAATATCAGACATTTTAAAGTCTCCATTTATATTTTCTCCACAGATATGTCTAGCCCAGCTTATCCTGATATGGACAAGGAAAAACTGGCAGCCTCCATGCCTAGAAAGGCTACGGCAAAATCTAAATATCTAGTTTGCAGTGAGTGTGCAACTCCTCTTCCAGACGGATCAAGGAAGAAGGTCTGCATTCAATGTACTGCAAATTCATTGGAAAGAGATAAGCAAAAAGATATGCAATCTTTGCTAACCTGGTTCCAAGAAAATCTGGCCCAGCCCTTGGAGACTATTAAAGAGTCCAAAAAGGTGGAATCCTCTATAAGAGAATCAAGAAAAGAAGATCATCTTCTGCATCTGAGACATCATCCGGTGAATGTTTTTCCTCTATAGATTCAGATGGGTCAGGATCCTCCTCAAGTGAACCAGTGGGGTTTCCTCCGGATGAACTCTGTAAATTCATATAGGAAGTTAACCTAGCGGTCCTACCGGAAGGCCAGGAGAATCATAAAAAAGGGTTTCCTGTTCAACAAACCCTGGTGGATCTAGTATTCAGGGAATGGAGAAACCCTGAGAAATGTGCCTTTATATCCAGACACTTTAAAGATATCTTCAGACTGGCTGGCAAAGTAGTCTGGGAAGATCTCCCTAAAGTAGATGTCCAGGTGGCTCAGATTGCTAAAAAGACCACTATTCCTATAAGGGAAACTTTGGCTTTAAAAAATCCAATGGATAAAAGAGCCGAAACCTCTTGCACGGCCGGATTTCAATGCAAGGCTTTACTGGCAGGAGCAGTGGTGGCCAGAGCAAATGGCATTTGGTTAAACACGGTACAAGATATTTTATCTTCTGACCAAAATAAAGAAACAGGAGGAAAATTCGAGAGGCGATTACCAATCTCCAAAAGATGGAAAGTTGTTCCTTCAGACAGGCCATGGGTGTATTGGGCCTTCTAACTGACGCTTTTCCAGCAGTCAAATGGGCAAGATCAAAGGTCAGACCTCTACAAAGGAACACTCTGACATTCTGGTCAAAAAAAGAGGAAGATTTAGACAGAAGGATCTTGTTATCCCCTCAGGTAAAGACTCAGCTTACTTGGTGGAAAACCTCAGAGTGCCTTTCAGGAGGATTTTCTTGCCATCCAAAAGACTGGATAATAGTCACTATAGACGCTTCAAAGACAGGTTGGGGAGCTCAAATGGGCACCATCATGTTCCAAGGAATATAGTCCGTCAGGGAGGCAAAAGAATCTGCAAACTTCAGGGAATTACTGGCAGTTCTTTACGCTCTACATCACCTCAGGCCTTGGGTACAACAAAAGGCGGTGAAGATTCAATCAGACAATCATACAGTAGTCTCATATATCAATCACCAAGGAGAAACCAATGTACGGAATCTTTACATTCTTTGTGCAGAAATTATGGAGTGGTCACAAAGATATCTGGAAGACATCTCGGCAGTCCACATAAGAGGGAGCGACAATGTAATAGCTGACGATCTAAGCAGAGGGAAGTGGGATCAAAAAGAATGGTCTTTGAACCCGGAAATATTCAGAATCCTGGCAGAAAGATTTGGATTTCCGGAAGTAGACTTGATGGCAAGAGCATCGAACACAAAGGTTTACAGCTTTGCCTCCCTATTCAGAGCAGATCAACCCCAATGAATAGACGCTCTATCGATAGAGTGGAACTTCAGTCTTGCTTACGTGTTTCCACCTCTGCCTTTAATCCCAAAGGTCCTTCTCAAGATAAGAACAGACAAAGCAAAAGTATTGGCAATAATTCCATATTGGCCAAACAGTCTGGTTTTCGGCTTTAAAGAAGATGACCGTTGCTCATTGGGACCTTCCCATATCGAACTTCCTCATTGTGAACAGGACCTGCCCTTGGAAGTTCTGAAAATATTCTGGTTGACGGCTTGACTACTGCAAGGCTAATCCTTCGTAACCAAGGTTTACAAGAAGACAGAATAGCCATCTTACTTTGCTCTACCAGGAAGTCTACGTCGAAGATTTACTTTAGGATTTGGTCTAAGTTTCTCCACTGGTGTAGGGAACACCAGTGCCTTGATTTACATCCATCCCAGTCTCCATTTTTTTACAAGACGGATTTTCAGCTGGTCTGGGGGTTTCCACGCTCAAAGTTCAGATATCGGCCTTAAGTTTTTTTTCTAATTAGGGATTTGGCCTCCAATATTTTCATAGAAGATTTTTTAGGTCCATCAACCTTAAACGTCCTCCTAGGAGATCGGTGTTTCCAGCCTGGGATTTATCCCTGGTCCTACAAGCTCTTTGTGTTCACCCCTTCGAACCTTTGGAAGAAGTCCCATTAAGAATCTTGTCTCTTAAAGTTCTTCACGCTCTGTCCTCCTCGGATGAATTTACTATTTTTCACAAAGACAAGGTTGTTCTTTATCCAAGACCGTCTTTTCTACCTAAAGTTTTGTCTTCAAAGAATATTAATCAGACGATTGTTTTACCTTCATTTTGTAGTGAAGCCTCACCTCCTCAGGAGCTCAAATGGCAGAAATTGGACGTCAGAAGAGCTTTACTTATATACCTTGCCAGAACGAAAGAATTCAGAATTTTGGATCACCTGTTTGCTAAATTTCAACGTCACTTCAAAAGGAATGTGGCTTCCCGCGGCACCTTATCCTTTTGGCTCGTTCAAGCTATAGAATTGGCATACTCTACAGCAGGTCTTCAGGCTCCTGTTGCGCTTAAGGCCCATTCCACCCGAGCTATGGCTACCTCATGGGCAGAAAGAGCACTTGCTTCTCCAGAGGTCATCTGCAAGGCAGCATGCTGGTAGTCTTTTAATACTTTTATCAAGCACTATCGGCTAGACATATTCTCTGCCTCTGAAGCAGCTTTTGGGCGTAAGGTGTTACAAGCTGTCATGGCAGAAGTCCCGCCCGGATGGGGATCTTGCTATATCCCAATGGTACTGCCTCCATATGACAGAAAATACAGAAATATAACTTACCGTAAATTCTTTTTTTCTTAATAAGGTGGATCTACGGCGTTTTATAGGACAAGGGGGAGGGTCTTTGTGATCATTATTATCTTGCTAGATGTCTTGTCCACAGGGGAGGAGCAAAACCCAATGGCACTGCCAATGGTACTGCCACCATATTAAGAAGAAAAGAATTTACGGTAAGTAAAATTTCTGTTTTCCAGCTAATGCATTAACTAATTTGGACCATTTGGTAGGGTTTATTGTCTGACCGCTTATCTTTTCCCACTGGGACATAAATTATGTATTGGGAGTCTGAGTGAGTTGACATTGCTTTGTAACACAGTGAAAGTAGTTTGGGTCTTAATCTTTTTTTCCAACAAGTACGTAAAAGCTACTCTTTCACACCCTGTTCTCTACCCGCATTCTCAACATCTCTGTCCACATAATCTAACAAAACACTTTAATTTGGAGGTACTGAAATACAGACCGGGGGGGATAGGTGGTATATCTGTTGTAGATCTGCGAAGGGTGAGACTTTATCACCTGTCAAAAGCTGGGAGATTTAAGTAATACCTACCTATTTCCAATAGGCCAGTGGGAACCATGGTAAAACTGTGGATAGGGACTGCAAGGGAGCTCATCTATGGAATTTGAGAGGGTTCTGCTGTGTGGCTCATGTCTTGTCCCATGCAAAAATGGCCATTTTTGTAGTGTGAAAGACGGTGTGAGCCTTCCGTCATTTTGAGGGGGGAAACCACAGATATGCTAAAGTTTTTAGGCCATTGTTTTCGTTCCATGTCAACCCATTGCAGGCTTGCTCTGGCTACGTGAAGATTTACTGCCTGTGCCAGCATGGCTGCCAGTCTATAACTAGCCATGTGGGGCATTCTCATTCCACCCATTTTAAACGGTCTATAAAGAGTAGTTTTTGATATTCTTGCCTTTTTGTTTTCCCATATGAAGTTTTCGAGAATGGAATTGTCCTTCTTGCAATAGGTCGGTAGAATGTCTTTGGGTAGCATACGGAATAGATAAAGTAGTTTTGGCAATGACCTCATTTTCAAAGCATTGATTCGCCCTGACCATGAGACCATTGTGTCTCTCCATGCATTTAGTTCTCTGGGAATCGACTCGAGGAGGGGCACATGGTTGAGCTTGTATAAAGACTGTATAGATTTGGCAACTCACACTCACAAATAGTTCACTTACTCCGTCCTCCAGTCAAAGTTGAAAATCTTTTGTGCCTCTGCTCTTTGGTGAGGAGTATTAATAGGCAAAGCTTGTGTCTTAGCTGTATTAAGATTATAATAAGAAATCGAGCAAAAGGTGTCCAAGATGTGCATGAGATTTGGAAAGGATAAGTTTGGTTGGGTAAGTGTTACAAGTATATCATCTGCAAATAATGATAATTTATGTTGGCTCTCATTTATAGTGACTCCGTGAATGTTTGTGTTTTGTCTTATAGTTTGTGCTAGAGGCTCCATACAAAGAATAAAAGGCAAAGGAGACAGAGGACACCCCTACCTTTTCTTGTTGGTGATTGGGAGGGTGAGGATATAAACCCTGTGTTGGTAGTGCAGGCATCTGGTGAGCTGTGTAGGGTCATAATCGCTGTTATGAATGGAGAAGGAAAGCCAAATTTTTCTAAGGCGACTTTCATGTAGAGCCAATTTAGCTTACCAAAGGCTTTTTATGCATCCAAAGCCAGCAACAACCCCTTCTGCTTATTTGTGTTTAGGTACTCTAGGACGTTTGGGAGCAGTCTAGAATTGTCGGAGCCTTGTCGTCCTTGGACAGAGCCTGATTGATTGTAATGGATCAGATTGGGGAGTACGTCTTTAAGTCTAGTCGCCAGAACTTTTGCATAGAGTTTGGTGTCTATGTTTAGCAATAATATTGGGCGAAAGTTGATGCAGATGGTGGGTTTCTTGCCCGGTTTAGGCAGGGTGACAATGTGAGCGTGCATCATCTCATCTGGTAACCTGCTCGTTTAAAAGCCTTAGTTAAACAGACACCAGACGGGGTGTAACCACTGCTTGAAAGGTTTTCTAATGAAGGGAGGAGAGGCCGTCTGGTTCCAGTGACTTATTATTCGGTAGTAATTTAATGAGGTGGGGAACTTCCTCCTTTGAGATTGGCTTGAGCAACTCGTGGATTGCTGAGTTGGGCAGAGTTGACAACTGTACGTTTTGTCAACAAATCATCTATTTGTCTTTTTGTTGGTGGAAATCTCCTTTAGTGTAAGTGTCCTGAGCCATAGGACTGTCTTACACAATCTATAGCTGTATTTTATAGTTATGTGATTCCTGGACATAGGTGTTTCTCACTTTAGGGAACGTCCAGTTTATGTCACTGCTACCTGGAGTACCCTATTACTCATTTTAGCGGTCTAAGTAATGTCACTTTCTCTCTTGCACCCTTTTCATTTTCCCTTGCTATGAACTAAAATGATATCAAATATTTTAAGTAGAGTCTAAATGTTATAACAATGTTTTATTTATTTTATTTTTTTTCAACTTGGTGTGACACATATTTGGTATATACAGGATCTCACAAAAGTGAGTGCACCCCTCACATTTTTGTAAATATTTTATTATATCTTTTCATGTGACAACACTGAATAAATGACTGTCAAGGCCTCCGGCTCATCGCGAGGTGCGGTAGCACTCAACCGGTGCAACTGCGCCGATGAAATGAGACTACCTGCTCTGCGGCAAGTCAGGAACTGCTCTGCAAGGTGCTCCTGGCCGCCAGCCCTTAACCAATATGGCACCGACCACGCAGTCACGGCCATATATAGCATGCCCCCGTGCGTGTGACGTCACTACCTCAACGCACACTCACATTCTGGGGTCAGAGGTCACCCTCTGACCAATCACAGCCAAAGGAGGGATATTTAAATCCCTGAAGTTCCCTGGTTCATTGCCCTGTCGTGGTTTCCGTTCCTGGTTCCCGAGAGTGCGTTTTCTAGTCCTGTCTTTGATATTTTCGGTATTTTGACCTTGGCTATTCCTGACCATTCTGATTTCTGGTTTCCCTGAGTTGGCTTGTTTAACGATATTGTATTTCTGGCTTCCTTGACCTCTGCTATCCCTTGACTATTCTCTGTCTTTAACGTATTAGTCCAGGCATTCTAAGCACCGGTTTACATTCTATCCTTTTCTGTTCTGTCTATGTAGATGTTACATAGTTCTGTGTGCTGGCCCACACTAGCTGTCATGACAATGACACTTTGCTGCAAAGTAAAGTAGTAAGTGTACAGCCTGTATTACAGTGTAAATTTGTTCTCTCCTCAAAATAACTCCACACAGAGCCATTAATGTCTAAAATGTTGGCAACAAAAGTGAGTACACCCCTAAGTGGAAATATCCAAATTGGGCCCAAAGTGTAAATATTTTGTGTGTCCACTATTATTTTCCAGCACTACCTTAACCCTCATGGGCATGGAGTTCACCAGAGCTTCACAGGTTGCCACTGGAGTCCTCTTCCACTCCTCCATGATGACATCACGGAGCTGGTGGATGTTAGAGACCTTGTGCTCCCCCACCTTCCATTTGAGTATGCCCCACAGATGCTCAACAGGGTTTAGGTCTGCAGACATGCTTGGCCAGTCAATCACCTTTACCTTAAGCTTCTTTAGCAAGGCAGTGGTCGTCTTGGAGGTGTGTTTGGGGTCGTTATGTTGGAATACTGCCCTGCGGCCCAGTCTCCGAAGGGAGGGGATCGTGCTCTGCTTCAGTATGTCACAGTATATGTTGGCATTCATGGTTCCCCAGTGCCGGCAGCACTTATGCAGGTCCAGACTATGACACTCCCACCACCATGCTTGACTGTAGGCAAAACACACTTGTCTTTGTACTCCTCACCTGGTTGCCGCCACACACGCTTGACACCATCTAAACCAAATAAGTTTATCTTGGGCTCATCAGACAAAGGACATGGTTCCAGTAACCCATGTCCTTAGCCTACTTGTCTTCAGCAAACTGTTTGCGGGCTTTCTTCATCATCATCTTTAGAAGAGGCTTCCTTCTGGGACCACAGCCATGCAGACCAATTTGATACAGTGTACGGCGTATGGTCTAAACACGGACAGGTTGACCCCCCACCCCTTCAACCTCTGCAGCAATCATATGTCTATCTTCCAAAGACAACCTTTGGATATGATGTTGAGCACATGCACTCAACTTCTTTGGTTGTCCATGGCGAGGCCTGTTCTGAGTGGAACCTGTCCTGTGAAACCACTGTATGGTCTTGCCCACTGTGCTGCAGCTCAGTGTCAGGGTCTTGGCAATCCTCTTATAGCCTAGGCCATCTTTATGTAGCGAAACTATTCTGTTTGTTGTATTCCCTAAACTGTCTGACTGCCTTAGCCCCCAAACTCTCCCACACTATAGTGTCAACCCCACAAGAGGTGCAAAACACACGGAATTAGACGATTACATAGCTGCGGCAATGCGGTGCCAATCTCCAACCACTCTAGGTGTCTGAGCTGGACCAACTCTAGCTGGTGTGTCCATCTGTGGTAGAGGAATGTACCATTGCGCCAGCATGTTCTTCCCCTCTTCTGAGTTGAGGAGCGCCTTTTCCACTCTAATCCAAACAATTAAACGAGTTGGAAAACCCCACTTGTAGGATATTGCTGCCTCCCTGAGTGCTTTGGTGATAAAAGGCCCAAAAGCTCGTCTCTTCACCATCGTAGCCGGTGACAGGTCCATGTATAGCTGGACTCCCGTAAATCTGTCATACCCTGTGTGTCCCAAGCCGCCATCATGAGTCATTGTTTAATGGTGTAAAAATCCACATGTATGATTACGTCCCTTGGTACCGTTGCAGGCAGGTTCCGTGCTTCATCAGCCTATGGATCCTATTCAATTGTAGGTCCTGCTCCGATGCGTCTGGTAGTAAGGCGCAGAAAACCTGGGTGACCTAGTCCCTTAATTCAGGCTGCTTAACGTCTTCAGATATGACACACAAACGGATATTATTTCTGCGGGCTCTATCCTCAAGGTTTCCAGCTGCTGTATCTAGGTTTGCAATGTGGTGTAGGCGTCTGCCATGGTGTTATGCACCTCTATGACCCCCTCCATTTTGTCTTCCAGTTGGGCTGTGCGGTCCCCTATAGCCTGGACATCTCTCTTTATGTCTGCTGCCAATTTCTGGAAGTCAGCCCTCATGGTGTGCTTATGTTCATTTAGCAAGAGCTTGATATCCCCCTCTGTCTGTGAGTTTTGAGGTAGGTGGGATACTGAGGTTATATCACTCGCCTCTGATTCAGATGTCGGCGAGCGTGCCACAACGGTTCCATCTGGCAGATCGACTGTGATAAGGCCAAAATTTGCAGATTTGTAGTTTTTTGTCTTTGTTTTTGAGCAGATTTACTTGCCATTTGCAGATTTGCTTGCCATGTTGGAATGAGGCTTTTTGTATGCAGTCTGAGTGAGCTAATCTCACACGTCTAGCTCCATTCAAGTCGCGGCCATGCACCCCATCACTGTTCACTTTAAAGTGCAGATCATTTTACATCCAGCTGTAAATCACTGGAAATAAAAAAAAAAGTAAAAAAATCTATAGTTCCAAAATTAGCCAGCACTGATCTATGCTGTTCATTTTTTAAAATTAAATATTAATTAGTCTATTTATTTACATTTTTAATAGTTATATAGCAGGGAAAAATAATGTATCATCCATAAAAGTGCAAAATAAAAAATGAAACAAAAAAAACATTCAAAAGAGAAACATGACATTGCCTACACAAACTAGTGTAACTAACTTCTCCCTCCAAAAAGTCCTCGCTATCTATCTATCTAAACATGATATACCCATTGTACACCACTACAGAATTTGCTGGCACTATATAAATAATAAGATAATTGCAATATAGTATATAATTTTATCGCACAATTCATGTCTATAAATAATTGTGAAGCATGGGTACATTATGCACAGTTTACTTTATATAGGCGACAATCTGTCATGATGTATTTATCAAAATTCAGAAAAGCATCAATGAGACTTTAGGTCATGTCTCCATAGGCCTGCATATCTGCAGGTTCTGAAAAACTCTAGGTCTGGAGTTTAAAATTCTGTGACCTTATGTCTGCTGCAAAAAAAAAAAAAAACAAATGTAAAAATTACATTTTGTGATTCAAAAAAAATAATCCTATGCATATTTTTAATGATCAAAAATCCCACCCAGGACAGTTCAATATGGTTTTGAAGACTATGGACTACAGGCTTGGAGACTATGGTGAGGCCCAATAGAAAGCGGTTGTTGTTGTTGGGGGATTCTATTATAAGAGGTGTGGAGCTGGACAATAGTGGTCTTGTGAGATGTCTTCCTGGAGCTGCTGCTCACAGAGAGAGGAGACTTATTTGCAATATTGTTAAGTAAGCAAAGCAGGAAGGGAAATTGGATGTACTTGTCCATCTAGGGACAAATGACTTGGCTTGCAATGAGGTTTCAGAGGTAAAGGAAGATTTTTGTGTTTTTACCAATGATATACGGCAGGTACTCAAAAAGGAACAAATGTTCTCAGTGAGCAGTTCAGAGGTTTTGCTAGGATGTATTTAAACTAGGAGGAGGAAAAGGGGGGCAAAAGGGTGATAAAACATCAATCCAATTGCCCCCCAAAACAAGGACAGAAGGTGCCCGTAGCAATTGTGTTAAAAAAATTATAAGCTTAGAGTCATGTCTACAAATGCTCGCAGTTTAGGGAATAAGATCCATGAACTTGTGGCAATAATGGCAACTGAGAATGTAGATTTAGTTGCTGTTACTGAGACATGGTATAATGAGAAAAATGACTGGGACATAGCAATACCAGGGTACTCTTTTTATATAGAAAAGACAGAGAAGGCAAGAAAAAGGGAACAGTGGTCCTGTATGGGAAGGATAGCATAAAATCTAGCCTAATAAAAGTTAGTAAGGTGAACATAGAGTCCGTTTGGGTTACGTTGGTATTTGGAGATCACACAGTAACTCGTGTAGGTGTGATTTTCAGGCCACCTGGACAAATAGTTAGATAATCTACTAGTTGAAATAGCTAAAATGACAATGAAGGGGGCAGTTATCATTATGGGTGACTTTAATCTTTCTGATGTGAACTGGAAATCCAAAATAGCTGCTTGTGCCAGGAACACACATATTCTAAACTCCCTACTGGGATTGTCTCTAAAACAAATCATTGAGTAGCCAACTCATAAAGAGGCCATACTAGATTTAGTGTTAACAAATCGAGATTTGGTATCAGATATTACTGTAGGTGAAAGTTTAGGATCCAGTTATCATCAGTCAGTGTGGTTTAATATAAAAACAGTGAAGAAGAAGAAGAAAAACTACCACAACAAGAGGACATAGTCTTAAATTAGAGAGGTTTAAAAAAAATATATCAGGAAGTATTCCTTTACTGAGAGGGTAGTGGATGCATGGAAAAGCTTTCCAGCTGAAGTGGTAGAGGTGAACACAGTGAGGGAGTTTAAGCATGCGTGGGATAGGCATAAGGCTATCTTAACTATAAGATAAGACTAGGGACTAATGAAAGTATTTAGAAAATTGGGCAGACTAGATGGGCCGAAGGTTCTTATCTGCCGTCACAGTCTATGTTTCTATGTTTTTTTTTTGTTTTTAGATAAAATAAAATAAATACAATTTTACAGTTTTTATTAATCCTATTTCTCAGTGGCAATTCTAAAATATCCACTTGCCGTCATGGTTGTCAGATAAGTAACAATTTGCAGTTAATTTTTATTGCTAAAAATACTAAACCATACCATAAACTGAAAATATACAACAATAACAAATCAACGAACATAAACGTCGGAAAGCATTCTCGCCATATTAATGGCAATAGGAAATCTAACAGCTTTATAAAAAAGTCTGGATTCTATTTCTCCGTAGCGGCTTCTACCACAGGAGGACTCTTAAAGTTAAGGTCTTCAGCATCGCTGTCTAAATATAGCCATCATTCAACTTAATTTTACTCTTACCATTTCAGCTCAAGCTGTTTAGACTTGACACTTAGTCATTATAAAGAAACTGTTTGGGAGGATATTTTTTTTTCCCTCTGCTGTAAACTCAATTACCTTTTAAATGATTTCAGAGCCGCAGTTAAATGGCCCATAAAGCATGAGAATGAAAATGAGTGCAAACATTTCATTCTGTAATGGCTTGAATGGTAGTCTGCTGGATAGTTGGGAGCTTCAAAAATAACCTCTGACTAATATCCCTGTGGCTACATCAGTGTGCAATGTGCATCCCTGTAGATTCTGAACTCTTTAAAGGCTGGCATGCCATAGAACTCACTAGTTCCACAAATTGACAGCTTATGATTATTCCTTCATTACATGCAAGTGCGCGGCTTGCTATACAGGAAAAAAAATCAGTCTCTGTGGAAATCAAGTGTAAAAATAACTATAGAATGCTTCATCTTATTAGTTAATGGTATTTAGACATCTATTAATGGGTTTCTTTGCAAAACACAATCCTAAAATATCTTTACCTCTGTCACTAAATGAGTCATGTTAAAACTTACCCCCATAGGAAACCACTTTCTTCTTCCGTGCAGTCATACTGTGCCTTTGAATTTCAATATTACATTGCTTGCATTGACATTGTATTTATTTAAGCCAGAAGCACATTCTATTAACTGTGCAAACATTCTCACTAACGTATTGTTACAGTTTGTAGTTGCCAATCTCTGCTGTCTGCTTCATTTCAGTAAAGTAAAAAGCTTATCATCTCAATCAGGATTAGCCATGGCATCAAGCCCTTTACAGCAAGGAAGTGGCACTCTCGGGTTATTTGAAAATCCTGATATTGTCGGCCTTTTTAGGCAAAATAGAGAATAATTGAGTAGTAGCATCCTTCCAATCTAGCTATCTTGGCTATGATGTCAGAATAGACTCTTACAACCAGAGGCACATAAACTGGGAAGCACTAGAGCATATGCTCCCCCTAAATATCTTCTAGATATGGTTGGCTGTCAGCAGGGCCTTTCTGAGTGGTCACATCCACTCTTTCCATAACTGCCAGCATCCAGCTTATTAGAAAAACAATGCCAGGGTTTACAATTTGTTAAGCCTGCTATACAT
>OW240916.1:253307664-253392574 GCA_933207985.1 Pelobates cultripes
TTCAGGATCATATGCAAACAGATGGCTATGAATTTGTATTTAATTTAACATGTATGCAGAGTCGGGTCATAAATATTTAGGTTATGTTGAAGCTGTTTTTAGTATAAGCACATCTGCCGTTCTAGTCTTGAATAAAATGATGGACAAAGCAATTGCAAGCAAAGCTAGCTAATATCTATTTCAGCAAGTATAATTGCTTTTTGAAATTGTTTAATTAAAAAAAGGGTTTGGCTTACAGGTTGCTTTCATATTCAGGGTCAAAACATTACACTAGAGCCTGAAGGCTCTTTCATGTTCCTAAGGTCCACTCTGTTTTTCCCAGTACTTGCGCTGCTTTTCATGGCCTAAGAAAGAAGAATGTGCTGCACCCTACTTGATCTGTTTTAAAAATTTCTGGCCAGAATTTTGGTAGCACACCTGATTTGTAAATGATTCAGATGAACCAAAGGGGTGCAAAAATGGATCAATCAATGTACTGCATAGTAATACATTTTTGGTGCATTCTTCTTACCATTTGGTTCACAGGTCAAGTGAGAAAACGTAGCCAGTAGGGTGAAAACAGGAAGAGCAGTAAATATTTATATATTTTTTTCTTTCTCTCTATTGCTCACTTATCACTTGATCTGTGAATAAAATCACTATTGTGTTACTCTCCGCTAAGTTATCAATCCATTTTTAGTTACATTTTTCATTTTTTTTTTCCCATCCATCATAATTTATTTATTGTATTTTTTTTTTTTGCGCCATGGACAGAATTCGGCCAATTACCCGGTTGATCCAAATTCAGGCGAACTTGCTGTTTAGACCAAAACAAATCTCTAAGTCTTCTGTTTACATTTTGAAGAAAAAAATCTCTGTGTTAGATAAAAGCAGAAACTTCAAAATGATCTGATTATATGCTACTGGCTTGCTGTCCTGAGATTCTTGGGACCAAAAATAATGAATTTGAAGATGAGAATATTTAATTATATGTTCTGATGTCAAGTGTACAAAAAAGACTTTTGTAATTTTATGTAAGAGTACAGAGGTCAAGACTGTAGCGAAGAGTTAGTGCTATGTAGAGAATTCTGCTTCATGGAATGCAGTTGAAATGATCTCAAGTCAAGTAAGTGTGTTCCCTGGGGACTGAGTTGTTGTGGAAACCGAATGTCTTTGCAGTCTTTTACATGCACACCTAATGCATAGATAGAAATCACAATGTCCACATTATTCGAAATATAGCACGTATACCATTTTTGTAGTGCGACCTTGGTATGAAAGCAGCAATGCAGGTAAAAGTCACATGTTATGTTTGCATTTATTGTAACTTGCTCAGGATAAAATACATAAATAAAAAATCAGTCAAATAAAAAAATGAATTTTAGAAGGATGAGGATGACATAGAACATTTACAGCAGCTATAGGAGGCAACTACAGTTAACCTTAGACAAATATACTCTCCTTATGCTTATCATTCAAAAAACGTTTTAATATTAATGAGAGAAGAGGAAGGAATAAGTTACCATGGGTCTTCATCATACACCAGACTTACCTGCTCTATATTAACTCAATATATTAGAACATTAGCCTGGCATCTGTAGTAGAGTAGACTGCTGCTATCCTCTGTAGCTCCTAACATTTGCTCCCACCCTTACTATTACACAACTCTATTTGTAGTCACTTGTTATCTAATAAAAAATAAAAGTTTGACATTAGACCCATTCAGTCACTGAATAACACCTATGTTATAAAAATAGACTGGGGTCTCTACAGACTAGAACAATAAAAATAGAAAACAATAGATTGCTTATAGTCCTACATGAACATGTCAAGTTCAGTTGCGTTACAGAATAACCAGTCAATCTTCCACTGGAATGTTTGTTAAGGAATTGAACTCACTGTACTTTGTTTCTTCTTATAAATAAAAACCTATTTTGCTGACTGATAAGAACCCATCGGTCCATCAAGTCGTCCTAATATGAGCCGATTGTTTTTTGTTTTTTTTGCTCATCTTTTTTTAAGACATCCTTCTACACATGCCATACATTTGTTAAATTCCTATGCTAGGTAAGCTTTTATTTCCACTGAAATGGAAATCCACACATTTATATGCCCCTTCTGTAACTCCTGTAATTCAGGATAAAAATAAGATCAGAAATGTAGCTATATACATATAGATACAGATGGTGTAGATAAATATAGAACTAGTTGTCCCAAGTTTGACCATTAAGAAATCTTAGACTGATTTTGCTTATTTCGTCAGGTCAACCCTAAACAAGTCACAAAGCATATTAAATTATTTTCTTGTTTTGCTTTATTTATTTTTGCTATCTTTTATTACTTACATCTAAACACTGAACTTACTGGCATTTCAGTACTGAACTGCACTTATGGGTGGGATCAGTCTGATATGGTCATGGTATGTCATGGTACAAGTGAGCAAATACATGTAAAAGTACATTGCTGCCAGAAATGGAACTCCACCGCCAGAAGCATCATTATCCAGCCTAGCACGAGAGTTCCCATTGCGGTGGAACAGTTCTGATTTTTGGGTCCTGTCCCAAACAAGTATAGCACAAATGCACCATAAGATGTGCTCATGACCCTTAGGACCCTAGTTTCCTAAAGGTCTATTCACAGTGGGCTGGCTTAAATGATGTACAGGCATCCTGGTGTGCATTCATCTTTCTCTCTTTCTTTCTCTTTCTTTCTTTCTCTTTCTTTCTTTCTTTCTTACTTTCTCTTACTTTCTCTTTTTCTTTCTTTCTTTCTCTCTCGCTTTCTTTCTCTCGCTTTCTTTCTCTCTCTTGCTTTCTTTCTCTCTCGCTTTCTCTCTCTCACTTTCTCTCTCTCGCTTTCTCTTTCGCTTTCTCTCTTTCGCTTTCTCTCTTTCGCTTTCTCTCTTTCGCTTTCTCTCTTAATCTCTTGCTTTCTCTCTTTCTCTCTCTCGCTTTCTCTCTCTCTCTCGCTTGCTCTCTCTCTCTCTCTCGCTTTCTCTCGCTTTCTCTCTCTCGCTCGCTTTCTCTCTCTCTCGCTTTCTCTCTTTCTCTCTCTTTCTCTCTCTCTCTCGCTTTCTCTCTCTTTCTCTCTCTTTCTCTCTCTCGCTTTCTCGCTCTTTCTCATATGCTTATCATCCAGCTCAATGGGGATGACAGTACTTTTACTTAGCTGTTGCTCACCTGAACTGCTGCTCTAACCTATGCCCTGGATCTTTGCCACCCTTTTTGCCCTTAAAGATCCGCATATCCACCACAGCTATGCTCTATTTTGGTGCCTGTCGAGGGCTAGGTCATAGCTGCATCAATACTCTCGACCAGTGTGTTATAGCACTACATAAGTCTGATGGGATCACATCTGTTGGTGTTTCGTTCTTAGGAATATTTGCATTTCTGGGCGTGTGAGCTACCCGGGCATAGTGTATCCCCTTCTAATCTTAAACAGAGAAAACCCCTTAGAGCAAGAGCTTTTTTTGTCTTGGTGACACAGCTAAAGCTAATTCGTAAGCGTTATTTATTCAAATTTTATCCATGAGGTTCGCTTCCGTGGGGCATTTATTCGATTTCCAATTAAGCGGGAGACGGGCTCTGGCTGCTAATATTACCTGAGTGACCAGTGATTTTTTTTCATGCAGAGTCCATTGGGTGGGAAGGTCTAGCCATAGACAAGTCTTGAACCCAGCTGAAAGGGTAATGTCAATGTTGCTAAGTAATTTAGTAACCAGTAACCATAGTAGTTGTATAAGTACACATCCCCACCATTTGTGGAGCATCGTGCCCTTCTGCGTGTGCCATCTCCACTACTTATCTGAGGTATTGGGCAGTATTCTGTTAAGCATGTCTTTCATCAGGTACCATTGGTACATTAGTTTCCTATGTGCCTCTATGTGGAAGTAGAATGCGTTTTTTTTCTGTCATATGGTGGCAGTACCATTGGGTTTTGCTCCTCCCCGTGGACAAGACATCTAGCAAGGTAATAATGATCAAAAAGACCTCCCCCTTGCCCTATAAAATGCCATACGGCAAAACCTACCACAGTTTCCTTGTCCCGAGAGGAGAAGGACAGGACATTCGATGGTGAGACACACGGGTGGTGTTGCGTTCCACCTAAGCTTCCGGTTGTGCTAAAACGCATGCGCAGACCGGAAGCTCAAAGAGACAGAACAAAAAAAAAAACGTGAAAATTTGTAATGCAGGTATATATAGAGAGCTGTGCAGGTACCCACTGACTACATGGATGCAGGTCAGAAAAGGTACGCCGTATCACCTGCCCCCCACACGGCTTAGAGGTATTTTGAGGTAAGATTAAAGAAATCTTTACTTTAAAATATGCTCTGAAATTTTATAAGGCAATATCAGACATTTTAAAGCCTCCATTTATATTTTCTCCACAGATATGTCTAGCCCAGCTTATCCTGATATGGACAAGGAAAAATTGGCAGCCTCCATGCCTAGAAAGGCTACGGCAAAATCTAAATATCTAGTTTGCAGTGAGTGTGCAACTCCTCTTCCAGACGGATCAAGGAAGGTGGTCTGCAGTCAATGTACTGCAAATTCATTGGAAAGAGATAAGCAAAAAGATATGCAATCTTTGCTAACCTGGTTCCAAGAAAATCTGGCCCAGCCCTTGGAGACTATTAAAGAGTCCAAAAAGGTGGAATCCTCTATAAGAGAATCAAGAAAAGAAGATCATCTTTTGCATCTGAGACATCATCCGGGGAATGTTTTTCCTCTGTAGATTCAGATGGGTCAGGATCCTCCTCAAGTGAACCAGTGGGGTTTCCTCCGGATGAACTCTGTAAATTCATAAAAGAAGTTAACCTATCGGTCCTACCGGAAGGCCAGGAGAATCATAAAAAAGGGTTTCCTGTTCTACAAACCCTGGTGGATCTAGTATTCAGGGAATGGAGAAACCCTGAGAAATGTGCCTTTATATTCAGACACTTTAAAGATATCTTCAGACTGGCTGGCGAAGTAGTCTGGGAAGATCTCCCTAAAGTAGATGTCCAGGTGGCTCAGATTGCTAAAAAGACCACTATTCCTATAAGGGAAACTTCGGCTTTAAAAAATCCAATGGATAAAAGAGCCGAAACCTCTTGCACGGCCGGATTTCAATGCAAGGCTTTACTGGCAGGAGCAGTGGTGGCCAGAGCAAATGGCATTTGGTTAAACAAGGTACAAGATATTTTATCTTCTGACCAAAATAAAGAAACAGGAGGAAAATTCGAGAGGCGATTACCAATCTCCAAAAGATGGAAAGTTGTTCCTACAGACAGGCCATGGGTGTATTGGGCCTTCTAACTGACGCTTTTCCAGCAAGATCAAAGGTCAGACCTCTACAAAGGAACATTCTGACATTCTGGTCAAAAAAAGAGGAAGATTTAGACAGAAGGTTCTTGTTATCCCCTCAGGTAAAGACTCAGCTTACTTGGTGGAAAACCTCAGAGTGCCTTTCAGGAGGATTTTCTTGCCATCCAAAAGACTGGATAATAGTCACTATAGACGCTTCAAAGACAGGTTGGGGAGCTCAAATGGTCACCATCATGTTCCAAGGAATATAGTCCGTCTGGGAGGCGAAAGAATCCGCAAACTTCAGGGAATTACTGGCAGTTCTTTACACTCTACAACACCTCAGGCCTTGGGTACAACAAAAGGCGGTGAAGATTAAATCAGACAATCATACAGTAGTCTCATATATCAATCACCAAGGAGAAACCAATGTACGGAATCTTTACATTCTTTGTGCAGAAATTATGGAGTGGTCACAAAGATATCTGGAAGACATCTCGGCAGTCCACATAAGAGGGAGCGACAATGTAATAGCTGACGATCTAAGCAGAGGGAAGTGGGATCAAAAAGAATGGTCTTTGAACCCGGAAATATTCAGAATCCTGGCAGAAAGATTTGGATTTCCGGAAGTAGACTTGATGGCAAGAGCATCGAACACAAAGGTTTACAGCTTTGCCTCCCTATTGAGAGCAGATCAACCCCAATGAATAGACGCTCTATCGATAGAGTGGAACTTCAGTCTTGCTTACGTGTTTCCACCTCTGCCTTTAATCCCAAAGGTCCTTCTCAAGATAAGAACAGACAAAGTGAAAGTATTGGCAATAATTCCATGTTGGCCAAACAGTCTGGTTTTCGGCTTTAAAGAAGATGACCGTTGCTCATTGGGACCTTCCCATATCGAACTTCCTCATTGTGAACAGGACCTGCCCTTGGAAGTTCTGAAAATATTCTGGTTGACGGCTTGACTACTGCAAGGCTAATCCTTCATACCCAAGGTTTACAAGAAGCCAGAATAGCCATCTTACTTTGCTCTACCAGGAAGTCTACGTCTAAGATTTACTTTAGGATTTGGTCTAAGTTTCTCCACTGGTGTAGGGAACACCAGTGCCTTGATTTACATCCATCCCTAGATAACATTCTCCATTTTTTTTACAAGACGGATTTTCAGCTGGTCTGGGGGTTTCCACGCTCAAAGTTCAGATATCGGCCTTAAGTTTTTTTTCTAATTAGGGATTTGGCCTCCAATATTTTCATCAGAAGATTTTTTAGGTCCATCAACCTTAAACGTCCTCCTAGGAAATCGGTGTTTCCAGCCTGGGATTTATCCCTGGTCCTACAAGCTCTTTGTGTTCACCCCTTCGAACCTTTGGAAGAAGTCCCATTAAGAATCTTGTCTCTTAAAGTTCTTCACGCTCTGTCCTCCTCGGATGAATTTACTATTTTTCACAAAGACAAGGTTGTTCTTTATCCAAGACCATCTTTTCTACCTAAAGTTTTGTCTTCAAAGAATATTAATCAGCCGATTGTTTTACCTTCATTTTGTAGTGAAGCCTCACCTCCTCAGGAGCTCAAATGGCAGAAATTGGACGTCAGAAGAGCTTTACTTATATACCTTGCCAGAACGAAACAATTCAGAATTTTGGATCACCTGTTTGCTAAATTTCAACGTCACTTCAAAAGGAATGTGGCTTCCCGCGGCACCTTATCCCTTTGGCTCGTTCAAGCTATAGAATTGGCATACTCTACAGCAGGTCTTCAGGCTCCTGTTGCGCTTAAGGCCCATTCCACCCGAGCTATGGCTACCTCATGGGCAGAAAGGGCACTTGCTTCTCCAGAGGTCATCTGCAAGGCAGCATGCTGGTAGTCTTTTAACACTTTTATCAAGCACTATCAGCTAGACATATTCTCTGCCTCTGAAGCAGCTTTTGGGCGTAAGGTGTTACAAGCTGTCGTGGCAGAAGTCCCGCCCGGATGGGGATCTTGCTATATCCCAATGGTACTGCCTCCATATGACAGAAAATACAGAAATTTTACTTACCGTAAATTCTTTTTTTCTTAATAAGGTGGCTCTACGGCGTTTTATAGGACAAGGGGGAGGGTATTTGTGATCATTATTTTCTTGCTAGATGTCTTGTCCACAGGGGAGGAGCAAAACCCAATGGCACTGCCAATGGTACTGCGACCATATTAAGAAGAAAAGAATTTACAGGAGGGAAAATTTCTGTTTTCCAGCTAATGCATTAACTAATTTGGACCATTTGGTAGGGTTTAGTGTCTGACCGCTTATCTTTTCCCACTGGGACATAAATTATGTATTGGGATTCTGAGTGAGTTGACATTGCTTTGTAACACAATGAAAGTAGTTTGGGTCTTAATCTTTTTTCCAACAAGTACGTAAAAGCTACTCTTTCACACCCTGTTCTCTACCCGCATTCTCAACATCTCTGTCCACATAATCTAACAAAACACTTTAATTTGGAGGTACTGAAATACAGACCGGGGGGGATAGATATATCTGTTGTAGATCTGCGAAGGGTGGGACTTTATCACCTGTCAAAAGCTGGGAGATTTAAGTAATACCTACCTATTTCCAATAGGCCAGTGGGAACCATGGTAAAACTGTGGATAGGGACTGCAATGGAATTTGAGAGGGTTCTGCTGTGTGGCTCATGTCTTGTCCCATGCAAAAATGGCCATTTTTGTAGTGTGAAAGACGGTGTGAGCCTTCTGTCATTTTGAGGGGGGAAACCACAGATATGCTAAAGTTTTTAGGCCATTGTTTTCGTTCCATGTCAACCCATTGCAGGCTTGCTCTGGCTACGTGAAGATTTACTGCCTGTGCCAGCATGGCTGCCAGTCTATAACTAGCCATGTGGGGCATTATCATTCCACCCATTTTAAACGGTCTATAAAGAGTAGTTTTTGATATTCTTGCCTTTTTGTTTTCCCATATGAAGTTTTCGAGAATGGAATTGTCCTTCTTGCAATGGGTCGGTAGAATGTCTTTGGGTAGCATACGGAATAGATAAAGTAGTTTTGGCAATGACCTCATTTTCACAGCATTGATTCGCCCTGACCATGAGACCATTGTGTCTCTCCACGCATTTAGTTCTCTGGGAATCGACTCGAGGAGGGGCACATGGTTGAGCTTGTATAAAGACTGTACAGATTTGGCAACTCACACTCACAAATAGTTCACTTACTCCGTCCTCCAGTCAAAGTTGAAAATCTTTTGTGCCTCTGCTCTTTGGTGAGGAGTATTAATAGGCAAAGCTTGTGTCTTAGCTGTATTAAGATTATAATAAGAAATCAAGCAAAAGGTGTCCAAGATGTGCATGAGATTTGGAAAGGATAAGTTTGGTTGGGTAAGTGTTACAAGTATATCATCTGCAAATAATGATAATTTATGTTGGCTCTCATTTATAGTGACTCCGTGAATGTTTGTGTTTTGTCTTATAGTTTGTGCTAGAGGCTCCATACGAAGAATAAAAGGCAAAGGAGACAGAGGACACCCCTACCTTTTCTTGTTGGTGATTGGGAGGGTGAGGATATAAGCCCTGTGTTGGTAGTGCAGGCATCTGGTGAGCTGTGTAGGGTCATAATCGCTGTTATGAATGGAGAAGGAAAGCCAAATTTTTCTAAGGCGACTTTCATGTAGAGCCAATTTAGCTTACCAAAGGCTTTTTATGCATCCAAAGCCAGCAACAACCCCTTCTGCTTATTTGTGTTTAGGTACTCTAGGACGTTTAGGAGCAGTCTAGAATTGTCGGAGCCTTGTCGTCCTTGGACAGAGCCTGATTGATTGTAATGGATCAGATTGGGGAGTACGTCTTTAAGTCTAGTCGCCAGAACTTTTGCATAGAGTTTGGTGTCTATGTTTAGCAATAATATTGGGTGAAAGTTGATGCAGATGGTGGGTTTCTTGCCCGGTTTAGGCAGGGTGACAATGTGAGCGTGCATCATCTCATTTGGTAACCTGCCCGTTTAAAAGCCTTAGTTAAACAGACACCAGGTGGGGTGTAACCACTGCTTGAAAGGTTTTCTAATGGAGGGAGGAGAGGCCGTCTGGTTCCAGTGACTTATTATTAGGTAGTAATTTAATGAGGTGGGGAACTTCCTCCTTTGAGATTGGCTTGAGCAACTCATGGATTGCTGAGTTGGGCAGAGTTGACAACTGTACGTTTTGTCAACAAATCATCTATTTGTCTTTTCGTTGGTTGAGGCGTCAGGGCATCTTTTTTGAGATTATATAGTTCATGGTAAAAGTGGGCAAATTCCTATTTGATCAGGGTTCACGATCTTTTGGCCTGTTGAGGTATAGATGTAAATTATTTTAGTGGCCATATTTCTCTTTGACTCGCGAAGCTAGTAGCTACCCCACTCTGTTGCCCTGCTCAAAGGGTTTTGACTTGTCATGTAAAAAAAAAAAGTTTGTTTTGGCCACCTCCATTTTATGTAATTGTGTTCTCAATTCTTTAATCTCTTGAGAACATATTTCTAGAAGGTTTTGTTTGTTTATCATATCCAGTTCTGTAAGGCGTTTGGTAATGTTTAGAGCTAGCCTTAGCCCTGCTAGAGTTTTTAATCAGCACTCCTCTTATATATGCTTTGTGAACTAGCCATATGGCTTCTATTGATGTATGTGGACGTGAATTTATATCTAAGTAGGAATCAAGTTCCTTTCTGATATCCTCCAATATTTGAGAATCGGTGAGCAGATGCTCATTAAGACGCCAAGATACTTTTCCTTTAGCTGGGAATTGTTCATTTAGGTGGAGTATAATTGGAGCGTTGTCTGACCATGTTATGAGACCTACAGTTGTTGTAACAATGTTGCTTATTAGAGAGGTGGGTATTAGGAATCTGTCTATTTGGGAGTATGAGTTATGCGCCATTAAATGAAATGTGAAGATTTTTTTTCTTGAGGGTGCGTCAGCCTCCAAGAGTCTATGAAGTTCTGTGTAAAGAGAATCTGATTGTGTCTTGTGATTGTCTTCCTCCCTGTTTCGGTGGAGGGCATCACTGTTTGTTATGAAGATGTATTTAGGTGGGGGTCCAGAAAAAAGTTCATGTACCCTGCTATCCACACCTCCCCTAATCTCCACTTGTCCAGTTTGTGGAATATTTTTGTAATATAGGCTACCTGGTCTGTATGTGGATCTTACAGGTTAATTAGCGTTTATGGAGAATTATTGCAAGCATTGCAATATTTAGAACCTCCTTTGTTTATCCGTATGTTTTGTTTTTTTCTCAACTAATTTGAATGCCACATCTTTACTAATAAGAATCGATACTCCTCTCTTCTTTGTAGAGAAGCAAAAGTGGAAATCAAACGGGTATAGGGAGGAGTTGAACCTAGGCCTTTTACTCCATTGAAAGTGTGTCTCCTGGAAGAATGCAACTTGGGCTTTTGCCTTTTTTGCTTCTGAAAGTGCTCTCATTTGGAGAGTTGAGTCCCTTTGCATCCAATGACAGGAATGTCAGCACCATTTATGCTCTGGTACCTTGGTTCGCTGTCTATTCTGTCTGACCATGCGCCTGTAGTAGTTTTCTATGTCCCCTCCTCTATCCATCTCTGTGTTAGTGTGAGCAACTCCGTCATGTGGTAAATGCCCTATCTGGGACCTTACAATGTGGAACTTTGTTTTCTTATCTTCCCTGGCCTTCCCTCCCCCAACACACATTGGTACAATGCACCTTCTTGGTATTTGTAGTAGATCACTCAAAGAAAAGGAATAGAAGGTAAAATAGGAAAACCAACATAAAAAACACAACATATAAAAAACATGTATACAGTTGCCCAAAAGACATGTGACTAGCACAGGATGGGCAAGTAATAGGAGTGGTGTGTTCCGCATCCTCCACTCTGGCCGAGAAAAAGGCCTGGGGGGTGGTGTGGTGGAAATCTCCTTTAGTGTAAGTGTCCTGAGCCATAGGACTGTCTTACACAATCTATAGCTGTATTTTATAGTTATGTGATTCCTGGACACAGGTGTTTCTCCCTTTAGGGAACGTCCAGTTTATGTCACTGCTACCTGGAGTACCCTATTACTCATTTTAACGGTCTAAGTAATGTCACTTTCTCTCTTGCACCCTTTTCATTTTCCCTTGCTATGAACTAAAATGATATCAAATATTTTTTCAACTTGGTGTGACACATATTTGGTATATACAGTATCTCACAAAAGTGAGTGCACCCCTCACATTTTTGTAAATATTTTATTATATCTTTTCATGTGACAACACTGAATAAATGACTGTCAAGGCCTCCGGCTCATCGCGCCGATGAAATGAGACTACCTGCTCTGCGGCGAGTCAGGAACTGCTCTGCAAGGTGCTCCTGGCCGCCAGCCCTTAACCAATATGGCACCGACCACGCAGTCACGGCCATATATAGCATGCCCCCGTGCGTGTGACGTCACTACCTCGATGCACACTCACATTCTGGGGTCAGAGGTCACCCTCTGACCAATCACAGCCAAAGGAGGGATATTTAAATTTAAGTTCCCTGGTTCATTGCCCTGTTTCCGTTCCTGGTTCCCGAGAGTGCGTTTTCTAGTCCTGTCTTTGATATTATCGGTATTTTGACCTTGGCTATTCCTGACCATTCTGATTTCTGGTTTCCCTGAGTTGGCTTGTTTAACGATATTGTATTTCTGGCTTCCTTGACCTCTGCTATCCCTTGACTATTCTCTGTCTTTAATGTATTAGTCCAGGCATTCTAAGCACCGGTTTACATTCTATCCTTTTCTGTTCTGTCTATGTAGATGTTACATAGTTCTGCGTGCTGGCCCACACTAGCTGTCATGACAATGACACTTTGCTGCAAAGTAAAGTAGTAAGTGTACAGCCTGTATTACAGTGTAAATTTGCTCTCTCCTCAAAATAACTCCATACACAGCCATTAATGTCTAAAATGTTGGCAACAAAAGTGAGTACACCCCTAAGTGGAAATATCCAAATTGGGCCCAAAGTGTCAATATTTTGTGTGGCCACTATTATTTTCCAGCACTACCTTAACCCTCATGGGCATGGAGTTCACCAGAGCTTCACAGGTTGCCACTGGAGTCCTCTTCCACTCCTCCATGATGACATCACGGAGCTGGTGGATGTTAGAGACCTTGTGCTCCCCCACCTTCCATTTGAGTATGCCCCACAGATGCTCAACAAGGTTTAGGTCTGCAGACATGATTGGCCAGTCAATCACCTTTACCTTAAGCTTCTTTAGCAAGGCTGTGGTCGTCTTGGAGGTGTTTGGGGTCGTTATGTTGGAATACTGCCCTGCGGCCCAGTCTCCGAAGGGAGGGGATCGTGCTCTGCTTCAGTATGTCACAGTATATGTTGGCAATCATGGTTCCCCAGTGCCGGCAGCACTCATGCAGACTCAGACCATGACACTCCCACCACTTCCCACCACTTCTTGACTGTAGGCAAAACACACTTGTCTTTGTACTCCTCACCTGGTTGCCGCCACACACGCTTGACACCATCTGAACCAAATAAGTTTATCTAGTAACTAGGTTCCAGTAACCCATGTCCTTAGCCTGCTTGTCTTCAGCAAACTGTTTGCGGGCTTTCTTCATCATCTTTAGAAGAGTCTTCCTTCTGGGACCACAGCCATGCAGACCAATTTGATACAGTGTATGGCGTATGGTCTAAACATGGACAGGTTGACCCCCCACCCCTTCAACCTCTGCAGCAATCATATGTCTATTTTCCAAAGACAACCTTTGGATATGATGTTGAGCACATGCACTCAACTTCTTTGGTTGTCCATGGCGAGGCCTGTTCTGAGTGGAACCTGTCCTGTGAAACCACTGTATGGTCTTGCCCACTGTGCTGCAGCTCAGTGTCAGGGTCTTGGCAATCCTCTTATAGCCTAGGCCATCTTTATGTAGCGAAACTATTCTGTTTGGTGTATTCCCTAAACTGTCTGACTGTATGTACTGGGCGCCCTTAGCCCCCAAACTCTCCCACACTATAGTGTCAACCCCACAAGAGGTGCAAAACACACGGAATTAGACGATTACTTAGCTGCGGCAATGCGGTGCCAATCTGCAACCACTCTAGGTGTCTGAGCTGGACCAACTCTAGCTGGCGTGTCCATCTGTGGTAGAGGAATGTACCATTGCGCCAGCATGTTCTTCCCCTCTTCTGAGTTGAGGAGCGCCTTTTCCACTCTAATCCAAACAATTAAACGAGTTGGAAAACCCCACTTGTAGGATACTGCTGCCTCCCTCAGTGCCTTGGTGATAAAAGGCCCAAAAGCTCGTCTCTTCACCATTGTAGCCGGTGACAGGTCCATGTATAGCTGGACTCCCGTAAATCTGTCATACCCTGTGTGTCCCAAGACGCCATCATGAGTCATTGTTTAATGGTGTAAAAATCCACATGTATGATTACGTCCCTTGGTACCGCTGCAGGCAGGTTCCGTGCTTCATCAGCCTATGGATCCTATTCAATTGTAGGTCCTGCTCCGATGCGTCTGGTAGTAAGGCGCAGAAAACCTGGGTGACCTAGTCCCTTAATTCAGGCTGCTTAACGTCTTCAGATATGACACACAAACGGATATTATTTCTGCGGGCTCTATCCTCAAGGTTTCCAGCTGCTGTATCTAGGTTTGCAATGTGGTGTAGGTGTCTGCCATGGTGTTATGCACCTCTATGACCCCCTCCATTTTGTCTTCCAGTTGGGCTGTGCGGTCCCCTATAGCCTGGACATCTCTCTTTATGTCTCCTGCCAATTTCTGGAAGTCAGCCCTCATGGTGTGCTTATGGTCATTTAGCAAGAGCTTGATATCCCCCTCTGTCTGTGGGTTTTGAGGTAGGTGGGATACTGAGGTTATATCACTCGCCTCTGATTCAGATGCCGGCGAGCTTGCCACAATGGTTCCATCTGGCAGATCGACTGTGATATGGCCAAAATTTGCAGATTTGTAGTTTTTTGTCTTTGTTTTTGAGCAGATTTACTTGCCATTTGCAGATTTGCTTGCCATGTTGGAATCAGGCTTTTTGTATGCAGTCTGACTGAGCTAATCTCACACGTCTAGCTCCATTCGAGTCGTGGCCATGCACCCCATCACTGTTCACTTTAAAGTGCAGATCATTTTACATCCAGCTGTAAATCACTGGAAATAAAAAAAAAAAGTAAAAAAATCTATAGTTCCAAAATTAGCCAGCACTGATCTATGCTGTTCATTTTTTTAAATTAAATATTAATTAGTCTATTTATTTACATTTTTAATAGTTATATAGCAGGGAAAAATAATGTATTATCCATAAAAGTGCAAAATAAAAAAATGAAACAAAAAAAACATTCAAAAGAGAAACATGACATTGCCTACACAAACTAGTGTAACTAACTTCTCCCTCCAAAAAGTCCTCGCTATCTATCTATCTAAACATTATATACCCATTGTACACCACTACAGAATTTGCTGGCACTATATAAATAAGATAATTGCAATATAGTATATAATTTTATCGCACAATTCATGTCTATAAATAATTGTGAAGCATGGGTACATTATGCACAGTTTACTTTATATAGGCGACAATCTGTCATGATGTATTTATCAAAATTCAGAAAAGCATCAATGAGACTTTAGGTCATGTCTCCATAGGCATGCACATCTGCAGGTTATGAAAAACTCTAGGTCTGGAGTTTAAAATTCTGTGACCTTATGTCTGCTGCAAAAAAACAAAAAACAAATGTAAAAATTACATTTTGTGATTCAAAAAAAATAATCCTATGCATATTTTTAATGATCAAAAATCCCACCCAGGACAGTTCAATATGGTTTTGAAGACTATGGGCTACAGGCTTGGAGACTATGGTGAGGCCCAATAGAAAGTGGTTGTTGTTGTTGTTGGGGGGATTCTATTATAAGAGGTGTGGAGCTGGACAATAGTGGTCTTGTGAGATGTCTTCCTGGAGCTGCTGCTCACAGAGAGAGGAGACTTATTTGTAATATTGTTAAGTAAGCAAAGCAGGAAGGGAAATTGGATGTACTTGTCCATCTAGGGACAAATGACTTGGCTTGCAATGAGGTTTCAGAGGTAAAGGAAGATTTTTGTGTTTTTACCAATGATATACAGCAGGTACTGAAGTTCTGCCTGTGCATAACACTCAGAACGATTGGCGGATGCGTGTTAGGAACTTTAACATGTGGCTTGGTTAATGTTGTCGGGAGCAAGGATTTGGCTTTATTCCTCATGGTAGTTCTGTTTGGAATAGGAAAAAACTGTACAAAAAATATGGTTTGCATCTTTCTCAAAAAGGAACAAATGTTCTCAGTGAGCAGTTCAGTGATCATCAGTCAGTGTGGTTTAATATAAAAACAGTGAAGAAGAAGAAGAAAAACTACCACAACAAGAGGACATTAAATTAGAGAGGTTTAAAAAAAAAAAAAAATCAGGAAGTATTCCTTTACTGAGAGGGTAGTGGATGCATGGAAAAGCTTTCCAGCTGAAGTGGTAGAGGTTAACACAGTGAGGGAGTTTAGGCATGCGTGGGATAGGCATAAGGCTATACTAACTATAAGATCAGGCCAGGGACTAATGAAAGTATTTAGAAAATTGGGCAGACTTGATGGGCGAAAGGTTCTTATCTGCCGTCACAGTCTGTTTCTATGTTTTTTTTTTGTTTTAGATAAAATAATTAAAAAAAAATGTTAGTTTTTATTAATCCTATTTCTCAGTGGCAATTCTAAAATATCCACTTGCCGTCATGGTTGTCAGATAAGTAACAATTTGCAGTTAATTTTTATTGCTAAAAATACTAAACCATACCATAAACTGAAAATATACAACAATAACAAATCAACGAACATAAATGTCGGAAAGCATTCTCGCCATATTAATGGCAATAGGAAATCTAACAGCTTTATAAAAAAGTCTGGATTCTATTTCTCCGTAGCGGCTTCTACCACAGGAGGACTCTTAAAGTTAAGGTCTTCAACATCGCTGTCTAAATATAGCCATCATTCAACTTAATTTTACTCTTACCATTTCAGCTCAAGCTGTTTAGACTTGACACTTAGTCATTATAAAGAAACTGTTTGGGAGGATATTTTTTTTTCCTCTGCTGTAAACTCAATTACCTTTTAAATGATTTCAGAGCCGCAGTTAAATGGCCCATAAAGCATGAGAATGAAAATGAGTGCAAACATTTCATTCTGTAATGGCTTGAATGGTAGTCTGCTGGATAGTTGGGAGCTTCAAAAATAACCTCTGACTAATATCCCTGTGGCTACATCAGTGTGCAATGTGCATCCCTGTAGATTCTGAACTCTTTAAAGGCTGGCATGCCATAGAACTCACTAGTTCCACAAATTGACAGCTTATGATTATTCCTTCATTACATGCAAGTTCGCGGCTTGCTATACAGGAAAAAAAATCAGTCTCTGTGGAAATCAAGTGTAAAAATAACTATAGAATGCTTCATCTTATTAGTTAATGGTATTTAGACATCTATTAATGGGTTTCTTTGCAAAACACAATCCTAAAATATCTTTACCTCTGTCACTAAATGAGTCATGTTAAAACTTACCCCCATAGGAAACCACTTTCTTCTTCCGTGCAGTCATACTGTGCCTTTGAATTTCAATATTACATTGCTTGCATTGACATTGTATTTATTTAAGCCAGAAGCACATTCTATTAACTGTGCAAACATTCTCACTAACGTATTGTTACAGTTTGTAGTTGCCAATCTCTGCTGTCTGCTTCATTTCAGTAAAGTAAAAAGCTTATCATCTCAATCAGGATTAGCCATGGCATCAAGCCCTTTACAGCAAGGAAGTGGCACTCTCGGGTTATTTGAAAATCCTGATATTGTCAGTGTTTCATAGGAACTGGCCTTTTTAGGCAAAATAGAGAATAATTGAGTAGTAGCATCCTTCCAATCTAGCTATCTTGGCTATGATGCCACTTTTTTTTTTTTTAAATCAATTACTAGTGTAGCAAAACACTGTCAGAATAAAGGATAGACTCTTACAACCAGAGGCACATAAACTGGGAAGCACTAGAGCATATGCTCCCCCTAAATATCTTCTAGATATGGTTGGCTGTCAGCAGGGCCTTTCTGAGTGGTCACATCCACTCTTTCCATAACTGCCAGCATCCAGCTTATTAGAAAAACAATGCCAGGGTTTACAATTTGTTAAGCCTGTTATACATACAGCGGAAAGAGGGCATTTAATTGAATTGTCAGGCGGGAATCGGAGCATCAGTGTATGCATCGTAGAAGAAGTTACATGCCTAAATGTGTGTAGGTATTTGCCACAGTATGCAGATTTGTAAATGTGTGCATCTGTATTTGTGTGGACGTATATGTCCACCCTTTAGAAGGTTGGTCTTCCACATCATTGTCTTTGATCTACCAGGAAGGACTAGGGACACAACCTAATTTTCAACTACTGGAGAGAAAAAATAAAAAAAATATAAATATATATATATACACACACATATACACACACACATATACACACACACACACACACCATTTAGTGTCCTATTCAGTTTATTGAACAATGAAGGACATTTGTACCTTATGTCCTTGATAATAAATATTTTTGTAGCACTTGGTGTGCACATTTGCAATTGTTTGCGCCGCCCTAACTTTTTTCTATTTTTGTGGATTACTTTACCCTGCTTGGAGCTGCTGAGTTTGGTGTCAGCTGCACAGTAGGAAAAGTTTTTATTTTGATTTTCTCTGGGTATTGCAATAACCCTTACCTCCGCTATTTAATAGTCTGATATGGTAGTGAATTGCTCCAAATGTTCTAGCAGAAGATTGTGATCCATATGTCAAATTTGTTTCTACCCCTTCCATAGGGCTGTGATCCAAAACTGTACTTTTCAACTATTTTACTGGGTCCCAATTTGCTGCAAGAGGTGCATTCGAATCCTTAATCTCCAGAAAATGGTCAGAAAAAAAGTGTACTGCAAAGCCACTGCTTTCCCGAATGTAATGCATTCCTTTAGATACTAGGAAAACCTTTGCTGAAGTCTTGTTTGCAGAATTTATTTTTAGGTTGCATTATTTGACAGTGGGAAAAATAGGTCACTAAGCTCATGCCATGTTAATAATTCCCAATATAAAAAGTGTTTATGAAATCACACCTGCTATAACCCTCTCCCACATATAAAAACTGCGCAGGAACTCAAAATGAATTTTCCCATTAACAGTGAATTGTGGAGTAATGGAGGAGGTGTCCCTTAAAAATATAGCCATAAGGCTAATGTTATTTATTCTCTTCAATGCAGAGACCAACCTCAACAGAACAAATCCACATCAAATCGTTATTAGAAATTATTATTCCAGGAAGCTGAGAGCTTATCAAAAAGAACCACAAAACAAGTCCTAAAACATAATGTTATATGAACTAAAACAATACAAATCAATAATTGATAAATTTAATATATCCAATGAAAAGTTGGAATGCAATCTTATTTGAAAAAAACGTTATTTCTTTAAATTCAAGTATTCGTCATAACATAGTTACATAGTTAAATAGCTGAAAAGAGACTTGCGTCCATCAAGTTCAGCCTACCTCACATTTGTTTTTTGATGTTGATCCAAAAGAGGCAAAAAAAACCCCAGTTTGAAGCACAATTTTGCAACAAGCTAGGAAAAAAAATCATTCTTGACCCCAGAATGGCAGTCAGATTTATCCTTGGATCAAGCAGTTATTACCCTACATTGAAAGATTATATCCTTGAATATTCTGTTCTTGCAAGTATGCATCTAGTAGCCGTTTGAACATCTGTATGGACTCTGATAAAACCACTTCTTCAGGCAGAGAATTCCACATCCTGATTGTTCTTACAGTAAAAAACCTTTCCTTTGCCTTAGACGAAATCTTCTTTCTTCCAGTCTAAACGCATGGCCTCGTGTCCTATGTAAAGTCCGGTTTGTGAATAGATTTCCACACAATGGTTTGTATTGGCCCCGAATATATTTGTATAATGTTATCATATCCCCTCTCAGGCGACGTTTTTCTAAACTAAATAGGTTTAAATTTGTTAACCTTTCTTCATAGCCGATATGTTCCATTCCTTTTATTAATTTTGTAGCCCGCCTCTGCACTTTTTCTAGTGCCATAATATCCTTCTTTAGAACAGGTGCCCAAAATTGCACAGCATATTCAATATGGGGTCTTACCAGTGATTTATAAAGAGGCAAAATGATATTCTCGTCCCGAGAATGAATGCCCTTTTTCATGCATGACAATACCTTACTGGCCTTGGCCACTGCTGATTGACATTGCACATTGTTGCATAGTTTGTTGTCTATAACAATTCCCAAGTCCTTTTCATGTGTTGTTATCCCTAATTCGCTTCCATTAAGGGTATACGTTGCTTGTGTATTCTTTACGCCGAAGTGCATAACTTTGCATTTTTCAACATTAAATTTCATCTGCCATTTGAGTGCCCAGTCCCCCAGTCTATCTAAATCCCTCTGCAGCAAAGTAATATCTTGCTCACATTGTATTGTTTTACAAAGTTTGGTGTCATCTGCAAACACTGAAACATGACTTTCAATGCAGTCTTCAAGATCATTTATAAACATGTTAAATAGAAGGGGTCACAGAACAGACCCCTGAGGGACACCACTTGCCACCTCTGTCCAGCTTGAAAATTTACCATTAATGACAACTCTTTGTACTCTGTTTTTAAGCCAATGTTCTACCAAAGAACAAGCATTTTAATCTAGACAGATTTCCTTGAGTTTGAACACTAATCTATTGTGTGGAACTGTATCAAATGCCTTGGCAAAATCCAAATAGATCACATCCACGGCAACACCCTGATCTATACTTCTACTTACTTCTTCATAGAATGCAATCAAGTTAGTTTGACATGACCTGTGCTTCATAAAACCATGCTGATTTTTGCTGATAACCATGTTCTTCTCAAGGAATTCTTAAATATTATCCCTTAATAACCTTTCAAATATTTTACCAGCCACAGAAGTTAAGTTCACAGGTCTATAATTTCCAGGCAAGGATTTTGAACCCTTTTTGAATATAGGAACCACATCTGCCTTCCTCCAATCCTCCGGAACACTTCCTGAAAGAAAAGAATCTTCCTGAAAGAAAAGTACACGTGGATGGATACCGTCAGGCCCTGGAGCTTTGTTTATATTAACTTTCTTTAGTTGCTGCAGCACCTTGTCTTGAGTTAACCAATTACAATTATTCTGCAAGTTTTTAGTAGCAATCATTTGCACATCTATTGCCATGGGTTCTTCCTTAATATATACGGAGGAGAAATAGTTATTTAAAATTCCTGCCTTTTCCTGGTCTTCATTAATTAACACCCCCGTTTCAGTTTTTAGTGTACCTACACTTTCATTTTGTTTTTTTTTAGAATTTATGTACTTAAAAAATGCTTTGGGGTTGGTTTTGCTCTCTTCAGCTATCATTATTTCATTTTGAAGTTTAGCAAGTCTAATTGCCTTTTTGCACGCATTATTTGCATCCTTATATCTTTTATAAGATGCATCTGATTTGTCCGATTTAAATGCTTTAAATGCCCTTTTCTTAGTTGTAATTTCTTGTTTTACTTCTCTACTAAGCCACATTGGTTTTAATTTGTTTCTTTTATATTTATTTCCCAACGGTACATACTGAGAAATGTAAATTTTTAATATTTGTTGGAAGATGATCCATTTATCCTCAGTGTTCTTTTCACTAAAGAGTTTATGCCAGTCAATATATTGTAAAGCTTTCCTTAACTTATTGAAATTGGCCTTTTTAAAATTATATGTTTTAGTATTCCCCATGTGCTTTTGTTTTTTTGAGTTTATTTCAAAGGACACTATATTGTGATCACTATTTCCCAAGTGCTCACCTACTTGAATGTTGGTCAAAATATCAACGTTGTTGATCTGGGAGGCATTGTTATGCTCTAGGCAATGTTCTGCTGGGAAACCTTGGATCCTGACATTCATGTGGATGTTACTTTGACATATATTACCTACCTAGAGAGTGTTTCAGACCATGTACATGCCTACATGGCAATGTGCCTACATGGCAATGGTGTTCCCTAATGGCAGTGGCCTCCCTAATGGCAGTGGATGTTACTTTGACATATATTACCTACCTAGAGAGTGTTTCAGACCATGTACATGCCTACATGGCAATGTGCCTACATGGCAATGGTGTTCCCTAATGGCAGTGGCCTCCCTAATGGCAGTGGATGTTACTTTGACATATATTACCTACCTAGAGAGTGTTTCAGACCATGTACATGCCTACATGGCAATGTGCCTACATGGCAATGGTGTTCCCTAATGGCAGTGGCCTCCCTAATGGCAGTGGATGTTACTTTGACATATATTACCTACCTAGAGAGTGTTTCAGACCATGTACATGCCTACATGGCAATGTGCCTACATGGCAATGGTGTTCCCTAATGGCAGTGGCCTCCCTAATGGCAGTGGATGTTACTTTGACATATATTACCTACCTAGAGAGTGTTTCAGACCATGTACATGCCTACATGGCAATGTGCCTACATGGCAATGGTGTTCCCTAATGGCAGTGGCCTCCCTAATGGCAGTGGATGTTACTTTGACATATATTACCTACCTAGAGAGTGTTTCAGACCATGTACATGCCTACATGGCAATGTGCCTACATGGCAATGGTGTTCCCTAATGCCAGTGGCCTCCCTAATGGCAGTGGATGTTACTTTGACATATATTACCTACCTAGAGAATGTTTCAGACCATGTACATGCCTACATGGCAATGGTGTTCCCTAATGGCAGTGGCCTCTTTCAGCAGGATCACTCTGCCGAAAATACATACAAGAGGGACTGGTGCTTGAGAGGTGCTGGTATGTTCGAAAGGCAGCTCAACAGCCCTTTTTGGAGTTTCTCTGTTCTGGCCAGATAGAAAATGCTTGCAATAGAAGGTGCACCTTGAAATGTTCTCAGTTGGTGTATGGAACAAGAAGGAAATAGAAGAATGGAGAAACATATGGTGTGTATGTAGTACAATATTTAGAGCTTCCAGTTAGCTCTTCTTGTGTTCCTTCTCCATTATGTATATAGGAGACAACTGAGGTAAAAGGCCAAAAATAGTGCACCCTGTAAAGAAAGTAAGTGCAAATAAGTGGGAAAACTTACTGGTTTAGAGCAAAATAAGGTTTCACTCATTCTATTTAGCTTAGTTGGTACATTCTCCACCAAGGAAAATGACAAATAAAAGCAGGATCGTCTAGTAATCTTGCAAGTATTAGCTTTATTATTCTGATAAAAAAAATAATCATAAAACAAGCAAGAATATTAATATTAATCTGTTTCACCACAAAACTGGGCTTTCTCAAAGTGCTACAGTGACCTGGACACATGCCCCTTATATTTGAAATTTGTTGTCCTATGACATTATCATCACGTAACCCTAAAGGCAATTTCCATATTAACATTTTAAAACACAGTGTAACAGCAGAAGATTAAAAACCTCGTAAAAAACAAATAATGTAGAGAGGTGGAATATCTGAAAATGGGCAGAATTCATTTAAATATATCTAAATTAATTTGATAAGGTGATCAAAGATGGGTCAAAATATGTAAAAAAAAAAATAATAATAAAAAATAGAAGTAATAAGAACGGGGCTAGGGAGGAAACTATCTTAAACTTTAAAATAAGTAAAATACACAAAAGTAAATTAAATGGTTGGGGATACCAAAATGGCACTGATTAGCACGTCACGTGACCTGCATTCAATGATCGATAAAACAGAGTGGCTTCTACTCATGAGTGTGGCTAGGATGGGTGAATACACTAGCTTATTGTATAAAATAAGGGTTCGGAAGCAGGTAGTTCTATGGAATATGCTTCCCCAAAATGGTGTCCTATCGCAGGCCACGTGACCCTAAATAGATAAAGGGAAGAGAAAGGGAACAAAGCGGAATCTGCCAGTATAATCATGGTCTACACTAGTGGGCTCTCCTCTTCAGTTCACTCCACAGATTTTTTTTTATGGGGTTCAAGTCAGGGGGATGGGCATGGCAATGGCAGGACCTTGATTTTGTGGTAAGTAAACCATTTTTGTGTTGCTTTTGAGGCAGTCAAGTATTCATTTAATATCTGTTGATATTTGATACAGTCCATCAAGCCATGTAATCCTTACAGAATAACCAGCTCCTCTCACATAAAAACACCCACAAAACTTTAAAGAGCCACCACCATATTTAACAGTTGTCATGAGGCATTTTTCCATATGGCTACCTCTATGTATGCCACACCCACCTCTTTATTGACAAAAAGCTCTGTTTTGGTTTCATCTGACCATAGAATCCGATTTGAAGTTCCATTAGTGTCTGGCAAACTAAAAATTTTGTGGTGATGTAGGTGATGTCAAATTGTAGTTTTGGAGACCTTTTGACCTCCAGACACAACTAACTTATGGAGTTCTCTAGCTGAGTTCCTTGGAGATTTTTGACACTTAAACCATCCTCTTCACAGTGCATTGAGACAATACAGGGAGTGCAGAATTATTAGGCAAGTTGTATTTTTGAGGATTAATTTTATTATTGAACAACAACCATGTTCTCAATGAACCCAAAAAACTCATTAATATCAAAGCTGAATATTTTTGGAAGTAGTTTTTAGTTTGTTTTTAGTTATAGCTATGTTAGGGGGATATCTGTGTGTGCAGGTGACTATTACTGTGCATAATTATTAGGCAACTTAACAAAAAACAAATATATACCCATTTCAATTATTTATTATTACCAGTGAAACCAATATAACATCTCAACATTCACAAATATACATTTCTGACATTCAAAAACAAAACAAAAACAAATCAGTGACCAATATAGCCACCTTCCTTTGTAAGGACACTCAAAAGCCTGCCATCCATGGATTCTGTCAGTGTTTTGATCTGTTCACCATCAACATTGCGTGCAGCAGCAACCACAGCCTCCCAGACACTGTTCAGAGAGGTGTACTGTTTTCCCTCCTTGTAAATCTCACATTTGATGATGGACCACAGGTTCTCAATGGGGTTCAGATCAGGTGAACAAGGAGGCCATGTCATTAGATTTTCTTCTTTTATACCCTTTCTTGCCAGCCACGCTGTGGAGTACTTGGACGCGTGTGATGGAGCATTGTCCTGCATGAAAATCATGTTTTTCTTGAAGGATGCAGACTTCTTCCTGTACCACTGCTTGAAGAAGGTGTCTTCCAGGAACTGGCAGTAGGACTGGGAGTTGAGCTTGACTCCATCCTCAACCCGAAAAGGCCCCACAAGCTCAGCTTTGATGATACCAGCCCAAACCAGTACTCCACCTCCACCTTGCTGGCGTCTGAGTCGGACTGGAGCTCTCTGCCCTTTACCAATCCAGCCACGGGCCCATCCATCTGGCCCATCAAGACTCACTCTCATTTCATCAGTCCATAAAACCTTAGAAAAATCAGTCTTGAGATATTTCTTGGCCCAGTCTTGACGTTTCAGCTTGTGTGTCTTGTTCAGTGCTGGTCGTCTTTCAGCCTTTCTTACCTTGGCCATGTCTCTGAGTATTGCACACCTTGTGCTTTTGGGCACTCCAGTGATGTTGCAGCTCTGAAATATGGCCAAACTGGTGGCAAGTGGCATCGTGGCAGCTGCACGCTTGACTTTTCTCAGTTCATGGGCAGTTATTTTGCGCCTTGGTTTTTCCACACGCTTCTTGCGACCCTGTTGACTATTTTGAATGAAACGCTTGATTGTTCGATGATCACGCTTCAGAAGCTTTGCAATTTTAAGAGTGCTGCATCCCTCTGCAAGATATCTCACTATTTTTGACTTTTCTGAGCCTGTCAAGTCCTTCTTTGACCCATTTTGCCAAAGGAAAGGAAGTTGCCTAATAATTATGCACACCTGATATAGGGTGTTGATGTCATTAGACCACACCCCTTCTCATTACAGAGATGCACATCACCTAATATGCTTAATTGGTAGTAGGCTTTCGAGCCTATACAGCTTGGAGTAAGACAACATGCATAAAGAGGATGATGTGGTCAAAATACTCATTTGCCTAATAATTCTGCACTCCCTGTAGACATATTTTCTTCCAGGTTGATTTGTAACATCTCCAGTTATCTGAACTTTCTTAATTGTTGCCCTGATGGGGGAAATAGCTATTTTCAATGCTATTGCTATTTTTTTACAGCCACTTCCCGTTTTGTGAAGCTCAAAAACCTTATGCTGCACATCACAGCTATATTCCTTGGTCTTGCCAATTGTGATACAAGACTAAGGGACTTTGGCCAATGTGTTACCTCATATTTATAATAATTGTGTGTGTACAATTATAAGCACACATTTGAATTTATATGAGAAAAATATATTTGAAGTGCATATTGTATGTTCCCATTGATATGTTAACTTTTTTTAATACACCAGGGTGACTAGGAATAGGAAATTGTTCAACCATGACTTCCTGCATCACATAGGTATAAATATGAGGTAACACACTGGCCAAATTCCCTTAGTCATGTATCACAATTGGCAAGACCAAGGAATATAGATGTGCAGCATAAGGTTGTTGAGCTTCACAAAATGGGAAATGTGTATGTGTGTGGGTGTGTGTGTGTGTATCTATATGTATGTATATATATATATATATTATAAATAATGTGTGTGTATACATCCCAAAGGTTTTTGTTTTTTTTTTGTTTTTTTTATAAACCTGTGTCTTGTTTGCAATTGTTTGATATCCATGAGATATTGTAATTAGGTCAGCTAGGGATTTACTAGGCCACCTAGTGGTGGCAGCTTAAAATAAGACTCAATAAGGAGATTAATAGGGTTTTGTTAAATGTAGTATCAAAATCAATAAGAGGTGTTAGTTGCTACTTTTGGCTCTTTGTCACGCATGCCATTTTTATTGAAATACTTGAATGTAAAGTTTTATTTTTTTGGTTTGTTTATTTTTCTTCTATTAACCCCTTAAGACCGGAGGGCGTACTATTACGCCCTATTCTAAGCGGCTCTAAACGCCGCCGGGCGTAATAGTACGCCCTCCGGTCTTTCTGTACTTACCCGGTTGCCAGCGATCCCACGCCGGCGATCGCGGTTCGGGGGACTCCCAGGGAGCCCCCCGCGGCACCTCCGACGTCCTGGAAGCCCCCCGGCCATGTGAGAGTGGGGACCTTGCGAGGACCCCACAATCACATGGCCGGGGGTAGCTGGCTGCAGCATTGCCATCAGGGGGGCTGTCTGTAATGACAGGTTGTCCCCCTGCTGGCTGAAAATAAAATTGAATAAAATAAATAGTGTAAAAAAAATAATAATATATACTTAGATCAAGTATATATCTAAGTATATATATACACATATACATACACACACGTACACCGTCTAGGTGTATTTTACTATTAATATATAGTGTTTGTGACCAAATGGCTACTAAAAAAGACTGGACATACCCCATTTGAAATACCTTGGGTTGTCTACTATTGCAAATGGTATGCCATTATGGGTGTAAATTTCATTCCTGGGCTACTATACAGTCTCAAAGGCAACGTAACCAATCTGGCGAATTTCAATTTCAAATGTAAGGTGCTAAATTTGACCCTGTAACTTCCCAAAACGCCATAAAACCTGTACATAGGGGGTACCGTCTTACACGTGAGACTTTACTGAATACAAATATGTGTATTTTATTGCAGTAAAAGCAAACAGTATTATGACATTGACCGTTAAAATGTCATGTAGAACTAAAAAAATTTTTTTTAAATTGTATTTTCTCCCATTTTTTTCATATTAAATTATGTTTCATAGCTAAATATTTGATATTAAATGAAAGCCCCGTTTCCCCTGAATAAAATAATATATAATAAGGGTGGGTGCATTTACTATGAAAGAGGTGAATTACGGTTGGACAGACATGTAGCGCAAATGCATTTTGTTTTGTTCACAACGTGTACATTTGGCTCCGTCCTTAAGGGGTTAAGATTGCATTCCAACTTTTCTCTGGATACATTGTATTTATCAATCTTTGATTTGAATAGCTTTTGTGAATCAATAAAAGTTCTAAAAAAATACTTTTTTTTTAATTTTGTGGTGCAAGGACTACTTTGTGATTTAGAACTACTTTTAGCTTTTTGTCTGGTTATTTGCAAGATGAAACCTATCTTGGTGGCTGGCTTTCTGTCCAACTGGACTGTGTGTTTCTATCTGTATTACTCCAGGGATACTTTGAAAAGATGTCCATTTTTGTTTAGGTTATTGATATTCATCACAGTGATTAAAAGGAGAGCATAGATGGGCACCTGGGAGTTTCTTAGATGTTTAACTGTTCAAAAAAAAAAACAGGTTTACACATTAAGGTAAGACCTCACCCAGGGACTGCAGACTTAATCAAAATAAAGTTTTTTTGAGAAAAGAGATTCCCTTTAAATTAAAATGACTGTATAGAACCAGGAGGTTTTAGAAAGTAGAGCACTTGCAAAAATACAGTTAGGAAATAAAGAAAATAAGGTTTGGAGATCATATAATTCAAAATAATTTATTGGCACAGTTAATGGATAAAGGTCACTGCTTGATGCATTTGAGAAAGAGCTGTGATAAGCTTTAATAATAACCTTATGATGAAGTCAAACTCAATAATCTAACAGGAAATGCCAATGTTTGCCTGCCAATAAAATATGAAGAATATTAATTACAGAATTCTCTCTTTATATCGTCATTTGTCTGGGCAGAGAGAGAATTTTATCTTGTAACCTGATATGAAAGAAGACTGAAAAAATAAATTTCATGAAAAGAATAATTAACACGTCTTAAAAAGATGATATGGTTGATTTATTAATTTTACTGGTAGCCATAAAAAATTTAAAAAAAATAAAAACCTACATGAAATGATTAGTGGAAGACCGAAGAAAAATACTATGCTGACTACTAACAACTATTTTATTTGGTGATATCCTTGACACAGGCAATGTTTTTTGTTTGGTTTTTTTTTTCTGTGATTCTAAGTAAGTTTAGACAGGGTCAGCAAAAATGATGACAATTGGCAAACTTGAAGTGGATGCCTGCAGATGCCTTTTTCCATTCTGGGGATTCCTGTATCATGAAGCTTACCTGGTAATGTGTAACTGTTGTGAACCTTCCAACCAATGGGCTGTAGGATATTGATTTTATTCCCTTTCTGTTGTACTATTTGTATATTTGAATCCGCTTTTTATTTTTTGTTTATTGCAGTCTCAATGATAAGATTTTATTTTGTTTTGAATGAAAGAAACAGAAGATCTTCAAATAGCAGGTAAGTGTGTGTGTGTGTGTGTGTGTGTGTGTGTGTGTGTGTGTGTGTGTGTGTATATATATATATATATATATATATATATATATATATATATATATATATGTGTGTGTGTGTGTGTTCCTGATGGCCAAGTAGAAGATTTAGAGAACCGTTACAAGTACCTGGGGGTACCACAAACGCATGGCAACCATGAGAAAGAGTCAATGAGGATAGCAACATCCAAGTACCTCCAAAGAGTCAGTCAGGTCCTGAAGTCCCAGCTCAATGGCAAGAACAAGATCCAAGCCATCAACACAAATGCCCTACCGGTCATCAGATACCCAGCTGGAATAATAACCTGACCAAGAGAAGAACTGGTCACCATGGATGTCAAGACCAGGAAACTGCTCACTATGAATCGAGGATTCCACCCGAAATCCAGCACCCAGAGACTGAATACCTGCACAAAGGAAGGAGGTCGGGGCCTGATGAGTGTCAAGGCCACAGTCTTGGATGAAACTCTGAGCATCCACCAATACATCACACAGATGTCTCCCAAAGATGAAGTGCTAAGGGAATACCTGAGACTTCAACAGGTAGAGGATGCAGAAAAAGAGGAGGTTCCTTGGCAAGACAAACCTCTCCATGGGGTGTACCACCGGCAGATAGTGGATGTGGCTCACATGGCAAAATCCTACCAGTGGTTGGAAAAGGCAGAAATGAAAGACCACACTGAGGCACTAATCCTAGCAGCACAGGAACAGGCACTAGATCAATAGAAGCTGGTGTCTAACACACCAGGCAAGACCCAAGGTGCAGACTGTGCAAAGAGGCCTCTGAGACAGTCCAGCAACTAGTAGCCGGATGCAAGATGTTAGCAGGAACAGCATACATGGAGAGACACAACCAAGTTGCTGGGATTGTATATCGAAACATCTGCACAGTATATGGATTGGACCTGCCTAAGTCCAGTTGGGAGATACCGCGAAGGGTAGTTGAGAATGACCGGGCTAAGTTCCTGTGGAACTTCAGGATCCAGATAGACAAGCAAGTGCTGGGCAACCAACCCAACATTGTGGTGGTAGACAATTAACAGAAGACTGCAGTCATGGTGGATGTAGCAATAATCGGTGACTATAACATCAGGAAGAAGCAACATGAGAAGGTGGAGAGATACCAAGGACTGAAAGAAGAACTAGACAGGATGTGGAAAGTGAAGGCAGTAGTAATCCCAGTAGCATTGAAGCCCTTATTCACTGGAATAGATCATTACTATTCTAATTTAGGATACAAAGTATCTTCTCATGCTATTTGGGGGAATGGGAGTCTAATAATTATGTTGGGGTCAAATGAATTAAACCCTACAGGTATTAAGAAAGGGGGTTGGCCATCTCTAGATTGGTCTAGTTATTTTAAAAGGGGGGCTTTTGCTGTTCATTTATGAATTCATTTCACATTCTACCATTAGACTTATGATCGTTTTGGCCTTTTTGTTTTTTCAGTTCCATTTTGTTGAATTAACTACTAGTCCTCTTTGAAAATGGAAAACAGTGACTATAGAAATGCTGTTTTACAGCTTATTCAACTTTCCCATTGAAAATGTCATATCTCTGATATTGTTTTCTTTTTTTCTATTTATTTCTGGAAATCTAGGGTGTTGTTCAAAAGTAAAGTTTCTTACTTCTTCAGTAATGCACACCTTAGTTAATGATGATATAGTAACAAATGGAGTGAGCAAATGAGCAACTTTCACTTCTAGAGAAATCACAGTTCTGCCTTAAAAAAAACAAAAACAAAGGTGACCGTGGGAGAGACTTTTTTTTTTAATCTAGTGTCATTGTCACAAAATCATTTATAGCTTCCCTACAATCCAAGGTCATCAATGGAAATGGGACCATTTAGCTTTCCAACTGTTTTTTTTTGTTGTTTTTTTTTTCTCTTTTCCAGTTTTAAAACCGATAATCAGAGAAGTCCATGAGCTAAATGTCTCCTTTGTAATAAGAAAAATTATATCATGGTTATATATTAAGTTAGGTGCCATAGGTTGATTCACTGTAGTTTTAACAAAGTGTTCTTGTACATTTTGTACACTAACTATGGAACCATTAGAATGGTAAAGATGAAGGGAAGCTGTATGTAAGCCAGTGAGTGAGTATTTTAATTAAAGTGAATTATTTTTAAACAACCCTTTATTTTAAAAGCAATGTTTATGTTTCTCACACAGCTGACTATATATGGCAGATGTACTTCTGTTAAATTTCTGATGTGAAACCTGTCTAACCTTTTGTGCCTGTTTGGTAGGTGCTTTGTACATGGTGCACACTGTTAATTGTTTTGAAAAAAACCAGAAGGTCATTTTGGAAACTTTTGTATTTTGGTAAAAATAATGTTAGTAATTTAAGTATGGAAATAAATGGAAATCGTCTAAGCAAAATAAGTTCTTTATTATAAAATTCATTATAATGTAATATGTATCCTCCGTGTTTATAGAAATGCTAGTGATGATTTTAAGAATGTTTGTTTGTTTTAAAACATAGAAATAAATAGACTTGGAAATTAGTTTCATTTTGAACAGCAATGCATTTTGCGTTTTGAACTAAAATGCGTCCAAATGTATGTCGGTGGAATGATTGTACAAATTCTTGAGCCAAAATCTAGCAAACTCATGAACCAAATGAGCTGTGCAATGACTTAGCATCTGAGTTTAGATTTAGAATTCCAAAAAAATGTGATGATTCACTGGGAAAAAAAGGATTGTTGGCTAGGGGACATCCACTACATATCTATCTATCTATCTATCGATCGTAGTGTGTGTGTGTGTGTGTGTGTGTGTAAGAGGGTGCAGGGAAGCAGTGCCTTATGGGGACCTTCCATTCAAAATAAGAGTGGAGCAATATAGAAAACAAGAGGAGACGTTTTCAACAAATTTAAAAGGCCTAAAACGCTTAAGTGTATTACCTTGGTTTTATCATTTATTTACCCCAAAAATGTAACTTAGCACAATATCTATGTAATTGCAAAATACTACTTAGTCTCTTCAGGTAACGTAATTCTTTACCAGACAAAGGCAGAACTTGAATATTTATTATGAGCAAAAAATAGTCATAGTGCATACAATGTCACAAATATCAGGAGAACCTAAACACGCAGACAGATCACAGACACAAAGATATTGCAATACCAGTCCTTAGAATGGCTGGGCTATGCAAAAGAGAGAGAGAAGTCAGAGTACAAGCCGAGGTCGAGGATCACAAAAAACAGAGTAAACGAGAAACGAGCCCAAGTCAGTAACCAGAGATTAAACCACAATACAAATGCACTAATGGGCTAAGAAAGACCACAACAGGGCACTGAGGCAAGGGGGAGGGGAACTTATATACACACAGGGTGTGTCTGATTAGCTAACTTCCAATTAGTGGTAATTACAATATGTGGGAGGTGTCTTTTCCCTCTCTTGGGATCAGTGAGGTCATCACTGTGTGCCGGGTCACATGACCGGGTCTGACACACATATAAGGAAGCTGCTTTGGAGTGTGCAGCGTCAGAAATACTGTCAGGTTGGGGAGGGGCATCAAGGACCGCTGCAAGCTGTGGACAGGAACCGGAAGACACCGCTTGCGGTGATGTGGTAAGCAAGGACGCCGCGAGCGGTGCAGGGGACCTGACATACAAAAATATAGCTGACAATCAAATTAGTTACACCAACAACAGATAAAAACAATAGGGATAAAATAACAGAAGTCCTAATCACTTACTCAAGTTTTCAAAGTAAAACTTCTGCCCCAGGGGGTCTCTGGTAAGAAAGATGGTGACTCACTTAGTATTAGATTCTGGCCCCTCAAGCAAGTACAATGCACACGTCCGTATCAGAGATATACCCTGTGGATTATCAAGCCTCGCCCAGAGGTGGAGACAAGGCATACCTGTAGTAACTATAAGTGACCACCCCCTTGTATTTCAGACCAACCTCAATCCAAATGGAAACATTTGATTCTATCTCCTCTTATGTACTTGCCACAGAAATAATATTTGCATCTAGTAATTGGTTACCATTTCTCCATTCCATAGATATGTCACACTTCTTACTTGTGACCCAATATAGCGGACATCCCAATCTCTTCCCATATGGTTAAGTTATGCAAATCATGTTTGGGCTTGATTAGAAGATTGTGCTGGTCACATTCCAAATATAACAAAAATTGTTATTCTGTGGGTAAATACTAATGTTTCTTTCTTTTGGATATGATACGGGAACACAAGGCTTGTTTTTTCTCTCTTCGTAAAAGCTAATGATCATTGACATATCAAAAAAATCCACTCCTCTATTAAAAAAGCAGAGGACATATGGCTGAAGTCAGCTAGTTTTACATTGGAGCTAGACTTCCAGGCCACTTATGTGTGACTTCTCACACCTTACAGAACTTTTGATTAATCAAAGAATCAATGCATATGGTAAACCATCTGCTCCCTCTACAAACCTTTGCAATTCACACTACCTCTTCTGTCATCTGATCCTTACCAAGTGGTCAATTCATATATGCATTACACAAATAACATTAATATTCTATTGTGCAACAATGAATTATGCACCCTTGGTGTGACAGAGACCAACTAGGAGAGAATTACAGTAATCCATGTGAGAGATTACCAGAGCATGAACAAGCTCCTTGGCAGCATCTTGCATGAGAAAGGGGCAGATGCGGGCGATATTTTAAAGGTGGAATCGACAGGTTTTAGCAACATACTGGATATGTGGTGCAAAGGTGAGACCAGGATCAAAGATAACACCAAGACAACTAGCTTGCAAGGATAGACTGATGCAAGCACCATCAACTTGCAGGGAAAGCAAAGGAGAAGGATCAGCATTATGGGGGTGGGGAGATGAAAAGCTCAGTTTTAGAGAGATTGAGTTTCAGAAAGTGGGAGGACATCCAATCAGAGATTGAAGAAAGGCAAACAGTGACACATTGCCTGGACCTCAGGGGGAGAGATCAGAGGAGGAGACATATATCTGGGTTTTGTCGGCATACAGATGGTAGCAGAATCCAAAGGAGTTAATGAGTTTGCCAAGAGAGACCGTATAAAGAGAGAACAGAAGGGGACCAAGAACAGGTCCTTGGGGGCTCCAACTGAGACAGGGAGAGAGGAGGAGGTGTCATTGCAAAAGGGGACACTGAATGAACATTCAGTCACAGAGACCGAGGGATTGAAGAGGTTGGAGAAGGAGGACATGGTCAACAGTGTCAAAGGTAGCATAGAGGTCAAGAAGAATTAGTATTAGTAAGAATTAGTGGCCTTTGGATTTAGCTGTGATTAGGTCATTTGTAACTTTAGTAAGAACAGTCTCAATTGATGCGAAGCCACCTCCTGTTCTGTAGCTGAGGAGAAGGCCTGTAGGGTAGGGAAGGTACAGTCCATGTGTGGTTGTGAGAGAGAGGAGCAAAGGGGGGAGAATTCTTTCCTTAACTGTTACATTTTGTCTGTAAAGTAGCATGCAAGGCCAGCCTCTCTCAGTTCACCATGGCACCACTGCTTGCTGCGCTGTCCTCCCCAAAAGAGACAGAAAGAGAACACAAGAGAGTGACCTCCTTGGCTGTTGTCCTTTTAAAGACTGATTCAAGCAGGTTAACTACATGTCCCAGAATCCATTTTCCTTCCCAAAAGTGGCCTGGACTTCTTTTAGAGACAGGATGGCTTGGGAAAACACATACTTCCATGGATACACCTAGATGTTAATTACTCCAGGTCTCTTGATCTCTGATCTCCTGATATGTATGGAAAACTGATTGGCAGAAGAACTGCTGGAGGGATGTAAGCTATTGTTGCTTTAGCTGGGTGGTGTAAAATGCAACTGAAAGCTTTGATCATTATCGCACTGTTATCAAGTATATGACCCCAAGTTGTAAAACCAGTCACATACACTGAATGCATTATACAATATTGCAGTTTTGCATACAAAGGTTTTGGAATCAAGTGGTAAGAAAATGTGCCTATTCTGTGTACTGTAAAATATATACATAACACTTATAGGATGTTTATATTTTGCAGTACACGGATTGTACCATTTTCAAATGCCTTTTGGTTCATGCGACTATTTTCAAGTACTTTTTTTCGTTGTTTTCCAAGTCTTCTTTTTTTCCGCTATTGAAAATGCCATATTGCGGAAATTCTTATTTTCAGATGAATGGTTTTGGTCGAAACCGTTATTTAAATTTTTTTAATAAAAAAATGCTTTTAATTTTGCTGTACAGTAACTTTTTTCATTTTTTTGAATCACTATCGCCGTCGTTATTAGTATGGCATGTGATTTCAGCATTGGACCTCCACAACTATAAATACCATATCAACTGTCTCCTCATTATCATGTTAGCCTGATTCCATTGGCTGTCTCTCTAAATCTATGCATTATATTAGAACAGGGATAGTCAAGACTGACAATCTATTATTCCTTGTGCATTGAATTCTTCGCAGCAATGCACGTCTGGACAGTCATTTTTAAATCAAATGATGGGTATGGGTGTTGTATGATACTTCAATGAAACATTTATTGAGTTTTCAAATAAAACAAGGCTGCAGTAGAGAAAATGGGAATACACTAATACCTCGGGGGTATAAGCATCATATAATATTGCTAATATACAATCGGGTTGCATCTAGCAAACTTTACCATATGGTCAAGGTGCGCTTTGAGGACGTCTATAGATGTCTAGGAGCAATGTCCAAATGGGATTGAGGTAAACCTCTGAATCCACCCTGTAATCAGCAGTTAGTTTATTCATTGTTCTTGTTCTAGCTTAATAATGGGAAATTGCTAAATGTGAATGTTTCACCAACATAAAAATAGTATACATATTTCTATATCCTATACTATGTTAATTTTATTTTGGCTATACAATGTATATAGATATCCATAGGCATGCACAGTACAGTAGAATGTGCACCCAGATAAAAATTCTAAACATTCCTTAAAAATACTATTTGAACAAATTACAAAAATTGAGACAGTCAGGGTCTTTATCAATATTTATTATTATTATTATGAAGAGCTAACCCAAACTCTTGACTCACTGCACATAAAAAGCTAAGCAGGGTGACAAAATGACAATTTGCCAGTACATTATGGTGGCCTGTGCATGCTAATTGCTATATTTTATTTTCATTTGGGGTAAACGCTGATTTTTGTATTTGATTTATTTTTATTTTTATTTTCATTTGGGCAATGGAGTGTACCTTTAAATGAAAAGTTTCAATTTTGTTTGATTCAATAGAAAATCTATTTTATGCACATGCTCCCCTCCCACACATAAACACATACTTTATCTATATCTCATGCCTGTAGAAATATCTAACCAAATGTATGATCTTACTTTGTATCCACTAGGCAGAAGGGCTGCATAAAATGTAATAATTACTAGAATGGGAAACACATTTTTTTTTCACATGAGCTATTTTGATATCTCTCTCTCGCTCTCTCTCACACACTCACCCCCCCTCCCCCCAGTATAGCTGACCCATGACCCCTAGAGATAGAAGTGTACAACTTAATTTGCCACAATCATAGTCTACCCCTTTAAAAAGCATTTTTTATAGCACATGTTAATTAAGCCATCCCATTACACGTAGCGTCACTTTAAATATTACATTTTTACTTCAATCTGTATGGCATCCCTTTTAATTTATATCGCTATTGTTATCTTCTTTTTACCCAGAGCTTTCAAAATTAAAAAGAACACCAGACAAAATGTTCAGTTTATCTCCAACACACGCTGTACTTTCCTTGGATTAAAAGAACAAAATTGAAATTCCATCTCGGTTGTGACTGCACATATATTTCATAACTTCTAAGATGAATATATTATCTTCCTAGAGAAAGAGGCACATTTAGCATGTTACAAAAAGAAAGAATGCACAGCACACTTTGAGAACTTGGCAGGGTATATAGATACATGGATATGCATTTCATTTACATGGATTTCCAAGTGTGGAATAGATTAGACATATGTTGGACTTTCAAACTCCTCTCCATCTACTGAAATAGTGACAATTTGCTCATGATAATAGGTTACATAATGTTTATTTGATAAAACATTCCAAGCAACATAACCAGCCGGACGCCCTCCTAGACTAAGTAGTTAAACAGTTTTAGAATGGTCCAGACCCCTAACGCACTTTAGTTTGCTAAAAAGCTTTGTGTGAAGTGTGTCCTCTTTACTCCATTTTGGAAATAGTGCAAATTACAATAGAAATTAACATTTGTATAAATTATACTGGTTACACCCCCTGGCTTTTCAAGCAGACAACAGGTCCTGCTATTTCCTGGTTATGTTACCTCAGTGGAGCTAAACTTAAGAGGCAGCAATTGCTCAGAGCACCTGCCTTGCAAAGACTTCTCATTCAGCTGCATTGGGAAGTCTGTGATTGGACATCCACAGAAAGTCTGGGCAGGTTAGAAAAGGAGGGCTTCAAAGGAACTGCATTTTTTCCAAGCTGGTTTTTAGATTTACCCCCAATTAAAAAAATGCATAATTTTCATCGGGGCTACATCTCTTAGATTTTTACTTAATTTGTATTTGTGTAGTGGAGTGTCCCTTTAACTTGGGCTACATCTCTTAGCTTTTTACTTAATTTGTATTTGTGTACTGGAGTGTCCCTTTAACTTGAAATTTCCAGGTGCCTGCTGCTGCCTCACGTGAATTTGGGCTGAATTGGTTGAATTCCTGATCTCCTAGCCGCAATGTACATGAATCACAGCCTAAATGAGACACACAATGGCCAAACATGTTAAATATACTGTACATAAATATATATCGGTGTTCCTGTTTTTTCCCATCTATCAGTTAGATCTTCTCACTTGATCTGTGAACAAAATGGTGCTAAAAGCGTACTGCAAAATATATACATAATCTATATCTTGTAGTACTCAAATTGGCCAATATGTTGCGCCATTTTTGGTTCATTTGATTCATTTCCAGGTATTTAATATTGAAATTCAGCCCAACAGAAATTTTCAAATGGACATTTTCTAACGGAATATTCTTGCAATGCACAAGTCTAGTACACCATTCAATAAAACATTGGAAATTGCCTAAAACTTTTGTTCTAATTTTTTTTTTTTATATTAACATGAGAAGCTCTGTTTTCTTTAAAAAAACAAAAAAAAAAAAACTTGAAAGCTTTAATAATACAGACCTATATTTCTAATGCTTTAGTATCCTTGTCCCTAGTTATAGAGCTCCCCCTCTGTGTGTGCAATAAAATGAAAGCATTACTTAAGTTTTAAACCCCTATTAGAGGCACTTTCTGGTTAGGTGACTTCTGGTCTGCATGAGGACATCCAGCATCAGCTAAAACACAATAGGAAAGCATTGATGCAAAGCCTTCCTATAGGGTAGTCCTAATGCGATCTGTCACACACCGCGCTTGCACACTAGGTCTGATGTTGGTGGAGGCAGAGCTTGACCCAGCGCCAAGGGACATTGGCACTGCATTGAGATACGTGACAAAAGGGCTTTTAATACTTATACTCCTAGCACTATAGTTTCACTTTAACTTTCTCATGCACCAAGACTTGCTGCTTACCCCTCCTCCTTCTGTGACATCATGGGGCCTGATGTGCAGCAAGCGCAGCGGGAGTATCCAAGCTTCCTCATAGGAACTGAATTATGAGGGCTTCCATTTCATGTGACCGAGTTAAAGGAACTCTCCAGTGCTAGGAAAACAAACCTGTTTTCCTGGCACTGCAGGATCCTGCAGTGCCCCCCATTGCATGTCGCTGAAGGAGTTAAAACCCCTTCAGCTACTTACCTGCTCCTCCCCCCACCAATGTCAGCCAGCAGGGGAGACCGCACGTGCGCATTAGACCTCCCCATAGGAAATCCATTATTCAATGCTTTCCTATAGGGAAAATCTGACACTGGAGGTCTGATGACGTCCAACTTCAGATAACGGACCAAAAGTTTGTTATGAATCCGGAAGCGCCACCAGTGCTGATAGACAGCCACAGAGGGCAGACTTAGAGCTGCAATGTAAACATTGCAGTTCTCTGGAACTGCAATGTTTTACATTGCAGCACTAAGTGCAATAGGGACAAAGCACCCAGACAACTTAAATTAGCTGCAGTGATCTGGGTGCCTGGAGTGTCCCTTTAACTTGGCCAGTCCATAGAAACATAGAATGTGACGGCAAATAAGAACCATTCGGCCCATCTAGTCTGCCCAATTTTCTAAATACTTTCATTAGTCCCTAGCCTTATCTTATAGTTAGGATAGCCTTATGCCTATCCCACGCATGCTTAAACTCCTTTACTGTGTTAACCTCTACCACTTCAGCTGGAAGGCTATTCCATGCATCCACTACCCTCTCAGTAAAGTAATACTTCCTGATATTATTTTTAAACCTTTGTCCCTCTAATTTAAGACTATGTCCTCTTGTTGTGGTAGTTTTTCTTCTTTTAAATATAGTCTCCTCCTTTACTGTGTTGATTCCCTTTATATATTTAAATGTTTCTATCATATCCCCCCTGTCTCGTCTTTCCTCCAGTTTAGTAGCCCTTCTCTGAACACTCTCTAAGATATCAATATCCTTCTGAAGATACGGTCTCCAGTACTGTGTACAATACTCCAAGTGAGGTCTCACCAGTGTTCTGTACAATGGCATGAGCACTTCCCTCTTTCTACTGCTAATTCCTCTCCCTATACAACCAAGCATTCTGCTAGCATTTCCTGCTGCTCTATTACATTGCTGCCTACCTTTAAGTCATCAGAAATAATCACCCCTAAATCCCTTTCCTCAGATGTTGAGATTAGGACTCTATCAAATATTCTGTACTCTGCCTTGGGATTTTACGTCCAAGATGCATTATCTTGCACTTATCCACATTAAATGTCATTTGCCACAATTCTGACCATTTTTCTAGTTTACCTAAATCATTTGCCATTTGGCTTATCCCTCCTGGAACATCAACCCTGTTACATATCTTAGTATCATCAGCAAAAAGACATACCTTACCATCAAGACCTTCTGCAATATCACTAATAAAAATATTAAAGAGAATGGGTCCAAGTACAGATCCCTGAGGTACCCCACTGGTGACAAGTCCAAGCTTCGAATATATTCCATTAACTACAACTCTCTGTTGCCTGTCACTCAGCCACTGCCTTACCCATTCAACAATATTGGAATCCAAACTTAAAGATTGCAGTTTATTGATAAGCCTTCTATGTGCAACAGTGTCAAAAGCCTTACTGAAATCTAGGTAAGCAATGTCTACTGCACCACCCTGATCTATAATTTTAGTTACCCAATCAAAAAAATCAATAAGATTAGTTTGGCATGATCTCCCTGAAGTAAACCCATGTTGATCTTGAAATTCATGTGTTTTTAGATGTTCAACAATCTTTAACATGGTTTCCATCACTTTCCCCACTACTGAAGTAAGGCTTACTGGCCTATAGTTGCCCGACTCCTCCCTATTACCTTTCTTGTAAATGGGCATTCGCTAACTTCCAATCTTCTGGGACTACTCCTGTTAACAATGATTGGTTAAATAAATCTGTTAATGGTTTTGCTAGTACACCGCTAAGCTCTTTTAATAGCTTTGGGTGTATTCCATCAGGTCCCATTGACTTATTTGTCTTTACTTTTGACAGCTGAAATAGAACTTCTTCCTCTGTAAACTCACGTGTAATAAATGACTCATTTATCCTTTTTCTCAACTGAGGTCCTTTTCCTTCATTTTCATCTGTAAATACAGAACAAAAATATTAATTGAGGGAGTCAGCTAGACCTTTATCCTCTTCTACATACCTTCCTTCTTTTGTTCTTAATCTAACTAATCCTTGTTTTACTTTTCTTTTCTCATTTATGTATCTAAAAAATGTTTTATCCCCCTTTTTTACTGACTGTGCTATTTTCTCTTCTGTGTCTGATTTGGAAGCTCTTATAACTTGCTTAGCCTCTTTCTGCCTAATCTTATAGATCATTTTGTCTTCCTCACTCTGGGTTTTTTTATAATTCCTAAATGCTAACTTTTTGTTTTTAACTATTTTGGCCACATCTGTGGAGTACCACAGTGGTTTCTTGATTTTTTTGCTTTTACTGACAAGCCTAATGCAATTTTCTGTTGCCTTCAATAGTGCAACTTTTAAATAATCCCATTTCTCTTGGACTCCATTTAAATTGCTCCAGTCTGTTAATGACTCCTCTACCCATATTCTAATTTTAGAAAAGTCTGTTTTTCTAAAGTCTAAACTTTTGTTTTTGTGTGTTGTGACTCAGTCACTGTTCTTATATTAAACCACACTGACTGATCACTGGATCCTAAACTTTCACCTACAGTAATATCTGATACCAAATCTCCATTTGTTAACACTAAATCTAGTATGGCCTCTTTACGAGTTGGCTCCTCAACAACTTGTTTTAGAGACAATCCCAGGAGGGAGTTTAGAATATGTGTGCTCCTGGCACAAGTAGCTAATTTTGTTTTCCAATTTACATCAGGAAGATTAAAGTCACCCATGATGATAACTTCCCCCTTCATTGTCATTTTAGCTATTTCCTCAACTAGTAGATTATCTAACTCTTGAATTTGTCCTGGGGGCCTATAAATCACACCTACACGAGTTACTGTGTGATTACCAAATTCTAACGTAACCCAAACGACTCTGTTTGTCTCACTAACTTTTATTAGGCTAGATTTTATGCTATCCTTCACATACAGGGCCACCCCTCCCCCTTTCTTGCCTTCCCTATCTTTTCTATATAAAGAGTACCCTGGTATTGCTATGTCCCAGTCATTTTTCTCATTATACCATGTCTCAGTAACAGCGACTAAATCTACACTATCAGTTGCCATTATTGCCACAAGTTCATGGATCTTATTCCCTAAACTGCGAGCATTTGTAGACATGACTCTAAGCTTATTTTTTAACACACTTGCTACAGGCACCTTCTGTCCTTGTTTTGGGGGACAATTGGATTGATGTTTTATCACCCAGTGGAAGTGCCTCTAGTAGCTGTCATGCTGACAGCCACTAAAGGTAGATTTAACCCTGCAATATTTTACATTGCAGGGTTAAAAAGACTGAGCGGCTTTAATGATTCTTTAAGTTTGTTATAGATTTAGCAAATTACATCACAATTCAGTTCTGACTAAGCAAAGTCATGGCAAACATTAAAAATGAAGAAACGAAAAAGAAACCTTTAATTCCTACTTGTTTCTGTATGCTTTCTCTCTGCTAACTGCCAGGTGCAAAGGGCAGAGCTTATAACAATGATTGACTGGGAGCTGAGATGGAGGCGCCTACTTTCAGGATAAAGAAATGTGGATTTCTGAATTTAAAGGGACACTATAAGCACCCAGACCACTTCATCTCATTGAAGTGGTCTTGTTGCAGTGTCCCTGTTTCTTTAACCCCTTAAGGACCGACAAAAAAATGGTCCTAAGGACCACGGACGTACCTAGCCACTCTAAGGGTATTGCAGCAATGCCTCGATGTCGAAGCATTCTGCAATGCCTCTCTTGACTGCTGGGCCGTTGAGTGATTGCTCCCCAGGAGCGGATACTTCTGGGTTACCCCACGTGGCCCCGGCAGTGTAGCAGAGCATCTGAAGCCATCAGCTAGGCTTCCGATGCTCTGCCTCTGTGCTGAGTGCCTTGAGGGGTTAAGGCAATCAGTGAAGACTTAATTTAAGTTTTTTTTAGTTTTTTTTAAAGGACTTCTTTAAAGGGTACTAGATTGGGCTAATTATAATCATAAGTCATATACACCTTTATCTGTTTGAAAAGCAAAGCTAGGGAAATCAAATATTATAGATTGAAAAGTGGTTAAATTTTACATAGTACATTGACAACAGAATTTCTTTTTTAGAAACAAGCCTTGGTCAAGTACATTTTTTATTTTTTTTATTTTAATTTTCATTAAACAAAAAAATGTTGCTCTGTATAATAAATACATGCAAAAATAGATAAATTGATGCATAAACCCTTTAACCCCTTAAGGACCGCAAACATACTAGGCACTCAGTGAAGACTTAAATAAAATCAATAAAAAGGAGAATAAAATAAATGTATTAATCTCTCCCCCCCCCTCCCCTTAGCCATGTGGCTTCCAATATGGCGCTTCCTTTCTAAAAGCAGTGCATCTTGGGGCTTCTGGGGGTGTTCCCAGCCTGCCTCATCATAGAGGCAGGCTAGGGTAATCCAATCAGAGCTTGCTCCTACAATAATATTTATTCTAACTAGAGTTGAGCGGACACCTGGATGTTCGGGTTCGGCCGAACTTTGAAAAAAAAGTCCGGGTTGAAGCCAATGGGGACCCGAACTTTTGGCTACAAAAATGGCTCTAAAAAAACTCAGAGAAAGGGCTAGAGGGCTGGAAAAGGAAGTCAAATGGGGGTAAGAGTAGGACAAGTGCCCTGCAAACAAATGTGGATAGGGAAATAACTTAAAAATAACATAAAATAAGCAGTCGCTTAGTAGATAACTCCCCTGCGCGGTGGATGGGAGCCCTAAATAACAATAAGGGGGGGCCTACTGTCCTCTCCCCCACCCCCCAAAAAATTACCCCTACCTAGCCCCCTCATCCTAAAAATAATGAGGGGGGACCCTTATCTAAATACCTGTAAAAATGAAAAATAGACTTACCATTTGATGTCTTCTTTCTTCTAAACTCTGCTTTTTTCAGCCCCCAAAAAGTTCTTTGGAATTTTCCCATGCTCTGTAAAATGACATGGACTGCTCACTGTTTAATAGACACACCCCTACTCGCGGTATAGCGCGTAGGAGCATAATTTACTAATACTAAGTGACCAGCTTCTATAGAGTCTGGGTCACTTGCTGCACTGGACAATCACAGCCATTAGTAGGTATGGCTGTGATGGCTTCTAAGGGCACACGAGTCAAACGAGTGTTGATTGGCTGCCCTGCGGCCTTTCAAAATGCATCATTAAATTGCCGAACTCCGAACTCCAACCCGAACATACAGTGATATGTCCGTGTTCGGGTCCGGGGTCCAAAAAACATAATGTTCGGTACCAACTCTAATTATAACTATGATCCCCATTTGTCTGGTCAGGTCAATATTAGTAAATTTTGACTCTGGTCAGTGGGGATCTCCCTCCCACTCTTCACTTGTGATTTAACCCCTTAAGGACACATGACGGAAATATTCCGTCATGATTCCCTTTTATTCTAAAAGTTGTGTCCTTAAGGGGTTAATGAGAGAAAGATATCTGTGTTTTAGGTATGGATTTGTAAAATTGTGAGACCCGAAGGCTCTTTTCAGAGCTATTATACCCTATCTTACCAGTGATCATTATAAATCACTGGCTCTTGCACAGCAGCACTTATTTTGCTGTCTGTGCATTTTTTTTAGGGGTTCATTTTTAAAAAAAAATTGTAAAAATTTTTTTGGGGGGAGGGTGACCGAGCACTAAATAAAGTGATTGTGATCATGTTATAGAGGTTGCATAGCACTGATGAGGCATATACCATCCTTGCGTTAGAGTCTGATACATCTATGTCTGACTCCGACCCTGGTTTTGACCCTGCCAGGTGCTCAGATACATCACTAGATACAGTGTCTGCTGATAGTATCTGTGGCTGCTAGACCCCCACCCTTCACACCCTTAACCGCAAATTCTGGCATTAATGTGGATGTCGCAGGATTTAGCCCCCAACTGTTTATGGAGGTGTTTCTGGGCGATTATGTTTTGGGGAACATTGTTGCCCAAACAAATTTAAATGCCCATCAGTTCCGTGCTTCAAAGCCTGACTTTTTTTTGGCAAAGCAGCATTGATGGTCCCCCATCAATGTGCCAGAATTTAAAAGATTCTGGGCACTGACTATGCTGATGGGCATCATAAAGAAGCCCTCCATCCGCTCCTACTGGAGCAGAAGCCCCATCTGCTCTACCCCCATTTTATTCAAGTGGATGTCTAGGAAGAGGTATTAAATTATTCTACATTTCATGCACTTCAGCGACAATAGCCTGTGCCCCCTAGGAAGCATCCCCAGTTTGACTGGCTGTAGAAAATCCACCCCCTAATTATCCACTTCACTGCCAGGTTTGCAGAGGCCCCCAAAAAGAAGAGAGGCAAAGAAGATATGTCAAATTTGAAAAACACATCAGAAGTTTGGCATTGCACCCCCAAACAACCCAACAAACCTATGCATAGGTGGTATCACTGTGCTCAGGAGATGTTGCTGAACACATATTGGGGTGTTCTTTAACAGTAACACATAACAGGAACTGAGAATCCATGCATAAAGTGCAATGTGAGAAAAAAATTACACAAAAAAATTACCACCCAAAAGTTTGACAAAGACTGGTGGTAGAATTAGTGCATGGAAAGTGTTAAAATACCAACCTTTGAAATACCCTAGGGTGTCTACGTTTCAAAAATATATGGTTTTATGGGGGTAAATAACATTGGCCGGCTTTAAAAATGTCCCAAATAGGACATGGGTGCATGATGACCAGCTGTGAAAATTCCAAGTTGTAAAACCCTCCAAATAATGTCCTGACACGCCAATTCATGCTTGGTATCACTGTATTCCGGAGTTGTTGCTGAAAACATATTGGGGTGTTCTTTGGCAGTAACCCTTAAATTGCTGTGTGTGTCAAAAAAAATCACCATTTTTTTTTTTAAATTTGGCATAGATTGGTGGTAAAATGGTTGCATGAAAAGAGTCAAAATACCCCAAGTTTGATACCTTAGGTTTTTTTTTGTTTTGTTTTTTAAATATACATGTGAAGGGTTATTCAGGGATTCCTGACAGATATCAGTGTTACAATGTAACTCGTTAATTTTGATCATAACAAACAAATGTTTGGAAATAGCAAAGTGCTACTTGTACTTACTGCCCTATAACTTGCACACAAAAAAAAGCTAACCACATGTTAATATTGGGTATTTCTAAACCCAGGACAAAATTTAGAAACTATTTCGCATGGGTGTTATAGTAAATTATGATATGATGAAAATAAAGGTATCTTTAGAAAGACCATTTAATGGAGAGAAAAAAACGTATATAAAATGTCTGGGTATAGTAAATGAGTAAGAGGAAATTTACAGCTAAACACAAACACCACAGAAATGTGAAAACAGCCCTGGTCCTTAATGGTAAGAAAAATAGTATGGCCACTAAGGGGTTACCCAGCTATGTAAAACAGTACAGAAACATCTAGTGGTTGTCTACCATGTGCTTCCTGTTGTTTCATGAAGTTTAACTCGGTTAAAAAAATCGCTTGGCATCCACACTCTTTGCATTATAACATCCAGTGCCTTCAAATCCCCTGTAAGAAAGCATTGCTTTAAGGCTTTCCCATGGGAGAGGCTGAACATGTGGATGGCACTCGTAGGATGAGGTTGAGACAGAGCCAGCACCAAGGGACTTCAATTCTGGAATAAGGTGAATGTTTAATTTTTAAAGGGTTTTTCACTCTTTAATTTTCATGGGGGGTGGAGCATGAGGGGGTGGGAGAAGGACACTATATTTTTAGAAATATAGCTTAGTATGCCTGACACTATGGTGTTTATTTTATTTTTTACAGGTCAAAAATACAGGTTTGTTAAATATAGGGATAAGTAAACATAAAATCTAAAATCCTGGGAAGTCACGCTCCTCTTTCTTAAATTGCTTATTATTGTGAGATTGGCTCCTCTTTTATTTATATATATATATATATATATATATAAAAATTGGACAAATGCATTATAATTGTGACATGTTTGAAAAGTTGACAATGAACACATAGTTCACGCTGATTTTGGAATATTCAGAATTAGGTTAATATATAGTTACACCAATGGATGGTGCATTAGAGATTATAAATTCTGTGTAAAGTAGAGCAGTAAACATAGAAAATGATGGCATCTTCCTGTTGATTAGCCTGTATTTAGAACTTTGGCCCTGATTTGCATTTTAAAAATAAACTACATTGCAACATGTGAATTACTCTTTATTATAGAACTTACTTTTTCATTTGCAACAGTCTGTAAAGTTGTGATCTGTTAAGAATACACGAGAAATGAAGTTATCATAGTAATTATTAAAAGTAAATCCACACCCATTGCTTAAATAATAAATCTTAAATTGCTTTTGTAAGCTTTCATGTTCATTTGGCTGCTGTGCTTTTCATTGTCAACAAAATGAGATACAAAGGTTTATTAAACTACATGATTACACAGGTTCTAAACTGGGAGAAAACATGCATTTCTTTTAAACAAAAAACACAATAGGTTACCCTGTATTACAGATTTTTTTTTCAAAGGTTTTAAATTCTATTGCGTGCTCTAAATTTAGAGTTCTGACAAAGGGAATATAAAAGTTTTTGTTTATAGACTGTTACTCAGGACTGTCCTCAAAGGACTAGATTTGAATAGCCAATCTTTCCAGCTATGATATCTTACATTTTCATCTTCAAATTGGGGAGACATTTGTTTTAGAATGGATAAAAGGATGACTGATTGTGACATTTCCATGAATCTTTTGACAATTAATGACCTTTTGATGACCATTTTAGAAAATTCCATTACCATTTGGCCAATTTTAATGTATTTATGCTCACAAACTGTTAGAAATAAATACGTTAAAATATATTTACTTGAGCTTTTCAACTACACAGATCAAAATTTAAAGGGGGTCCTGGTAAATAGGGGACAAGCGGGGAGATGGGATAAATGGACACTCAGTCATTTACTTACCAACTTTCATACAAATTGAGATGGGGTAGCAAGCAGACAAAAGTTTCCTCTGTGCTCCTTGTGTAGGGAATCATGGGGATCCCCATTTAATGTTATTTAGCACTTTTTCCGCTGTCCTTGTAGAAAGTGGATAGATTTTGCAATTGCCTACTTTTTGCAGATGCTATAGTAGACAAGTACAAAATGAATGTGCCTATATTTGTGCAGTTTCCGAGTCAATTTGGTGTTAAATATCCAAAACCCTATGTTAGTAGATAAATAACCTACTGATAGGTAGGTATACATGCAAGTGTTGTATACTAAGCTAACTGGCACTACCCTCAAGCCCAACAAGGCAACCATGTTCATTTAATAGATTTATATATCGATATAGGAGGATGTTTTAATTGGAAAATACTCTTCTATGAATCTTCTAGTCTGTGAATATGAAAAATTCAGCATCTTCAAAATTATCCCTAGAAAATCCCAAATTCCAAACTCTTTTTTTCAAGTTTAAGAAAATCTCAGGCGCTGACTTTAAATAACCTTTGTTTTATATCTGTATAACATGGCGTTTTTTTTTGTTTTTTTAAACAAATTTTTAACTGATGAGAATTGACCAAGGAATAGCATTGTATTTCGGACTAAAACTTGCAGTTCCTTGTTCCCAGTCACTTATGTTTTTTTGTGAAAAACTACGAAAGTCTTTTTTTACAATAGAATACAATTAGAACATCTAAATTAATTATGAAATTTAATTGTAAAACATAAGATTTTGAAAGTAGAACACTAGCAGATGTTGCAGCATAACAAATACAAAATGATTAAACCATTTGCATAATAGTAACGAGTCGAGTTGAGCGTACACCTGGATGTTCGGGTTCGCCGAGTTCTGCTGAACTTCGTCAAAAGTTCGAGTTCAGGGTTGAACTTGACTCGAACTTGACCCCGAACCTCATTGAAGTCAATGGGCACCCAAACTTTTGGGCACTAAAATGCCTCTAAAAAAGACCTGGAAAGGGCTAGAGGGCTGAAAAAGGTAAAATGGGGGTAAGAGTAGGACAAGTGCCCTGCAAACAAATGTGGATAGGGAAATCACTTAAAATAACATAAAATACTTGAAAATTAAAAATACAGCTGAGCCATAAAATAGCACTAAATTGAATCTTTGATTTTAGCTTTGTAAGAACATAAATCAAACTCTAAAGCATGGCTGTCAGGAGGATCACCAGAATTATCCATTTGCAAGAGGGTTGGAGTGCAGGGTATTCTCTTTCATTGTTCAAACTGAGCTCAACTCCTGATGAATGGAGAAAAGGCCTTCACAAGCCTCTGCTATTGTGTACATAGTTTATACTAAGTGACCCATAGGTTGAGGAGGCGGTGACCATGGCGGTGGAGGAGAAGGAGGTAGCCAACACTGTTTATTTGTTTTTGTTTTTTTAATTAGGGTAGCCTCCAAAATATTGGGACACATAAAAAAAGAAACATTTGCGGCCTGCAGTGCTTTTCTTGCAGTCCAATAACGCCATCAGGTTTTTAAAACTGTCAGTCTCCACCAGACGGAATGACAGCATTTCAAAGGCCAGGAATTCTGAAATGCTGGCCTTCAGGGACAGGGATCCCGCGTGGGTAGGGGGGTACTTCCTCTTTCTCTCCAGTGTTTGGGAGATGGACAGCTGAACGTTTCCATGGGACAGTGTGGAGATGCTGGACAATTGTGTACCTGGCCTATGCTGGTGCAGAAACCCACCCTCCAAGCCACTTGTGAATGACTGGCCTGATAACCATGGCAATTACCCCCTCTTCCTCCTCCTCTTCCTCCTGTGCCACATCCTCTTCCATCATCACCCAAAGCATTTTTTCAAGGAGACATAGAAGCTGGATAGTAAGGCTGAGAATGGTGTCATCAGCACTGGCCATGTTGGTGGAATACTCGAAACAGCGCAACATGGCACACAGGTCTCGCATGGAGGCCCACTCATTGGTGGGGAAGTGGTGCTGTTCCGTTGAGCGACTGACCCGTGTGTGCTGCAGCTGAAACACCACTATCGCCTGCTGCTGCTCACACAGTCTCTCCAGCATGTGCAAGGTGGAGTTCCACCTTGTGCAAACGTTGCATATGAGGTGGGAAGGCCAAAGTTACGCTGCAGCGCAGACAGGCGAGCATCAGCAGGGTGAGAACGCCGAAAGTGCGCACAGATGGCCCGCACTTTCTGCAGCAGCTCCGCTTATAACTGGGAAGTTTTTCAGGAATTTCTGCACCTTCAAATTCAGCACATGCGCCAGGCAAGGGATGTGCGTCAAACCGGCTAAGCCCAGAGCTCAAAGGGGATAACCATTGGTTACCCAGATCCCGCTTCAATTGGTGGCAAGCATCGGGATCCCATGTCCCTGCCAACAGACCCATGGACTACAGTGCTCTAAAGCGAACTACACTGCAGGACTTGTGTGGAGCCAGAGGAATAACGCCTGGTGGGTGTAACAAGGCCAAATTGACTGCTGCGCTCATGGAGGATGACCAGGCACACAGTGAGGTAACGAACCTCAGCCAGGGGCCGGAGTTGAGGAGGAAGTGCGCAAGGAGGTGGACCGGCGCCTGGCATATTACCGAGAGCCACCCTCAGAGGAGATTGTCAGCAGGACCTTTTTGGAGGTGCAAGCCTATGTACTTGCCAATAGCAATAGACAAAAGGCGACCTCCATGAACCCAGGAAGCACAACCACCCTGGCCCACAAGCTACCATGCAATGCCTTCAAAGAGTTCAAGGAAGCAGAAGAAGGCATCGATGACTTTTTACAAGACTGAGCACCAGTGCCTACTCCAATACGTGGACCCCAGCGACTGGGTCACCATCCTGGCCAGCAAACTAGTGGGGAAGGCAGCAGATATTTACCAGGCTGTACCAGAAGAGCAGATCAGAGACTATCCCTTTATTACACAAATCCTCGTGGCCCGGTATGCGGTCACCCCCGAGCAATACCGCCAAAAGTTTAGGGAGACTTGGAAAGGGGAGTGCGACTGCCATGCGGAGTGGGCATGCCGCATTACAAGGGCCACCCAGAACTGGCTCAACTCCCATCAAGTCAAGTTCCCGGAGAAGATCACCCAGCTCGTCATGCTAGAGCACTTTTTCAATGGGCTCCCCAATGACACGGCTGGTGAGAGACCGCCAGCCCCAGACCCAAGAAGTATTGGTATGAGCTGCTGAAGCTAGCTCCCGATATCCCCTTGGCAGGGCATTTGGGCAGGAGCCGGACAGCGTCTCGGCTCACCCAAAGCTTCTTCTGGCCAGGCATCTCTCAGGATCTGAGGCAGTACTGCCAGATGTCTGCCAGAGAGTGGGGAAGAGAAGGGACCGGCACAGGGCCCCCCTCCATCCCCTACCTATTAGTGAAGATCTGTTCGGCAGAGTAGCTGTCAACATTATAGGTTCCCTAGCCAAGTCTAGTCCCTCTGGGAAGAAGTACATTCTGACCATCGTGGACTACGTGACTCTGTACCCTGAGCAATATTCAGGCAGAGACTGTGGCTGCGAGTGTTCTCCCAGATGGGCACCCAGTTTATTGCCGAAATGACCTGCCAACTGTGGAGATTGTGCACATTAAACCAATCCTGAGCTCCCCTTACCACCCCCAGACAAATGGCCTTTGTGAGTGCTTCAACGGTACGTTGAAACAAATGCTCTGTACCTTTGCGGCGACTCACAAGGAAGAGAGAGATTCCTGCTCCATCACCAGTTTGCCTATTGGGAGGTGCCACAGGAATCAACTGAGTTCTCCTCGTTCAAACTGCCATGCCAGGGAACTCCTTGGGCTGGCTTTGGTGTGCTCAGTCACTGGGTGCGGTGGGCAGTAGCAGGCATACTGTCTAGGGGACTGCTGCACCGCTTTTGCACCCTGCTCTAGGAGGAGGAGAATGTGGAGTAGGAGGTTGAAGAGGCGGTGACCGTGGCGGCGATGACGGATTTGGATGTCTGCCCTATCAACTTTCGATGTTGCTTTCTGCGCCTACCGTGGTGACCATGGGTAATGGGGAATCAGGGTTCGATTCTGGAGAGGGAGCCTGAGAAACGGCTACCACATCCAAGGAAGGCAGCAGGCATGCAAATTACCCACTCCTTGGAATAAGTACACTTTAAATCCTTTGACGAGGATCTATGGGAAGGCAAGTCTGGTGCAGAGCGACTGACCCGAGCGTGCTGCTCGTTTATAATAGGGTTAATCCAGCCTCTAGTGGCTGTCTCATTGACAGCCCCTAGAGGCGCTTCTGCGCTTCTCACTGTGATTTTCACAGTGAGAAGACGCCAGCGTACATAGGAAAGCATTGTGAATGCTTTTCTATGGACTGGCTGAATGCGCGGCTACTGCGAGGAGGAGGAGAGTCCCCCACCTGACACTGGAGAAAGAGGTAAGTTTAACCCCTTCCAACCCCTAGAGCCCGGCGGGAGGGGGACCCTGAGGGTGGGGGCACCCTCAGGGCACTATAGACATACTGGCACTATAGTAGTCCTTTAAGTACCTCTTAGCTATTGATAACTGGTTTAAATATAGCAGCTTGTTATCTGGTAGTTTCTAGTGTAGAAAATATCAATCTGTTTTCTATCATTTAGATCTGTGTAACAAGTGTTGTAGGTGTGAAACAATATTACAAGTGACCGATGTAGTAAATTCGAATCAAAGTTCCATTTGCAAAAAAAAATTCTCACCCATCTTCTGTGGGTTACTGCATTTTTAAGATGTAGACTTATTGTATCACACTAGCCATGCACAGGTAGATTGTCTGGCACATTGTTTTGGTGTTTGGTTTTTAACTTTGGAGTTGTGTCTTTACACAATATAGAAATGTATATGAAGCGATCACAATAACACTTATTTTTCACACTTTAGACTTTCTTGAAGCGGTAACTAGCCAGTGTTGCACACATACACCAGATATGAAGTGCGCACCCCAAATGTACTATTTAGCACCTAAAGAATTTGAATTTTTAAAACTACTATGTCACAGCAGTATTTGACGGTTCTATTTGACTCTCACATATGAGGTGCAGGCCCCAAATGTACTATTTAGCACCAAAACTATTTGAATTTTTAAAACTGCTATGTCACAACAGTATCTGACGGTTCTATTTGACTCTCAGATATGAAGTGCACCGCAGGCTGCAAATGTACTGTTTAGCACCCAAATTTTTTTAATTTTTAAAACTGCGCTGGACCACAGTATTTGACTCTCAGATATGAAGTGCACACACCAAATGTACTATTTAGCACCAAAACAATTGCAGTATTTAAAAATGCCTAGATGTTGCCCACTGAGCTACCAGAACAGGATTAAAGTAATGTGCCTGGCACACATGCAGTTGCAAGTGCAGTGCACTCTCTGTGGCACTGGGCTCAGGGCCGGGTACAAAAATGTAGTATTAAATCACCCACAAAAATAATCGCTGTAGTTTGCAGATTCAACACAAGAATTCTTTCTTGTCCCTCACAGCTGCAGCCTCCTCTCCCTACACTAATAAGAGCTCATGTGACATGTGGCGCTACGTGACTCCAGCTTATATATAGAGGCTGCACTGGCCAATCACAGCCATGCCATTAGTTGTCAAACTCTTGTTGATTGGCTTCCCTGCAGCCTTTCAAAACGCGCCATTAAATCGCCGAACTCCAACCTGAACATACACTGATATGTCCGTGTTTGTGTCCGGGGTCCAAAAACCGTAATGTTCAATATGAACCCGAACTTTACAGTTCGGGTTCGCTCAACTCTAGTAACGAGGAAATGGAGGCTAGTGAATATCAATCCAATATTTGAACACGAATACCCTTTATTTTCATTTCATCACTCACTTTATATGAACCGAACAAGGGAATATGAAATATTCAAATGATGTATGTATGTATGTGAACATATACAGTATAAATTCCAATACCTATTGCACAAAATGCCTTCTGAATGATTCCCAAAATTCTGGTCAATTAATCTTGATATGCCTTCCTTACCACTCTGTAGTTGCATATAACACTTTTTTTTCTTTTTAAGGCAAAGGTTTTAATCTTTTTTTTTTTTTTTTACTTTCTTGGTATCCGATTTCTTTTAACCAATATTCACTTACATTCAGAGGCTCCCAAAACATTATTTATTTTATTATGAACGCTGATTTAGTATGCCGTGCAGAAGAAAATTGCAAATGCGACTATTTAAGCCATCAATTGTGTGTTTACATTTCGCATCAATCATGTGCTGTATCCCTGAAGAAAATCAGAAAGGTTTAGTGAACACTAAGCTTTCATACATATCAAACCTTATTGAAAAATAATGAGAAACAGTCAGTGTGATTTATGTAACCCAGGCCTTGTGTGGGACATTCTGAATAAAGGCTCTGTGTGACCTTTTGTCAAATTAAATGGCAGGTCTGCATAAATGACAGTGCAGCAAAACCATTAGATTTTGCTCTGTAAAGGACATACAATTTGGAACTTCAAATGCTACAAAATTGTTTTAAAAAGCACACATTTAGCTATCTTATTTAGCAATGGATTTTTTATGGATTGGGAACAAAGTTTGCATTCTAATTTTTATAACCCCAAATCTCATGTGCAAATCAATTCAAAACAAACCAAAATTTAGCCCATTGAACACTACTCCCATTATCCTTCTCCAAATGTTCCATGGAAGATTTTTCTGTTGGGACTCCAATCAGTGGAACAACCCATGCTGCTTCTTTACTGTGCAAGAGCCAATGCGGCTTAAACTATGTTGGGAGCAAAGAAAGAAATGTAAAAAATAAAATATGTTGGGAGCATGTATGAAGGTAGTGGGTACCATGTGGATGTGAATACATCCCCTTTAACTCACCTTTATAAAAAGATGCAAGACGTTAATGGTGACAAACAGGCCACAGCTTTATCAATATCAATAAATATCATTAATTTTATTAAACACTATACATTAACATAATGTAACCATGAACATTTCCAATTCAACACCCTTGCCAACCATTCCTGCTGATCCTGGGCACCTGCCCTCCGCCCTTGTCCTATACACAAACCGGCCTCAAAACTTGCCTAACATTAACTAAATGCTAACCACTGGCCGGCCTTTGGATCAGAGGCCACATACATTACTCATCATAACCAAGGTTAGGGGAGGGATCAGCCCCAATCATCCTTTCCACCAGACCGCTGGTCCAACCCTGATTGACAAGAGATCAATTTTTCGCCGTATGTTGTGACAAGAAACACAACAAGATGTAGACTGTGATTTTCAGTGAGAAGACGCCAGCGTACATAGGAAAGCATTGTGAATGCTTTCCTATGGACTGGCTAAATGCGCGCGCGGCTACTGCCTCATAAACCATATCTCAAAATGGAGGGAGGGAAGCTTTTCCAAGCTGAGATTATTAAGATAGCCATTACAGCAAACGGCCACCTTTATATGATACCCATCTCCACCCCTATTGCTTACTCAAGACCTCCCCTGCCCAGAATCTACACCTCCCCCCCCCACTCACACATGTCCCTTTTCCTGGCTTGTCTTTGACCTGCCTTCTCAGGGTCTTTCTTGTAGCCAGAGATGAGAAAAGATTGAAAGTGGGAGCCTGGGTGGAATACATGACTTCTATGCAAGTTGGAATTGTTATATACAGGTAACATATGTAACTGTATTTACTGTATGTGGTGCATTATTTTTATTCCCCACATGTTTATCAAGCTATATAATAGTTGGTTAAACATGTTAGAATTCATGTAGGACAATTTTGTGTCCATTTTGCGCACATGAAGTCCGTTGACCTGTGAAACTGTTGGGCACAGTTAAAATAAGATCAAGATGGAAGCTCTCCATAGAGTATGCACTTTTAGCACGTTAGAGGGTAGCATCACATCCTTTTTTGTAGTAAAATATTTAAAAACAAAATATATATCAAATATTATAAAATGTCTATATTTTTCATAATGTTAAAATATTTTAAAAGTTCAAACAATATTAAATCATTTGGAAAGCTTACCCAACAATATTAAATCAAAGTCTGTTAGAAACCAAATTTATTTTATTAAAATAATATTGTTATACTTCCTATAAGAAATCACAATAATTATATTTTAAACCACAATCTAAAGAAAGTCTGCAGACATGGTGTGACAGACCCATCTGTCTGGATTACAAATGCTTTGTTCGCCTGTTTTGCCGGTTACATGAATTTCCCCATTCGTATGCTTTATTCAAGGGAATGTCGTTTTTTGTCGAACGAAACTACCGAACGGACGGCCACCCAGAAGAGAAGTGTGCTGCTGGTTAACCTATTGATCCCAATTAGAACGTTGCGGTTAACCACAGACACTTCTCAATTAAAACCGAATGCCAGGTGGTCGTCGTTCGTATGTCGACCACGAGGCGGCGGCCATTTTATCCATGCGAAAGACCAGCGGTGTTCAACGACTATTTCATGGATCTGAAAACGGACACTTTTTCAGCCGAACACCGCTGAAGCCGTCGACCTCCCCTTCTCAATCGACAAAAGTATACGAATGCCAGTCGTTCGGGAGATTCAACCACACGAATGGACTTAACCCAGATAGCCGCCCCATGGAGTCAATCGCATACCGAAGAACTGAAATAGACTTTGACTCCATGGTGATTGAACTGTGCGAATGGGATCTGAGCGCTATTTGCCAATAATATGCACTCAGATCCAGGCTATCTGGGGATATGTAATACGAACGCAATATGTTCGGCAGTTATGAAGTTATAGATTTTCATGTGTTTTTGTGACTTGTATTTAAAATGGCGATTGCCTCTGCTCGGGGAGATAATTGAATTACTTCACAATTATCCCCCGAGCAGAGGGGAGGGAACTGTACTGCATGCTGGGAATATTGTGGGGATGTGTGTCCAAAATGTCCCCATGTCTTTCTGTAATTTCAGTCTCCCATTTGGTCCCCTAGGGGAGTGTCCACCAGGTGGGAGACCTGCATAAATACCGGGCAGGTAGTCCACAGTAAATCAGTTCGTGTTTTACCCTCAAAGCGGAGCTTGGTCTCGTTATTGGGGGGATTTGGTTACCAGCGACTAGAGACTACTGATTTGGAGTATTTGCCGCTTGGGAGATATTGATGTTCGGTTACTATTTGCCGTTCGTGGATTTGAAGCTCGTGAAGGGAATTAGCCGTACAGGTACCGTTCGGGAGTTTGGAGTGTTCCCTGGCTGGCGGTTCGCATGGTTTTATTATACCCGCTACCAGACCACATTATTGCGAACGGGGAATACTCGCTAAACGGCGGTTTGTACATTTTATTACTGGAGGTACCGTAACACATGGGTTCCCTTTAAATAATATTGAGTGTAAAAACAACTCCTTTAACATGAAATGTGAATCCACATTTAAGGCAACTCCGGTAACACAGGACAATATATATTTATATATATAACATATATATATTTTTATGTTAATAAGTAAAAGTGTTAATGGTACGCCTTCGTAAAACCCACTGTTAAATGTGTTGATCTGTCATTCAGCGTTCAGGAGTTAACACAGTACATGTAATTCTCATTTGATAGTGTCACTGTTAATCCATTACATTGTCACGTTTTATATGACTTGATAGATCAGCAGAACACTGCTGTGAAGTATTGTGCCATTACATTTCTGACATTCATATTCCTGCTTTCATATTTCAACATCGTAAGATCTTGTTTTGATAAAGGAAAGAAACATTTTATCAAATCACTGCACCATATTGGGCAACTTCGAGGTAGCATGACCTTGGTGAATCTTGACACTTGTTATGCATGAATGAAAGCTACAGGAAATCATAAACTAAATTTAACAGAAATTTGGAAGCAAATGTTTTAAGATCTGCACACTACCTATTTACCTAAAGTATTTACCCAAACATGGTCACTGGCAGTGATGTCTTTCTGCTATAGGGAGTTGCGGTAAGATTAGACTTTAATCTCTATATCTGTGACCTTTCAATTTACTGTGGATTTAACAAATGATTTTGTTACACTGCAGTCACAATCTTGTGTAGACTTCAAAAATGGCATCAGCCAGGGTGTGCGATTTCCTTCAGCTAACTAGCCCTAGACGGGAGACACCGTAAGCTTCTTTTATTGTGGATATGTATATTTTCTAGTACATCACAATTCTCTTTAGTTGTGCCAGTTAACTCTGATATCAAAAAAGGTTTATTCAAATTCATATATGTAAAATAAGAAATTTAATTAATCTGAAGGTTCATTCCAGGCAAGAATCGCCACTCAAGGGAAATCTCTAACTAGACAGCAGGCAATAATTCTCATAATATAGAATTGAGCAACAAAAATGGGATGGAATCGAGTGACTTTAAAGGAATACTTCAGGGTTAAAAATAATTCAAATGTAATTATAATATGCTGACAAATCACCTGGGCCCCATTGCGTCCTCTTACTTAAAAAAATAAATAAATAAAACCTACAATTTTTTTTTTTTTTTTTAAATACCTCTATTCAGAGGTAAGATTGTCCCTTGGTGCAGCACCGCTCTGCTCAGCAAGACAGGAGATAATCAGTATTGACTATACCCCAGCCAATACAATCTCATAGAAGTATCAGCAATCACTGGAACACAAAACCGTCACAAAGAAGAACCCGACTCTTAATTTCTCTTGAAATCTGCACTTTTATATGGTATTAAAGGAAGCACACTTGAGGTCCTTTAAAATGCACGTACAGTTGAGGCCAAAAATTGGGTGACATCCTTTCCTCTAGGACAGGGGTTCTCAACCCAGTCCTCAGGACCCCCTACCAGTCCAGGATTTGGGGATTACCTGGGTATGTCTAAGGTGTTTAGAAAAAGGGAAAAAAACACCTTAGATTCTAAGGTGTTTTTTTTTTCTTTTTCTAAACACCTTAGACACACCCAGGTAATCCCTAAACCCTGGACTGGTAGGGGGTCCTGAGGACTAAAGTTGAGAACCCCTGCTCTAGGAGGAGGTCTTGGTAGAGAGGAGTGTGATGGCTTAGGGGACCATTAAAAATAAATATTGGACAGGCCAGGATAAGAAGGAATCAAAGCTGAGAGAATACCAGGGTTTGAAAGAAGAAATTGAAAAGTGATGGGATACTAACATTTCTAATAAATCAAGGTATATTGAAGTTCATTATTTTCATTTATTCACTTGCGGCGTTTTAACTTTTTATTTATTGCTTCTTCTGCATTTTTTTTCTACACAAACCAATATTGAGTTAATCAATGTGCTTTCATATCACTCTTATACCTCAAAGTCTTTAGAAACCATTCCTCAAAGCGATGCCGATATTTTGAATCCTATGGTTTATAAGTCTATATTGCATAAAACAAATCATGTTTTTCAACACTCTTCATATTGGGCTCCGAAAACAAACTGCTCTTTCCTTTGTTCTTTTTTTCTTGTCTATTACTAGGTTGAAAAGAGAGGTGGGGGGGAGAGGAAATCTTTGCAGCTTTAGAAACAGATGTTTAAGTCTTGTTTAAATCTGTACGTTTAGTTAGTAACATATTTTAATATATATAAATATATATATATATACACACTGAACAAAATGATAAATGCAATACTTTTGTTTTTGCCCCCATTTTTCATGAGCCGAACTCAAAGATCTAAGACTTTTCTATGTACACAAAAGGCCTATTTCTCTCAAGTATTGAGTAGTCTCAAATCTGTCTAAATCTGTGTTAGTGAGCACTTCTCCTTTGCCGAGATAATCCATCCACCTCACAGGTGTGGCATATCAAGATACTGATTAGACAGCATGATTATTGCACAGGTGTGCCTTAGGCTGGCCACAATAAAAGACCACTTTAAAATGTGCAGTTTTACTGTATTGGGGGATTCCGGGGGGTGACCACCAGAGTTGTCTGCTTAACCCCATTGAGCATCTGTGTGGCATCCTCAAATGGAAGGTGGGGGAGTGTAAGGTCTATAACATCCACCAGCTCTGTGATGTCATGGAGGAGTGGAAGAGGACTCCAGTGGCAACCTGCGAAGCTCTGGTGAACTCCATGCCCGTTAAGGGTTAAGGCAATGCTGAAAAATAATGGTGGCCACACAAAATATTGACACCTTGGGCCCAATTTGGACATTTCCACTTAGGGGTGTACTCACTTTTGTTGCCAACGATTTAGACATTAATGGCTGTGTGTGGAGTTATTTTGAGGGATTTGGTGTCATAATGTAATTTATAAATCATATTCACGTTTAGAGTTGGACTTAGGTCACATATAGGGATGTTTTAGGAGGGGCTCAAGTCAATATATGAGAGAGGGGACATAACATTTATACTGGGTCTTTTCACTGCCTAGCAACAGCCCTGGAGAGACTTGTAAAAGTTCTTTTGTTTTTTTTGTTTAAATAACTGCAATTTTAAGACTGCTCCAACTCTATCTTGTGAACTGTCTGGTTCACTTTTGGATCCTGCACGTACAACTTGGACCAATCTCTCTCCTCCAGGGAGTGAGTTTGTGGTCTGTTGTGCTGCTGATTTATTACACAGAGCGTGGCTCACAAAATGGTCAACTGTGCTGTGTATAGACTGATAAAAATTGTGATTTGGCTAATTCACTCTCAATTATTCCCTATTTAATGAATATACTGTAAAGGGGTTTATTAACTAAACTGTGAAATATAGTGAAAGACAGACTGACACTTTTAAGAATTTTTTAAATTATGTTTATTCATCCATATATTCAGAAAAATATTTCTGAATTAAACGTTAAAAGCCACACCCTTTCATCCTGCAAATGGGTGCCTCCATCATAGCTGCCTGTCAATCATTTCATAACCAGCATGCTTTGCACATGACTGTTTGCATGAAGAAGGCATACAGAGAATAGGAGAAATTAAATAATGTTTCTATTTTTTTTTCTCATTTGCAATGCTTGCCCTGGCCTTGATTTTGTCTGATGTGGAATATGATATTGTTTGATAAATATTTAATATAAATTTAAAATACAGATGCACATCTCATGGAAAAATGGTAAACGCAAGTCCAAGGTGGTTTGCAATCTTTTATTCCATGGTGTAAATTCTAGAGAAGTGATAATTTACCTTGAAGTAAAAACAGAATTGCAAATTGTATGCTAAAGTAGCTGCGGTAAGAAAAATCTCTCACTCCAGATGTCTCGTCCAATTCAGTTTTCACTCCAGATGTGCACTGTTTAGTAAATAAATACTTTGTGTTCTTAGGTTGTTTGTGTTTATTATGTTGATCCAGTAATAAAACTGCATTTTCTTTGTATTGCAGGATTTCATATGGCCAATCATTGAATATTTGAAATAGTTGCATCGATTGGAAACCACTACCACCATGAAACGAAGCAGCAACTCTCTTTATGCAATGGGCAAAAGTGTGAGTAGATTTTCTATTTTATGGGACTAAGCCGAAGTGCTTAATGCCTTCCCAGACAGTCCAAGTTTACATCAGAGGGGGTAACACTTTATAATAGAGGGGTGGCTGGCGCTCTGTAAAAATATTGTAAGGGCAAACTTCACACAAGCTTTTACGTTATTTTATTTGGACTACAAAATTTAAGTATGAAAGGTTTTTTTTCCGCATGTTTGAGTGACGAAAATAAATTGCAGTGATTTCAAACTTTTTTTTTTTCTTCTTCTTTCTGTAAATCCATTAAACCGACTTTTGATAATGTTTCTTTAATCATAGCAGAATAATAATGATAAATGTGAGATTTCTGTCTGTTCAGTTTTAAAAGCCTAGCACATTGTGTTATAGTTGCATTCCATCAATTCATTAAAAAGCTACAGCAAATGGATCGTGAGTGATTATCATTACCTCATTTGTTTATTTCTTTCTTGTAATAACAACGCAGGCTTTATATTCCTGGCAATATTCTGTACTCTAACAGGATGAGCCTCATTTAGCCCCACTTATACTGTATATGGCCATTAAGACATGTGTTTACAGGGCTCCTGCTGAAGACATTAGTTTAGCGTTATGGATATTTGTTATGCATGGCTAATAACCATGAGTAATATGCTGTTAACAGAAACTGTTAACCCATTCACTACAGTTGACTTGCCAGGACTATCGTGGAATAAAGCAAATTCCCTCAACCTTTGTCATAAATGAGTTAATAGGCTAGAAATAATCTTTTGGAATTAAGCCAACCACTTAGCTCCTCTCCATCAGAACATTGCACACCCTACACATAGATTAGTCTGATCAACGGAAAAAAGTTTTTATTGTGTAGGGCGCTCTATACTGGATAAGGAAAACTTGATTACTTCCCAAGACACTAGAGTTGATAACATCTGTGACTTTGTTCTGTTGGATAGTAGCTGATGAGGAATTCTGGGAAGTATAGTTAACATCTGGGGAGATAATAAGGTTTTGCAAACTAAAGCAAAATACAGTGAGACTCGGCATGGATTGATTAAAGACTTAAACTGCAGAGTATTCTGGACTTGGTGCTTCAGCCAACAGCAAACAGCAACAAATAAACATATGTCGTAAGGAAAAGACCATCTGACGAGCATGCCTTGAAATTAATCCAGATAAAAAATAAATCCATGAATAAAAACAAAGAGAAATAGAGGGACACAAAATGATTCATTTATAAACAAAGCCTGCAAAGAGGGGAGCTCTTTAAGAGGCATCTAATGTAACATGGAACGCTTTAGTTACAACCTTGTAAATAAATAAAAAGGATGTACATTAATATATGCATTGTAGTGGTTATTTAGCCTGTCCAAATTAAAATATCCTGTAGTCTCAAGTTAGTGGAGGAGTACATGTTGTTTCTTTCTTAAAGGCATACGCCAAGCACCATAATGACTACTGTCTATTGAAGTGGTTGTGGTGATAAAATGCTATATGATATAGCAGCACTTATCCTCCATGGGATGCCTTCTGCTTGCAGAAAGGTGGTTGTGTGGTCCATAATATTTCAGCACATATTATCCCACTTTACTTCCCACGTGTGTCTATCCCATGCAACGTGTAAAACTTTGTACCTGTAGTAATGTGTGTGTGTGTGTGTGTGTGTGTATGTATATATATATTTTATTTATTTATTTATTTATTTATTTTACCTTCAATTAGTCATTTCTCTTCTAACAGGGAAACCATCACCTTCTACAAATTCATAGTCCTCTTTTTTGGATACTTCTATAACGTTCTTCATCATCTTGATTCAGCCCACTTTGTCATAAGAGCCAAATGACCTGCAGAATATGTCAGACTTGTGAATATTGGCCATAGAAATAGCGCAGAATGAAGTTGCACTAACAAATCAATTTTACCGGGTTTCACAGAAGCCCTAAAGCATAATTTGACAAGAGTAGATCCATCCACTACTTTGGAGGCCCCATTTAGCTCTCCAGTCAGACTGATCTTTACCTCAGAGAATGATGGCTTGAAATGTTATATTCTTCCTTTTTTGTCAATGGGAAAAGTCACCCCACATCCAATTCAGTCATGCCTTTCTTTTTTTTTGCAAGCTATTCCCAGACAGAAGTCATGTTAATTGGCATGGTCAAAGGGCACTGTCCTTCTAAAGAACTGTCTAGGAGAAGGAACAATAATCTGGGTATTATGAGGATCCCAGTCTTGTAGCACGTACCAGCCCTACCTTATCAATATTTCAGAAAAAGAAAAGCAATACTCTTATGCATTTCAGTTGTGTTAAGACCTTACCTTCCATTACCCAGTCTCATAATTCTATGGACCACTGAAACTCCGACCTTCACTTCCAAGTATTACTAGAAGCATGGCCCAGTCATCTAATCTTCAAAGTGATTGCTCAATCCTAGATATCCATATATGGGAGTCCAGTATCAACTGTTAATAAACTGTTAACATACTGAAGGTCTTTTTGATCTGACCAAACGTATGTTTGTCCACTAAACCTCAAAAACTGACCATGCACTCAAACAAAATGTGTAAACCACACCACACCTCACCTCTTGCTCAGATAATATGTATTTTTTTTTTGTTTTCTTTAAAACATTTATAACGGAAGTACTATATGTAATGTGAATGCACTTTTCAGTTAAAGTGTTACCCCAGGCATCATAAGCACTACAGCAGGCCAAGTATCTTAACCACTACACATGCTATAGTGGTTATAATGCCAGTAGTACCCTGGCCTGGTTCCCCGTAATAGTACAAAACATTTTGTAATAGTTTACCCACCTGGGTTCCTTCCAGGCTCCTAATCTCCTCTCCAGCCAGACGACAAGATTTCCACTTCTGCAGCTCTGCCGAAGCAGACGCTATTTATTGGCTGAAAGGGTCAGCTGACCACTCTCCGCTAATTAATCACATTTTGTGCAAACAAATGTGTCTGGAATTCACAGTCAACCCAGAACATTAGTTCCAGGCTGGCTGATGACAACCCAATGACACTGCCGGAGGTGGCGTTACACCTCAGGAAGCAGAGGGGTTAATTTCTGTATGAATATCATTTCAAAGCGAAATACTGCACATACATATTCCAGGCACCATGAGCACAAGTTACTGGAAATGATTAACAGGTGTATGAGGAAGTATTTTACTTGTACGGACTTTAATATGACCAACTTTTTATTTTTTTTATGTTTTATTTTCTTTCATTTATGCAAAGCAATAATTTAAGTGAAGTTAAATAGTAATTTTTCTCAGTGTTCCATTTTCTACTTTAGTCAATCAACATCCACTATAGTATGCAGCTGAATTTTAGTACATTCTGAATATATTATTTAAATGTAGCAGAAAATCTGAATCCACACTTAAGTGCTTTTATTTGTGTAGATTATTTGGCATCTGCCTGCCAGCTATTTCGTAAATCGAAAATTAGGGAGTTACATTCATGAGCTTTAATTCCTCAAATCTGACCCACCTGTGTGCATACATATATTAATTGCACAAATCGTGATCATTAAAGAGGAAGGATGGATTGTTGGCATTTTGCTGTTTATGAGCATGGTAGTGTAACAAGATATCTTTTGAGACTGTAGAGTGATAGCATGCTAGTTGTTTGTGAACCAATTTCTCATATAGGCATGCTGAGGATCATGGGAAATGTAGTTCATGAATATCGAAACTGCAAAAGTTAATTCATTAATAACACAGAAAGATGGTGGCCAAAAGTTAGCGCTCTATTTCCTGTAGAACTATAACTCCCATGATCCTTTGCCAGCCCAGAGGTATTTTATTTAATATAAAGCACTTTAAATTTTAATAGCAAATAAATGAAACACTTAAATCTTAAGGCATCATTCCAGTATTCAGTAATTTGATCATGAAACAACATTAATGCTTATAATGGATTTAGCGACTTTAATTTATTTTTTCATGTGAAAAAGATCACATTGGCATAATTAGCAGACAAAGTCTTCCAAACTCTATTTTACAGCAGATCATGCAGATATAATGGAAGTGCTGTAAAAAAAAAAAATGCAAAAGAAGATATCATAAATTTTGAAAGAAACTGGTGCTAAAACGACGGTGTATAAATATACCATCTTACATGCCCAGTGGTATCTACTTTCACAAATGGCATGGATTCATGGGGTTATTTGAGCTGTCGAACTGCTTCAACACCACAAAATGTGAAATAGACCCATTAAATCCACCAATTAAAATTCTAACTTGAAAATCTGAAATAGATCTGTAAAGTGGTATAAGTAGAATTTACACCTTAAATGGAGCACTTGAAATAGAATAAAATAAAATATGTATGTAAATGGGGTGAAATTAGCCCATGTTACCTTGTGAAAATCTTTAACTTGTGAAACATATAAAAGATAAAAATAGACACAATATAGTGCAGATGGTATACACAATTGAATAGAATAAATGATCGAGAAGTAGGATAACTCACATTTAAAGGAATCAATCTATATATTATCTCCGTAACAGGGCTTTTATGCTTTTAGGGCAGCATCACACCTCTCGTCCACTTAGAAGTTCTCTCAGAGAAAAAAAAACAAATGAGGAAAGGAAACCAATGTGTAGTCTGTCAATAAAAACAGGTAAAAAGGTGGAATAGGTATAGTGCTCACATTGTTCAGAGCCTTACAGTCCTGGCTCTGAGGTATAATAGTGTTGTACCAATTTTTGTGAGGATGGCACAACCCCTATGAAGATTCTGAAGGCTATATTGTCTGTTTTTATTGTTTACATGTATCACAAGTTAAAGATTTTAACAAGGTAACGTGGGGTAAATTCACCTCATTTACATATGTATTTTATTTTAATTTTATTCTAATTCAAGCTCTCCACTTAAGGTGTAGGTTCTACTAATACAACTTTACAGATCTTACATTTTGGGTGTGGATGAGAGGGTATTCCATACAAGTGTATAGAGCTGCTGTTTTTTTTTATTTACTTCAGCACTTTTTTGTATACACACCCTTCCCAAAATGAGGTGTATCTTGTTTGTCAAAATCTGAAATAGTCCAGCCTGTCATAAGGCACTGTACTTGGCAACATGCAAAAGCAGATGTTGGGGATATTGTTTTATTCAGAAGAGTTTGTTGAGCATAATTTGCGGGGGATGTTTATCAAAAATGTAATGAATATGCAAAACCACAAACTTTTACATAAACTGGTGAAAAAATGTCAGGCGTAGCACACACCAAGTGTACGAAATACACATTTTAAAAAAGCCTTGTTATATGTGTGTATGTTTAAAAAAACTAAAAAAACTAATTTGTGTCAATGTTTGATTGGCTGAGATTGGCAGTAAAATTGCTAAGTAAAAAAAAAAAGAGTCAAAAACTCATAAGTAATGATGTCTACTTTATATAAATACATACATCTGTAGGTGTGTCTTGTAGGTTTAATAGCCATTGCATAATGCAAAAATGCCACCCAAAATTCAAAAATTGTTCCAAATTGAAATGTTTTTCTAACTACCAAAAATTTACTTAAATTTTACAAATAGGGCAAGGTGTGTTGGCGCTTCTCACAAGAAGAAAAAGTGCAGGGGTGAATTATGAGGTGTGTCCCCTTATACACCTATATAATGGATACAAATAAATAAAAGGATATTACACCCCAAAAACTGTGATCATACATATAATACTTAGCACAGTAGGTAGAACACAGATCAAATGGAGCGATCTACAAAAGATAAATACAAAAACACATCGTGCTCACTGTATATACAAAAACATACATAGAATAGGTAAAATAAAACTGGCACAGCAAAGAGCCGTAAGAGGCTCCAGGGTGCCTGTACCAGCTACGATGTGGATGTGGAAGAGATTGATGGTCCAAACGGTGAATGTAAAATAAAATTTATTGGAACACATATTTGGGATAAAGTAAAAGTAATAAGCAGTGCCAACAGGAATGTAACATGTAACAATAAAAAGTATGGCACCACAAAAAAAAGCAAGTAGGAACAAATCTAAAAGTCCCAGGAGGGAGCAGCAGACGCGATTCGATCCTCTCAGGTGTCTTCTTCAGCACTCACTTATCTCTTCTCAGTGCGTGATTAAATACCCCTTGTATCGCCAAAATTCTGAACAAGTGAGTTCCAGGTGTGACGTCACTTCCGGTTTGGTCCGATATGTCATCATTCCGCATCCGGGAAGGGGCGCATTGTAAAGATGTCATATCCGGTATACAGAGTCTCAAAGTATGGGCAAATAGTGAAAAGGTCCATATATTACAGAATGCAAACTATAACCATTATAAGTAAAAAATGCAATTTATTATGTGCATAATAATACCCACATACAAATAATACAAAAATAAGTAAGCAAAATTACAGTAGCAAAGTCAATCACAAAAATAAATAGTACAATACCAACAAAGCTCCACACAACCCTAGGACAGAAACACGAGCCACCAAACCCTCAATGTTTTGGCAACCAACCACTGCCTTTATCAAGGGTACCAGATAAAAAATGTATTTGCAAATAGTGAAAAGGTCCATATTCATAAAGGGTAAAAAAATATATAACGATGGAAAAACTGAGAATAAATATAGGATATTAGAACAGCCATCAAAAAACACAATATAAATCAAAACATCTTATCATAAAAAGGTGGACTTTCAATATATATTCAAAAGGGGAGCATTAAAAGGGAACCATCACATAAACTCCTATGGAAGTATGAGAAATTACAAATTTCATAAAAAAAAAAAAAAAATAGGATACTTTATATTTTTTCATATTAAAAATCCACCTGGTCTCTATTTTACCAAGTTCTTTAGAACTATCCTCTCCCCTCCAGTTATGTTTTTTTATAAATTGCTAAAAAATTAAGAAGGTATGGATCCTTATTGTGGAATTTAAGAAAGTGGACAGAAACACAGTTTTTCGTACCCCCTCCTAATGTTGCCCATGTGTTCTGCAATATGAACATGAAGGCTCCTAGTGGTCATACCCATGTATTGCAGTCCACATGGGCACCAGAGGAGATATATAACGTTGAATGAGTGACATGTTAATATGTCTTTAATATAAAATAGTTGTCCTGTAACAAAGGACTTAAAATGTGTTATAGTTTCTTTTTTCTGACTTGTCTTTTGGCACCCTGAACACAATTTACAGGGAAAGAAACCATTTTTTTTGGTTAAAAACATTATTTAATTGTTTGGGTTTAATAAAACTCGAGCTAGATTTAGTTTTTTAATTATTATTCCCTCTAAAAACTACATTAATTTTTTCCCCAATTATTTTTGTGTAAAAAAAAAATACGAACACTCGAACCCAAAAATACTTGTTGTGTAAAATAAATTTAATGGCCTCCAGGATAAAATTAACTTGAGCCTCTGGGTAGCTGCATAATGTTAAAGTGTCCCACCGCCTCGTAACCAAAAAGATGTGAAATAATGGTATGCAAACTATCCACGTCACAAGTGAATAAAAAATAGTCGTCCCTCCATGGATTCCTGCCAACTCTGAGTTGTGTGGAGTCCTTCAGATATGTGGGTTGTAGTATCACAACCAGTTGTAACAATTTGTCCACATATTCCAAAAGTCGACTTGTCCGAGAGTTGATGCCTGCCGCTATGGGTTTACCGGGTGGGTTCTGCATACACTTGTGGACTTTGGGAAGGGTGTAGAAGACAGGAATTTTATAGACTTTAATGTCTAAATACTGGAATTCTTCCATACTTAAAATACCGAGATTTTTCCCTTTTTCAATTAATTTCTTATTACTGAAAATGAAGAAAGATGGGCTGTTCTCTACTTTTTTTTATAAGTAATGGAGTCATTTAGAACTCTTTATATTTATTGAATATAATGATCTTTGTTTTGTATGACAACGCCCCTCCCCCCACCTTTGTCGGCCGATTTAATTATTGTGGTGTCATCCTTTTTTAATTCACTAAGGAACAAATTTAAGTCCTTTGTTCAGAACCTGAATTTGATGGTTAGTAAGGATTCTATCGGATAAATTGAAGACTCGTATGGAGTCATCTTCCCCCTTTTTCTGTTCTCTTAGGGGTCGTCCTGCTCGAGTTCCCCTTCTCCCCTTCCCTGTTTTGGGGGGGTGATCCCGACCTAAAAAAGGGCTGTTTTGGTGGGATGATCCCAACCTAAAAAAGAGGAAGATGTGGCTCGGGAATGAGATGTTGTACCCTTATGTCTGTAACCTCCTGGAGATTCCACAGACAAGGTTCTAAATCTGTTGGGATGTTCATATGTAGGACGTGTGGGGGGTTGATAACTCCTACCCACTTATCTCCAGCCAGCAGATGAGTCCATTTTTTTAGATGTTTCTCTATAATGATGATGTGATTGTCTTTTAAAATTTTGAGAATGGAAATTTGATTGGTCTTATAATGTTTAAAATTGGTTCGACCTTTGTGATTCTCTTTGGGCTTCTCATAGTGATGAGTTTTATACTGGTTAGATTTATGTGCAAAAGATGTGACACAATTGGATGCATAGTCATTTTTATCTCGTATATACTTTTTTCTTTTTAATTACAACAGTTTCCTGTTATAACTTTCTCTACTGTATTTTTAACAGCAATCAGAGTATTCTCTACTTCAGTATATCCCACTACAGGATCTAAAGATCTTTTAACATCATTCATTTTTTATGGGACGAAAGTTAGAGGATGAAAAAACAGAGAAAAAAAATATAGGATATTAGAACAGCCATCAAAAAACACAATATAAATTAAAACATCTTATCAAAATGTTATGATAAGATGTTTTGATTTATATTGTGTTTTTTGATGGCTGTTCTACTATCCTATATTTATTCTCAGTTTTTCCATCGTTATATATATTTTTTCCTTTACTAATATGGACCTTTTCACTATTTGCCCATACTTTGAGACTCTGTATACCGGATAAGACATCTTTACACTGCGCTACCTTGCGGGATGCGGAATGATGACGTATCGGACCAAACCTGAAGTGACGTCACACCTGGAACTCACTTGTTCCGAATTTTGGCGATACAAGGGGTATTTAATCACGCACTGAGAAGAGATAAGTCAGCACTGAAGAAGACACCTGAAAGGATCGAAACGCGTCTGCTGCTCCCTCCTGGGACTTTTATATTTGTTCCTACTTGCTTTTTTTTGTGGTGCCATACTTTTTATTGTTACATGTTACATTCCTGATGGCACTGTTTATTACTTTTACATTGCCCCATATATGTGTTTCAATAAATTGAATTTTACATTCACTGTTTGGACCATCGATCTCTTCCACGTCCACCTTGTAGCCTGTACAGGCACTCTGGAGCCTCTTCTATAGAGCCTGGTACGGCTCTTTGCTGTGTGAGTTTTATTCCACCTATTCTATGTATGTTTTTGTATATACAGTAAGCACTATGTATTTTTATATTTATCTTTTGTAGATCGCTCCATTTGATTTGTGTTCTACTTACTGTGCTAAGTATTAAACGTGTGATCACAGTTTTTGGGGTGTATTATCCTTTTATTTATTTGTAACTTAGATCTTAGACATATTTTGAATTCCTCTTCTTACGCTGCACTAAATTATGCACAAAACTATTGCCAAAACTGAAAATAATTAAAATTGTTTTTATTTTTTTGTAATAATAAATAAGATGTATATATTTATGTCACAACAAATTAGAGCTCTTTTTGCCCTTTAAAACTGATCTAAAATATGTGTTGGTGCTATAAATGAGAAAGATGGAAACAGTGGTTGAACACACACATAGCAAAAATGCAAAAACTTTCAGTGTCCTAAAGTATAAAATAAGAAAACTGAATTTCTGTCCTTAAGGGTTTAATTTTGCACAAGTGCATTAAATATATGTTTTATAATGAAGTAGGTTTTAATCTAACTCAGGTCTTTTATACTCACCCTATAACAAATGCTTTCAAATGTTATAATACCCCCAAAAAATGCTTTATATCTCTTATCCATCTATATAGGAGGGAATTTGTCAAGCTGTAACTTCCAGTTCCTACACTTTCATTTTGTCGAAGGAGACAGAATATTATGTATTTACAGACTGCTGGTCTTAGCTGTGAGAATTACTGGATGCCTGGCACCTCTTGGTTTTTGAGCTCAGCAGATTATATATTGCAGTTAAGGTTTATAGTTATTGGACGTGTCTAGAACTTTTAACTAAGGTGATGCCACACACAGGAAGTGGAGCGGAGATAACTAAATGTGGCATCCTGAGGAGTGGAGGACTACAAATGTTATGATCCTCAGCCACCAAAAATGCTGGCTGCGTATATGAAGTCTTAAAGAGCACAAACCACTGGTATGCCAGAGATGGCCATCACTGTTCTAGAAAGGGTTACATTTAGATTTCATTTTTGGCAGTTGAACTGGCTCGTTTTATCCCTTTTCTTGCTTGACTGAAATAGACATCTGCATTTTGTGGCATTTCTGCTTCATTTTACGCTGTGTAAATTCTATCATGCTTTGGAAAGCTGCACACTTTGATGGCACTACGGGAGACTAAATTTAAGCAGTGCAACCACCCAGAAAAAATAATTTTCCAGTGCCTTTAATATCTGCATGTGAGCTGTGTATGGATGTGAAGTGCACAGCCAGTAGTATTAGTAGTTACACTGACCTGCTCTGCAGTGGAGATGGAAACAGATCTCTCCACATGTAACACTACCCTCACCTCTGCCTTGAACGCTGCAGCCCCGCTCCAAACATGCACCTCGAAGAGGATGCGCCCCCAACCGTGGCATACTAAATCAACACGCTACCTGCAAAGATGCTCCCATTGTGCTGAATGCTCCTGGAGGAAATCTCGCACCCAGGAAGACCATCTCCATTATATATTCATATTGTGTTCATACAGCAAAGCCCTTGCCCTCGACAAACAGTCATACTTTTCTTCTCTCATTAGTTCATGCTCCCGCAATACCAAGCATCTCTTTGACACCTTTAATTCTCCTTCGCCCTGCTGTGGCCATCCCCCAAACTAACCTTACAGCCGATAGTTTTGCATGCTACTTTACCGACAAGATTGAACAGCTAAGAAAAGAATTCTCCCCACCTTCCCATTCTCTTTCTCAACCACACGTTTGAGTCTTTCCTACCCTTCAGACTTTCTCCCCGGTTACTGAACAAGAGGTGGCTGTGCTTCTCCTTTCCTCTCGCCCCACCACTTTCCCGCTTGATCCTGTCCCATCTCACCTTATCAGATCGCTCTCCCCTTGTCTTGTGCCTTCCTTAACACAAATCTTCAACTGCACTCTCTCTCTCTTTCTTCTGGCATTGTCCCTGCTGACCTTAAACATGCCACTGTAGAACCTATTCTGAAAAAAACATCTCTTGACCCGTCCTCCCCCTCTGTCGCCCCATATCCCTGCTCCCTTTTTTCTCGAAGCTTCTGGAAAGACTTGTCTTTACCGTATGCCTCACTTCCTCAATTCCAACTCTCTCCTTGACCCTCTTTAATCTGGCTTCTGCCTTCTCCACTCTACTGAGACTGCTGTTATCAAAGTTACTAATGACCTAAGTGCAGCTAAATCCAAAGGCCACTACTCCATACTAATTCTTATTGACCTCTCTGCTGCCTTTGACACTGTTGATCATACTCTCCTTCTTCAAACTCTTCAATCACTCTGTCTCTGTGACTCTGTCCTCTCATGGTTTTCCTCTTATCTCTCCCATCGCTCATTCAGTGTCTCCCTATCTAATGATACCTCTTCCCCTCGTCCTGTCTCGGTTGGAGTCCCCCAAGGCTCTGTCCTTGGTCCCCTTCTATTTTCTCTTTATACTGCCTCTCTTGGCAAACGTATGACCTAATTTGGATTCCACTACCACCTGTACACTGATGACGTATATTTCTCCTCCCCGAACCTCTCCCCTGCCGTCCTGCAACGTGTCACTGCTTGCCTTTCTTCCATCTCTGACTGGATTTTCTCCCGCTTTCTGAAACTCAATCTCTCTAAAACTGGGCTCCTTATCTTTTCACCTCCTAATACTGATCCTTCTCTTTTGCTCTCACATCAAGTTAGTGGTAATCACATCCATCCTTGCAAGCACACTGCCTTGGCGTCATACTTGATTCTGGCCTCACTTTTGAGCCTCACATCCAGTATGTTGCCAAATCCTGTAGATTCCATCTTAAAAACAAAGCTTGCATCTGCCCCTTTCTTACGCAAGATGCTACTAAGGAGCTTGTCCATGCTCTAGTAATTTCTGGCATGTATTATTGTAACCCTCTCCTAAGAGGTCTTCCCAAAAGTCGTATTGCCCCACTACAGTCTGTAATGAATGCTGCTGCCAGACTGATTTTCCTCTCAAACCTCACCCCTCTGTCAGTCCTTATATTGGCTTCCTGTATCCTATAGGAATCAATTCAAAGTGCTAACCCATACCTATAAAGCACTGAACAATTCTAGCTCCTCTTATCTCTTTACAGATCCATAGGTATGCCCCTTCTTGGTTTCTCCTATCTGCCCGTGACCACCTCCTGTCCGCTGCTCGCACCCATACGTCCAATAGTTTAAAAAGTGCCTTAAAACCCATCTCTTTAGGAAAGCTTATGGCCTCCCAGAGTAACCTCTACCTCACATACGTGTCTCTTGCTCTCTCCTAAAGGGCAGCACTTTACTCTCTCCTCCAGTTCTACTTCACTCCCACCTTATTTGATTGCTATTTCCTGTCCTAATGTGTTTTATCCCCCACCTCCTATAGACTGTAAGCTCGTTTGAACAGGGTCCTCTTCAACCTATCGTTCCTATAAGTTTTCTTGTAATTTTCCTATTTATAGTTAAATAATATTGTAAAGCGCTACAAAATCTGTTGGCACTATATGAATGGCAATAATAATAATAATAATAATAATAATAATAATAATAATAAATACTGTGATCTCACACAGATCTCAGACCGTGCTGTAAATTCTGCTCAAGGGAAATTCTACAGGCCATCCAGAGGTGTAATGTTTGCAAATGTAATGTCTGCTAAGTTAAGTAACTAAAGTAAAAATAAAACAAAGAAATGATAATATGCGGTCTATGTTATAGAATACCTGAGAATATAACTAAATAGTGCTGCAGTAAATACTAGAGAAAGTAATCCTGATCAATATTGTATGGTTTTCCTTTTCTTACGTCAGGAGATGTTTGATATCTGGGAAGAGATTGAATATATAGCAGAGTGAGAGCAGGGGGAAGTGAGAATTCAAAGTAAATGTAATATTTGAGGCCAAAATAACCCAATAGTATACATAGCTGATGTAGGGACTTAGTCTGGGCTACTCAGGCCTCCAAAACGCCTCGATTTTAGTGAGACAGTACGTATTTTAGGGTCATGTCTTGTCATCCCCACACTGCTCTCGCTTTTGGGGAGGACACTGGGAACTGTGCCTAGAAAGCATAGCGTGAGAGCATTCACTCTAATCTCATGGCACTAGGAACATACAAAGAGTGCTGAAACAGTGCTCTTTGCATGGTCAACCCTTGGTGGGACAGTGTGCTTGAGTAGTAATAGCACACTAGGTTGACCCGCCGATTCTTCGGGCTGACCTGCACATTATCTGACCAGGTTCACTCTGTGCAATACCAGTGACGAGAACTTATTTTTATCCTGCCACCCCCTTTTACACCATCAACAGATGTAGATTGTATGTTTCAGCTGCATTGATCTTTCATTTGAGGTTCAGTTTGAAGTCTCACTTTAGTGAATAACCCTACAGTCTATTTACTATGGATTATAGGAGGATCGGTATATGAAGTGTGTGAGATGTGTATTTGTATACATATTTGATATAAGGCATCTGTATTAAATGTTTTTTATGCATGTGTGATATTGTCTGTCAGTGAGAAATACCTATATATGTGCATTATCTGCGTGAGCGGTGTTGTGTGTGTGTGTGTGTGTGTGTATATATATATATATATATATATATATATATATATATATATATATAATGTAATTATATATGCATTGTCTGTGGGACATGTTCTGTGCTCTGTAACTGTGCATAGAATGTTGGGACTAAATGCAGTCCCAAGTTGTCCCCATGTGTCTATGTCTCAGCAGCTGTCTTTAACAGCAGAAATGTCTCCTCTAGAGGAGATCCTACCCTGATAAAGTGCACAATTTAGAAATCTCAAAACTGCAAAAGGTTCCAGAGAGAATACTGCTATTAAATATGCATTTGAAGATCAAATAAAGGGACACTGCTCTTTTTCAATGAGTGCTTTTGACATACACTTAATTAAATAAAAAATGACATGATTTACTGTATACCTTTTTGCAAGAGTATAAATATTCAGGAGCACGCGCCTCCTTCATTAATAAATACAGATTGAAGGACACTAGAAGGTAGGAGACACAAAGGTATACATCTTCAAAAAGAGAATCCGCAGAATAAAACACTGTAAATACAATTAAACAATTTTGACATTTCAGTACACAAATTTAATAAGGACTTTTTTGTGTGAGATGTTTAGACGCATATCAGGAACGTCAGTCCGGTTTTTGTGTTACAGCTACCTTGAGAGAGGAGCCCCACACGTAGTTCTACATGAGACAGTTAAGACGCAAGGCAAACAAGGCATTTGCCTTGCGGCTAACTGACAAGCCAGGTGGGCGGTCGTCATATTCCGGCTCCCGGCATCACTCTGCGGCGCGCGAGGGAGCTGAGCAGAGCGCTCAGGGGAAAGTGCTCCCTCGCCAGCGCCCCCCGACCGACTGCCAGCAGCCCCACTAGACCACAGGTAGAGGGAGAACCCCCCGCCCCCAGCATTCCCAAAGATAATTGAGTGTGTTAATGTGAGTGTGTGTGTGTGTGTCAGTGTGTGTGTCTGTTAGTGTGTGTGTGTGTGTCTGTTAGTGTGTGTGTGTGTGTGTCTGTTAGTGTGTGTGTGTGTGTCTGTTAGTGTGTGTGTGTGTCTGTTAGTGTGTGTGTGTGTGTATTTAGAGGGTGGGGCAGGGGGGAGCACCTGAGTATTTTTCCTGCCTAGGGCAGCACAAAACCAGGATACACCATTGTTACATGTTGTATATTGAAATGAAATAATAGGATCATTGGTTTCATATTCTAGCAGTCCAGGAACCAGGCATTTTCATTCTAGAGGCATTAACTCTACATTATATTACAACACAAAAATTAAAATAAAAAGTTGTCATGTTCACAACAGTTAAAAAAATTGTAAACAATTTTTTTTATGTATATACAGGGATGATGCTAGGGGGGATTGAGCCCAAAGCAAAACTGGATAACTTATATACTAATAGATATGTGAAGCTATGTCATCACCTATTCCCGCTGTCTATTTCATGTCTCGTCCTCTCTACCCACGAAATATGCTACTTTTGCTTTCCAGGATACCAATACAGCCAACAGTAAAGCACATGCTGCACAGCCCAGTATTCAAATCTGTCCTGCCATAGTACCTAACTAATACAGGGATATGCTACCTCCCTTTGCTAAGATAACCGTTCTGAATCTTCTCCTATAATACCTGATGGGGTTCAGATCTGGAGACTAGGATGAACATGGCAGGACCTTGGTTTTGTCGTCAGTAAACCATTTGTGTGTTGATTTTGATGTATGCTTTGGATCATTGTCCTGTTGGAAAATCCAACCTTAGCCCATTTTAAGCTTTTTGGCTGAGGCAGTCAGGTGTTCATTAAATACCTGTTGATATTGATAGAGTCCATGATGCCAAGTATCCTAACAAAATGTCCAGGTCCTCTGGAAGAAAAAGCATCCACAAAACATTAAAGAGATACCACTATATTAAACCGTTTCCATATTGTGAGGATATTTATGGGGTAGTGAATATTAAAAATATTTTATAAAATTTTTTTTTACATTCTTTAATAGTTTTTATTAATATGAAAAATTTATATTTTGGCATGGTTTCCCCTTGATTGATTTAAAGCGAAGAGTACGAAGAGTACAGACCCTGGAGTATATTTATTAGAGGATTTGTATTTCACACATTAATCACAACCGATTTATAAAAATATAATTTATTGTGACAAATAATTAATAATACGTCACATGCATGACAATATCACTGAATATTTACCATACAATAAGTATAAGATATGGCAACAGTTTTGACACAATAACCAAAATTAAAGATAGCTTAAAATCAATATATCCAGCAACATGAGTAGATTAATTTCCAAAGGGTTTACATGCAAAGTTATAAATAATTCATCTAGAATTTAATTAATTGTTATATCCAACATAGATGCATTTCTTATAATGTTATAGGAGACCCTCCGCTTTGGAATTCCTTTACACAGAGCTTTGCAGCTTCAAGTCCGTAAAAAAAACAGAAACCTTAGATGCTATCAATCTGAATCACACTAACTCACTGCTGGCTGCAATTCTCCCAAGCTAAACACTTGAATATTGCAACTAAAAGATACAATATTTCTCACACAAATAGTCAATTTAACCATTTTCTCTCTTTCTTAATTTTCTTTTACTTTAATGGCTGTATGTTGAGTTATTTTGAGGGGACAGCATATTTACACTGTTATACAGGCTGTATACTTACTACTTTACATTCACATGAAAAGATATAATAAAATATTTGCAAAAATGTGAGGGGTGTTCTCACTTTTGTGAGATACTGTTAATGGACTGGCCCTTTTTATGGGTTGTGGGCTATGGGTATAATTAAAGAATAGTTATCAATGACTAGGTTGTTTTTTTTGTTTTTATTGGAAATCCAACATTCTGAGCAAAAGGTGCTTTAATGCAGTATAACTGGTGTAGCTTTCTGCCGGTTTTCAGCACATCGGATATTCTCTTTGTGGTCTGTAAGACACACAGAACCATGGCCAATCTAAATTCCACACATTGACCATGCTTCTAGAACCCTTCATTTTACTTTGCAGATATGCAAACCTAAGACATTTTGTTCCAACCAATGCCACAGCTACCACACATTTAGTATACCGAGTCAATTTAATCATTTTCTTTTTCCATCCAGTGACCAAAAGTATATTTTTAACCATGTTTTTAACACTGAAAATGACTTTTCTGATTAAAGATTAACTATCCCTGGATTCAGATAGGTTAGTATCTCTGGATAATAGCTTGATATACTAAACTTGGCAAATTACCAGTAAATCCTACATAATTCTTATTTCCGCTGCAGAATGGACTTCGAATGATATATAATTTCCTCAGCAAAGGTTTGAAATCTGATCAGCTTTATCTAGGTATATTTCTGTTTTTAGTAAACATTAATTTAAATTAAATTAAACCAGAATATTTACAAGCTTTCTTGGTAGAAATTATTTAGGCTTGAAGATATATTCCATGAATGGTGAGTGCAAGTATGTGTTTAGAAAGAGAACTGTGGAACGTAATCAAGAGTTCGGACTAATAAAGAATTTTAACTTAGTCCCAGAAGTTCAGTTGGAAAAAAGCAGAGACACATGCATATTTGTGGCCTGCTGGAGGTCATTTTGCAGGGCTCTGCAAGTGCTCCTCCTGTTCCTCCTTGCACAAAGGCAGAGGTCGCGGTCCTGCTGCTGGGTTGTTGCCCTCCTATGGTCTCCTCCACGTCTCCTGATGTACTGGCCTGTATCCGGGCAGCGCCTCCATGCTCTGGACACTATGCTGACAGACACAGCAAACCTTGCCACAGCTTGCATTGATGTGCCATCCTGGATGAGCTGCACTACCTGAGCCACTTGTGTGGGTTGTAGACTCCATCTCATGCTACCACTAGAGTGAAAGCACAGCCAGCATTCAAAAGTGACCAAAACATCAGCCAGGAAGCATAGGAACTAAGAAGTGGTCTGTGGTCACCACCTGCAGAACCACTCCTTTATTGGGGGTGTCTTGCTAATTGCCTATAATTTCCACCTGTTGCACAACAGCATGTGAAATTGATTGTCACTCAGTGTTGCTTCCTAAGTGGACAGTTTGATTTCACAGAAGTGTGATTTATTTGGAGTTACATTGTGTTGTTTAAGTGTTCCCTTTATTTTTTTGAGCATTGTGTGTGTATGTATGTGTGTATATATATATGTATATATATGTGTGTGTGTTTGTCTGGGATGGGCCCTTAACCCCCCTTGTTATAAACACATAGGCTTCTTGTAAGAAGAAACTTTATCTTTGGTCAGTGTTTACATTAGCATTCCACAGTTTAGCCATGCAATGAATGGAGTTAGAAAGAAACAAATGTGCCTGTCTTTGCATTCTATTACAAAATGGAATCACATCTGCCAAGTAGTGACTTTGCAGTATACATTTTTATTCTCAATCTTATAACAACATGTCTGGCAGTAAAATACCTGACAATATGGCTACCCCTCTGTGTGCGCCAATCCCACCAAAAAGCTCTATTTTGCCAAAAAGCTCTATTTTGGTTTCATCTGACCATAGAACCCGATCCCATTTGAAGGTTCAGTAGTGTCTGGCAAACTGAAGAGGCTTTTTTTTTTTTTTTTTTTTAAATCCCTTCCAAACAACTTGTGGTGATGTAGGTGATGTCGGATTGGAGTTTCAGAGACTTTCTGACCGCAAGATGCAACTAACTTAAGCAACTCTCCAGCTGTGATCCTTAGAGATTTTTTGGCCACTCAAACTACTCTCTTCACAGAGTGTGGTGACAATATAGACACGTGTCCTCTTACAGGTTGATTTATATCATTTACAGTTGACTGGACCTGTTTGATTATTGCCCTGATGGTGGAAATGGGCATTTTCAATGCTTTTTTGCTATTTTCTTGTAGCCACTTCCCATTTTGTGAAGTTTACCCGATGTGATCAATGACTAAGGAAATTTGACCAATATTTTACCTCATATTTATACCCGTGTGAAACAGGAAGTCCTGTTTGAACAATTTCGTGCTTCTAGTAACCCATGTATATAGGGGTACAAATACATTTTGTGCCACAAATATATTTAACAAAGATTATATATATAGATATAAATAGGATAAACCTGTGTTGCTTTTGCAATTGTTTGATATGCATAAGAGCATATTTTTTGTGTTTTATTTTTTAGACCAAAATATCAAAAGGTTAAACAATAAAGACACATTTTTACAGCCGCCTTTGCTCATATTTACCAAGGGTAATATTAGTGAAAAGCACTCTATGCTCCTGCCACCATCACCACCAGTAGAGATCTGGGGCTGAATAGTCCATAATCTGGGGCTTTATCCCCAAATAATCCAAGCAACATTAATCTATATGTAAATACTGTGTATGTACATTTGTATCCAGCATCTCACAAAAGTGAGTAAACCCTTACATTTTTGTAAATATTTTATTTTATCTTTTCATGTCACAACACTGAAGAAATGGCACTCTGCTACAATCTAAAGTAGTAAGTGTATAGCCTGTATGCCAGTGTTGGCAACAAAATTAATTCCCAAAAATTAATTCCTATTGGAAATGTCCAAATAGGGCCCAATTAGCCATTTTCCTTTCCTGGTGTCACGTGACTCGCTAGTGTTTCAAGGTCTCAGGTGTGTTAAATTTGGTGTTATCGCTCTCACACTCTCTCATACTGGTCACTGGAAGAGCTCTCTGAGGATCAGAAAAAAATAATTTGTGCTCTACATAAAGATAGCCTAGGCTATAAGAAGATTGCCAAGACCCCGAAACTGAGCTGCAGCACGGTGAGCAAGACCATACAGCGGTTTCTCAGGACAGGTTGCACTCAGAACAGGCCTCACCATGGTCGATCAAAGAGGTTGAGTCCACGTGCTCAGCGTCATATCCAGAGGTTCTCTTTGGGAAATAGACGTATGAGTGCTGCCAGCATTGTTGCAGAGGTTGAAGGGGTGGAGGGTCAGCCTGTCAGTGCTCAGACCATACGCTGCACACTGCATTAAATTGGTCTGCATAGCTGTCGTCCCATAAGGAAGGTTTTCTAAAGATGATGAACAAGAAAGCTCACAAACAGTTTTGCTGAAGACAAGCAGACTAAGGACATGGATTACTGGAACCATGTCCTGTGGTCCGATTAGACCAAGATAAACTTGTTTGGTTCAAATGGTGTCAAGCGTGTGTGGCGGCAACCTGGTGAGGAGTACAAAGACAAGTGTGTTTTGCCTACAGTCAAGCATGGTGGTAGGAGTGTCATAGTCTGGACCTGCATAAGTGCTGCCGGCAATGGGGAGCTACAGTTCATTTAGGGAACCATGAATGCCAACATGTACTGTGACATACTGAAGCAGGGCATGACCCCTGCTCTTGGAGACTGGGCCACGAGGCAGTATTCCAACATGATAACGACCCCAAACACGTACTGTGACATACTGAAGAAGGGAATGATCCCCTGCCTTTGGAGACTGGGCCACGAGGCAGTATTCCAAACATGTACTTTGACATACTGAAGCAGGGCATGATCCCCTGCCTTTGGAGACTGGGCCAAGAGGCAGTATTCCAACATAACGACCCCAAACACACGGCAGGGTGCCAACCCCAAAATGACCACTGCCTTGCTAAAGAAGCTGAAGGTAAAGGTGATGGACTGGCCAAGCATGTCTCCAGACCTAAACCCTATTGAGTATCTGTGGGGCATCGTCAAACAAAGTGGGGGAGCGCAAGGTCTCTAACATCCACCAGCTCCATGATGTCATCATGGAGGAGTGGAAGAGGACTCCGGTGGCAACCTGTGAAGTTCTGGTGGACTCCATGCCCATTAGGGTTAAGGCAGTGCAGGAAAATTATGGGGCCACACAAAATATTGACACTTTGGGCCCAATTTGGACCTTTCGACTTAGGGGTGTAATACTTTTGTTCCCAACGGTTTAGACACTAATGGCTGTATGTTGAGTTATTTTAAGGGGACAGCAAATTTACACTGTTATACAGGCTGTACACTTACTACTTTACATTCACATGAAAATATATAATAAGATATTTGCAAAAATGTGAGGGGTGTACTTACTTTTGTGAGATACTGTTAATGGACTGGCCCTTTTTATGAGTTGTGGGCTATGGGTTTAATTAAAGAATAGTTATCAATGAATTAAGGTTGTTTATTTTTATTTTTATTGGAAATCCAACATTCTGTCACGTATTCATTCGCTTATAAAAATGTGGTTAATGGCATTTACTGTCCACACAGGAAAAGTTGTGCCGAGCAGCAACCTAATCCACAGAAGGGTTAATGCTGAGCAGCAATTATGCAAATGGGAACCTGTTAACTGACTTTGGGGTCAAAGGCCAGTTACAGCCTATCAGATCTAGAGGAGGGGTATTTAGGCCCAGTTCTCATCCTGCTCAGTGCCCTGTTGTGGTTTCCCTTGTGGTTGTCCGAGAGCGTGTTCCTGATTCAAGTTTCTTCTGGTTTTTGACTTCCCTGTATTCTGGTATCCCTGACTTCTGGCTTTCCCTTATCGTTGTCTCTTTCTGTATCCCTTGACCTCGGCAAGTATCCTGACTATTCTTTGGTACGTTACGTCTGGCCATTCTAAGGCCCAGTAATACATTACCTATTAGTCATCTGTGTGACACAATTCTACATGCTGGATCAACTAGTAATCCTGGCACATTCTGAGCAGAAAAGGTGCTTTAATGCAGTATAACTGTTGAAGCTTTCTGCTGGTTTTCAGCATATCGGATATTCTCCTTGTGGTCTGTAAGATGCACAGAAACATGGCCAATCTAAATTCCACACATTGACCATGCTTCTAGAACCCTTCATTTTACTTTGCAGATGTGCGAACCTAAAACATTTTGTTCCAACCAACGCCACAGCTACTACACATTTAGTATACCAAGAGTAAACTTTTAATTTAAAGCCTTGCCTTCAAAAATGTACAGTTACTTTTCAATGTTTTTGCATACCAGACATGTGTTTTAAAGAGCTTACTATGTTTATGGTAGCACCGAGATAATACCAGCAGACAGATAAATCAGAATCACATTGCATCAGTTGCTGAATCTAATCTGTGTTTTATGAAAGCTCGGGCTGATTTTGTTGATTTGTCCTTCAGAAAATCGTTAAAGTGTTACCCTAAGCACCATAGCCACTACAGCAACACAATGTGCACAGAATTGTTAAACTACATATGTGCAGCATTTCTCTTTGAAACTTTAAACATACAGACTCCAGGCACCATCAACACTTAAAAGTAGTGATGGTGCTTGGAGTGACCCTTTAACTATAACAATAGCTAATTTGTTATACCCCAATTAGGAACAATTTAGTACTATTTGTATCCACATTAATACTTATACTTATAATATTGTGCATTCTGTATTTTCCAAAACACAGCACTTGTCTTGTTGTGAATTTGTTTATTGCAATTCTCCCCCCCCCCCCTTCTCTTCTATATCCTATTATTTGTCATATGTTTTCCAGAAACTCCAATAATTATTTTTAAAATAAATAAAGCATACATAAAACCCTTCTTTCACATACGTGTGTTTATGTAAACACTATACAGAGTTAATTTTATTAACATGCTAGGTACCATGTGACAGCAAAGGATTGTAATATTTCTTATAGTATAAATGAGAAGTGGCCATAGACAAATATTCATGTCAGATGGATATCACTCAAGATGATTTAAAAGCTCTAAAATTTCAGTCTCATTTGAAGACCTTTTCATGTGCATAAAATGTGCCTCGAGGCATCAAGCACTCAACTGTCATTAGAAATTCTCTCTTGTACATACAGGCTAATATTGGTTTAAAAATCAAAACATTTTATATTTTTTTCTCCTATGAAATATGCATTTTCAGCTTAGAAAATGTTTTGTTTTTTTTCTAATACCTGTGGCATAGAATGAAAAGAATTCACAGATTAAATATATATTTTTATCACTAGTAATGCTATTTGTACTATTCAAATCTGAAGTTGCTGTATGAACTGTGTGTTCCTGAAAAATATTCTGTTATTAATTACAATAGTTGATCATGAAATATCGTGAGTATGTAATCTTGGTAAGTCAGCCATGTGTTAAATAACAGAAGTACATTTATTTACTCTTAACCTGGGACTGAAGCGAGGTAGGATGGAGTCTATTATCTGATAACGCAGTTGAGTGATTGTGTTGACTCAATTGGAAATTCTAACCTTCTAGTTCTTATGGTTAATTTGTGCTTGGAAAACCTGTCAATGGTAACAATAGTGTTCTCTCCAATGGGTCAGACCACATGGACATCTTAATAAATAACAAACCTAAAATCAAAAGTTAAGAAGTTATTGATCTTATATTTTTGTCCATTTCTATGATGACAAAAGATATCCCCTTTTATGACTTTTTCAGAAACCTCTGTTTAAACATGGGAATGTTCACTGTTAAGATACAGGCAAAAAATCCTTATGTTTAATTGTTTAAAGTTTTACATCAGCCTTAACAAGCACATCCTTGATATATTTAGCATGTCTGTAGTAGGTTAGAGGGGGATTTTGGAATTCACAAATTAATGGGCATGTTCTATTGAGAATAATTGATTTTTTTTTTGTTTTTTGGTTTGTTAATTTTAAATGCATCAATGATGTCAGCTATGAAGATCCAGGTCCATCACATTACACATTTAATTGTGTCTATGGGCTTAGAATTTATAAAACCCTGTAAGGTGTGTGTCTGGGTGGGAGTATGGTAGTGTTTAACATTAAGGGTGTGTGTGTCTCTGTTTTGTGTGTTTGTGTTTTTGTGCATCTTGAGGTGCGTGTCTATATCGGAGAGAGTGTCTGTTAGTGGGGGGCCCAGCCAATGGTGTTGTAAGTGGCCCTAGGTTTTCAGATAGCAACCCTAACACCAGGACGTATATATAAAAACCCAAAGGTGATATATACAAATAGAGGGTGGTTGAGAACAATACAACCTGAATATGGCTGAAAATGAACGTGGAATCTATAAAATAGCAAAATACAAAATATAGTGAAGTAAGTTAGGCAAAATTGGATTTGCACGTGGTAGAAAACTTACAAGAAGGGAGTAATAATCACGCCTGTCATCCTGTCAGGGGTACTTTCCACATTGGAGACCGAATATATATGGCGAGGACTGACAATATCACTTTTTCTTCAGCTCAGGAATAAAATATCCCTTTTTCCTTCAGCTCAGGAACAAAAGAAAAAATATATATATAGTGCAGATTGTATAAAAATAACAAAATTTATTCCAAATATTGCACTTACAAGAAATCAGAAGTAAGACAGCATATCTCCATAATGAAGTAATGGCCGGGTCTCAAGGTGAAAGTAGAGAGAGATCCCAAAATGGAGGTACACAAAATTAAAAAAATATAAAATAAAATAAATAAAAATAACAAATGGACTATAATAACAGCTGTATATTAGCATAAAAAGTCCAAAAGTAGTATCCAACGCGTTTCGTCACTATGGTGACTTCCTCAGGGATATAG
>OW240916.1:253392674-253427556 GCA_933207985.1 Pelobates cultripes
ATGCAGAGTGTGTATAGTGAATGTAGTGTGTAGTGAGTTCAGAATGTGTATAATGAATGCAGAGTGTGTATAGTGAATGCAGAGGGTGTATAGTGAATGCAGTGTGTTTGTAGTGAGTGAAGAGTTTGTATAATGAATGTAGTGTGAGCGTGTGCTGGATGATGTGTGTGTGCGCGCTGGATGATGTGTGTGTGTGCTGGATGATGTGTGTGTGTGAGTGCTGGATGATGTGTGTGTGTGTGTGCTGGATGATGTGTGTGTGCTGGATGATGTGTGTGTGCTGGATGATGTGTGTGTGTGTGAGTGCTGGATGATGTGTGTGTGAGTGCTGGATGATGTGTGTGTGTGAGCGCTGGATGATGTGTGTGTGAGTGCTGGGTGATGTGTGTGTGTGTTGGATGATGTGTGTGTGAGTGCTGGATGATGTGTGTGTGAGTGCTGGATGATGGGGGGGAAGCATTTTTTTCTTACTTTATGTGTTTATTTATTTTATTCCCCCCTCCCTGCTTCTTACCTTGTCAGGGAGGGGGGAGATCGCCTGGTGGTCCGGTGGAGGGAGCCAGCCGCTGCACACAGGAGCCATCACACGCTGTGTTCCCTCTCCAGCTCTAACTCTCGCGAGACTCGCCTGTGCGGAGCGTTGCCATGGTAACAGCCGCGGGTCTCGCGAGAGTTATAGCTGGAGAAGGAACACAGCGTGTGATGGCCCCTCTGTGCAGGTAGCAGGGCCGGTCCTGCAGGACAGGTAACGGGAACGGCGTTCCTGCTGTGGAAAAAGTGCAGGAACGCCGTTCCCATGCGTTCCTGCAGGACTCGAGCCCTGCCAGTAATACATTACCTATTAGTCATCTGTGTGACACAATTCTACATGCTGGATCAACTAGTACTCCTGGCACATTCTGAGCAGAAAAGGTGCTTTAATGCAGTATAACTGTTGAAGCTTTCTGCTGGTTTTCAGCATATCGGATATTCTCCTTGTGGTCTGTAAGAACTCAGATGCACAGAAACATGGCCAATCTAAATTCCACACATTGACTATGCTTCTAGAACCCTTCATTTTACTTTGCAGATGTGCAAACCTAAAACATTTTGTTCCAACCAACGCCACAGCTACTACACATTTAGTATACCAAGAGTAAACTTTTAATTTAAAGCCTTGCCTTCAAAAATGTACAGTTACTTTTCAATGTTTTTGCATACCAGACATGTGTTTTAAAGAGCTTACTATGTTTATGGTAGCACCGAGATAATACCAGCAGACAGATACCGTATTTTTCGCTCCATAAGACGCACCTCACCATAAGACGCACCTAGTTTTTAGAGGAGGAAACCCAGAAAAAAAAATATTCTGAACAAACTGTTCCATATTGTTTCTTACCATGGGACAGTTTGTTCAGAATATTTTTTTTTCTCCCCTGTCCCATAATGATCTTTAACCCCCCTTTCCTCTGTCCCATAGTGATTGTTAACCCCTCCTACCCTGTCCCATAGTGATTGTTAACCCCTCCTACCCTGTCCCATAGTGATTGTTAACCCCTCCTACCCTGTCCCATAGTGATTGTTAACCCCTCCTACCCTGTCCCATAGTGTTCTTTAACCCCTCCTCCCCTTGTCCATTAGTGTTCTGATCCCATAGTGTCCCTCCCTCCCATTGTCCCATAGTGCACTTTCCCTCCCATAGTGTCCCCCCCTCCCCTTGTCCCATAGTGTCTCCCCCCTCCCCTTGTCCCATAGTGTCTCCTCCCCTCCCCTTGTCCCATAGTGTCTCTTCCCCTCCCCTTGTCCCATAGTGTCTCCCCTCCCTTTCTCCCATAGTGTCCCCCTCCCCTTGTCCCATAGTGTCTCCCCCCCTCCCCTTGTCCCATAGTGTCTCCTTCCCTCCCCTTGTCCCATAGTCTCCTCCCCTCCCTTTCTCCCATAGTGTCCCATTCCCCTTGTCCCATAGTGTCTCCCCCTCCCCTTGTCCCATAATTACTTACCTGTCTTGGAGCGTGGGCCGGCTTCACAGCGCGCTCCGCGGTCCAGGAACTTCTATTTCGGGTTCCGGTTTCCGGCGGGACTGAAAGGAAGTGTGCACACTGAAAGGAAGTGTGTACACTTCCTTTCAGTCCCGCCGGAAACCGGAACCTGAAATAGAAGTTCCTGGACCGCGGAGCGCGCTGTGAAGCCGGCCCACGCTCCAAGACAGGTAAGTAATTCTTCACATTCGCTCCATAAGACGCACAGACATTTCCCCTCACTTTTGAGGGGAAAAAAGTGCGTCTTATGGAGCGAAAAATACGGTAAATCAGAATCACATTGCATCAGTTGCTGAATCTAATCTGTGTTTTATGAAAGCTCGGGCTGATTTTGTTGATTTGTCCTTCAGAAAATCGTTAAAGTGTTACCCTAAGCACCATAGCCACTACAGCAACACAATGTGCACAGAATTGTTAAACTACATATGTGCAGCATTTCTCTTTGAAACTTTAAACATACAGACTCCAGGCACCATCAACACTTAAAAGTAGTGATGGTGCTTGGAGTGACCCTTTAACTATAACAATAGCTAATTTGTTATACCCCAATTAGGAACAATTTAGTACTATTTGTATCCACATTAATACTTATACTTATAATATTGTGCATTCTGTATTTTCCAAAACACAGCACTTGTCTTGTTGTGAATTTGTTTATTGCAATTCTCCCCCCCCCCCCTTCTCTTCTATATCCTATTATTTGTCATATGTTTTCCAGAAACTCCAATAATTATTTTTAAAATAAATAAAGCATACATAAAACCCTTCTTTCACATACGTGTGTTTATGTAAACACTATACAGAGTTAATTTTATTAACATGCTAGGTACCATGTGACAGCAAAGGATTGTAATATTTCTTATAGTATAAATGAGAAGTGGCCATAGACAAATATTCATGTCAGATGGATATCACTCAAGATGATTTAAAAGCTCTAAAATTTCAGTCTCATTTGAAGACCTTTTCATGTGCATAAAATGTGCCTCGAGGCATCAAGCACTCAACTGTCATTAGAAATTCTCTCTTGTACATACAGGCTAATATTGGTTTAAAAATCAAAACATTTTATATTATTTTTTTCTCCTATGAAATATGCATTTTCAGCTTAGAAAATGTTTTGTTTTTTTTCTAATACCTGTGGCATAGAATGAAAAGAATTCACAGATTAAATATATATTTTTATCACTAGTAATGCTATTTGTACTATTCAAATCTGAAGTTGCTGTATGAACTGTGTGTTCCTGAAAAATATTCTGTTATTAATTACAATAGTTGATCATGAAATATTGTGAGTATGTAATCTTGGTAAGTCAGCCATGTGTTAAATAACAGAAGTACATTTATTTACTCTTAACCTGGGACTGAAGCGAGGTAGGATGGAGTCTATTATCTGATAACGCAGTTGAGTGATTGTGTTGACTTAATAAAATGCTCCACAATTGGAAATTCTAACCTTCTAGTTCTTATGGTTAATTTGTGCTTGGAAAACCTGTCAATGGTAACAATAGTGTTCTCTCCAATGGGTCAGACCACATGGACATCATAATAAATAACAAACCTAAAATCAAAAGTTAAGAAGTTATTGATCTTATATTTTTGTCCATTTCTATGATGACAAAAGATATCCCCTTTTATGACTTTTTCAGAAACCTCTGTTTAAACATGGGAATGTTCACTGTTAAGATACAGGCAAAAAATCCTTATGTTTAATTGTTTAAAGTTTTACATCAGCCTTAACAAGCACATCCTTGATATATTTAGCATGTCTGTAGTAGGTTAGAGGGGGATTTTGGAATTCACAAATTAATGGGCATGTTCTATTGAGAATAATTGATTTTTTTTTTGTTTTTTTTTTTGTTAATTTTAAATGCATCAATGATGTCAGCTATGAAGATCCAGGTCCATCACATTACACATTTAATTGTGTCTATGGGCTTAGAATTTATAAAACCCTGTAAGGTGTGTGTCTGGGTGGGAGTATGGTAGTGTTTAACATTAAGGGTGTGTGTGTCTCTGTTTTGTGTGTTTGTGTTTTTGTGCATCTTGAGGTGCGTGTCTATATCGGAGAGAGTGTCTGTTAGTGGGGGGCCCAGCCAATGGTGTTGTAAGTGGCCCTAGGTTTTCAGATAGCAACCCTAACACCAGGTTTGGTAAAATGGAGATCAGAGCCAGAGCGTGTCACACAGCTAATACACAGCAGGATTCAGTCACTCTTTGATTCCTAGCTCTTCTGTATTTTGGATCTCTGAATGTTTGTGTATCACAGAGCTCTAAAGCATAAAACACTGGTAATAGTATGTGTTACACTTACTAATATTGCACAGTACTAAGATTTGGAATACTGTGCAGCTCTGTGATGCCTTAATATGTAAGATTGTGAAATGATTGAAGTGGACGTGGTACTAGTCTGAATGTGCAGCATTTCCTAGTGAAATGCAGCACATACAGAGGTAAAGCACAATGTTTGCGCAGGTGTAAATCTATCTGTGGCAACTCAGAAGGACGATCAATGGCAGCATGGTTCCCTCCTCTGTGGCACTCTAAGACCTCATTCAGCTTCTAGAACTTTCCTTCCTTGCAGAGAGTGAGGGACTTCTCTGAAGGCGCTATAGGTTGCAGGGAACAATTTTCTAACCGTTTATATCTTATCAGACGATCAATTAATGATTCTTATTTGGAGCTAGGAATATTTATGACGATCGGGAGGAGTACTTACAATATACCCTTGTGCATAACTGCACTCATATGGCTGTATCCAAATAAATCTCTCTGGAAATAGTATAACCCCTAGTGGAAACCCTTCCCATAAAAATGGAGTGTTATAACATTAAAGGTGGAATTCATGGTTTTCACAAGTTCCTGTATCTTTCATTTGCCTGCACAAAACCATGTAATAAATGAGTACGGCAGAGCTTCTAGTGGACACACCTCTTCTTCCACCTACAAGCACAGGGCACTAACACAATGTTCCCTCTAATTTTTTGTTGTTTGTGTGCGCAGAAATATTTTGTTGTGCAAATGTATTCCTTGTTACAAAAGTCACACAATTGTTCAACTGAAAGCATGTGCAAATGTAAACCTGAAATTATTTGAAGAAAATTTTGTCATGGCCTCTCTCTCATGGTGTCACATATTCATCATCACCTTTTGGTATCTACGGTAGTAGTTGCCTTCCTGACAATAACGAAAGTGCTGCTCAACAGCCCCGCACCAGTATACCTGACTCTTGTTGGTGGACATGGACCGCTGCGGATCCACGCCATTTTGTAGCCCCATGTCCGCTCACGGTAATGACGACGTCAATGTGCGTGTGACGTCACACAAAAGACACGCATGCATGTTTTAGGGACAAAGGCCGGTTACGGCCATTCGGATCTGTAGGAGGCTTATTTAACCCTTTAAGGACACATGTATGTGTGACATGTCATGATTCCCTTTTATTCCAGAGGTTTGGTCCTTAAGGGGTTAAACTAATTTTTACTTTTTTTCATTGCCCTGTCGTGGTTTCCCTTAGATGGTTATCCAAGAGTGTGTTCCTGATCGTGTGTTTCTGGTTATTGACTTTGGCTTAGTTTTGACTTTCCTGACTTCTGGTATCCTTGACTATTGGCTTTCCCTTATCGCTGTGTCCCATTCTGTGTCCCTAACCTCGGCTAGTATATTAACTATTCTTCGGTACCATTGAGAGTAGTGCTCTTACCCACTGAGAGTAGTGCTCCACTTTTGTTGAGTGCCTGCTCTCTGAGAGACCCCACACTTAATTTCTAACTGCAAATGCTCCGACTAGTCTGATATTTTGTTTTTATAAAGCTGTTTCATGTTCTGAAAAAAAAAATCCTCTTTACTGATTCAAAATTATAGTAAACTCTTTTTCCATTTAAAATGCTTTCCCCGTTGATTTTCAGAAGTTTAATTAACTTAGAAAATCTCTGATTGTACTTATAGTTACTATGAGATATGGAGTCTTTTTAACGTAAAGTCCTTGAACCACGCACATTCATGGCTTACGTTTGTGTGAAGGAGTATTTTGATATTCACTTTATAAAAGAATTGTATATGTAAAAGCTTTTTCTCTTCAATAGAACTGTGACAACATCAAAAAACTAGAAAGTTCAGTAGATAAGTAATTTCACTATATATAATATTGGGGAAAAAGTAGATATCAACATCTAATCTCCCTGCTACTCCATTATACAAAATTCCCTAGAGCAGTGATGGCGAACCTCTGGCACACGTGCCACAGGTGACATGCCAGGCCCTCTCTGTGGGCATGCGGCCGTAGGTTCGGCATCACTGCAGAGTAGGCACCTGCCTGCCCAAAACGGCAGGCGCCTTCTCTGCTTTCTTATTGGCAGGACCGGAAGCAGGGGGAGGCATCTAGGAAACAGCTCTCCTGTCCTCCCGCGAGCTGTGTGGAGCATTGCCACGCGTTACCATGGCAACGCTCCACACAGCATCGCGCGGGAGAACAGGAGAGCTGCAGGCTCCTGTCCTACATACATACCACCACCGGACCACCAGGGATGGCTGTGTCCCCGTCCCCCCCTCCCCTTCACCAAAGGTAAGATGAAGGGGGGGGGGGAGGAAATACTGATTCAGTATGCTTTTTAAAAACACAAAAACGTGGCTTTAATGTATCTTAAACCCCCAACAGAGCACCCTTTACCCTTCTAACAGAACACCCCTAACCCCCAACAGGGCAAGCACCCCTAACCTCCCAACAGGGCACCCCTAACCCCCCCAACAGGGCACCCCTAGCCCCCCAACAGGGCACCCCTAGCCCCCCAACAGAGCACCCCTAGCCCCCCAACAGAACACCCAAGGCCCCCACACAGCACCTGTACGCCCCCACACAGCACCCCTCACACACATACACTGCACCCCTCAATGCAATATATGTGTGTGTATTCAGCGGAGTGTGTGTTTGTATTTAACGGACTGTGTGTGTATTTAGCAGTCTGTGTGTCTGTGTATGTATTAAGCAGTCGGTGTGTGAATGTGTTCAGCTGTATGTATGCATTGCATTTGTTGGAGATACTAATAAATAAATGCTTAATTTTATCTATTAATATCATTATTTAAAATGTGTATAATTGAACTCTGTTGTGTCTTTTAAAACAAAAGATGTTAACTAGTTCGGACAACTGTACGAGTTGTTTTTTCTGAACTTAAATCTCAGTATTCAGGTTTAATTGCCGTGTTGGCACTTTGAGGAAAAAAAAGTTGACATGTATTCCAGTTTGGGCACTCGGGCTCAAAAAGGTTCGCCATCGCTGCCCTAGAGCAACGTATAAAAATTAAATCTTAATCAGGATTCTAAACATTGCCAAACACATCATACCCCAATTCTGTTAATATCCAGTTACCCCTCCTCTGAGCTTATGGTACTCCAAGATGGAGGTGCTCAGGGCGATGGGGGAATTACACCTTTCTGCTGATAGAACCTCACATACTTACCTGGGCATATGGTCATACTGGCCACATCCACACCAGACTTGGCTTCTCAACGATGACGAAGAATGGACCCTGACTAATCATGTTAACTCTTCCCCTCCTCTTCTCCCCCCTTCTTCCCCCTCCTCTTTTTCTTTTTATATCTTTATGATAACGGGATATATATCTGGTTGTTACAGTTTGTTTCCCTGAAAAAGAATAGGTGTGAAATAGCTTGTATTTTGTTCTACCTCTCATTATTACTATGTACCATGCTGCATCACACAGGATCTGCGAGTCCCTCTCCTACATTGATTTCCTATTGTTTGGGACCTACAAGGCTCCTAATAGGAAATCGCTCCAGCTCATCTGTTAATACCTGGTTTTCATTTATCATTGATGCTTGATGCCATTATTGGGGACCTGTGTGTCCCATTTCCTATGTTTTCTTTGTTAGCTTTACGACAAAAACGAAACTGAAAGAAATGTCAATAAAAAGATATTTACAAAAGTGTTAAATTAAGAAAAATCATGGAATTCAGCTATAGTACACCAAAAAAATTGCCCCTCTGGCAAATCTACCCCACTTCTGGGGAGATAAAGTAAGGAAAAGGTAGATGCAGTCCTGGGACAGTATGAGTCTTTTTTTTAAAGGGAACTGCCACTTCTATGGACTTTATACCATTGAATAAAACATTGACTTATATATTTATAACTTGGATTTACACTTTTTTTTTTTTTTTGACCAGATGCTCTCTTTTCATGTAAATTTATAATAATGATTTAGCAAATGACCTAAACCAGTTCAGGCAAGGCGAAGACAGTGCAAACATTGCAAATAAAGCGTAGAAACGTTGTTTAATTTCTCCTCGTTTCCATATCCTTTTTCTATGTAGATATGATTGGTAGCTCTTAAAGAACACCGCTTAAAACAATGGGGGGTGGTTAAGATGGAAGAACCCAACTGCCAAAAACAAAGAGGTGTGGATTCTACACATAATTAGATTTTTCACACCTTAGAAGAAATAAAAAAATAAAACTCAAATAAAAGAACCAATCTGTGACTACAGAGTGAAATATTTTTCCAAATCACCACCTTTTGTCTAGAATTTTGGGCAAGTTCAGATTAGGGATGGACTATGACAACAAGGAGGGTAAATTAAAATTTAGCAGCTAATTTATTACATTCACATGAGCATTTTTTTTGCAACATTTTGTATTAATAATTGCGCACACTGGGCATGGTCCTAAAAATCTTAACTGAGAACCGCAGACATTTGTACTGCCATGGGAATTGTATTGTATTAATGTACGCGTGAGAAGTTTTAGTACACAAGAACTTCAGCTGCTTCTGATAAGTGATGTCTTTAAATGCGCACAATGGCCACTATAGGTAATGGCAAGTAGAGCACATTTAGAGTGCACTTAGAGTGGAATGCTGAAAGTGGTTATTGTATGAATAGAATATTTTGAATCTACCATTTGGAAGGATGAATAAGAATTCAGAATGCATTTCCTAAAAAGTAACAGCATCTACAGTTGTGCTTAAAGGTTTGCATACCCATAGAGAATTGGTAATATATGTACCATTTTAAAAGAAAACATGAGTGAGCAGGCAAAACACATTTATTTTATTTCTTATGGGATCCATATTCAACTGTAGGCTAAAACAGAATGGCACAATAATAAAAAAAAAAACATGGCAACAAAGAAAAAAAATAAATGACCCCTGTTCAAAAGTCTGCATACACTTAGTACTTATTACGATGTATTGCCCCCTTTAGCATCAATGACAGTGTGCAGTCTTTTGTAATAGTTGTCTATAAGGATCCTAATACTTGCAGGAGGTATAGCTGCCTATTCGCCTTGGCAAAATGCCTCCAGGTCATGCAAAGTCTTTGGTCATCTTCATGAACCTCATGTTTGAGATCTCCCCAGAGTGGCTCGATGATATTAATGTCAGGAGACTCTGATGGCCACTCCAGAACCTTCACCTTTTTCTGGTGTAACCACTGGCAGGTCAAATTGGGGCATAAAGCTCTATTTTGGTCTCGTCACTCCAAATTACAGTGTGCCAGAAACTGTGAGGCATGTCAAGGTGTTGTCGGACATATTGTAACAGGGCTTTTTTGTGGCATTGGTGCAGTAAATGCTTTTTTTTAGCAACTCAACCATGCAGCTCGTTTTCAAAAGATCCCCAAATTTGCACTTCTTAAGTGATTGAACATCGCTATGGAATCTGATGGCGCTATATAAATAATAAAATAATAATAACAGCACTGACTGGCATTTTTAAGGCTTTGGTTTTATATCCTTTTCTATCTTTATAAAGTTCCATAACCTTGTTATGCAGGTCTTTTGACTGTTTTTTTCTGCTCCACACGGCTCAGTATTTAGCCTACTTAGTGCTTTCACATGAGAGATAACAAACTCATTTATCCACGGACACTAATTGCAATTTAAAAAGCAACAGATGTGGAAAATGAACCTTCAATTGACATTTGAACCTGTGTGTGTCACCTTGTGTGTTTGTGCCAAGGCCAAACATTCAAGGGTATGTAAACTTTTGATTAGGGCCATTTGCGTGATTTCCGTTATCTTCAATGCCAAAATGTCACAATTTCTGCCAGGGTATGCAAACCTTTGAGCACAACTGGACCTCAACAACAATATATAATCAAATTAACACTCATTATTTTGTGAAATCGTGTAGTCCATTACTATGCAACATGTGTATGTGACTCTTTTGATAGGGAGTTGCTAATGGAGAGAGACCTAAAAATGACAGTGGTGTGCAATGTAGACCCATCATGGATGAGCTGTGTATCCATACTATTTCTGGACAGCGTGACTTGTATCCATACTATTTCTGGACAGTGTGACTTGTATCCATACTATTTCTGGACAGTGTGATGTGTATCCATACTATTTCTGGACAGCGTGACTTGTATCCATACTATTTCTGGACAGTGTGACTTGTATCCATACTATTTCTGGACAGTGTGATGTGTATCCATACGATTTCTGGACAGTGTGATGTGTATCCATACTATTTCTGGACAGTGTGACTTGTATCCATGCTATTTCTGGACAGTGTGACGTGTATCCATACTATTTCTGGACAGTGTGATGTGTATCCATACTATTTCTGGACAGTGTGACTTGTATCCATACTATATATGGACAGCGTGACTTGTATCCATACTATTTCTGGACAGTGTGACTTGTATCCATACTATTTCTGGACAGTGTGATGTGTATCCATACTATTTCTGGACAGCGTGACTTGTATCCATACTATTTCTGGACAGTGTGACTTGTATCCATACTATTTCTGGACAGTGTGATGTGTATCCATACTATTTCTGGACAGTGTGACTTGTATCCATACTATTTCTGGAAAGCGTGACTTGTATCCATACTATTTCTGGACAGTGTGACTTGTATCCATGCTATTTCTGGACAGTGTGACGTGTATCCATACTATTTCTGGACAGTGTGATGTGTATCCATACTATTTCTGGACAGTGTGACTTGTATCCATACTATATATGGACAGCGTGACTTGTATCCATACTATTTCTGGACAGTGTGACTTGTATCCATACTATTTCTGGAAAGCGTGACTTGTATCCATACTATTTCTGGACAGTGTGACGTGTATCCATACTATTTCTAGACAGTGTGATGTGTATCCATACTTTTTCTGGACAGTGTGATGTGTATCCATACTATATATGGACAGTGTGATGTGTATCCATACTATTTCTGGACAGCGTGACTTGTATCCATACTATTTCTGGACAGTGTGACTTGTATCCATACTATTTCTGGAAAGCGTGACTTGTATCCATACTATTTCTGGACAGTGTGACTTGTATCCATTCTATTTCTGGACAGTGTGACTTGTATCCATACTATTTCTGGACAGTGTGATGTGTATCCATACTATTTCTGGACAGCGTGACTTGTATCCATACTATTTCTGGACAGTGTGACTTGTATCCATACTATTTCTGGACAGTGTGATGTGTATCCATACGATTTCTGGACAGTGTGATGTGTATCCATACTATTTCTGGACAGTGTGACTTGTATCCATGCTATTTCTGGACAGTGTGACGTGTATCCATACTATTTCTGGACAGTGTGATGTGTATCCATACTATTTCTGGACAGTGTGACTTGTATCCATACTATATATGGACAGCGTGACTTGTATCCATACTATTTCTGGACAGTGTGACTTGTATCCATACTATTTCTGGAAAGCGTGACTTGTATCCATACTATTTCTGGACAGTGTGACGTGTATCCATACTATTTCTAGACAGTGTGATGTGTATCCATACTTTTTCTGGACAGTGTGATGTGTATCCATACTATATATGGACAGTGTGATGTGTATCCATACTATTTCTGGACAGCGTGACTTGTATCCATACTATTTCTGGACAGTGTGACTTGTATCCATACTATTTCTGGAAAGCGTGACTTGTATCCATACTATTTCTGGACAGTGTGACTTGTATCCATTCTATTTCTGGACAGTGTGACTTGTATCCATACTATTTCTGGACAGTGTGATGTGTATCCATACTATTTCTGGACAGTGTGATGTGTATCCATACTATTTCTGGACAGTGTGATGTGTATCCATACTATTTCTGGACAGCGTGACTTGTATCCATACTATTTCTGGACAGCGTGACTTGTAATTTATTGTCCATCTGTGTCTTATTGAGGTAGAAGAGGACATAAAAACATCAACAATTTTACATTGCATAGCGAGACATATTCACGTGATGATACAAAATAACAACCTAACTTTCTTTTTCCCAGTAACATTACATCACATGATAGTGAGATAGTTGCAGAGATAAACAAGAGAGTCCAAATCTCGTGGATAAACAAAACGAGGGAGACAGAAAAATTGAAAGCCGTTTCTGATTTTTACTAGTGAGCATCGGGATAAGGTTCCTTTCTAAAACAATATGCATATGCAGCAAATGAAAGTCAAAAAATTTAACTCCAGGTAATATCCACGTGTTAACTGGGTTAACAAGGCAATTGCAGGTAAAGGGTTACGCAGTTATAGCAGTAATGAGTTTAGGTGGAGGTATAACAGGAGCAGTGGTTGTTTTATCATCTGAGCTGTACAAGATGGAAAGCAGTATTAGATACAATAGGAATTCATAATTATACACGTAAGATCTGATCCTGATCAAGTAGGGCAAGACTGGACAAGTTCAGTGGATTATGTAATGGTTTCACCCCTAACCATGGGGGTACTGGGAGGGAGGTAGGGGGATAGGCACACCAAATACGGTGCGTAGAGATCACTTCACGGTTGCCATTAGGGGCAAGACACCATTCCCCTTTAAGAGCTCTCATCTCACATTTTTCCATGACCTCACCAGGGCCACATTTCAGTGGCGTAGGTTGCTGAACTGGGTGACTAAGCTGAGGGAGGCTGGAGTTCACTATAAATGGGGCCCCCAAGGTCCCTACTGGTGACCCGTCAAGGAACTGTATATAGACCTTTGTCTGTTGTTAGGGAACAAAAAAAGCAAAAGACAGAAAAATATATATAACAGATTTAGTAAACTACACCAAACGTTTGCTAAAAATCAGAAATACAAGTTTTAGTGACACTTTGATAAATTTCTCCATCTCATTTGCAATGTGTGCCCTGGCTGTGCCTAAGCAGAACTGGATTGTGGTATAATTTGCTAAATCTATAAAATAACAAGTTACAATAAAATACAAAATTACATAAAACAAGCTTGACCCAAATTATAGGTGATTTAAAATGTTTTATTTTATTTCAAAATTTCAAAAGAAAAGAGGGTCCCCTTTAACATCATACATTTTATAATCACCATGGTATAACTCAGATGGAAAAAACTGAAGAGTTGACATTCCCACTATATATAGGGTTTACACTCCAAGGCTCGAGTAGCTGTGTTTGCTTTGACATTTTTACAATTAACAAAATATCATTACTTTAATTGCTGGGTTATATTGGTTTAATTTTTTGTGATATGTGAATACATTGCTTGTTTATATAAAGATATATATATTTTCTATAGCTGCAAACCTTTACTAGGATAGCCGTCAGAAAGAATGGAAAAATAGTCTTTTAAGGTATAATGAAGTTTGAAACAAAATTGCTTACAAGTGAAATACATAGAGTGGGTAGAAAAAAAGCCATTAATGTCAGAGAAAACATGTTTTTATCATCCTATATGGAATAAGATATGGAATCTCTCATCTGAGTTCATTGATTAATGGCTGAAATTCTCTACTCCGAAGGCTACGCTACAATATATCATTCCTATTTCTCTTCAGTCCTAGACTAGAGATGCCAGAAGACTGAGTCAAATCAAATTACCTACAAATTAGGTTTCAAAATAACACAAAATAAACGCAAAATATGCATTGTTTTTTAGTTCCATAAGTACAAGTGGTGACAATAATTGACCTAGGTCTCAATAATATAATAGTGATTCAAGTTTCAACAGCCAATACCTTTAAAGACTAATTACAAAGGTTTAGATTCTTCAGATCGCACAATAATAATATAAAGCTAAAGAATTTTTACCAGGAATAATGTAAATGTCCCTATGATATTAGATCTTAAGAAAAATTTCAGTGCGATCCATCTTCTTTAATGAATAATAGTGGCTATGTCTTTTATAGATTTACAATACCAATTTGTGTTGTAATCTTGTAAACCAGCGAAAACTGAAGAACATTCATATATGAAAGTGTCAGGAATAATATCACCACCAGTCCAGATCAATGAACTCTCTCTCAATAGAGATATTTTACTATAATAGCATAGACTGTTTTTTTCTTTTTTCTAAGAACAGCTGAGATACGTAACACACTTGACCAAAAAGAATAAAACAGTTTTGCTTCTTTGCTGTGCCAAAACAACAAGTACATAAAGAGACAATTTGGTTGGATGGAAATCAACCATCGAAAGCTTATTGCCATTCTGAGCAACTTCCCTACACACTCATTTACACTTTAATCTCTTTCTGCTAATACACACAATCTACACCCCTATGCACACACTATACCCCCACAGCCTATACACAATGTACCCCTTGTACACAAGCACAACAGTGCCCATATATACACACACACACACACACACACACCCAAGCATACTCCTGTGGCAGAACTAATGTAAAGAGTGTCCTGGTGCAAGAAATTGTTTTTGTGCCCAAAGGATGACCAGAGGGTAAGTAACTCCCATTTGCCTATCCTTGTAGGGTTTTATTTGTTGCCAGCGTTTGTTTTAATGTATGCTTGTTTTCATACGGAGTATGTGTGTGTGTGGACATAGGGGTCTCTGTGTGCAGTGTTTTGTGTTTTTATGTGGTGTGGTGATTGATGGCAACAGTATGTTTGTATGGACTGTGGGCGTTCAATGGCAGGGGTGTGTTTGCATATAGTGTTAGCGTTTGATTGCATGTAGTGTTGGAGTTTGATTGGATGTTTTTGTATCTAGTATTGATGAATTGATGGGATCTATGCACATATGCAGCTACACACACACACACATACTCACACTTATACAATATATACACATACACACTGAAACACACGGACACACATAAACACTGACAAACACATATACCCGCACAGATACACATACACACTGACACACACAAGTCCCAATTTAGGTATTTTTAGCCACCCCTCTGCTTTCATACCTTTTGTGTGCAGGAGGGTGGCTTCCTGGGCTAACTGAGGCTAATAGGAGTCGGAGCCTATCTAGGACCTCTGTCTGCAGTGCTCTCCCTCTTCCCTGTCTTTGTCTCCTCTGTCCTCGCCACCCATATGGTTTGTAAGCTTGGAGGAAGTGTGAGGTAGTCACTTGCTGGGCCTCTTATCACATCTGTTTGCTCGATAGGCCCCAACGCCCATGGACAGCTGCAAAGTCTGCACCGCATTCTACATTCCCTCTATACAAACACACGCCACAACTCTTAAATACATAAACACATTTACACACACTGCACCTTCTAGATACATTTATTAAAATGCTGTTTTTGGTTGGAGTAACCCCTTAAAAGTAAATCTGGCCATGTTTGGGGCCCTGCAGATGAGGGAGTCCTGAATATTCTAGGCTATGCTAGTCAGCTCATAATATCTGTGTGAATGCTGCATACTGAAGGAAGGGGGAAAAGCGTGTGAACAGGGAAAAAGTAGTGGTGGCAAAATACATTTTCAAAACGTAGAGCAGGTTTAGTGCTAATAAACCAGATAAAGCAGGGCAGAAAATCAAAAATGGGGATTCCTCCAACCCTTCTCAGAATCAACAGAAATAAACAAAAACAAGGTTACGGCACAAGAATACAATAAAATACTGTTGTCAGTGATCAAGTGAAATAGTCCAGAATAAAAAGGAATACCCCTTTAAATGCAATACACGTTCTTGGGTAGATGGTAGATGGTAGATTATTCTACTGTAAGGTAGGTTCCTTGGTAAAATCCATATAATCCGTATGTAAAACATAAAGGACAGGAAATCCAATTGTGCAATAAATCAATATAAGCGTGGTGCATATACTAAAACATTGGTATCTTACTCACATTTAATGGAGTTATGACCAGCTTGAGTTATAGTAGTAGCTGGTCATAGCTCCAATAAATGTGAGTAAGATACCGCTATTTTATTATATATACCATGCTTATATTGATTTATTGCACTATTGCATTTCCTGTTCTTTGTGTTTTACATACAAATTAAACAGATTTTAAGAAGGAACCTACCTTCTCATAGAAGAATCTACCATCTACCTCTAACATTAACCCAAAATACATATTTACTTGTATAGCAAAAAGTACAGGAATGGGCCCTTGGGTTTCTATTGTCTGGGTGACCTGTGAGTTGTCAGTCCACCCCTGGGCCTCATTCCTGTCCTGTACTGGTTAATCATGTCCTGAACCATTAATCTCTGACTCCGTTCCTCAAGGTTCTATTAGTTCTTGACTTCCTTCTGCTCTGATTTTATACTACCTCTTTATATATATTATTAAATTCCTTTTTGTTTCTAATATCACTCTTTGGATATTTATTATTATATAATTAATCATATTTAATATATTATTATTGTCACGTGCGTGGGTTATAGGCCCAGCCGAGACAGTGGGGAGAGTGTGGAAGTGACAGGGTTAATGACACCAGACCCCTGTTAACCCGTTGCTAGTCCCAGCAACCACTCAATTAACTCCTGCAATCCCTTCTACACTAACCCCCTAGTACACACTTTACTGTCACCACCAAGACTTTTAAACCTGGGCGTCTTAGGTTACCCCACACACAGGAGAATTATAATATCACAGTTCTACTTTTACTGATAAAACATATATAGTTAACCCTTTTTGGTAACATGTTTACCTGAGCTTTCCTCTGGAGAGTGAAGCTCATAGAGAACAGAGACACAAGCTGATTAAGTAAACATTTAATCTGACAAAAAGGATTCACAGTGCTGAGTACAAAATACAGAAATAAATTACATACAGATAAATTGCAAAACAGTACATAAAATAAAATAGGAGAAAACACAAGAAATTCCTTACATGTAGTTACCCCATATAGAATTCTTGTGGGAGTCTTAGATGTTATAGGTCTCCTAGAAGTCGCTGACAAAAGAAAAATGAATAACTGACTGGATAGTCCAAAACCCTTATTAATATATCTAAACTAGTTATTGCTCAGTGGGCAGACCCCGGGGGGGTGGGGGGGAGGGAGGTGGGAGATCAGAGGGGGTTGGTCTGGCAGTTTATTGCCCACTCTATGAAATTCCTTGTGTCCAGCTCTGGTGATGGCTATCTAGATGTTTTATGGTCTAGGCCTGGTGCCAGATCAAAGACCACAATAAACGTCATCCCAAGGTTTACAAAAAAACAACTCTTAACATATATAAACACACATCAAACACCAACTCATGCTTTTGGCATGACAATTATGTTATTCATATTTACCTGCCAGGGTTAATTCCACCACTAGAGACTTACTAGAGGCCACTAGAGGGACTTTTGGGTCGTTATGTGACTTTTGGTCACCTAATTGACACTGGATGTCCTCAAGTTATACTTGAGGACTTCCAGCATTACCAAAAACCCCACAGGAAAGCATTGTATAATGCTTTCCTATGGGGGAAGTCCTATTACGAGAGCAGTGCTAGCAATCCATGCGCTTTAGGACTTCCCTTGCCAACTGACATCTATTAATGAAATCAATGAATCAGCAGGGACTATAGCTATAACCATATCAAAGTAAGTGACTATTTTAATCAATTACCTAATTTGCCCATGTAGTTATATGGGATCACCAACAACATTTTTGCGGGTCTGAGGTCTGATCATCTATGTCAAGCATGTCAAACTCAAAGGCTAGCATGGGCCACATAAACAAGGGTTAAGTTTATGTGGGCCGCAAAAATAAACCCCCTTACATTTTCGTAGAAACGTAGGTTTGTTTTGTACAGTATAAAAAAAATAAAAAATCGGCATCCCCCTCTCCTAAACCCCAACACTCCTCTCTACTAAATCCCAGTCCCCCCTCTACTAAATCCTAGTCCCCCTCTACTAAATCCCAGTCCACCCCCTCTGTACTAGATTCCAGTCCCCCCCCCTGTACTAAATCCCAGCACCCCCCTCTGTACTAATTTCAAGCCCCCCCTCCCTCTAGACTAAGTCCCAGTCCCCCCTCTATACTTAATCCCAGTCACACCTCTACTAAACCCCGGCCCTTGTTTAAAAGAAATAACAAAAACACACACACAAAAAAAACAATATTAGCCAAAAAGCAGACTCCACTCACATTGCCGCTCCCAGCATGCGACTCTAGAGTCCAGCCTCTGGTATACCCACAATGTCGCCGTCTACACCCTGTGCCAAAGCTGATCCTCCCACTACTCCTTGAAAACCTGTGAAGGTGGAGAATGATGTCACATCGGAATGTGATGTGGCATTGCATGTCTCTGTGCACCTCCAGGTCCTCCAATGTCCAGCCGCAGCCATCGCAACACTGACCAACACAGACACACTGACAGACACTCACACTCTCTGACAGACAGACACACACACATTCTCTGACAGATATACTCTCTGACAGACACACACATTTCCACATTCTTGCACACACCAACATCATTTGATTTATTGCTCCCTACCTTTGGGAGCTGGTGTGGGGCCTCTTCTCTCGGGAGCTCATTATACCTGCTCCTCACTGCTCCCTCACTGCCGCCAGGGACCTCTCCTCCGGCCGGTACCGGGTAAATTTGAGCAGAGTAGGTACCTGCAATGTGAGGCAAGCAGGTGCCTACTTTGCCTTAGTAATCATGGCAAACTCGCAGGGCCGCAAAGATGTCCATTGACATGCTTGATCTATGTCATAGTGGGGGTTTTTCTTCTTTCTTTTGTCTTTTTTTTTTCATTCATATTATTTTATTTATTCTCTGTTTTGGGTTATCCTCATTTTATTCTCTTTGCTGGTGCTTTTTTCTATTTTTAGCTTCTAAATAGCTTTTTCTTTCAGAATTTATTAAGACAAGGTACCAGGTTAAATAATTACATTTTGGCCTCTGAATATTATGTTTCCAATTGCAAAATAAATTAGAAAATAAAATGGTTTTTTTTGCCATGCTTACTACATACTAGTGGAATATTTAGCAGATATAAATTAAAGTTAAAGAATAATGTACTTAACTCTGTCAATATAACAACTATCACCTGAGCGGGGAATTACAGAAGGACAAGCTATTGAGAATTCTCACGGTTTTTCCCCACGCTCAGTTCTCATATTCTCTGTTTTTGTTACAATATATTCATAAACAAATACTATAATGTTACATTATTCTGTAACGGTTTTAATTTCTAGAGTGTTCCTTTAACTGCAAGTGAATGTAACTGAATAGAAAACTGCATTTATGAAAATTTAGGCATCACAGAAGTATGTTTGAGGGGAAAAGGCACGGCTGAAAAAAATTGTTTGTGTTTGTGTAAATACATTTGTGTAGAAAGTACAGAGCAATCCATACAATGGATATAAATATATGTCAAAGCTTGTAAGCAGTGCATGAGTAAACTCAGTGGGATGATTACCTCTAAAAATGAGGACATAGTGAACCTTCAAGTTAATTTTGCACAAGTAGACAGAGGGATGTACAGTGTACTCACTTTTTTCGCCAACGGTTTAGACAATAATGGCTGTGTGTTGAGTTATTTTGAGAGCACAGCAAATTTACACTGTTATACAGGCTGTACTCTTACTACTTTACATTGTAGCAGAGTGTCATTTTTTTCAGTGTTTTTGCCGCGATTGTGATGCTCTGCATTTTTGTTTACTCCCCACTTCCCATGTGCCCACCCAGGTTCCCCCTAAATATATAGCATGCTCCTCCAACTGTTTGAGATTCTCACTCAATTACCTCTTCATTCTCTTTACATTTTACCAATAGCTGCTTCTCTCTGTTAACTCTATTGCCATCACCTCCAAATTTCCCCTGCTACCTTTTGTTTCAAATCCCACGGTATCCCTTAAATTGTAAGCTCACGGGCCATATAGCTAAGCACTTTGAATAAAAGAGCTTCAATGGTTAGTTATCCGCTTATGGGCAGGGCTTTCTCTACCTCTTGTATTTGTCTCTGTATATTGTACGTTCTCCACTAATTGTACAGCGCTGCGGAATCTGGCGCTTTATAAATACCAGTAATAAATAAAAAGGCGCAAAAATCCTTTAAAAACATCAGGCTGAAAGTTAAAATTAATTAAGAATGAGGAAAGATTCAATTAAGATGGGGAACGTGCTATTTCACTGTCAGGTAAGTAAGTGTACAACAAGGCACATGATCAGCCCCAGTCACAGCTGAAACAAAAGCATTGAAAATACATTGTGTGCTTTTCACCCAGTCAGCACCGATGTGATGATAGTGTACAGCAGTGAGAATAAAAATGTTATTTGTCATGCTTGCCGGGCACACTGGTACAAAAAAATGTTTTTCTGGCAAATTATCCTTCTGGTAAGTGATCATCAGTATGGACCAAAATCAACAAAGAATGGTTTTTAAAATCCGTTTCATGAACAATAAGGGCTTGTTTCCATGATTCTTGCTAGGGAAAAACAAACAAACCTTAAAGCATTGCTAAAACCAACAGGCAGCTAAAAAGTATTGATAGATTTCCTTACTGTAGCAACATCAAATTTAACTATTACAAACGTATCACTAAATGATTGCACCTAATCTGCAAATAAGCTTTTTGGAGACCAAGGGGATCCAATCCAGTATTTATGTGTATGTCACAATGAGCCCACTGAGTGCCGGCTATATAGGTCTCTTTTAGAAATATTATCTTTTTGTTTACTGCAAGATTTTACCAAGATGTCAACAGGAGTTCTTTAAATCGTTAAGTGTTGCAATTTACTATGATGTGTGGGTTAAACTGCCATTTACTTTGCTAATGTTAGATGTCTTATGTTGACAGCCAGTGATATTAAGAAACTGTAGACCATGGAGAATTTGTCTCGGCTACGTCTCCCATGATAATTTGTCAAGAGTACATGATTACTGTCTTGAATTTGATGAGGAATTTCTTGTAGGAAGGCTCTCATATGGACCTGCATTTCTTAGGGACTGGTTACATTTAAAGGAACACTATAGGGTCAGGAACACAAACATGTATTCCTGACCCTATAGTGTTAAAACCACCATCTAGTCCCCCTGACCCCTCATGCCTCCCTAAATATAGCACAATCTTACTTGTATTCAAGTCTGAAGCTGTAGTTCTATATAAAGGAGGAGACTATATTTAAAAGAAGAAAAACTACCACAACAAGAGGACATAGTCTTAAATAAGAGGGACAAAGGTTTAAAAATATCAGGAAGTATTACTTTACTGAGAGGGTAGTGGATGCATGGAATAGCCTTCCAGCTGAAGTGGTAGAGGTTAACACAGTAAAGGAGTTTAAGCATGTGTGGGATAGGTATAAGGCTATCCTAACTATAAGATAAGGCTAGGGACTAATGAAAGTATTTAGAAAATTGGGCAAACTAGATGGGCCGAATGGTTCTTATCTGCCGTCACATTCTATGTTTCTATGTTTCTATGTAGTTCTGCATGCTGTTTTCCTCAGAATAGCAATTTTTCTGCTGACATCATCAGAAGTGGTGGCCTGATCCAATCACAGTGCTTCTCAATAGGATTGGCTGAGACTGACAAAGTGGCAGATCAGGGACAGAGCCAGCACAATTCAAACACAGTCCTGGCCAATCAGCAACTCCTCATAGAGATGAATTGAATCAATGAATCTCTATGAGGAAAGTTCAGTGTCTGCATGCAGAGGGAGGAGACACTGAATGTTTGGATGCATTTTAGGCAGCCATGACCCAGGAAGGATCTCTAACAGCTATCTGAGGAGTGGCCAATGAAATTATCACTAGGCTGTAATGTAAACGCTGCATTTTCTCTGAAAAGACAGTGTTTACAGCAAAAAGACTGAAGGTAATGATTCTACTCACCAGAACAAATTCAATAAGCTGTAGTTGTTCTGGTGACTATATTGTCCCTTTAATTCGAGTTCAGCGGCTTCTCTAGACGCTTTATGTAATATTTGATGTAAAGCTACATCTGTACCTTATGAATCAATTCATAATTTAAAATGCATGGATATACTTTATTTTGTATTTTTTTAACTTTTCTTTTCTCATATCTGGCACATATCACATAAAAGAGCATTACCATCAAGGACAAACCCTGGAATAGATAGTGAATATGGGCATTACTGGTCCTTGGAATAACACAGTAGAAGTGGTTATGGTGCATGCATTGTTTAAGCTTGACCAGTCAGACATGGACCCCAAGTTCCTTGTGCCATGTGGGGTATAAACTAAAATTTGCTATGAGCAAAAGTCATCCTGGATCTCTTGTGCGGAAGGATGTTGCCAGCATTTTTGATCTGGACAGTCTTTATGCTTGGGTTTAGTCTGATATGCAAATGATATAGAATCTCTCTATAACGGTACAAGTGAACAAAAACTGTGCCGATACCTGAGTGGGGACTAACCGAGACTTATGAGTTTTTGCCCAGCCTCATATTCTGTTTTTGTTCGTGGAACAATCCCCTATTTCCCAGGATTTAGTATGACAATCTGAAATTATAACAATTCATCTTCAAGATGGCATTGGACAGCATCTGAGAAACTGAAGAAGGTTGACAAAAATCTGGTGATATAAATTATATTGGGAAAACTATATATACTATTATTATATTATATTACTATAATTTATACCTAGTAAAGCATGTTTAAGGGTCATACTAAGCACTATAGCCATACTGGTAATTGCAGTGGTTATGATGCTAGCAGGCTTCTGGCACCATTCTCTGTCTCAAACCATTTTTTACTGCTTTGACACAATTTGAAGGTTCCTCTGGCACCTGTGGTCTGACCCTTTGCTCACCGTGTTGCTAATCTGAAAAGTCCTCATTGGCTGTATCAATTTCATCCAGCACTTGGACAGCAATGACCTTTTCAGTTTTTGAGCAGCTTGAAACAAATCCAGAAAATAGCTCTAATAGTCTGGCAGTACCATAACCACTACAGCCCATCGTAATAGGTATCAGTGGAGGTTGGGCCATAGAGGCAGAAGGAGGGGCATGCCCCATCTTATTTATGGGTGGAGATGCAGCTGATCAAAATTCTTATTTACTTATTGCAGACTCCTTACAGATGTTCAGTCTGTATTTCTCTGACATTGTCAATTGGTTTTTCATTAGGCTACTGGATCATTTATGCCCCAAACACAGTTCTAATTTCTGAAATGAACAAAAGTATCAGTGGGTGGATTTGGACTTTTTTTGTGGCTGTTTCCAGAATAGGTTTCTGTTATTGAATTTGGACTGCAAAATCTGGACATTGTTCACACTGTTTAACAATGTTTTGCAATTCATGCACTGAATGCCACTAGATGGCTAAAATCTAGACCAAAAATTCTTCAAATCAGAATCCAAGTTAAGAAATTCAAACTATTTGGCCATTATCTGCTAGCGCTTCTAAGTTAAAAAAACCAAAAACCAAAACAAAACACAGTGGCACAAGGGTTAATCATGCGGTGGCTAGCCAGCCTTCACATATTTTTTTAAATAAAATAGATAAATAAACACCTGTGGGAGTAAGTAATACACTTGTATTACTATAAGGGGCATATTAAACCTTCCTATACCTAACCTGTGATGAATCTACTAGATGTTTGAAAGATGTCACTGGGCAGTCATTTCATGTAAAATAAGGGGGGTCATAGTCCACCCAATGAACCCACCTACTGGCATTGGTTCAAGGACTTTAAACTAAAAAGTGGGGGGTGAACAGAGCACTGTCTACCCCCCTGCTCTTACTTGTGGCCAGCAGATGGGGCCTTTTCTAATATAAGGTGGGGGAACCTAGTATACTCTACCTGGCCTCAGTCACTGGTCGTGGGTGGGGGCGCTAGTTATAATATTTAGAGGGAACCTAGGAGCCTCCCACATAGCCTCTACTCATGGGTGTCAGGTCGGGGTTCTAAATACTTTTACAATTGGGCGGTGGACATAGCCCTAAGAGTTCATCTTGCGAGTAGCAGTTCACTCATTTACTGAGTTAGATGTTTAGGGGCTCCCAGGCCCTCCTTTATCATGTTGAAAGTCCAGGATGGAATTCATGATTCTGAAGTGCAGACCATATATATTGCTTATAGTATCTCGTTAAACAGAAAGGTTGCCAGGTATTTCAAAGCAAGTAGATTTCTGCACCAGGGTATATGAGTTAGTGGAATTACACACATTAAGCAGATTTGATGTGAGGCACATCCTTGTGGCCACAGCGGTCCAAGGGACCCTGTCTTTCACCACCTGTTAGTAAAAATGTCATAACTGATTAGTGCAACTGTCACAAGTAATTTATTTCTAAAAAAAAAATTATCTCCAAATTTCAAGTGCAACTTACATATATTCAGTCATCATTAACCTTGAAAAGAAAATTATTTTACAAAACACTCTAAAAAATTAACCCACTAAGGTCAAAACATGGAATGATTTTGTCATAACAAACCAGCCTTTCTCAATTCTTTACTGCAATGGAATGACACATAATTGAAGGCATCGTCACTTTTTAGTGCAGCAAATACTCAAGAGGCAGAATACTGTATTTCATTCTTAAGTAGGGTCTTTGGAGACCAGATTATGAAGTTACAATGAAGCATCATCGGTGCTTTTAGGGTGAATGTTTGTCACTTCCTCACCAAATTGTTTTGTTACATTACATTTACACCTCACTCTCATCCTGTCTGAGAACATGTGATCTCTTCACATAGATAAGTAATTGACTCTGTCATTTCCAATTACTGTTTCTCTGTTTAAAATTAGTTATACTTGTCAAAGTCTAAATTGATTGCGTTTAATCTGACAAAACATTTCTTGCATTTTCTGTTATCAGGTTTGTATGCTGGGAGCATTTTTTTTTCCTATGACCTAGAATTCCTAATCTGGGAAAAACATTCTGTCATTCTTACTCAAAGTCATACATGGGTACTATAATCTAAAATCTGAGTTCAAAAACTCACACACAGACTACGTAAAAAAAAAAAAAATAGAATTTTAATTTTAGTAATATTATTTTTATATATATTGTAATAAAAGCACAGGCTGAATGTGTTTTTGCCTCTGTTTTGCTCATTGTATTCTTAACTGTTAGCTATGTGTTTACAGAACCTTCAATAGGAGGATCACTCCAAGCCCCACAAGCACTACAGCCTGATGTAATGGTTCTGGTGCCAGGAGTACACTGGTACTATCTCACACTAAGTAGTCAAACAGTTTTAGTATTTGTTGACAACTGTTTCCCAGGGGTCACTCATGTCTCCACCTGCTTCTGATTCTGAGACACACCTGCTTCCTCCAGGAGAATCTCCATGACCACAAAACCTGGCTAAACACTCTCAGCCAGTGAGCTCAGTCTAGTCAAATGACCTCACTTTCTGATGGAATAGCAAGCATGTTTAGTGTAAAATTGCATCTCACCTTGTGAGAGCCTTACATTAATTCTGAGCCATCACTAAGTGTAATATTTTATTCTGTGTTTAAAGTATGCAACATACCATATTATTCTCACTGAATGCAAAAATGTCTAATTAAAACTGTAAATTTAATGTCCTTGTCACTGTGTCCATTATCAGAGAATTGTACTCCCACTAGTGGATCTGTCACTTTATTGCTAATCTGTGAGATTTAAACAATTTATGCAAAGGATTACACAGCTAGTCCTTGTTCTCCAGGGGCAAACACATGCTCAAATACCTATTAATCAAATAAAAGCCTTTAGAGTACACACTTGCATCTTGTGTATGCTTTGTGTCTATGATCTCGTACTAATCCTAGCTTCCCAAGGGCTGCACGCTCCAGCGTAAGACAAAGTTTTCGGCTAGGCCATAGAGAATACTCACAAACCTGGAAAGGCCATGAAAATTTGAGCTCCTTCCAGACTTCCGTGGCAAAGTTATGCAAAGATGGACAAGAAGAAAAACACATTTTAAATACACAAATTTCAAACAGAATAGTCTACAAAGCTGTACACAAAATCTGCATCTCTCCATTAGCACATGCTTATGTTCTGCGAGTGAATTGGCAATTAAGTTTAACTGAAGCCAAAGTCCAACATTTATATAGACAATGGTAGATGATGTCCAAAAGAGAAAGGTGAGGCGAGCATACTCTAAAGTCCCAGGTTTATAATTCATCTGAGAAAACCTAGATTTCTCAATGTGCTCAATGAATACAAATATAAAATGCTGGTGCTCAAGACACTTTACTCTTCCTGAAGTAGATGGATGGAGATATCTTTCAGTCTACATGAAATGGAGCACCATTAAAGATGACCACTGTAAATCAGACATAACCAACCTAATCGAGAGAGGAGCCAGACAAGTGTGTGTCTGTGGCACAATACCTTCAACCCAGAGAAGATGAAGCCTGGCCAGGAAATCTATCAATCATCTGGACACCGATCAGTCATAACATTAAAACCACTGACCGGTGAAGTGAATAATATTGATGATATCATTATAATGTCACCTGTCAAGGAATAATATGTGGAATAGACTGCAAGTGAACAGTCTGTTCTTGAATGTCATGTGTTAGAAGTAGGAAAAATGGGCAAACTAAAAGATCTGAGTGACTTTGACAATGGCCAAATAATGATTGCTAGACGACTGGGTCAGAGCTTCTCTAAAATTGCAACTCTTGTGGGGTGTTCCTAGTACATAGTGTTTAGTACCTACCAAAGTGGTGTAAGGAAGGACAACTAGTGAACGGGCATCAGGGTTATGTGCACCCAAGGCTCATTGATGCATGTGGGGAGCGAAGGTTAGCCCATTTTGGTACTATCACACAGAAGAGCTACTGTAGCTCAAATTGCTCAAAGACTTAATGCTGGTCATATTAGACAGGTGTCAGAACACACAGTACATTGCAGTTTGTGGTATATGTGGCTGAGTAGTTGCAGACAGGTCATAGTGCCCATGATGATCCCTGTGTCTTCAATGGGGACACAAGCATCAGAACTGGACCATGGAGCAATGGAAGAAGGTTGCTTGGTCTGATGAATCACATTTTCTTTTAGACCAGGTGGATAGCAAGGTGCAAATGCATAATTTACCTGGGGAAGAGATGGCAGTATGATGCACTATGGAAAGAAAGCAGGCTGTTGGATACAGTTTTGCTCTAGGCAATGTTCTTCTGGGAAACCTTGGGTCCTGGCATTCATGTGGATGTTACTTTGATATGTACAACCTACCTAGAGATTGTTGCAGACCACGTGCACCCCTTCCTGCAATGGTGCTCCCTGATGGCAGTGCCCTCTTTCAACAAGCTAGTGCACCCTGCCACACTGCAAAAAGTGTGTTCAGGAATGATTTGAGAAACATGACAGTAAAAGGTATTTCCTTGGCCTCCAAATTTTCTAGATCTTTTTTCTGATTGAGCATTGTGGGATGTGTTGGAGCTACAAATTCAATCCATGGAGTTTCCACTTCACAACTTGCAGGACTTTAAAGATCTGCTGCTAATGTATTGTTGCCAGGTACCACACATGTTAAGAGGTCTTGTGGAGTCTATGCCTTGACTTATCATAGCTGTATTGGCAGCAAGTGGGGGACCTACACGATATTGGGAAGGTGGTTTTAATGTTGTAGCTGACCAGTGTATAATCTAAAGACTACAGGTTAAGTCCCTTCAACCTCGTGTATAGCCATTGATAACTCACTGATACATATATAAAGAAAGAGATCCAGCACTTGGATGGGAATCATAAATTTGTACCAACTAACACTGATCTCACTGATCTGTGCATCAAAGAAGACGTGGGTATTTCTGGAAAAAAATAGAGGAAGAAAACTACTATGTTACACACTTCAGTAAGCTCTATGTTATTTTTAGTGAGAAAATTATAATCCTTGATTTAATATGTTGTATAAACTTTTCACACATTTTTTCAAATATAGAATAAAAATAAAATATATAAAGTTATATATATTTATAAATATATATATATCTGTACCTCTGAGTGCACCACAAGAGTGAAGGATCACATGGTTAGGATAGCTCACAACATTATTTCAGAAGTAAATAACTAGACATCTTCTGAAAGTAAGATGCAAGATTTGTACATGACATGGTAGAGTCACTTGGAATGTGCTGTACCCTCCATGATGTATCATACTGACAACCTGAGAAAGCAAAATAACAGCCACTATTCTGGGCACAAATCCCTTTGTTCCTTTTTTCTATCATAATGTCTCTCTTTTCCAGAGTTCTATGGCAAAAATACTCACAGTAATGGATGTTCTAAATTCAATTTTAGTTGTATAAATTGTTATTAGTAAATCACATAACATTTCTCAGAACAATCCACCCTTGGCTGTACCCCTTCTCACACTCCTTAAATTAAAGTGTCCCGATTTGTCCATTTGAAACAGAGCAAAGAAATATGCCCCAATAGATGGCAGGCAGTTAACATGTGGGTAGATATATTGATTTGAATTTAAACCTAGTAGAAAAATCCATAACATACGCCTGCCCATACCATAACCACACTGCCACCATGGGTCACTTGATACACAACGTTGACATCAGCAAACCGCTCACCCACTCGACGCCATACACGCTGCCTGCCATCTGTCTTGTACAGTGAAAACCGGGATTCATCCGTGGAGAGAACCCAAAGTGCCAGATGCCATTGAATGTGAGAATTTGCCCACTCAGGTCGGTTACAATGACGAACTGCAGTCAGGTAGAGACCCCAATGAGGAGGACGAACATACAGATGAGCATTCCTGAGACGGTTTCTGACCGTTTGTGCAGAAATTCTTTGGTTATGCAAACCGATTGTTGCAGCAGCTATGCGGGTGGCTGGTCTCAGACGATCTTGGAGGTGGAGATGCTGGATGTGGAGGTCCTGGGCTGGTGTGGTTACACATTGTCTGCGGTTGTGAGGCCGGTTGGATGTACTGCCAAATTCTCTGAAACGCCTTTGGTGACTGCTTATGGTAAAGAAATGAACATTTAATTCATGGGTAACAGCTCTGGTGGACATTGTGGCAGTCAGCATGCTAATTGCACGCTCCCTCAAAACTTACAACATCTGTGGCATTGTGCTATGTGATAAAACTGCACATTTTATTGTGGCATTTTATTGTGGCCAGCCCAAGGCACACCTTTGCAATAATCATGCTGTCTAATCAGCATCTTCATATGCCACACCTGTGAGGTGGATGGATTATCTCGGCAAAGGAGAAGTGCTCCTAACAGAGAATTAGACAGATTTGTGAACAATATTTGAGAGAAATAGGCCTTTTGTGTACGTAGAAAAAATCTTAGATCTTTGAGTTGAGCTTGAGAAAAATGGCGGCAAAAACAAAAGTGTTGCATTTATAATTTTGTTCAGTGTACGTATATCTTGGTTTTGGATGTGTTTTCCTTCAACCATCCAGAAAGCTGGAAACAGAAAAAAATGGTATTGTTTTTTTTTTTTGTTTGGTTGGTTTTTTGGGGGGAGGAGGGGTGGTGTGGTGGTGGATCAACAGTTTATGTATTCACATAGCATGTCCTCTTCTCTTCTTGATCTTCACATGATCCTTGAAAAGTTAATGTTTTTGTAAAATGCTGATGAATTCTTATTCTGTTGTGTCACATGGATAAAACATTGTAACTTGCAGTGTTGTTTTCTAGGTCAAAATAATAAATAATTATTTGGATAATGCAGACAATAAATGTGTTCTCGTCCACGTGATATTGCTTATCTAGTGCTTTTCCAGTAGGCTGCGTCAATAGACTGAAAACATAACAGAGACATTTATACGTTAATGGGCAAATACTTGAGAATCAAACAAAAGCAGCAGAGGAAGAAAACAAATAGACAACTTACTTACAAGGTCATTAATTAAACTCTTCCCTGCCACAGGGTGATTCTAAGCAGCTCAGGCATATTTGACAAGAGTCATACACCTCACTGTCATTTACATTCAGACAATTTATAGCTATACATAGTGGCATATAGCTACAGCAAAAGATGTTCTGCACATGTTCAGCTCATATGTGACCTTTCAAGTTTTTCTCTTCTCTTTCTGACTAAGAGATTTCTACCTTTTGGATCTATTCTGTACATGAGCATTAATCAAGTATGATTAGCAGGGCCGCCTACACAAGTATACAATCATGTGTGACCAATTTAGGCTCTGTTTTACAGTGTATATTGACAGGCAAACACCCATGGCCTCGTCATCTGATGTGATCATTGCTGGGTCAGAAGAGCACCTATTCCTAACTTCTGTCTTTTTAGATTTAATTCTGTTTGACTTTCATTTGGAAAACGTTTGAAATATTGCTTTACACATTTATATGTTCTAAACCATTTTATAAAGAAAAGGCATTTTAAACAACACTTAAAAAGTAAATGTGTCTTTATTGATACATATGAATAGAGCTGCAATTTCTTTTAATGCAATTTTTTATGTTGACTTTTGAGAATTGCAAGGATAAATCAGACGTCAACAAGCAAACACTGCCATCTACATACATTCACTAACTGACCTACATGCACTTTCAGATATATATTGAATGACTTCAATGACTAAAATGTACATTCATCCATAAATGTACACACATAGGTACATGCATTCTCTCACGTATACACTTACTCCACAGATACCCTCACATGTCACATTATCGAATGGAATGAAATATACTATTAACTTAAAATTATGGGTTCCCATGTCCTGTTTTTTTAAATCTTTGTAGAGGATGTCTTACACAGTTTAATTTCTAATATTCCAGTCCAAATCATTGCATACAGTCTGATGGTGGCATAGTCCCTCTTTCTCCCCCCACCCCACTTTAAGAGCTGGTGTTTGGGTGGTGAAGCAGTATTTTTGGGAGGGAGGGAGATAAAGTCCATATTAATGGCCTCTATTATTATTGCAACCAAAACTCTCATATCCTGGTATATTAATAAGTCTTCACCCTTTGTGTTCGCTTCCTTGTTCCTAAGGCCTCTGGAATTTAGTCAGAACTTCATCTCTCTTACTCCAAGCAGGGGTAGTCAATACATTTTTAAACACAGATCTGCACACACCAGTCAAGTCATAAGATTTGCTTTTCCCACAGAAATCTCACCGTTTCAGAGTTGTTACTACTGCAAGAGATTCTGGCTATATCAATCTAGCACATATTTATTTTAAGGCAATTGGCTAGTTTCTAAGAGAAACGTGTTGTTTTTAGTCTTTTGGCTGACATCCAACTACCAGAAACACATTGCTTAGTCTTGTAAGACAACTCATGAAGGTTTTGATGCTAACTTGTAGCTTAAAATTAATATTTTATGGCTAGTGGATGAGTTTGGAGATGTAAGTTTATTACAGTTAAAATGATTCTCTTCTATACATTACAAACCGGTATGTATAAAACAAGAAAATACTGGTTTGAATAGATGCTAAATTCATCAAATGTTAATTCATTACTTGTAGGACGAAGGATTTGCCTGATTAAATATCTAAAATAACATTCCTCAATTCACTCATACTCTATTGAATATTATAATTATCAGCATTTTTACATGTTGACTTGATGATTACTCCGTTGCATTATAGTGTAAATATATGCCATCCATTTGTTTTTTCTGTCAGCATTTTGCTTTGTGATATGAATATGTGAAAGTGCTTGCAAACAGTAATTCCTATTTCTCATTTGACACTTGGCAGCTATAGAAAAACCCGCATTGACTGTATAACAAAAATAATCAATTTTCACCCATTCATGACTAGCATTTCTTTGTCTTATTGCATCTGGGTCTTTTATAAACCCCTAAACTACAAATCTCCCCTCCCAAGAAAATAAAAAAAATAAAAATAAAACATGAGATTTATGGCATTTATAGCTTAACCCCTCAAATAAGGACAACACAGTAAATACATGTATAGATTGTTTGTTTTATTGTTTTAATTTGTCAAGGTAAGCTGCAATGTTTGTGTGTTTACGTGATTGCTTATTCCCAGGTTAGTTGACAATTTGTATATATGGAAAGTGCAAACATGTTTGCCATAAGTCAGTAGTAAGACTGTGGGTGTTTACAGTGATTAGAAAAGATGTTTGGGGGGCTATATATAAGAAAAGGTGTGTGCATATACAGTTGTAATTAAAATTATTCCACCCCTGTGATAATAATATTCCATATTAATTAAGAATGATTGATTGATCACTATTGAGCAAATCAAACCATTATAGATGGTCAAGATGGCGCCGGTACACAGTACTGAAAATATTAATAACCACAAAACACAGTCATGCATAGCTTCACGAGATAGTTACGATAATGTAGCTAGCTTTTAGATAAGAGATATTAACCGCACAGATCTGGCATGGCATTGTGGTGGGACTGGAAAGCCTGGCCAGCTGCCGGTCCCATCCAACGCTTTTGCAAGATCTTTGCTGGGCTGCACTGATAAGAAGATTTGGTGGAAAAGTACAGACTATTCACCCCTTTGCTTATGAAGTTTATTATAAAAGACGAGAAAACTTGGCACTCATTGAAGTACTACCCACCTGTAATACAGACGAGTATTGCTGGTTCTGCTGATTTTCCAGTAAGAGAGGGTCCCATTCAAGCCTGACAGCCAGAAGTTCTCTCAGTCGAGTGCAGCAAGCCTCTCTTATGGTCATGTATACTTAAGCTGATATCTAGATATTTAAAATGTTTCTTTAAGCTGTTTTTATATTAAGCTGACTATTAAGCGGTTTCCTTAAGATTACTTAAGTCTCTGTTAATCAATAAAGTTTTTTATTGATTATTTACAAGTCCTTGGTGTCAGTGTCTTTCCCTTTCTCAAATACTCAATTCACTCATCCCGAATAGGGTTTTGGTTCCCACCAATATCTTTTAAAAACCTTAGGGTAATTAAGTGTTCTTGCATAGCAAGACCACTTAATGTTATCTCACATATATATTATTATTAAGTGTTCTTGCATAGCAAGACCACTTATTGTTATCTCACATATATATTATTATTAAGTGTTCTTGCATAGCAAGACCATATCATTATCTATATATATTATTATTAAGTGTTCTTGCATATGAAGACCGCAATCTCACATATATATTATTATTATTATTATTATAGCAAATTTGCCACCCTAACTCCTCCCACAGTTTTTACACTACACAGACAAAAATTTACCAAAACGTGCAGATTGTTCCCGATCGGATTGCTATTACTTTGTGGAACGTTTCGCCGAATGGTTCACGGAATATCGTCGTTCTTGTGGCAAATTTGTCCCATAGGAATGAATGGCAAAGCTAGAGTGGGAGCTGGCAAAAGCTGAAAAATCAGGACATGATTTCTAAACTGCCACCACTCCCTTATTTTCAGGCCCACCTACACAAATCTTATATCAAAACGTTCAGCTATCCCTGCTGCCACTAAACATGTCAACGGCTAAGCCATAGTCCTGATAGTTTTCACAATATAATCATTTGTTTGCAACTAACGCCGTCCATTGACTTTCATTGAAACTTCACTCTGCAAAGCTCAAATTTGAAGTGCAATTTCTAAACTGCGACTGTGCCTTCAATTTTAATACTTCAGAGACATACTATGCATCAAAATGTAGGTCTGGGTCTTGTGATTCTCACAATATAAAGCTCTTCGCTGTAGGAGTTATAGTTTTTAAGATACGACCGTTTGAAGATGGCAACCGCCAAAATACTCTGACCTGTGTCAAGCTGCAGCAGCAAGTGATGTCATAGACAGGGCCTTTTGAACACCTGCTAATGTTTTTATAAATGTATGGTTAATGTAACTGTGCAACAACGTTGCAATTAAATGTGCTATATAAATGATAACAGTTACTCTGCCCACTCCAGTTGTAGATTACTGGTGGAGGCAAGAACACTTCACACAATTTCCCCAAAAATTTTAGCTTTTCTAGTTATTATTATTATTATAGCAAAATTTGCCACCCTAACTCCTCCCACAGTTTTTACACTACATAGACAAAAATTTACCAAAACGTGCAGATTGTTCCCGATCGGATTGCTATTGCTTTGTGGAACGTTTCGCCGAATGGTTCACGGAATATCGTCGTTCTTGTGACGAAATTTGTCCCATAGGAATGAATGGCAAAGCTAGAGTGGGAGCTGGCCAAAGCTGAAAAATCAGGACATGATTTCTAAACTGCCACCACTCCCTTATTTTCAGGCCCACCTACACAAATCTTATATCAAAACGTTCAGCTATCCCTCCTGCCACTAAACATGTCAACAGCTAAGCCATAGTCCTGATAGTTTTCACAATATAATCATTTGTTTGCAACTAACGCCGTCCATTGACTTTCATTGAAACTTCACTCTACAGCTCGATTTGAAGTGCAATTTCTAAACTGCGACTATTGCCTTCATTTTTAATACTTCAGGAACATACTATCAAATGTAGGTCTGGGTCTTGTGATTCCCACAATATAAAGCTCTTCGTTGTAGGATTTATAGTTTTTAGAATACGATCGTTTGAAGATGGCAACCGCCAAAATACTCTGACCTGTGCCAGGCTGCAGCAGCAAGTGATGTCATAGACAGGGCCTTTTGAACACCTGCTAATGTTTTTATAAATGTATGGTTTAATGTAACTGTGCAACAACGTTGCAATTAAATGTGCTATGTAAATGATAACAGTTACTCCGCCCACTCCAGTTGTAGATTACTGGTGGAGGCAGAACACTTCACGAACACCCCAAGGGGTAGCTTTTCATTATTCTTATTATAGCAAATTTGCCACTAACTCCTCCCACAGGTTTTTACACTACGCTGGGCAAAAACCCCACCAAAACGTGCAG
>OW240916.1:253427656-253659889 GCA_933207985.1 Pelobates cultripes
TTTACACTACATAGACAAAAATTTACCAAAGCGTGCAGATTGTTCCCGATCGGATTGCTATTACTTTGTGGAACGTTTCGCCGCATGGTTCACGGAATATCGTCATTCTTGTGGCGAAATTTGTCCCATAGGAATGAATGGCAAAGCTAGAGTGGGAGCTGGCAAAAGCTGGAAAATCAGGACATGATTTCTAAACTGCCACCACTCCCTTATTTTCAGGCCCACCTACACAAATCTTATATCAAAACGTTCAGCTATCCCTGCTGCCACTAAACATGTCAGCGGCTAAGCCATAGTCCTGATAGTTTTCACAATATAATCATTTGTTTGCAACTAACGCCGTCCATTGACATTCATTGAAACTTCCCTCTACAAAGCTCAAATTTGAAGTGCAATTTCTAAACTGCGACTGTGCCTTCAGTTTTAATACTTCAGAGACATACTATGCATCAAAATGTAGGTCTGGGTCTTGTGATTCTCACAATATAAAGCTCTTCACTGTAGGAGTTATAGTTTTTAAGATACGACCGTTTGAAGATGGCAACCGCCAAAATACTCTGACCTGTGTCAAGCTGCAGCAGCAAGTGATGTCATAGACAGGGCCTTTTGAACACCTGCTAATGTTTTTATAAATGTATGGTTTAATGTAACTGTGCAACAACGTTGCAATTAAATGTGCTATGTAAATGATAACAGTTACTCCGCCCTCTCCAGTTGTAGACTCCTGGTGGAGGCAAGAACACTTCACACAATTTCCCCTGAAATTGTAACTTTTCTAGTTGATTATTGCTTTTTGATATTGGCGCTTCATGAATTTAATGATTTAGGCCCAACAACCCCCATCAAGTTTATTGTCAGAATTTACAGACTTTCAGCTGTTTGCTATGAGTAAATCGAACCTGCCTGCTAGCCAGTTAAGGTATTTTAAGTGTTCGAGCACAAGCACACCCGGTGCAACTAATGAAGCCCTTGATTAATTGCAACAGGTGTGCTTGAGATAACACCTGTTTTGCATATTTGTGATGTCGTGAGGGATTCTATTCAGGGGATTGAATAATTTTGAGACTGGAGAAGTCATTATACGTTGCATTTTCAGTTGAATTTGGGGAAACCACTTGAAGCATTCGTTTTGTTGCACGGTTTCAGTTATTTTTGTTTGATTTGTTAATTGAAGACAGCTGAAAGTCTGTAAAGGTTGACAATAGGGGGTTGAATAGTTTTGATTACAACTGTATGCATGTTTGTATGTATGAATAAAATATTTGTGTGGTTACATATTTGTAGTCATTCTTTTGTGATACATTTGTCAGGTAACGATCTTGTCTTTTATAGTGCATGGTTCTGTGATAAGTTACATGAATACTATTTTGAAATGGTTATCTTTGGTTTACTCATAGTTAGGTATATTTAGGTTATATATTCATGAATTATTTTATTTGATGTGCCTGTGACATTATGTTATGTTTTTGATTGTAATTCTTTGGGGGTTTTTTTAAATATGGGATTTTTTTATTGTGAAAGATTAGTGATCCCTGCCAGGCAGTAAGATATCGGGCGATATCCCTTTACGATGTCTTGAACATTTTTATTAATGCCCAGGTGTGTATGCTGAGAAGGAACTAGTTATCCTGGTTTCTAGATGCACCTTTTTTGGGAATATTTGCCATGACAAAATATTCAGTGAATACAGAGCACACAGACTGAACAGTTAATTGTAGGGTTAGCGTTTGGGGTTAGTTGTGGTTAGCTAAGGTCAAGATTAGATCGTTAACATTAGACAGATTTAAGGTTAGAAATAGTATCTGTGTTTGATGCTGATCAATATGGTATCAAATATAGTGTTACGTTACAGAATAGTGTTTCTAAGAAGCAAAGAGGCATGTCAGCATTGGGGCATGTCCCTAATTTAGATTCTAGAAGATCATCACAAACCTGGCAAAGGTATGTAAGTCGGTATTTCTGTACTCTGAAGGTGCAGCAAAAGGCACATCAAGTATCTATGAGACAGGACATACAAGGATTGTCAAATTTACCATTGCATGCCCGTGTGTATGTAAAAAAATAAAAATAAAATAACATTAAATTCAGTAGAAATTAATGTAGAAAAATACAGCAGAACAAACACATAGCAAAATAGCAAACTCATGAAAGCATGGATTTTCAGAAAAGCCTTGGTCACTAAGGGCTAAGTAACAGCTATTATCACAGGAAAGTTATATGAAATACATGTATGCTTATAATAACTGGTAAAATAAGCAATTAAACCTGTCATCTTTCAACTGGTACACACAACATTGTATCTTTTAATGATGATTACCAACATACTAACTAACCCTATATAGCAGTTTCTTCTTATTTCTCCATTGGTATCTTGGATTTCACATGCAGTACTGTATGCATGCTATTCATTAGATACATAGATGTCCTTAGAGAGTTAATCAAATATAGTTTTTTAGTTTACTTAGCTAGGAGTGAAACATACCATTAGTATCTGTATAAGCACATTACTGATTTATTTGTCCAGGTGTAAAAAAGACCATTTTTATTTTGATTTGTTATCGACACATTCAATATATTAACCCCACTCCCCCATCTCCCCCCTTTCTTGCATCCCATGGGCCACTGTGGTTTAAAAATATATTTTTTGTCTATTGATACTTTGTGTTACCTCCTACCGAGGAGCATCTGGGCGATATTTTACCGAACCCACATGTTAATTTTCACTATATACTGTATTGTCTGTAGTAAAAAAAGTTACTATTGCAAATCTCTGTGCATATTTATTTAAATGGAGGTTTTTAGTTCCCCTCCAATGGCCATTTGATGTAAGCCCACCTGCCACGATACATCTAATGGCCATTGGAGGGGAACTAAAATCCTCCATTTATGTAAATATGCCCAGGCATTTGGAATAGAGTGCAAGTAACTTTTTTCTTTGGTATTTACTGTATGTAGGAGTAGTGGGAGTTTGAGCGCAGGACTTATTTTTCTGTAATTGTATTGTCTGCGTCTAATTCTTCCTGTGCATGCAGATTGTAGCTTTTGTGCACCGTCTTAGTCTGATTGAATATATACTGATTGAAATGACATAAATGGAAAATGAAGCAAAATGTGTTTTAATTTCTAGTTTTTTGGGTAACCGATACAATCAGAGTTTCTTATTATATCTATATTGAATGAAACAGTTGGGATATAGAACAGATAGGTATTTTAGATAATAGTTTTAAGTCTCAAGTTGGAGGGCATAAATACTGCATCATTGTGATCTTTGTTGCATGATGTCCGTTTGTCACCCTTAAAAATAATCCGCAAGCTGTAGAGCCAAGTGTTAGCCATTATTGTTTTAACCTGCTAGAATGTTCCTACATTGATGGTAAATTCTAAATTGACAGAATATATAGATTACATTTCATTATATCCTTTACATCAGGGATTGTAGACCTAAAACTCCCATGATGCTTTGCATGCCTTTAGAAAAGCATCATGGAAGCTGTAGTTTAAAAACATCTGGGGGGCGGGGCTTGGGTGCCATCCTGGAAGGTCGCAGGCAGGCTGAGCTCCTGCTTAAAATCGGAATAAAAGTGCTATAAAAGCAGGTGAAAACCCAAAAATGGACTTTACCTACCAGTACACTCTAAACCTGCATTGCGGGAACAATCTCAGAGCGGGTGTTAACCCCTCCACCTACGCAAAACAGCAGCTGCGGCTTCCATCCCTCTGTGGCCTGGCGCCGACCTGGCGGGAGATGCGGCCGGTCTCTACGTCGGGGGTGACCTGGGCACTCAGTCCAGCAGTCAATATGTGCCCCGTACCCTCCCCCTCAGGGCCGGCCCCCACCAGATGACTACTTACCTCTGAAACGCATCCAAACGACAAGAATGAAGATGGCACACACGCGGCCTACTTTAAAATGGCCGACCGCAAACATGCACATCCTACCCTGCAACACAGCAACTGGGAAGCAGGATTCACGCTAAAATTTAACAAAATGTGCAAGCAGTACTGGAGAGGCTGGCAGGAACGTCGAAAGCAAACAATGAGATCTGCACCCGTGGAGTTACCTATGGACAGTGCTCCGGAGCCTCGGCGCCCCCGTCCTGCACTGGGAACCAGGAAGGCTCAAGCACGCACCCGCAGTCCAAATGCAGCGAAACAGAGCAGCAGCACTAGACCCCGACACGTCCCTACCCCGGGGATGGTGAGAGAGGCACATGGACATGGGAAACGGGAGTCCTTTAACAACAAGGACTGTGGGAGTGCTGCATGGCACGGCGACATGGGGGACGAGAACTCCACGCTGCCCCTATCTGCATTAGGTCTGATCACCACGGGAATAGGCTGAGAGAACTCTCTTTAACGGGACTAAACAGGCATCCAGACCATGCACTCATCTCATTCCGTTGTCACCCTACCCTTAATACCATGTGTAGCAGATGGCATTGGGCTGTCCACAAAATTATGTGTTTAATATGCTTTCGTTTAATTTTGCCATATGTATGTTTAGTGTATGCATCATTCGTTTGATTGTTCGGTAAAATCTCTCCATTTATTATACAAGTGAAAAAAACTGCAGTATCTATAAGTGGATTATGTGTCACACTGAGGTGAGGAGATGTGTGGGAGGTAACAGTTACACTATTGGATACTGTACTAATTAATGTGAATCCCTCCCTTGCATGGGAGAAAGCTTTAAAAGAAGGTTGTGTGATTAAAAGTTCAGTTCTGCTCCTGATGCTGTGTGTCGTCCAGTCATTGGGATCTGTATTGGGATATTGAGACTATTGTTATATGAGATTTTATTACTTGTTCCTAAGCCTCACTGGGATCTTTAGTGGAGATAACCTGTGAAATACCAGCTCTCCGCTACACCATGTTTTTCCTTTCATAACTCTCTTCACTTGTAGCCAAAATGGAGGACTGCATATTAAGCTAAGATGCTCATGTAGTTAGGTGGTTTTATTTGTACTTCTAAAATCAGTGCTTTCACTTTATGTTTCCCATAGTTAACTTACTAGCACTGTACTTATTTAGCTTGCATTCTTTTCATAAAAAGCGCAGATTAAGCTATTAAATGTAACTGTAATACGCAACCAATATAAATCAACGCTCTGTTCATGCATTTATATCCAAAAATTGAGCACATCTTAAATGCCATACATGTAAAATCAATGTGATATGTCTATGCTTATGAACGCTATTGTAGCAGAGTAAGCTGCTTTGTCTATTCATGCACTCAAAAACAAAAGAATTTAAAAAATTTATTAAAAAAACAAACATCTGGGGAGCTACCTATTGGGCACCCCTGCTTTAGATTGTAAGATCAAGATCTATCTAACTAAGCATTTTTTGTATAAAAGAGCTTCAATGGCTACATCTCAGCTCATGAGCAGGACCCTCTTTACATTTTGTATTGCTCTGTGTATATTGTACTGTTTTTGTTTTTTCTTTCCAAAATTGTACAGGACTATAGAATATAGCAATATATAAATAAATCATTTCAGCTCACATTAGATGTGCAAGAAGACAACTTTGTCACATCACACAGCATAATAACGATATCAAATCTATATGTAGCCAATGCCTTAACGTGCCTTATATTTCTAATTTACTCAGCTGAAAACCAGAAAAACATCAAGACGTCACAGCTGCCTACATGTCGCTGCTTATTTCTAAGCACTGCTACTCTGCATGAGATTTTCATTTCGTTCTAGCTCTACTTTCAAGTACTTCTAAGAGGATAACAAATTAAAAGCTACAATTCTCAGTGTAATGGTTAGAACAGGTTTCAACCTGTGTGAAGTAGCAGTAAGTTTTCTTTTGTTCAAGCTTTTGAAGTACATTTGAAACAATAAAAAAAAATGATCAGAAATTTTTCTGATTTGCTACCATGCAAAGAACCCTAGCAATTGTTAAATTAAAAGACAAAAAATACAAAAAGAGAAAAAATTATATAACTGAAAACATTGTCAGGGCGGTCTGGCAAATCTATGACACACAAAAAGGAAATGATCATTAATTTCAGAATACTCTTTACCAATCTTTCCAAGTATTTGTACAATAAAGGGTTAGGAGGCCTTTGATAAAAAAAAAGTCATACGTTATACATTATAGAAACTGCCTTGCAAGGAATAATATTGAGATCTAATTGTAAGGGAATAAATGCACAAAGTGATAAACTCTGTTTATTTTGTGCCCAAAATGAGGTATAAAAATGACTCATCACAACTTACTCTCTTAAATTACTCTGCCCAGACAATGAAAAATGGACCCAGCATTCGGATTAGATCCAGATGGTGTTGCTTTTCCAGAATTTCCCTGACGTCTAATCATAGATGATACCAAGTAGTTTGCAAAGTACAGTCATGAACGAACAGAAGCAATTTACGTATTGACATGCTTATGAGTCCAAAAAGGCCATCAATCCAAATGAATAAATACCTGTACAGGAGGGAATGAGAAACCAAGCAAATCGACCACCATTCATCTTGTTTTCAAACGTCTTTCCTGTTCTTCAGTTATTCTAATTTCCTTTCTTAAAATAAACTAAATGGATTAATAATTTAGGTAAAAAATTACTAAACAATAGCATTTCATGTGACTTTTTTTTCCTTTTTACTAAAAAATTATTTAGGTTTGTAAGAATTCTGTTTCTACCAATTAAGAGAGCAGAAGATTGTCCAGTTACCCTGTGTATCAGTCAGGGGCATGTCACAGGCTGGTATCTCATTGCAGGGTATTGGGGACACTACCAACTCTCAGCTTGTCCCCAGCGATGCTCACGCCAGTCACGATAACCCTGCCTCCTTTTACGATGCTGCTAACGAGCACCGACGTCTTGATGCTAAGATGCCACGGCTCACCAATGGGTTCGAATGAGAACATTTTGGGGGAGTGGTTACCTACCTAATTGAACATGGTATTTAAAGAGAAAGCAGGGAGAGACTCATTGCCCTGTTGTGGTTCTTGATAGACCCAAGAGCGCATATCTGGTATTGGTATTCTTGTATTCTGACTTTGGCTTCGTTTGACTGTTCCCACTTCTGTGTTCCTTTGACCTGGCTATTGCATTATCTTTGATTCTGATTTCTGGTAACCCTGACTTCGGTTCACTATTGACTATTCTTTGTGTGTGTAGTGTAAGTCCAGACATCCTAAGGTCCTAGTATACATTACTAGTATTTGCATTCTGTGTGTCTGATTCCCGAAACTTTCCTGACAAAGATAAGAACTTCTAAAGTAAACACATTATCCTTAGTAACCATGAATGCTTCAAAATGAACATTTCGCCGGCCACAGCTGCAGAAACTGTGGTTTAAGGAACTGGCCATGCTGGTTTTCACTAACCTGAAATTAATTCCTTATCTATATTTTTCTATTCATTGTACTAGCAAAAAAACAGTGCTAAAATTGCCCCCAGCAGACAGACTCATGACATAGACTAGATGTCGATGTCTGTCTGTAAGTGAACTCTCATACCAGCGCTTCAAGAGAAAAAAAAAACCTGGAGTGACGTCTGGGGTCACTTTGTTCAATGGGCTGATGAACTGACATTGAACCGCCATCAGGTGGGGCTGTCCTCAGGTGCTGCTTCATTAACTTTAAGTGCACATGTGCTCCATTATTATTATTATTTTATTATTTATATAGCGCCAGCAAAATTCCATAGCACTGTCCATAGGAGACTCGCTTACGGAATAATAATAGCTTGTGCATCCCCTGCCACACAAGCCAGAGCTTCAATAGAAAAATAAATGTGCTGACAATGAAGAGTCCTCGGCTGGGGCTGTGCCAGCCATGGGGGAAGTCATCCCAGGCTTCCCAAACAGAGGCAGAAAAAAAACAAGTCTTCATGCCCACGATGGCAGGTTTATAGCGGCATTGGGAGAAGGTGAGTATAATAAAAACTTGAAGCTCCTTAACAGAACACTGAAAAAAAACTATATTTTCTGCAAGTATGCAGCTAAAGAGTACAATTTAACAAACGTTTAAAAACTTGCAACAAGTTTGCTTGTAAACTGCAGAGAAATGAGCAATGACACTCAAAGGAGGTGGGGGGGGGGAGGGGACCATGCACCAAAACTACTTCTTCATTAAGCCAAAGTGGTCTTGTACACATGTTCAGGTGTTACTTTAACCCCAGAATCACAACTCCGCTTTGATTTGTATAAGTAATTTTGTTCAGGAATGCTTTAGACTTGACAAAGGTTGACTCTCCCAAAAGTTTGTCATATCAAAATTCTGTTTGCCCAATAAAAAGGTATTACATAGTATGATGATTTTCTATTGTTTTAAACCTGCATCACTGGACAAGTACTGCTACCATTTCACAGTCAAGCCTATATATCTATGAATGCAATTATGTTATTCGTGTTAAAGGACCACTATAGGCACCCAGACCACTTCAGCTTAATGAAGTGGTCTGGGTGCCAGGCCCAGCTAGGTTTAACCCTTTTTGCTGTAAACATAGCAGTTTCAGAGAAACTGCTATATTTACAAATGAGTTAATGAGTTACTCATTGACAGCCGCTAGAGGCGTTTCTGCGCTTCTCACTGTGATTTTCACAGTGAGAAGACGCCAATGTCCATAGGAAAGCATTGCCCCCTCAGGGCACTATAGTGCCAGGAAAAGAGTGTTTTCCTGGCACTATAGTGGTCCTTTAATCATATCCATATTCTATAACAATACTGTGACCACTGTTAGAATACATGCATTGGATATTAAAATGTCAGGTTTCAGAATAATTAAGAAATATAAATTAAAATTAATATGTAGAATTAAATACAACTAGGGCCCAAATATGTAATTTGATCAAAATAAATCTTTGTTAGAGCTGAGCATTTGAAAACTCATTTTCAGGATTCAGCTGTTTCCATTGTACGCTCAGCAGTACATATAGTTTGATAAATATTCAATAAATAAGGCATTTTGAAAGCAAGATAAATGATGCGCATTTCAATGAATTTGTATGAAATCATAGATCAAAAGGAACAGCAGACAGGTATTCTGATGATACGCAGCATGTGATATCATTGGCACAAACCTGAATATATTTTACTATAGATATCAAAATGCCTTTTATCTTACATACATATATCACAACATGCTGAAGCAAATACAATAAAATAGATTTATAAATATTGTTTAAAATTACACTCCATGCTCAAATGTTAAATGTTTAAATTAAATATTACGGAGTCTTCGTTGGAAAATCCATTTAAAAAAATGCATGAAACAGTAAGTGGGCAATTAAAACCCTTTCCACCCCTAAGTGAACCCAATAATAGTTTTTTCTATGAAACTGAGTGAATTAGGCAGAACGTGCAGTTTCATATGAATACTTTGCTTCACATCTTATAGAGTTGAGCGGACACCTGGATGTTCAGGTCCGGCGGGTTCACCAAACTTTAGAAAAAAAGTCCAGGTTCGTGATCAAACTTGACCCCGAACCCGAACCCCATTGAAGTCAATGGGGACCCAAACTTTTGGCCACATAAATGCCTCTAAAAAAAATCCTCTCCCTACAATAATAAGAGCTCATGTGCATGCGGTGCTATGCGACTCCAGCTTATATATAGAGGCTGGGTCACATGCTGCACTGGCCAATCACAGCCATGCCATTAGTAGGCATGGCTGTGATGACTTCTAAGGGCACACGAGTCAAACGCTTGTTGATTGGCTGCTCTGCAGCCTTTGAAAATGCGCCATTAAATCGCCGAAAACTGAACTCCAACCCGAACATACAGTGATATGTCCGTGTTCGGGTCCGGGGTCCAAAAAAACGTAATGTTCGGTACGAACCCGAACTTTTCAGTTCGGGTTCGCTCAACTCTAGTTCTAGATTTTCACTATATTTTATCCAGAGGACCTTTGGGGACTCCTGGGACCATAATTGCACGTTTCAGAGTCCTTTCTTATTGAAAAGCTATACCAGTTTATCTGAGGCTAATTTAATATGTTATGTTCAAGTTAAAGTGCAGAAGCAGGAGTCCATGAGTATTAACAAAACATTACTTTTTCCCCCCCAACATTAATCCATTGTCAGAGAATACAATAATCACAGCAGTGTTTTAGTGTGTTTTAATTAAAGGGATATTTTTGAACCAGCTATAGATGTAGACCATGTCTACAGGTTATTCCAGTTAGATAGGCCCCTGCATAAGCTTTGGGTCAATATGTACCTTGTGGTGGAGACAAGGTTTCTGAAGGATTGATTTTAGAATAGTGTGCCCCTATTAGATCACTTGGAATAGAATATACCTACAGCCTGATGGCTTTCTTTAGAACAAGTTAAAACCCTACAATTCTAAACCTAAGTCTTAAATTGGATCATTTGACATTCAAATATTCTCAATTTGATTTTCTATAGGTCATGAAATCGTCTAAGATTCTACTTATATTTTAATGCAGTGTAATTGTTTAGAGATATTAATCTGTTGATATATATTCTTTGCACATAACCACATTGTGAAATTTATTGTAACTTTTGTTGCACGTATGCGTGCTTAAAAATGCAATCCTCCTTGAGCACATGTCCTCTTTGCTTTCTTCTGCTGATGGTGACAAATTATACCGTATAAGCCTCCATTGAATCGAGGAGGGATTGGAAGAAGATACATTAACAGGAATGTAAAGTCATTAGGCAACAATGCAATGTCTTGTTACTTATTTATCATCGAACGCTGCTTCACTTAAAACTATAACGGCTATCTGTGCATCTCTGAAAATGTTGTGCAGAAGTGTCTGCAGAGGTGAGATTAGTTATCAGTATTTTCTAGTTTTGATTGCTGAGTGACATCTCTGGCTTTTCTAGCATTTGAATATTGCATATATGTTTTCTTTGAAAAGCCTTTAGTGTGTGATCTGTAATATACCATACGATTTAGAGAAAGCAATATGAATATATCATAAAATCCCTCAAGCAAGCTCCCCTATCACTCAATTCCTATATTTAATCAATCTCTCCTTCTACAAATACTGCTAGATTACTTACACTTCAGCAGATCTCACTAAATTCCTACTTGAGCTAATACAGTATCTCGGTTTTAAACTTTCCTTGCAGCAATAGTCTAACATGAACTAAATTAGGAATTTGAAAACAAGATAAATGGACCACAGTCTAATGAATGTGTATGAAATCTCCAGACTGAGGTGGGGACCATCACGGAACCCCAATGCAGAAAAAATGCTTTAGAATAGATATGTCCTTACTTGTATACTTATACTTATACTTACATTTAAATTAAGTTTGAAAACATTTAATCTCAATATATATCACCTACCTAATGCATAATAAAGTCAGATTGTGGTTCTGTGTGCTTTTACAAAGGATCTTTTGTAACTCTGCATAATTTTGCATGTGAAATTCAGACGTCTGGGTAAAATGTTTGACTACCAACATTTTCAAACATCCAATTCTAATTAAGATAGACAAAAAATATTTAGTTTATAAACCTTGTAAGCAAATGGATGTGTATTGAATAAGATGGCTGTATGTTCATTCTAGCTATGCAGGGCATTGGTTATGATGTACAGAGCTGATGGCAATATGAGGCATTACTGTGCTATATTTTTTTAACTCCCTGGAAGTGGGAGTTACATGTTCTCAGATTGCACCGCTGCAATCTATAATGAATGCGGCGGCGGGGCTCATTTTCCTGTCTACTCGCACCTCCCCGCTCTGTCAGTCCCTGTATTGGCTTCCAGTTAGATATAGGGCTCAATTTAAAATTCTGTTGCTTGCTTGTAAGTCCCTACATAATGCAGCTCCAATTTACCTATCCTCCCTAATATACAAATATGTCCCGTCGAGGCCCCTACGCTCTGCCAAAGACCTATGTATGTCCTCTGTCTGTACTCCCACCTCTAATGCTCGCCTCCAAGATTTCTCCAGGACTGCACCTCTTCTGTGGAAATCCCTTCCCTTCTCCATAAGACTTTCACCCAGTCTCCACTCATTCAAAAAAATCATTGAAAACTCAATTCTTCAAGAAAGCATATCAATTAAACTGTTAGCGGGTTTTCGTCTCCTGTCCCCAATGTCTCCTCTCCTGCAACTGTCAAAATTACCTACTAAGCACTCAGTGAATACTTCGTACCCCTACTTTTACCCTTTGTGTCATTATACCCCACTCCCTCTAGAATGTAAGCTCATTGAGCTGGGCCCTCCACCTCTCTGTTCCTGTACGTCCAGTTTTCTGGTTACAATTACATGTCCGTTAGTCCACCCATTGTACAGCGCTACGGAATCTGATGGCGCTATATAAATAATAAAATAAAATTAATAATAAGATGAGAACTTTATTAAACTGCCCAGTGTTCTGTACGGCTCTGGAAAATAAATATATATTTTTTAAAACCTTTAAAATAGGAAAATAAATCTCTAAATATTTTCTGAAATACATTGTGGCATAGCACTAGGTGTTTTCAATAGGATCCATCTTGGTTGTCAAATGACAAGACCCACCATCTCTTAGAGACTTTGACTAAGCTCGTGAGCTGAAAACCTTTTCTCCTCTACACACTTCCATACCAATTCCCATACCGAGCCCTGGGCCATTGGGGAGTAATTCATTAATCTACACCATCCCTCCAAACTAGCATCCTGCGAATACCAAAATGAGAAAATCTAAATTTATAACAAATATATAATGGGTTCATTTAAGTAAGAAACAAGCACATAACTGAGGTGTTCAAAATGAATGATGTCACCTTATAATGTGGAATTGATACCACCTTAATATGGCAAAAGGTGAAATATGTCCAGATATAAGGTGGTATCAATATTTCACCTTTTGCCATAATAAGATGTTATCAATTCATCATTGTTAGGTGATATCATTCGTTTTGAATACCTCACTTATACACCCTGTTCCAAATTATTATGCAAATTATATTTTTCTCATTTACCTAAATAATTGATGTAAATAACAGTCAGCATAATTCTCATGTTATCAACTATTAAGAGTACAATTCAAATTTTATTGAACAAACCTCCTAATGATAACATTATTTTTTTACAATGCACGGTTCCAAATTATTACGCACAGCAAGTTTCAAAACACTTTATCGGTTGTAGAGAACTGAAAATTGTCATTTGTTGTGTTTGCAGCATATTTACTGAAATCAAAAGCTATTTCAATCAAACTTATAACAACATCTTAACAGGTCACGTTACATTTTAACATAGGAACCCTTATTTGATAGCAGCTTCACAAGTCTTGCATCCATTGAACTTGTGAGTTTTTGGACAGTTTCTGCTTGAATTTGTTTGCAAGATGCAGAATAGCCTCCCAGAGCTGCTTTTTGGATGTAAACTGCCTCCTACCCTCATAGATTTTTTGCTTGAGGATGCTCCAAAGCTTCTCAATAGTATTGAGGTCAGGGGAGGATGGAGGCCACACTATGACTTTCTCTCCTTTTATCCCCATAGCAGCCATTGATGCAGAGGTATTCTTTGCAGCATGAGATGGTGCATTGTCATGCATGAAGATGATTTTATTACGGAAAGCATAGTTCTTCCTTCTGTACCAGGGAAGAAAGTGGTCAGTCAGAAACTCCATACTTTGCAGAGGTCATCTTTACACCTTCAGGGACCCTAAAGGGGCCGACCAGCTCTCTTCCCATGATTCCGGCCCAAAACATGACCTTGGTCCGCCTTGCTGACGTCGCAGCCTTGTTGGAACAGGGTGGCCGTCCACCAACCATCCACTACTCTATCCATCTGGACCATCCAGGGTTGCACGGCACTCATCAGTGAACAGGACAGTTTGAAAATTAGTCTTCATGTATTTTTCTGCCCAATGCAGCCGTTTCTGCTTGTGAGCATTGGTTAGTGGTGGCCGAATAGAAGGTTTATGTACAGTTGCAAGACTCTGGAGGACTCTACACCTTGATGTCCGTGGGACTCCAGAGGCACCAGCAGCTTCAAATATCTGTTTGCTGCTATGTAATGGTATTTTAGCAGCTGCTCTCTTGATCCGATGCATGGATCTGGCAGAAATCTTCGTCAATGTGCCTTAATCTGCACAAATCCGTCTGTGCTTTGAATCAGCCACAAATCCCTTAATAGTGCGATGACCACGCTTAAGTTTTCGTGAAATATCTAATGTTTTCATACCTCGTCCAAGGCATTGAACTATTTCACTCTTTTCGGCAGCAGAGAGATCCTTTTTCTTCCCCATATTGCATGAAAATGATGCTCTGCTTAATAATGTGGAACACCTTCCTTTTGTAGTTTTTCCTTAAATTGGGCTTACCCGGCAATCTAATTATCACAGGTGTCCGAGATTGTGTTCAGTGATCAATAGAGCCCTGAGACACAATGCCATTCATGAGTTAAACTGAAAAACAAAATATTTAATCTTTCTGACACTTAAATAGAATTTGCATAATAATTTGGAACAGGGTGTATGCTTGTCTCTTACTTATCTGTTCTTGGTGTTTACTATTTTAAGTGGGTGTTACGTGTCGCATATACTGTATAGTGGTTATATATACTTTTTTTTTGTGATTTATACAATGGGTTCATGTCCAGTATTGTCACTTGATGGTATAGGTAGATTGTAAGTCAAAGTACTCTGTGAGTGGAAGCATGTAAGAAATCTTCTTGTGCTTGAGAAGAAGTTAAATTTATTACAGTTTGTGCATCATAGGGTTTCAGCAGGGGTCAGCAATTGCCCCCGTCTCCTTGTAAGAGTGCTTGTTTTGTTTGACAGTACACCATTAGTATCCTGGTTTCTTTCAGCCTCCACACTAGAATTGGGCATTTGCTTTTAAATGAGCTGGGATTTATCTGAAGTTTGGGAAATCAGTGTGATGACTGAATTCCGTTACTTTGACGAGCCATATGGATGTATCACAAACAAATCAACTGGACAATGGATGAGCATGTTTGTTTGTTTTGTGATTAGGGGTTCCATTCGCAGCATCAAAAAAGAGATGTTTAATTTACCCCCCAAAGGTGCAACATCTCGGGTGATGCATTCACTAAAAGGCTCCCTCCAGAGTCGACTACTTCCCACAATAAGACCCAAGAAAACATCCCCACCGCTAATTAAAAGCACTTACAACAATAATATAAGGGAACTACAACCCATTGAGAACTTCCTAAACCCCCAGCCACCTGGGCATAACCTCTTGAGACAGCTATCGCTGCACCGAGTGAATCCACTCCACAGCGACCCAAGCATTATGAAAAAAACAAACAACCCATGGCTCTAACCATAATATTGCTTAACGCGAAAGGCCTGAACTCCCTGCATAAGCGCAGACTAGCACTCAACGAAGCTAAGCAAATAAAAAAAGCCACAGTAGCATTCTTTCAGGAAACCCACTTCCTAAACTCTAAAATGCCTATATTTACATCCAAACAATTCCCCATAGGCTACCACACTGGATATTCCAAAAAGAAAAGAGGAGTATCAATACTGTTCAGTAAAGATGTCCCCTTCTCCCTACACAAAAAAATTGTGGACAAAGAAGGACGTTTCCTCATAGTCCAATGCCTAGTTAACAATGAACCATACACGTTTCTCAATATCTATGGCCCACACGAGAATCAATCAACGTATCTAGATAAAATACTTGCCCTAGCCAACTCTCATAAATTCGGTAACCTGGTGATAGGAGGCGATACAAATTTCCTCTTAGATGGCACCCTTGACACCACCTCCAACTTAAACATCTCCCGAGCAACGGCTAAGAAACGCCTAACTACAACCAAAGCTATCCAACAGCATTTGCATAACACTGGCTTTCTGGATGCTTGGAGAGTGTTGCACCCCACTGAAAGGGATTTTACCTTTCACTCGCAAGTCCACAATTCGTATTCGCGAATTGATAGATTTTCATTACATTCCTCCATGATACCTAAAATCCAATCTACTCACATAGACCTCATAACGTGGTCTGATGCCCCAATCTCTATTACCTTAACTGCCCAATATCCCAACAAAGGGATGGGATCATGGAGGTTGAATGAATCCTTGCTGCGAGATCCCAGAATCCTAGAACAAATTAAGGCAGAACGTACATCTTACTTTCAAAACAACACCACCGAAACCTCTCCCATGGACGTGATATGGCAAGCCCATAAAGCTGTACTCCGAGGAATACTCACAAAACATGCTAGCTACGCAAAATGACATGGGCCCAACACTTATACCACTTTAATCCAACAGATAGCAACACACACACATACTAACAAACTAAATCCGGCACCGAAGTATCAAGAACAACTACAAATCCTACAAACAAAACTATGTGAATTAGAAACTGATGAAACCAACTATATCTTACAACGATATAAACACACATTTTTCACCCCAGGCAATAAAGCAGGATCCCTCCTCGCATCTAAATTAAAAACTCGCCTCGCCAACTCGAGGGTTGCTTATATCCTATCTTCCAATAAAAGTAAACTTATGCATCCACAAAACATAGTGGAAGAATTTGCGAAGTATTATAGCACCCTGTACAACCTCAAGGACGACCCCTCGACACCTACACCATCCAAAGAACATATCACACAATTCCTTGATACGGTGACTCTCTCCCCACCTTGACACAAGAGGAAATAGATTCTATATCGCAGCCATTTACAGAAGAGAAATTAAAACACACAATAGCCAAACTTCCCCCACATAAATCCCCAGGGCCAGATTGCTTCACTAACCTCTATTACCAAACATTCTCTGATATACTGACTCCTCACCTTACACTCCTCCTCAATCAATGCTTCATGAAGGGAACAATGCCCACAGACTTGCTACAAGCCCACATCTCAACTTTACCCAAGCCAGGCAAACCATCCACAATATGTCAGAACTTCAGACCCATCTCCCTCTTAAACTTTGACACAAAGATATACGCGAAAAATTTAGCAGACAGATTGAAAGGCATTCTCACAATGATCAATCAGGAGTTGTACTGAATAGGCTGGGCTCGGATAATACAAGGAAAATGTTAAATATACTGGCACATATGGAAACACATAACAAGGAGGGCCTTCTCCTGGCGCTGGACACAGAGAAGGCCTTCGATAGACTAAATTGGGAATATATGGAACACGTCCTTACCAAATTTGGCTTCCCCACAACATATCTTAGAGGAATCATGGCATTATACTCGAATCCGACTGCTAGAGTCTCCAATGCAGGATTTATATTGACCCCCTTCTCTATTACCAATGGCACCCGTCAAGGATGCCCATTGTCTCCATCACTATTTGTTCTCTCCTTAGAACCACACGCATGTAAAATCAGAGCCCTACCAGATATAACAGGGATTACTATTGGATCCTCAGAATATAAATTGTCAATCTTTCCTGACGATGTCCTCATTACAATGTCTCAACCTGAGTGTTCCTTACCACACCTTATCAGCACACTAGAGGACTATAGCAAAGTGTCCTATTATCAACTGAACCAATCAAAGACTCAAGCCCTACCTCTGCGCTTACCCTCCTTAACAGTATCTAAATTGAAAGAAGATTTTCCCTTTGATTGGAGGAACACACACCTCATCTATATGGGAGTAAAAAATCGCCGCCACATACAGAGGTATCAATAAACTAAATTTTTTCCCATTACCACAAATGTGTTAACAGGTCCTACATAAATGGAAAGATGTTATGATGTCATGGCTAGGCAGAATTAACGCTATTAAAATGATGGTCCTTCCGAAACTGTTGGATGTATTTAGAATGCTGCCAATACCCCTCTCGCCCACTCTGGGCAAACAAATTCAAAACTTGCTCTCAGCTTATATTTGGGATAAAAAGAAACCGAGACTACCGTTAACCCTACTACAATCCCCCAGCATGAAAGGAGGAGTAGGCTTCCCCAATATCATGAAATATCACAAAGCTGCAATCCTAGAAAATGCAGTGAAATTACATGAACCGACCTTAACACTACAATGGGTAGACCTTGAAAACTAATGTGGTCCTAGAGGGTCAGTGATAGACTATATGTGGACCCCCCCAAACACCTGAGAGACAAAATCTATAAACTTCTCCCCTTAACCCAATACTCTGTCCAAATATAGGATCACCTTCAATGCTCACAACAGAATGGTAAAAAATTATCATATTGGGCACCGATAACAGCGCTTCATTCGATCTCCCCATGGCTATCCCTGAACAAATGGAAGGAACTAGGAGCTAGACACATTAAAGATATATGTCATGAGGGGAAGATACTACCCTTCCCAAAATTACAATCCACGTTTAATCTCCCCCCCCCCCTTTATCTTTCCATATCTCCAATTAAAAAGCATAGATATAGATAAAGTGGCACAACCAGCAATGGGGCCACAACATATAGAGTTGGAATCAGCCAAACTCTATGATAGATGCCATTCAGCACCGACAAAAAATAAAACTTTATCTCTGGGGTATGCAGTACGGGAAACCAAACTACTCCACAAGAATTCACCTATAAAAAAAAAATGGGAAAAAGAATGCCCTCTAGACTTCTCCGAAAAAAAGTGGCAGGACACACTCACGGCCCTCAGGGGTGTAACCACATGCTACTCACATATTGAGTCCCATAAAAAGATCGTATACCGTTGGTATTATACTCCCGACAAACTCCATAGAATATACCCCCTCACTCCGGGTGGGTGCTGGAGGTGTGGGCAGCACAAGGGAACTATGACCCACATTTGGTGGGAATGCCAGGTGATATCGCCACTATGGGCAGAAATTTATGGCCTATGGTCCCTCCTGGGGATACCAAATCTACCACTGACACCTGAACTAGGCCTGTTTCTACTGCTTCCTACACCTATCCTCTCCCAAGACAAACACATTGTGGTGATATCGATACTAGCGGCTAATTGCAACTCATTGGGAAAAAAAGCGAATGCCCATCACCCTCAATGCTGGAACAAAAAATTAGACAATATCTTAAGTATGAAAAGTTGTCAGCCAATAGACACAATCAAATTACCATAGCACATTACAATTGGCACAGGTGGACCAACCTCAAACCAAACACCTAAGAATACGTGTAACGTATAGGGCCAGTTAGGGGTAATCACACCTTGTACCAGATAATTTACCACTAAGTTGAGTCTACATACAAAAATTTATTAGACTGAAACCCAAATATGTTAAAACCACCACAATCCATTTGAGGTAACGGCGACTGACGCTGATACAATTTCGCACAAGAACTTACGCACGAACTACACACATGAGCTTCGTAACCATACTATTACCATTACCATAACTGAGAGTTAACTAGCAGAAGAGACACACAAAAGGTTTTGTAATCTGTTACTTATGATCTCAGCAAACAGAAACGAATACCCCGAGCTAGACAGGGGAAATATATAAGAGACATCTAGGGTATGAACATACGTATGTGTGAATGTACATGCATTATTGCCATAAATGTTACTTTTGATGTGTCTCAATTATGTTGTGATAGATAATGATACTTTATCTGCACTGCTAGAAATTATTTGAGATAAAAATGTTAAACGAACAAATTAGTTAAAACAACTAATGTTTTAATTTTGACCAATTCTACAATATAGCCTATAATATTGCTGTCTGTTTAAAAGGCAAATACTCACTGCAAAAAAAGGACTTGGATCAAACAAACTACTAGGCTATTATTAAACACTATATTAATTCAAATGGTTTTGAAACTAAAATTGATCCACGTGGTCAAAGAGATAATTCATACTGGGAGATTTATATAGAGGTACAAATAAGCACTGACTGACAAACATGCATATATTTGTAAACTGCTGACAAATGTAAATCCCATGGATATAATTGAAATCCTAAAATGCATATTGATTAGATGCATATAAACACAGCTAATTGCTCTGATTCCTTAGAATAATAATTACATAAGACGACAAAGAGACAGAAGGACTGACTAGATATGTAATTTGCTGGATATTTACAGCATGGTCGTTATATTCTGTGATTTACATTTTATTTTTTTTTAAGTAGAGGAATGTTACGATCACCTTGGTAAACAGTTATTTGAAATTTACATAACTGTTAAGAGATGGTAACTGATAGAATAGTAGAATGTTTAATTGGTTTTGAATTCAAATATTTTTTTATTTCCCGTATTTTTAGAAATAAAGATAATTTTAAGATGAGTCCATAGAACAAAGGAAGCTGTTAGTATAGTAATGAGCTCCGTGGCTATCCGTAATAACCATTCACAGCATATTAAATTATATGAAGACTTCACGCTATCCTTCGTTCAGCAAATAAAGACTTATATAAAAAGTTATATCTTCCGCCATCTTTTAAAGAAATTTAAATGACATTGTTTACTATGTTATTTTTAAACGCATCCTCTAGCAAATATGTGCTTTAGTGATATTTTAAAAACAAAAATGATGAATCCTTACTGCTGTACTTGCTTTTGCCCTTTTCTGTCATTGAACATGAAATGTGGATTTGGAGAAAAAAAATATTTGTTTCCCTCCTCCAATGCAATTTATGGCATGGCTTTGCCCAGACTTAACTGGACTGTGATGTCAACTGCTAAATCTTTCATAATGTCCATATATTTATCAGCCAGTCTATTCCAAGGGCATGACTGGTGGCTTCCTTGGTGTTAGTCAACCAAGTACCAGTGTAGAAGCAACGGGTTCTTCTGCCACTCGTGCTAATTCAACCGCATCCTCAGCAGCAAGGCAAAGGGTTTAGGCTCATGTATTGCACCCGTAGCACCAATGCAAAGTTTGAGATCTCTTTACATGCCGCCAAGAAGGTTGTTTTGAAAAGTGCAAATTGTGTGACAAGGAAGTGAATAGAGGGAGAGTGGAGAGTCCTCTTGCCAGTGCCAGTGTAAACCTATATCTGAAAACACACAAAATCTGAAGTACTGAGCGATGAAATTTAAAAAGAAAGTAGCAATACAACATAAGGTGGTATTTGGCAGCAAAAGCTAATTTCAGGTCACCTTCATAAGTGCAATGCTAATATTCTATTTACTTATCCTCTTATTTAGCGTGTGTATTGGTGAGGTGTGACAAAATTAAATGAAATACTGCAATCTACACTGGCTTATCCTGCAACTGGGAGCTCCAATCTACCTGTCGGTCATTGTTATGCTTCTACACTGCACCTGGCAGTCAGCATAGAGGAAACATGCAGGTAAGAGGAGAAATTAAGCAATACCTCGATTTCTCCTCTTTATCTATGATGTTTGCCCTTGCTTTGTCTTGTCTCAACTGGATGTAATTTACTAAAACTTTAATATTAACTAAAAACAGAGCATCTCACAAAGTAAAGGTTAACACAAGTTCAAGTTTCAATGTTTTATTAAATGATGTAAATCCCACAGAAGCCATAGACCCTGCTTTTAATGTTTTAGCTAGTTAGGAACAGGAATTTATACATAGATAAAAAATGCTTCCTAATTTATGAGAAAGCTATTAAAAAAAAAAAAAAAAGTCATAAATGGGTTAATGAGAGATGCCCCATATCAGTTACTCATGGTAAATTGTATTTTTAAAATTGCTTTTGCCCTTAATGATCTATTATCCTCTATTACACATTTGATTCAACTTGCTGACTTTAAAAAGGTGATTTTCATGCAGCCTTGAGATGGTCTGCTTCTAGTTAAATCATTGATACAATTTCGCAAAAGAGGTTTCATAGAAAGGTGAGCTCAGAGCAGTGGAAATTACTGCCTAAATAAATGTTTTATGAAGCCTTAGATTAGGAAATTGTCACAAGGACAATCTTTTAAGTGAAAAATAAATAGCTTATTCTGTTGCAATCTATCACACTGTGTCACATAGTAAGGCACGTGGTATGCTTGGTTTGAAAGTATCTATTGATTCATTAAAAATGTATATTTGAGAATGTAAATAAGATTGGAATGATGCTATTTGGAGACTGTGTGTACCAGGAAATACACCTCAAAGTTACACAAAGATTCTGAACTAAGCATCTGCATTGATACAGTTGTTGGTCCCTAGTCATGTAGCGAGTAGTGTCTGATCAGTTTCTAATAAGTTCCTGATTTGGATATTCATATTTATTTATTTATTACTGACATTTATAAAGCGCCAACATATTCCGCAGCGCTGTACAATTGGGAATGACAACACAATAAGAACAGACCGACACAGCAGGTAGAGCGCCCTGCCCGTGAGCTTACAATCTAAAGGTTAAACTGGGGAGATGAGACAAGAGGTAGCAGAGGGATTTGCATTTGATGGCAGAGAGAGTTAATAGTATAACTGCAGCAGTTGATAGCATGTGAAGGTAATAAGGAGGGTATTGGTTGTGGTCATATGTGACAGATGATTATGTTCTGATTTATAAAACCATAGAATTTAAATTTGTACTTTTTCTAGAATTTAAATTTGTACATTTTTCCCTTGACTGTATCTATTTTTTTTATTTATATTTTTAGCATCATTTAAACATCTTTCACTTGTACAGTACTGTGTCTTTAGAAATGCAATCAGATCACTTAATCTTCCTCCAACGTGTGACGTGACTTGAAATCACTGTGTTCCACTTCTGTCCTTTTATTATGTGATTGCTTCATGCCTTTAAGATGTGCCCTGGGAGATCTCTTTTTGCTGTTATCAAGGGCATCAAGTTTGTTTTATAAGTGCTTCATTTTCTTTCCCAGTCAGGGAGCTATTCTTTGTTAAACAAGCTGGGTCTTACATCTATTTACTCTCTATCCCTTTCATCAGTGGTACTCCTCTCAGGCTTCAAAATCCCCAGCAGTTACTTTTCTATTGTGTTCAGCCTTCCTAAAAGATTTAACATTATTTATGTTGGTTTTAAAACATTTTATCCTATGCAAACTGAAAGCAAATTACATCTAAAAATGCGTCTGTATACAATCACATCATTGAATTGGTTTTAGAACTACATAAACATTGATATGTAAATTACTTCTTAACATTGTTTAGATCTTCTGCTTCTTGTTAAATTTTACCATACTATTTATCAATGTTCTAAACTCAAGTTATATAATTTGACTCCAGATAGGTAATTTGAGGCTTGAAAAAGTGCCTGAAGAATGTGCTGTATATTGATAATGTATTGAAGCAAAATTAAACAATTTATTTGCAAACATGGAGTATGGCCAAAAACGGCTTTTGTTCGGTTAGTTCCCGCTAAAGTCTCAAACATGCTTTTGTCCACTTGTGCCATTACAGAAAGATCCAAGGCAAGTTGCATAATAGACTGATTTCACCTATTCAGGAAGTCCAAATCCAGAATAGCCTCAAGTTCTCTATGCACAAGAGATATGGCAACTCTTTGCTTTTACTTTCTTTGGTTCTTGTCATTAAGGTGTAGCTGATAACCTTGTATGCACAATGAACACATGGTCCATGTCTGGATTACCCTTTTAACTTATAGAGACCTAAAGCAAATGCCTTTCATATGGCAGATGCCAAAAAAAGTAGTACAGCAGATTTATTGAAATTTTTCTGCGTCTTTTTTATTACAATGTGTGCGCCAGGATTTTCCTCTTTGTGCCTCTATTGTCACTTTTTTGTCAGTCATTTTTCCTGATCTATTTCGCAGATCAAAAAAGTGACGCTTGAAACACAGGCCCTTCCAAGAACCTCCTGCCCCATCATCTTTAACTCCATTAGTTTGTGGATTGGACAGCAATGAAGTATGAGTTAACAACATTCCCTTCGCCCATGATCCCCATGCTGTGAAATAGAAAATTTTCAGCAGTAATTATGGCTAGGAATTTAAATAGATTGGAGAGGGTGGGTTTACAAAGTATAGAACTCTGTACCAGCAATCTAAGATAAGTATCTTCCCAGACCCTGAGAGGGCTTCTTGCCTCCTCCCAAGTGATTAATTTAGGAACCTCCAAGTCCTAGATTTAACAAAGCGAGAGTAGGTCTGACATGTGGCCATTAGGAGCTTAACTTTCTTTGAAAACCTTTTGTGAGTCGGGAAAGTCTTATCTCAGTAATCTACCAGGCCCTATGGAGTAATTCAAATTTTTAGGGTAACCTACACTACGTGAAGCAGTGTGAACGTGACCCAGGAGAAGAACAGGAAGAAACGGTATGAGAAGATATTCAATGTAGGGTAATAGCTTCTTTATCCAAGGATTAATCTGACTGCCATTCTGGGATCAAGAAGGAATATTTTTTTCTAGTTTGTTGCAAAATTGGAAGTGCTTCAAACTGGGTTTGTTTTGCCTTCTTTTGGTTCAACAGCAAAAAAACAAATGTGAGGAAGGCGGAACTTGATGGACGCAAGTCTCTTTTCAGCTATGTAACTATGTAACTATATACTTGGGAGGCTGCTCGAAAAGTGTCTGAGTATCTGTGTGAATCTTCAAGTGCAGATGCCTAATGTAAAAATGCAATGGCACACAGCACCAGTAAAAATGTACAGAATTGGAAAGATACCAACAGATGTTTGCTGGCAGGGATGTGGGTTGCGAGAGGCCTATCTACATATGTGGTGGGAGTGCCCGAGAGTGAGAAGGTACTGGGACATGGTCCATTTGCTGCTCTCTTGGGTGTTTCTTAGACACTTTGACCACGATCCATTAATTCCTCTGTAGGCCTATGACGAGGCTTCCCCCCCCACTCACAAACAGGATTTTGTATGATAGTGCTGGCGGTTCTTAGATAGTGATGTCCCAAACGGTTCGCCGAACAGCTCACTAAGAATGCAGCTTCAAAATGGATGCTGTCCAGGAGGTGGGAGGGTCTAGGAGGGAGGGTCTGCTGCTGATTGGCTGGAATGTGTCTGCTGACTGTGAGGTACAGGGTCAAAGTTTACTCAATGATGAGTCCGCGGCAAACCGTTCGTGGCGAACCGTTCGGCAAACCGTTCGGGACATCACTAGTGCTATGTATAGAAAAATTAAAAGCGAATCATTACACCTTTTTATCCATCAGATATTCTCCACCAATCCCTGACAATCTTTGTGCTTTACAAAGGAAAGACAACATGTATAAAGATTATAGGTTATGTGATTTTAGACAAAAAAATTAGGCACATTGGGAGACTATAAATGCAAGCGTGTAATCAGTCACACTTGTTTTCATACATTAACCGCACAGACACCACTCAAGTGTCAAACATGTTTTTGCTCACATGTGCCATGACAGAGAGAACCTCAACCAGTTGCATGTCATACACAAACTTAAGCCCTGCACTCAAACTTCCACTACTCACCTACTAGGTTTGCCTTGACTGGCCAGATGAGCTTATATTTTAATGGCCATTGGAGTGGTACTAAAAACATCCTGTTTTACTAAATGTGAATAGGGATTTGGGATAGTGCAAGGTAATTTTTTTTGTACTATGTATTTGGGCTGATAAATATACTATACCTTTGCTGCCAAAAGTAGCGGGAGCTTAAGTGTAGCCAAAACAATAAAAATTGTATAACAAGACATTATTATATATCTTAATTTGAATAAGTAGTCTAAAATATCTAGCTGACATTATTTACATTTTACCATATATATTATTTGGTGTATGTGGAAAGCTATATTCATACCTGCAGATTGCTTTATGGACTGAATCTTCTATTTTAAGCAGAAGTTTTCAGTGCATCTCCCATGCCCAGATGGGATTTTTTTTTTCTTCTATGTTCTGCATGAATTACTTGTGTGTAAAATTCTAATGAAACTCTAAATCAGTTAGAAGTCTTTGATGCATTAATTTGTAGAGGAGAATTACATTCCAGGTCTGCATTTATTACAGTAGGGCAACCAGGATCTGAACAGTCGTTTAATTTTTTTTTTTTTCTGCTAGGTGAACAAAAACCTTTAATTATTTTATTTGTAACTTTTATTTACAAATCAGCCAAGTCTGTATTCCCAAATTCTGTGGTTCTCTCCAGATTAGGTTAATTAATAAACACTTATTTGGCCATTGTTGTACTGTAACTTTGTCACATAGCTCTTAACTGTATTCCCAAAATATGTTCATAAAATCATTAAAGTTCCAAGTTAAATGTCAGTGAGATTCAACAGTATTAGGAATACAAATCTGCATTCCTAACATGGCCCCTTGGCACCCCCTCCCTCGAGCTCCCACGGTAAAAGCTGTCTTAGTCTTCCAATGTAAACATTTCATTTACTCAGTGTAGCGGTACTTACCTTACCCGGGGGCCGGCCGAGGTCCTCACTTCCCGCCGCGCGCAGCTCCCAAATGAAGGCGGGCACGGACCGCGAGATGCGGTCACGTGTTCCGCCTAGCTCTAAGAGCATGCCGTGCATCTCGGGCACGCTCTTAAAGGGGCAGTGGGAGCCAAAAAATGAAATGTGCTCCCATTGGTCCCTGTCATCCCACATTCCCCAGACACTCACATTTTGGGGGCGTCGATATGACAGGGGCCAATCAAAGTAAAGTTTAGGGTATTTATACTTACCTCTCCTTTAACTCCCTGCCCTATCGTGGTTTCTGTTTCAGTTCCCTTTAGCGCTTGTTGTGTTCAGTTGTGATTTTCGTGCTTGACCTTGGCTTTGTATCTGACTCCGTTTATCTCTCTATCCCTGTTTTGTCTTGGTTGCCGGCTTACTGACTACTGTGTACCAGACCTTGGCTAGTTTTTGTTCTTGCTGTCTCTTTGTTCCCTTGACCTCAGCTTGTTCTTGACTCTGTCTATTCTCTGCTATACGGCGAGTCCGGCCATTCTAAGGTCCGGTAGTCGTATCTGCTCTATTTCTCGATTGTTGAACTAAATCCTGCGTGTAGGGGTAAACTACCGTGACACTCAGAAACTGCAATGTTTTACATTGCAGGAGTAAGAATGACAGTGACACTGCACCCAGACCACTTCAATTAGCTGAAAGGTCTGGGTGCCTATAGTGTCCCTTTATGGTTGATCGATCACCTTTCTTGTAAAATGTTACAATAGAGCTCTAAATCTAATAATGTACCTATTCTCATTCATGTAATATTTAGTGGCAGGACATAATAGCCTCCAGTTTATTGGGATCCATACTAAACCCATCTTCAGATATGATGTAACCCAAGAACTGCGGTCTGGTCGAAGAGATACTTCTCAAGCTCGCAATAAAGACCATTGTACAGCAGTGTCTTCAATACTGATCTGACGTATTTATGGTGGGTTTCAAGGTCTGGGGAATAAACAAGTATATTGTCCAGATACACCACGGCACATACATGTAGGAGATCCCAGAGGATGTCATGAATAAAGTCCTGGAAGACAGCGGTAGTGTTACATAGACCGAAAGGCATTACCAGGTATTTACAATGGCCACTACAGGTATTGAAAGCAGTCTTCCACTTGTCCTGTTCCCTTATCCTGACCAAGTTGTAAGCCCCCCTAAGGACCAATTTAGTATAATATTTAGAGCCGTTCATACGGTCAAAGTGCTCCATAATAAGCGGAATGGGATACGTGTTGCGGATTATCCTAATACAGTAAAACTGCACATTTTACAGCGGCCTTTTATTGTGGCCAGCCTAAGGCACACCTGTGCAATAATCATGCTGTCTAATCAGCTTCTTGATATGCCACACCTGTGAGGTGGATGGATTATCTCGGCAAAGGAGAAGTACTCACTAACACAGATTTAGACAGATATTGAACAATATTTGAGAGAAATAGGCCTTTTGTGTACATAGAAAAAGTCTTAGATCTTTGGGTTCAGCTAATGAAAAATGGGGGCAAAAATAAAAGTGTTGCATTTATAATTTTGTTCAGTGTAGCAAAACCAAATGAAGCATGCGTTGTGCTTTTCAATTGCTTTTCCTTGATTTGTTCATTGTAAACAGCTGTCTGTAAATTTTGACAATCTGATTTTCAATGGTGGTTGAATAATGTTGATTCCAACAGTAGGATAGATTTACAGCACAACCTTTATCCTGGAGATGTTCTAGTAGTGTTGAGTGGAACAAGCACACTACAGAGTCATTTCAAGTTTTAGGAGCCACAATGCCATATGTCAGTGCCCCCCATCCTCATACTGGATACGTTAGACGTAATATGGAAATCCTGGATTTCAGGCTTCCTTGCATTATTCTGGAAGTTAGGGCAACCAAAACTTCCTTAACCAAAATATTACAGCTGGGTTGGTTGTGCTAGCAGTAGTTCCATCAAAGACTGTAAATGTTAGAAATGAAAGATTTGTTCCAGTTCTTTAAGTTTATAATACAAATGCTTTTGCTTTGCCAATGTGGTCCGAATAAAACAAGCCTTTTCCATAGAATAGAAAAGACGAAGAATATGTGTTATTTAAGCGATTAAAGTCTATTATTATATGCACATGGCTGACTATAATATTAATATATTAATATTGTTGAATAAGCTTTCCAAATTATGTAATATTTTTGGATAAAACAGAAACTCTCTAAGTGCTACCATGAATGCACTCACAGCGTGAAAAGGTTTAAAGGCATATCATCAAATGTCTTGGCCAGCACTTTTCATACAATGTCTTTTGGATATATAGATGCTGAAACCAAACTTTTCATGCACTGATTACAGTGTAATTAAACAAGATCTTCTGGTCCATAAACCAAGTAAGCATGTAAAGAAAAAGCATAAACGGGGCCACAATAGCGGAATACTGCTAATAAATGGAAGAATATATTTTTTCAATTTCACTTACAGATATAAAATAAAGTGTATATAGGACTATCAGTAGATAAAGTTTTGATCCTTCTGCCAATCCTCGCGATGAGCATCAGATGGGGAGATATAACAAAATAATGTAAACTAATACAGTCTGAACAGCATGTTACACCTCAACAAATGACAGTATCAAATTAAGAGAATAGATCAGGTTAATTTTAGACAAAGACATTTTTGGAACAATCCGGATATAATAGGGGAATTATTAACTAAAAGAGATGTGGGGATCCTTATATACAACAGAATACGCACCTATGTGCAATAAGGTGTTGTTAGGGCTTTTAAAAATATAATTTCATGTGTGTACATATACATCAACAAGTGCAGTTTTCTCTGGTGACCTGTTTGTTAGCAATACTATATAAACGACACAACGCACCGGAACTCTGTAAAAGAGAACCTCACTTAAATTAATGCAGGGATTAATGACCTGCATTGATTCATTGATTTAAGTGCAATATAGGTAAGCTGTGATATTTTTAAAAGTTTTTAAAAAATTTTTTAGGAAAGAATATTTAGATCTATGCAGCTTAACATAAACATTATCATTGCATACACCCTGTGAGGAATTCATTTTCCATTTTGGAACCCAGAAGAGATTTTTTCCCTTTTTGAGGGAAAAAAAATTGAAATGTTTTAAATCTGGGTTTTCTACTTCATTATGAATCCATAACAACCAGAATGGTGAAAAGTTGTGCTTGATGATTCAAGTTTTTTTTAATATTTTTTATTTTTATCCAAATTAAAATGTTGGCATGTAACTACTATGCTAATGTGCAATGTTTTGGAGCTAATTGAAATTACATTCATTATTATGCTGTTCAAAGAAACCATCCTGTAATAAAAAAATAAAGATATTGACATTTTCAGACTTGATAGGAAGCTGCGATAACGTTTTGGTGAATTTGTAGGCTGAGATTTTTTTAAAGTCCTGGTAAGCTTTTGAAATATATAAAAAAAAGCATTTAAAAAAAAAATCTTTTAAAGGTTGAACGTAGAAATAAGACAAAATGACACTAAATGTAACCAAGCAGACTTTAATACAACTCTGTCATTGTGATTTATGTACTTGGAAAAACTTCAGGGCAAATGTAGTGTTACTGACAAAAGTAGTTTTTCATGATATAGTTCTTCAAGATTAACTTTCAAGTAGAAACATGGCTGTTGGAAAATGAAAACAATATATTGATGTGTCTTGTCAACATTTCCCAAAATATGTCCTCAAATATATTTTTAAAGATTGAGATAGCATTTACAGCACCGAAAACTATTTGCTTTTTGTCACTTTTATGAGATTTTTTTTTTAATTGAATTCTGATCAGTGCAAATTACATTTGTTCATGTGAAAAAACAACAACTGTGCAGATTAAACCAAAACTGTCAATTTGAAAAAAGTAAGCATAGAATGAGTTGAAAGGGCCAACCGTTCATGGGAAAATTGGATGAATGATTGCATGGCTCAACTAAACAACACATCATGTAAGTAAAAAGAAAAACTGTGAATTATATAATTTATTTTTCTACTTCACACTTGTAACAGCTCTCAGAGGGCGACAGCCACTGATCAATGTTTATAGATTGGGATAGTGATACGAGTGATTTCTTGTTACTTTGTAAATTGGAGAAGACCCTACTCCAGGCTACCAAACTCTCCTAGTGGGAGTCTAGATCTATTAATGTACAAAATCTGGCAAAGAGAAAATCCATAGGTATTTGGGAAAACAGTGTTAGTTTGGCAAAAAAAGTACTATTATTCTGTGTCTCATTATTCTGAGATAACACTGCTTTTTAATATACGAGCAAACCTGGAAAACTGAGTTATTTAGTCATTTTTGCAAAGAGTGATATATTTTTTTGTATTATATTAATTCTAAAAATGGAATGACTAGCGATCATTTGAGGCAAAACCATGATTTCATATATAGATTGCTGCTCAGAGATACCTACAAATGTAATTGTATGTTATACACCTATTTCAATAAAAAATGAAGTGAAAATATATAAACTATAGAGATTATATGCGATCATTTATTATACACTGTTTCAGAAAAAGGTTTGAATTCTTACTGGTTTTTTTTTGTTTCTTTTTCACATATTGTATGCATAAATAAATACGACTAGATGCTCATTTTGGCTTTTTGTAGAGAGACCTCTATTGGGATGTTTTAATATCTGCATGTAGGCAGTGTTTACATACATACAGCAAGAACAGTTACCTGGCTAAAACCATGCATGAAACTGACAGCTTGTAATGAAGCCACCAAAGAACGCTGTTGTGTGTTGAGAATCCCCTTCCCCAAGCCTTTCCCCCATCTTGTTCTCAAATACAGCCAGTATATTTTTAGAAATAGATGATCTAGTACAGGGATAGGCAACCTTCGGCACTCCAGATGTTTTGCACTTCATCTCCCATAATGCTCTTACACCCATAATGCTGGCAAAGCATCATGGGAGGTGTATTCTAAAACATCTGGAATGCCGAAGGTTGCCTATGCCTGATCTAGTACAATAAAAAAAAAAAAACAAGAGCGCAGCTTTTCTAGACCCTCTGCACTCATAAGATGAAATGAATGTTACTCCAGCAAGGAAAATTATTTCTACATGAAGTGAGAAATAGCACTGAATCCGAGGGGAAGTGGCACATAATAGGCCAAGTTAAGTTTAGCATTTTTTTTTTCGTTTCTGTATATAAACAGGATTGCACCAGAATGGGTTAAGTATAAAGAAACTCAAAACAGCTGGCCCTTAGAACGTGGAGGCAAAATGTAATTGCATTTATTATCAATAAACAAACAGAAAAACACTGCAACAGTAACGTGTTTAAAAAGAAAAACATAACCATCTTAAAATCTTTATATTTTTAGTGGTAAGTAAATATAATATTTTTTTTTTTTAATGAAGTTTTTTTATTACTAAAATCAAGTAATATGTAATTGCCCTCGAATGGCACATTTATTCAAAAGCCATTTCAAGCTGGAAATAGAACAAAAAAGGCATTTAGGGTTCTAGTTATCTATCACACCGGCTGTGCGTACATGTTAATCGTTTTAATAACCCATTGGCTTATCTGTCTGTTAAGCAGAGTGGCATTGTTTATGGAAAACTCTGTTTGTTCAATATGAAAGTATCAATGTATTGATAAAATGCCCTACATAGCTAGATCCTAATGGTTTCAAACAAATAATCGTAGGCAGCAGGAGTTAATAAAATCCCTGTCTTAGTTAAGGAGCCTGTGTTTTTTCTGTCTGCAGAGCCAAATGACCTTTACGTGCCTGTTTCAATGACATTACTCATGCAATTTAGCATAAACGCACTTTTCTATGTGTAACTGAAGAACTATTGCCCTACCTAATGAATGCCATTTATCACGGAGATTCAGGGCAGCACTAATACCAGAACAGGTAAACAAACCAGTCAAGTTTACAAATCACATTATTGTAAGTGCACAGCAAATGTAATGTGGGAAAGCAACTTAAAATTAACCTGTCATGAAAGGTTCATCTTATGGAAAATCTGTCATCCTCATATTTTATTATTTAAAATCAAATTTTATGCAATACATAGTTGTATTGTTTTAGTGTAATGCAAACTGTTAAGTAAAACCTCAGTTTAATGCATCCGTTGATATATTCTTAGTCTCTGTGGGCAGCCATTTTAAAGTCATGTTTGGCCAGAAGCAACTCTTACCTGACCAGAGACTTTGCAGGTTAACAAGAGCTAGTGTGCTTTCACAAATCATGAGCTCATGCATAAGCACTAGACATCCGTAAAACTGATTGTGAGCTGGTTTTAGCTTTTGTTTGCACATATTCTATGATCAAATAAGTGGTAAGTCTCACCAATTTAAAGATGGCCACCCTCCAAGGACCAAGGGTAAGGACACTAAAAATAATGTATACATGAGGAAAATTCATGCTTGTTTTCCTCCAAGAGTGAATAAGCAATGGACATGTAATCACAAAGTTTATTGTTTTGGAAGGTATTCATTCAAAATGGCCACCTCTCAGTCTTTTCAAGTTTTCCTGTAATTCTACAAAATAGGAATAAATTTGCATAGGTAGACCTAAACCATAAGTTATATATGAAACTGTGGTATTGTCCTAATCTCATGTGCCGGCTATCCCTACTGTGTTTTATATAAATATTACTCTTACTTATTTTTACTCAGAAAAATATTGGTACAATGATGGTCATATGTGCAACATGTCTCAGATTACATGCACAATTGTGCTGGGGAATAAACAATTTATTGTTGGCAATTGTCATTGATGAAGACAGTGTCTTTGAGATGCTACTACTGACATCTTGGAGGTACTATCCTCCCCACCACCCATGCAGAACAATATACATTTTGAGGCAATGTTTGCATGTTGAATGTGGAGCCAGTCAATTTTAAACATGCAAAAAAAGTCAAATAACCTGGTGTATTTCAATTGATTTAAAAGGTGTGTGTTTTTAATTAAAGTCTCGACCTTAGCTACAGTGAAGATATACTGTGGATTCCAGGACTTGTGTAGGAGGAATGGTTATATTTGCATGGCACATAAGTCATTACTTTTATAACGATATAAAATGTCAATATATTCAGCAATGCCTTTGTGACCAAGAACAGCTAATTCAGAATGTTTTCTAGATCGAATAGACAGAAAATAATACGGAGCGATAAACGACTAGTATTAGACTTTGTGAATGATAGAAAAATTTGGTTTGCTAAATCGATCCATCTGAAAAAACATTTGCTCTGGCAATTCCAGATTCGTCTATGTAACATTTCAGTTGCAGAGCATGAAAATTGGTCAATCCGTATAATGGAAAAATACTAATATTATGTATATACAGGGTGGGCCAAAATTCAGAGTAGGGTTTTGAGTGGTCAATAACTTTTTTATAAATGAACCAATTTCAATGATATTACATACAATGCATGCTTAATGTTTGGAGATTTGTTTGACTAGGTATGAAAGGTGACCTCTTTTAAATGAGCTCCATTTTACCACCTCACAAAGTCAGGCCCAATTGTGTGCATTGTATTCATAACATACAGTTGCAAGAAAAAGTATGTGAACCCTTTGGAATGATATGGATTTCTGCACAAATTGGTCATAAAATGTGATCTGATCATCATCTAAGTCACAACAATAGACAATCACAGTCTGCTTAAACTAATAACACACAAATAATGAAATGTTGCCATGTTTTTATTGAACACACCATGTAAACATTCACAGTGCAGGTGGGAAAAGTACGTGAACCCCTAGTATAATGACATTTCCAAGAGCTAATTGGAGTGAGATGTCAGCCAACTGGAGTCCAATCAATGAGATGAGATTGGAGGTGTTGGTTACAGCTGCCCTGCCCTATAAAAAACACACACCAGTTCTGGGTTTGCTTTTCACAAGAAGCATTGCTTGATGTGAATGATGCCTCGCACAAAAGAGCTCTCAGAAGACATAAGATTAAGAATTGTTGACTTGCATAAGGCTGGAAAGTGTTATAAAAGTATCTCCAAAAGCCTTGCTGTTCATCAGTCCATGGTAAGACAAATTGTCTATAAATGGAGAAGGTTCAGCACTGTCCCTAGGAGTGGCCGTCCTGTAAAGATGACTGCAAGAGCACAGCGCAGACTGCTCAATGAGGTGAAGAAGAATCCTAGAGTGTCAGCTAAAGACTTACAAAAGTCACTGGCAAATGCTAACATCCCTGTTAGCGAATCTACAATACGTAAAACACTAAACAAGAATGGATTTTATGGGAGGATACCACAGAAGAAGCCAATGCTGTCCAAACAAAACATTGCTGCACGTTTACAGTTTGCACGAGAGCACCTGGATGTTCCACTGTAGTACTGGCAAAATATTCTGTGGACAGATGAAACCAAAGTTGAGTTGTTTGGAAGAAACACACAACACTATGTGTGGTGAAAAAAAGGCACAGCAAACCAACATCAAAACCTCATCCCAACTGTGAAGTATGGTGGTGGGGGCATCATGGTTTGGGGCTGCTTTGCTGCATCAGGGCCTGGACGGATTGCTATCATCGAAGGAAAAATAAATTCCCAAGTTTATCAAGACATTTTGCAGGAGAACTTAAGGCCATCTGTCTACCAGCTGAAGCTCAACAGAAGATGGGTGTTGCAATAGGACAATGACCCAAAGCATAGAAGTAAATCAACAACAGAATGGCTTAAACAGAAGAAAATATGCCTTCTGAAGTGGCCCAGTCAGAGTCCTGACCTCAACCCGATTGAGATGCTGTGGCATGACCTCAAGAAAGCGATTCACACCAGACATCCCAAGAATATTGCTGAACTGAAACAGTTCTGTAAAGAGGAATGGTCAAGAATTACTCCTGACCGTTGTGCACATCTGATCTGCAACTACAGGAAATGTTTGGTTGAAGTTATTGCTGCCAAAGGAGGTTCAACCAGTTATTAAATCCAAGGGTTCACATACTTTTTCCACCTGCACTGTGAATGTTTACATGGTGTGTTCAATAAAAACATGGCAACATTTCATTCTTTGTGTGTTATTAGTTTAAGCAGACTGTGATTGTCTATTGTTGTGACTTAGATGATGATCAGATCACATTTTATGACCAATTTGTGCAGAAATCCATATCATTCCAAAGGGTTCACATACTTTTTCTTGCAACTGTATAGTTATATTTTTGCTGAGATATTCTCCTTGAGCTGCTCAAGTAGACACTGTTTGCTCATGTACACCAGCTCCTTCAGATCTCCCCACAGGAAGTAATCGGGAGCTTAAAGGTCGAGCAAACATGGCAGCCAATTAATCAGGGAACTTCTTGGAATAATCAATTTACCAAAAAGACAAATATTTAGAACATAGCTTTTGTTATTTAAAGGATAAAACCTATATATGTGTAAAGCGACAAAGTGCAATTCACAAAATATATGAAGCAGAACAAACATTATAAATTGGCTTTTTCAATGAGGAGTTTAATTTTACTCCCTTCATACAAAAGTGACTTCCAAAGTATTTTCCTTTATTATTATTATTAATAATATTTATATATTTTTAGTCTCTATCATTAATATTTATATATTTATATCTTCTAATAGTTATATATTTAGTCTTTATCATTAATATGTATATCTTTAGGCTCTATCATTACCATCGTTATTCCGATTTTTCATTTATTTTTATTCATTTTATTTTGCTTTCGATTCTTATTTTACTATTCATTTCTCATTATTTATTATTTGTGTCAAGTACATTTGAATATCCAACTATGGATCAAAATATATAAATATTTATCATTACTTTTGCTTTACTCAACTTAGCTTAGCGAACTAGTTAATTATCTTTCAATAATATATTTTTTTCTGTGCTAGATGTGACTAGTCCTCTCTCTCCTGTTAGGGGCACTCTCCCCTGATAAATATTTGCTATTTAATTTATTTTACAGCTTAAATTTCCTTTCCTCTCACTAATATTGACTTGAGGGAGCTTTAATTTTAGTGATCTGCATTTAAATGACTACTGCTTCCCTTCCCCTTATTTCTGTATTGATACATTCCACTTATCAGATGGCTGGGGTGGGGAGGGGCTGTGTAACTGGATTGGGGGTGCTGTATGATGATTTATATAATAATAACCTGATATGGCTGAGAGGGGTTGTATATCTAATTTGCCCCCCAGTCATATTATTTTATTATTATTATATACATCTTCATACAGCACCCCCTCTTTCAGATATACAGCCTGGGGGAAATGTATGAAGATTTGTAGAACAATAATACATTTATACCCCCCCCTCCTATAGACTGTAAGCTCGTTTGAGCAGGATCCTCTTCATCCTATTGTTCCTGTAAGTTTTCTTGTAATTGTCCTATTTATAGTTAAATCTCCCCTCTCATAATATTGTAAAGCGCTATGGAATCTGTTGGCGCTATATAAATGGCAATAATTAATAATAATAATAATAATATATGGCTAGGGGGACCCTGTATACCTGTATGGGGTCACTGTATATGTGGCTGCACATTTTGAGACTGAGCTGTGGCTCTTGGGGACAACTGAATGTGAGAGAGAGAGACTTCCACAATTACCCACTTTCCAAAGGAATACTTTGTCACATCTTGTGACTGACATGCCTTAGATGCACTGACTAGGAGGAGACTGTCAGCACGGTCTTTCCTCCGTCACAGTGTGACCCTAGCGTTACTCAGTCACAGTGTGAGACGTCACGGTCATGCTACAGGCGCAGGGCAGGGGAGGAGCAAGTTTAACACTATGCAATGATGCCAATCGTCACATAGTGTAATAAAAAATGAAGGCGCGAGATGCTCTCAGATTGTTGCGGGCTTAAGGGGCATCTGCTTTGGGCCCCCTGCCGTTTGAAATAAGGCCAATTTTAACATTGTTGTTTAAGGGGGCTGACTTCATTAGTGGCACACAGGGCCCACATGCAATCGGGCAAGCTGACACCCTGGCCTGTGTGGAACTATCTGCCACCATGCTAAACTAACTAACTTAATACAGTTTGTATGAATGTTGGTTGTTTAGTTTATTTAACTTTGATTATTTTCTACAATTTCATTTTTTTATTTTTGATTCTTAGTATCTGGCAAACGTCAATTGTATATCTTTTGAATGTTCAGCAGTACCTGAGCCACATGTTTGTGGCATCAATATAATGGTGTCCTTGAAAGCACATCACCTAGAATTTACTTTTAGCACTGACAAGACAATGTGCCCTTTCAAGGCATGACATGTTTGAGGTTTTTTGAATTGCCCTTGAAGACTTAGAGCTCAAGATCACAGTGGAGGATTTATTAAGTATTGTATTCCCCCATTTAGCATATGTTTTTTTGTATGCCTATTTTGGGAGATCTATACTTACCGAAAACTTTATCAGCATACAGCTAAAACATTCATCATCTATTTGTTAGGTGCCCTCGAATGCCCAGTATTCAGCTTTGCAAGTTTAGCACTGTCTAACCAGGGTGTCTTTTGAAGACACGCATCCCGGGGGGGCAATGTTGGGTGCCCTCAGAAGCCAAGATCCAAAGAACAGAATAAAGTTTAAACCAGCACTGTAAGATCTATACTAACTAATTACTTTATAAGACTGTTGCTAAAAAGGAACGCTATAGGGTCAGGAACACAAACATGTATTCTTGACCCTATAGTGTTAAATCCACTATTCAGCTCCCCTTGCCTCACTAAATATTGTAAAATCGTACTTGTATTCAAGTCTGCAGATGCTGCCTCTGCCTCTGACCTGCCTGCAAGCCTGACATCATCAGAAGTAATTCTGTGAGCCAATCACAATGCTTAATTACCAAATAAAGCGCGCTAAACTAATCTGTGAATATAAAAAACAAACAAATAATAGTGCAGACAATCTAAATATACATAGATGAAAAAAAGAAGAAATCTAAGGGAAAGAAACTCACATATCCCAGAGCCCTATCACCCCTGGCTCTGGGTTTGCAAGGCTTCTTTGGAGAGGGGATATCCCCACACTGGAGATCGTTCCAAAAGGTGTATCTACTGGTAGTTCAATTATACTGTGTGTAGAAAGAAGGGCAGGACCTCCAATTGAATAAATTTGTCTGTGATATTATTCAATTGGAGGTCCTGCCCTTCTTTCTACACACAGTATTATTGAACTACCAGTGCTTACACCTTTTGGAACGATCTACAGTGTGGGGATATCCCCTCTCCAAAGAAGCCTTGCAAACCCAGAGCCAGGGGTGATAGGGCTCTGGGATATGTGAGTTTCTTTCCCTTAGATTTCTTCTTTTTTTCATCTATGTATATTTAGATTGTCTGCACTGTTATTTGTTTGTTTGTTTTTTATATTCACAGATTAGTTTTGGTAATTACTGTTTCTCCTTACACACTTTTGTGTGCATTGTTGTTTTAAGCGCTGCCATACTATCTGCACTATATCTCACAGCGCTTACACATTGGTTCTTTTTGTGTATTTACAATCACAATGCTTTCCCATAGGATTGGCTGAGACTGTCAAGGAGGCAGAGCCAGCACAAGTCAAACACAGCTCTGGACAATCCGCATCTCCTCATAGAGATGCATTACATCAATGCAGCTCTATGATGAATGTTCAGTGTCTGCATGCAGAGGGTGGAGACACTGACAGGCAGTGCTGCACAGTGTAGCCATCTGAGGAGTGGCCAGTGAAGTTATCACTAGGCTGGAATGTAAACACTGCATTTTCTCTGAAAAGACAGTGTTTACAGCAAAAAGCCTGAAGGTAATGATTCTACTCACCAGAACCAATACAATAAACTGTAGTTGTTCTGGTGACTATAGTGTCCCTTTAACATTCAGTTTGCAAAGGACACTGCATCACTACAGTCACATGCATGCCACGTTAATTTGGGAGTGAGTGCAAGGATTTATTTCCACCAGCCTGTTTCAGATTTACTTTATGTCACAATTTAATCCTGTGCCTGTGCCTAAGTACCACTTGAAGTATTTATTTTCTCCTTCTCTTGCTGCTTTGTGACAAACAAGTAGCTAGGAGGCTTATCATAGACTTGATAGATTGATGCAATTGCATTTACATAAGTCAGTATCTGATTCAACTGTAAACTACCTTCCAAGTTGCAGCTTGTTACACACATCATTAGGTAGGAGTTGTTTTACATATATATATATATATATATACTTTTCACACTTTCTTTCTTTCATAGAATTGCACTTTGTCGCTTTACACATATATTCATCTTTTTTAACTTTTAATTAATAAAAGCCATGTTTGAAATATTTGTCTCTTAAATTAAGTTTTCTTTTGATATGACTATTAATGCTTTGGGTTACCCCCAATTCTCACTGTTACTTTTATTTATAAAAATGTTCTAATTAGCCCCTCCCCTTTTTTTCTTGAAATTATCCGCTTGCCGAACAGTTGTCTCAAGAAGTCCATTGTGGCCCTGGCTGTATGGGCAGTAGCCCCATCCTGTTGAAGCCACATTTCATGCCAATTTTCCACTATGGGACTTAAAATAATAACTATAATAATTCAATCATATACCTGCCATTTTGAAAATATCATTCCACTATTTTTACTGGTTCCTTTGTGAAATTACCCATGATGACTCTCTCAAGACTCTGTTATAATATGCACACGCAAGAAACAAATTGAACTCCTAACAAAAGTGTTTATCTATTTATTTATTCTACTCTAAATTTTGTAATACATTTCATTTTTTTCTACTGTTGGTCACTTCTCACTTGATCTGTGAATAAAATCAAGATTTAGCAGCTGTGCCGTAACCACCAGTCATATCACAAGAGCTCCATATCACAAAACAAACAAAAAAAAGGTTTTACCTACCACCCATTTAATTTTGTGTTGAGATTTGTGAAACTAAATGCAAAATCTACTGGTTATTGCAATCCTAAAATTGTGTTCACAATGGCAGGCCAATGCAAAGGGGACAGGAGACATGCAAGAATGCAACTAAATCCTTTTATTATATTTATTGTTAAATATTTTACATGTACATATACCGATCTCTGAGTGTGTAGAACAAATAGTTCAGAACAAATCATGGGAAATATAATGTGCAGTCAGTTGTATGTCCGGTATTGGACAATGCTGCATTCTTCTAAGAATTGTAGGGAATGTCTGGCTTCATTGGGTAAAGTAAGAAACCTCATCATTACTGAAGCCGAGTGCAGCAATAACCCCCTTGTGGACCTCTGCTAAATTTTCAAGTTGTTATAGGGTCGAATAAGACTTGCAACTTGCAATGTCCAGACTTGTTATTTGGACTAATTGATTTACTAGGTCAATGTCACTTTTAGAAAAGAACAGCTTGCAACCACCGTTTATCTCATCGAGGTATATCATTAGCAATAGAATACCATGCGCACAGTTAAAAGGGGGCATAACTTCTTTTCATAATTTCTGGTCCTACGGTTTAATCCCTTGAAACTAGTTGGCTGGTCATTACTGTCCACCTAGTAGCCCACATAGTAAATAAAGAGGAGAGGCCACTCACCATGACTCTCCTGGCATTATTTTTTTTAACAATTTTGTTATTTAATTATTATTTTGATAGAGAGAAAATCGACTATATCAGTGCGTGGCTGCCTGTCATTGCTTGCTACAGTCTCACAGAGCTTTTGAGTATATTTTTATACTTGTTTTCCTATTTCTAGCTACAAACAGTGACATTGTGTCTGTTTGCGGCTAAAATTTCCAGGTGTACGACTGCTGTTTTACTAGCGTTGTACATCATTAGCACTAGGGAAACCGATCCACTGTCTGAACTCCGTCACACTCACAAGCCAGCGTGCCATGTGTGTTATGGACCACAGATCTTTAAACTGACTTCTGAACCTAATGGATTTCAGTACCTGTGCCACTGTTTGCGCTGCTTATCGAATCCAAGTGTAGGTGTTCACTATTCTTTTTCTATATTCTACCATGATTTCTTCTACCACCTCCTGCTGTTCATTTAACCTGAGTTCTGTGTACAACCCTCACAGAGAGTAAAAGAATGTTAAATCACAGGAATTGGAGCTTAAATTGACCATTAAATTTAGACTGTACATTAGCAGATAGTTATTCTTTTTCCTTGATGGTTCATCCAGAACGAGGGCAAGAGTGTGACTAATCTCCATCACTGCAGTGCTTTGCACACTCATATTTATTCATATGCTCAACAAAAAACTTACTGGGGAACATTTTGCAGACATGGAAATATAAGCTCTATCAGACTTGTATTTAACATAACTTCAGTGTATACTGCTATGCTAAGTGGTATTTGTGACATGAGAAACTATTATTTAGCAAAGCATAGTGCTTAAAACTCATCACATTCTCACATTTAATATATTTGTAATTCCCTTGAATTCTCTTGAGTTTCATATGTAAACTACCTGCTAGAGGTCTCCCATCAGAATAAGCTCTGTAGTGTTGGGTTTCATTAGATCTTTAATTTTACACGTTTTTAACTGTATAGATGCAGATCTCCCAAGTGTTACTATTTAGGTGGGTAAATACATATTTTGGGCCCAATTCCTAAGCACAAATGCGTAGACATTGTTCTTGTTCTAATTTTATATTTTAGTTGGAAAAAGCATTAGTAAGTCAGATAAAATTTTTGAGAACAGCCCATCTGGATCTCATCCCTACTTACATCCTTAAAATTAACGTGTCCCTCTCTGTCTGTTTAAAATGTTGGGAGATGTGTATATCCCCGCTGTGAAAACTGTTCTTCCAGGGTTTAAAAAAAAATGCACAACAAATCACGTGATATTTTTTATATCATCCAGTTCCCATAGAGTGGTCTGTTCATCGTACCCTATATCTGTAAAAAAATATGTTGGGCCGGTGGCCATAGAGTTTTCATAGCCCAACTGATTGTATGTGTGAGAATATGAAATCTGCACCATTTGGTGTCAAAGGATTGGGCATCTTATTTTGTTTTATTGTGGTGGTCATGGGGCTTAGAGACCTCCTGTCCCACCCTTACATATTTCTTCTCCTTTCATTGTATCAGGAATGGGGGAAAATACATGTTGTGGTTTTTGTTCAGTTAAGCTTTATCCCACTATCCCACTGTTACTGCACATTATGGATTTAAAGAACATGTAGCTGTATACTTGACAGCTATTCCATTTGTCACATATTAAGGACAGAACTGGGGCTTAAGTTAATAGGAGCTGCACTGCTGATGTTTTCCTGTTGTGACTTGAAAATAGATGCTTGTAATTAGTAGTATTTCAGAGCTCTGAAAAAAAAAAAAAATCATTGATCCTATTTAAAGTGTTTTTAACACAGTGGATTAGGTTAAATCAAGTTAAAACTACGATCACCCTTCAGTTGTACAGCTGATGGGTAATTGTTTACTGTCAACATTTTTCCAAAGCCAAATGTTTTTCTGTAGATCCCATATTGTTAAATATACACATGTATAGCTAGCCAATTATCGATTAAAAATCACTAGGTTTAGAATTAATGGGGCTATTCACCAAAGTCAGAATGGGCCCCATGCTGAACGGGGACAAACCATTTGGCTGAATTGGATCGTGATTTTAGCCAGATCAAACGTCGCTGGACGGCTGAAACCAGGAACAAGCCAGCATGCAAATAGTTGAAACTCTTGGTGACGTGAGAGTTAATTATGTGGGGGCTGGCAAGGGTTTGCTAGCTAGCCATCACATTAAACAAAAATAAAATAAAAGTAGATCAATAAAAATATTATAATAATGGCGGTTTTTAATCTACTCATGCATGAATACAAGATGTTTACATTTAACGACTGGGCAGCCATTGCTGCCCAGTCCCTATAAAGACCCCGTCCATGGAATGGGTCCTGTGACATAACTGGAGAAGGTCATCCGGTGAGGACTAGCTGATTAAAATGGAGGACATGCTTAGCTGTCAGTACACTCTGATTGGTTGGACATGCCAGCTCAAAAATTTAATTTTAAATTCTCATTTTTATTTGCTAAAAACTAAATGAAAGATAATTTGCGAATGTGCATCCAGGATGCATTCAGTCTCTGTTCAGTTAAAAATTGGTGCATTGTGAAGCCTACAAATCCAATACTTTATATAGGATTCCGATGTGAGAGCGCCAGTTTTCACCCAGACAACGAATGCATCTGTATTATTGCTTTAAATTCTTACAGGCGGATTTAAGTTTTTAAGAGAGTAATTAAGAGAATTGCTGGAATTCGGTCACTTTCACAAGATTTCATCCATCCAGACAAAATCCAATGTTTATTGAATAACTCTGTAAGTAACCAAGCCTAAATTTAGTTCGCTTTAATTTTGCAAACTATAGATTCACTAAAATAAATTTTGAGTGTGTTTACATTTCCTGATTGTAATAATCATAACATAATATATAATATTATGTAAAATATGACTGCATTTAATAGCAGGGAGGATGATTACTGCTTTTGATGATGTTGACATTTTAGTCTGATATATATATTGTTGTTCAAATCTTTAACCCTGTAGTCACACATAAATGTGGTACATTAGGGAAACCAAAATATTCTCGATCATAATTATACCTACACATATTCAACAGGATGTTAGAGAATTCAAAACAAGAGATGTTAGAATGTTAGAAAAGAGTGCACTGATATGTCACATACATACTAGTAATTAAGAATTCACGTTCTAGTTTTGCTAAATTACCTTCTCAATTAACTTAACATTATAAAAGAGAACAGCAGGCACAATTATGAGCTAAAAAAATAAAAAAGATGGCAAACAAGAGTGAATCATCAAAGACATCAGAGTTTGTCTAACCTCTCCAGCAGACCTTTTGTGTGTCATTCCTGTTAATTGTATCACGGACTACAGCTTTGTAGTTCTAGATGTGTCTGTATGTTTACATATATATGTCAATAATGTCTATAATTGCATGTATTCTACAAGGAAGGTGGACAGAGAATTTATTCATTTTTTTGTTTATCTATTTTGAAGGGATTTTACAAGGAAGAATATGTCGAAATTTCTATCTTTTTCAAGTATAAAATGCAAAACACAAAAAGCAAAACAAAAAAATATATAAAGTTACCTAGTTATCTAAATATTTAATACATAGAAAACCATTTGTCATCATCAGTGGTGGCATGCATGGTTTGATTGTAGATAATGACAGACCTATCTCTTTAGAGATGTCAAAATGATCGGTAATTGCACCGTTCTTGATGTCGAAAACCAGATGACTCCTCTACTGGTTTCTTGTTTGTAATGTGGAATAGAGGATACAATACTAGCAGGTAATTGGAGGCCATTAGACTTAGGAGAGCCTAAGTGACTGCACTGGTAAGGTTGTGAAGAAGCTTTCCACATCGCTGATTTAAAACCAAGCAATAAAGGCGATGGTACATCAACATTATAGAATATGGCAGGTTTTTTTTGTTGCTTTTTTAGCATTTAACAATAATAGGTATTATAATGAAACCATAGCATAATTAATTCTACGTAATGCTATATTTAAAGCCCTTGAAATCCTGCTGTAATGTAATGATATATACATTATTTCTAAAATAATAAAATAATATGTAGTTCACCGTATGCTATGTATAAATGCTACTACACTCATTTATAATCCTGCCTATAAATATGAAATTTTAAGTATGGAGAAAAAAACACTCATAAAACAAAGCCCACAGACAAAATAAGGGGGCAATGGAGTTTTAAAGCACTCACAAAATAATTACCTATAACTCAAAAGGACTGGTATAATGTAAAACGAAAAAAAAAATCACATAGTGCAATACTGTGACTGAACAGGTAATGTGATAAAGCGGTGCAAATGCACACTGAAATGGAGCAGTTGGTGTCTTTCTAGGTTCCACCACACCTTGGCATAGACCTTCAGAAAACTGGTATGTATCTTCAGAAAGAGGGGATATGGAAAGATAGCACAGAATAGTGCCAATTTATCTTAAGTTTATGAGTTTATAGGACAGTAGAAAGTAATTGCACTTGCATTTTCCAGGACCTTAAAAAGACAGTTCTGAGTGTGACAGATTTGTGTTATTTAGGTAACACTTAGGTAATCACAATCGACATTATAAAGCTTGCTAAAATCAAACATAACTACTTATACATATCAATCCTACTGTACATACTACCTATTAAACATTATAATAGTGGTATTTTACCCCATGAGAGCTGTTGTTATATAAACATGGAGAGACTATAATGCATACAAAAAGCATAAGAGCAGTAAACAGAAAAAAGAGAATAATAATATTGCAGCAGGTGTATAAATATAGGCACATAAATACCCCAAGGAACAAAATATGTATGCATAAAAATATATAAATATACTTAAACATAACATCTGGCAAAAAAAAAAAAAAAGTACGCAGAAAAAGATAGTCATAAGAAAATAAAGTTAAAAAAAAAATCTACAAAAAAAGGTACAATTCAAAATCTGCATTAAAGGACCACTCTAGGCACCCAGACCACTTCAGCTTAATGAAGTGGTCTGGGTGCCAGGTCCAGCTAGGGTTAACCCATTTTTTCACAAACATAGCAGTTTCAGAGAAACTGCTATGTTTATGAATGGGTTAAGCCTTCCTAATTCCCTCTAGTGGCTGTCTCACAGCCACTAGAGAGCGCTTGCGTGCTTCTCACTGTGATTTTCACAGTGAGAGCATTACCAGCGTCCATAGGAAAGCATTATGAATGCTTTCCTATGTGACCGCTGAATGCGCGCATCTTTTGCCGCGCGGCGCTTCAGCCGACGGGGAGGAGAAGAGGAGGAGGATCGGAGGAGGAGAGCTCCCCGCCCAGCGCTGGAAAAAGGTAAGTTTAAACCCCTTTCCCCCTTCCAGAGCCGGGCGGGAGGGGGACCCTGAGGGTGGGGGCACCCTCAGGGCACTATAGTGCCAGGAAAACAAGTATGTTTTCCTGGCACTATAGTGGTCCTTTAAGACCAAATGGTCTCAATGTATCTAACTTAAAAATACACTGCATTTCTTGTTTCTTTTTCCCACGTGGGAGATAAAATTACCCCTTCCCCCCTTTTATTTTTTTAAGTTGTGAACTGACAAAAATTTCAGACCTTGGGGATCAGAAATGTGTTCCTGTTTAAAATGTAGGGAAACCTTGTGCTTTTCAAATTTCTATATAACCTTCCTATAATGCTCCTTTACTCTACCATGTTATGATCTAATAGTTCATCTTATATACAAACGGCAACACGGGTAAATGAGTGCATAAATCACTCTTATTTGGACTGACAGGTGGTTACTTGTTTAATAAAATGTTTATTTTATTATGAGGATTAACAAAAAATGCTATTTGGTTCTTTTTGTTTTTAGTTAACTGACATGCATGGCAGTAGCCACAATTCTAAAAAACATGCATAATAAAAATCGCAAATAAAAGGAATTTTTTTTTAACCCCTTAAGGACCAAACTTCTGGAATAAAAGGGAATCGTGACATGTCACACGTCATGTGTCCTTAAGGGGTTAATGTTCTCATTTCCTTTAACAATGAAATTGTCTTCAATTATTTCCACTTATTCAAATGATTTTCACTTGTAGATGGCTTTTTCTACCACAACAGTATTCAGTTTGAAGTACAGAGTTCCAGGTTAAAACTTTGGAAATAAGATTAAATAAGCTCATGTGTATGCTGCTAATTTTATATGAGTAATATACACTCATCAGCCGCAACATCAAAATCATGACTGGTAAAGTGAATAACACTAATTATCTCATTACAATGGCTCCTGTCAAGGGAAGGTATACATTAGGCAACAAGTGAACATTTAGTCCTTGAATTTCATGTATTGGAAGCTGGAAAAATGGGCAAGTGAAAAGATCTGAGTGACTCTGACAAGGGTCAAATAGTGATGGCCGGGTCAGAGCATCTCCAAAACGAAGTCTTGTGGGGTGTTCCCGATATGCAGTGGTCAGTACCTACCAAATGTGGTGCAAGGAAGGACAACTTGGGGAGCAAAAGCTAGTCTTTCAGGTCTGATTACACAGAATAGTTATTGGAGCTTAAATTGCTGATAAACTTAAAGCTGGCCTTGATATAAAGGTGTCACAACACACAGTGCATCACAGTTTGCTTCGTAGCCACAGACCAGTCAGAGTACCCATAATGACCCTGTACACAGCCTTCAATGGGGATGTAAATGTCAGCACATGACCATGGAGAAATGAAAGAAGATTGCCTGCTTTGATGAATCACATATTATTTTAGATTAGGTGGATGACGAGTGCATGTGGTCATTAACCTGGGGAAAGATGGCAGCAGGATGCATTCTGGGATGAAGGCAGGTTTGTGGAGGCAGACTTATGCGCTAGGCAGTGTTCTGCTGGGACAGCCTCTGTGTTTCTTTTTGTACCCTCAGCCACTCTGTGTCTGTGTCCACCCAATCCTCCGGTGTCTTTTGTCCACCTAGCCCCTCTGTGTCTCTTTGTGTGTGTCCCCAGCCCCTCTGTATCTCTTTGTGTGTGTCCTCAGCCTCTCTGTATCTCTTTGTGTTATACCCCAGCCCCTCTTTATCACTTTGTGTGTCATCAGCCTCTCTTGTGTCTCTGTGTCCTCCCAGCCTCTCCGTGACTCTTTGTGCCCCCCCAGCCTCTCTGTGTCTTTGTGTCCCCCAGCCCTCTGTGTCTTTGTGACCCCCCAGCCCCACTGTGTTTCTGTCAGGATTACGGTTGATCTAGCACGCAGAATAGTATCACACCTAGGACTAAGGGTAACGTCTAACCGGACCTTAGAATAGCCAGACTTAAAGTACCCAAGAATAGTCAATATACTAGCCGAGGTCAGGGACACAGAACGAGATACAGCGATCAGGAAAAGCCAATAGTCAAGGATACCAGAAGTCAGGAAAGTAAAAAAACTGAAATACACGATCAGGAACACACTCTCAGATAACCATCTAAGGGAAACCATGACAGGGCAATGAGAAAAGGTAAAAAATTGTTTAAGTAACTCTCCTGCAGATCCGATTGGCTGTAACCGGCCTTTGACACCAAAACGTGCATGCGCGTCTTTAGCATAACGTCACACGCATGTTTAAATCGTCATTAACATGGGCGGACGTGGGGCTACAGTATGGCATGGATCTGCGGCGGCCGGCGGCACCCGACATGCTACAGAAGTCAGGTATACTGGTGCAGGGCTGCTGAGTGGCACTTCCATTATTGCCAGTAAGGCAATTTCCACCGCAGATACCATAAGGTGAAAATGAATATGTGACAGTTTCTTTGCACCCCAAGCCCTCTAATGTCTTTGTCACCTCCCAACCTTCTTTTGTATCTTTGTATCCCCCATATGCTTTGTGTCTCTTTGTGTCCTTCCCAGCCCTTCTGTGTTACTTTTGTCTGTCTTTTTGTCCTCTTCTCCCCAGCCCACCCTTTGAGGGCTCCTGCCTGTTCCAGCTCACCTCTCTGTATGAAGTGTGGCCATGCAGTGGATTGTGACAAAGGAGCCTGTTTCCCTCTACATTCGGGCATGCTACATATAGAGACCAGCAGGAGTGGAGCGCTGTGCTCTCCCCTTCTGCTAGCAGCTGGACTTTGCCACCCCCCGGGCCGGTACGCCCAAAAAGGAGGCCGCCTGTGCTGCCTTATGATAGCTCCGGCCCTGCATACTACCAAGAGATTTTTGCAGACAATCTGTGAGATGTCTGGAACAACAAATCCAATCCATGGAGGCCCTTAACTCAAAACTTTCTGGACTTAAAGGATCTGCTGTTAATGTTTTGATGCCAGATACCACAGAACACATTTAGAGGTCTTGTGGAGTCTGTCTCGATGCATCACAGATTTTTTGGCAGCATGAGTTGGACTTGCATGACATTGGTTTTAATATTGTGGCTACTCAATGTATTATATTAAAGGGTCATGCATCACTTTGATACATCTGTTTCATTCAAAAGCTTAAGCTTTGAATGGGGCATTTTCCTTTAATTATACATTTGTGAGTTGTATACTAAAATGATATCTACCTATTAACATGCAGTATCACACTGTAGTATTTGCTTTGCTTTTTTCTAAAGGTTGCTGTATACCCGGGTTTGATTATGTATTATACAGAAGACAATAGGTAAAATAATAGGATGTTTTGATATTCATATACTCATATACTCAGCTTTGTCATATTCATATACTCAGCTGACGAGTCCCAGACAGGTGAAAATGCACAGGCCATGACTTGATATTGGCACTTTCAGATCCTAACTGAAACCTCCGAAGAAAAATCTTTTCTTATAACACAACATGTCATTGCAAAGGAAGCCTAAGGAAATGTTGGTAGGGAATTAAAAAAAAAAAAGCTGTCTATGCTTATTTGCATAATTTGCATGACATCGAAGGAAAATTATGGGTACACAATCTTTCAGAGCTGCTATGCCTTGGATAGTTTTTTTTAAATTAGCCCCAAGACATGTAGATAATGTATATCACTATATTTGTAAATTTAAGATCTAATTTTCAGTAACTAGATTCAGTCAAATGAGTCCTGAGTCAAAACCGGTGTGATTTATGAGCAGATTAGCACTCTGATAACATGTCTGCTGCGATACAGTTCATGTTTGCTATAAAGATTGTATTACACTTATGTACCTCTCAGAACATACATATTCTAATTCTTTCCTCAGAATAGAGCTTCTATTAAAATCAAAGCTTGTTTCATTGCACCTTCTCTCATACTGACAGATATACCGCCATGTTACCACCATGTGAATTAATATTCACTCAGAAGATCCACTCCTTTATTGAGTCTGTAGTATTTCTTAACAAGACAGAATATTATGTCCATGTTCCACAAAGCCTGCCTAATAAGCATTGTTAATTAATTAAAAATAAAATTTGCTTGAAAATCCTCAATTTCCTTTATTAATTTAGCCATCCATTGTTGATCTTTTTTTTCATTTATTTTAAAGTTTTTGTTTTAAGTTTGTTGTTTTTTCAGCTTTTTTTTAAATATACAGACATACTTTATAGAATTGTACACCATAACAAGATGTGTTTGTGAAAAGAGTTATCAGAAATCAATTTCACATTGTTGCCTTCCGAAGCATACTGAATAATTCTACAACATGATATTTCCATCAGGAGCTCCTAATTCTATCCAACGACAGCCTATATTTTACAACCACTACAATACTGTTATCTGTTTACAGTAACAATCAGATGTGGTTCGATGTCTTTAGCCACGGTTCATATTGTATATCAAGTTTGTATTTATGTTTTTTCCTCATTCTAAATTTTTCTGGGTAATGATATTTGTAGAACTATTCTATAAAAATAATCAAGAATATGACATTATATGTATTGAAAACACCACTGCTGGAGATGGATGGAGAAAGTAGCGAGGCCCATATAACATTCAACGCACAACCTGCATTCCTTTTACCATTGCATGACTTATAAATCACAACCATGACAAAACGTCACAGTAGTTAGTGCTACTGCTGGCTGCTGTGATACAAGATAACAAAATATCCATATAAAAACCCTAGGGGCGGCAGGCTTTTACCTTTGACTTAGGTAGTCTGTGCATAAGAAGGCTTGTTGTATCAGTGAATTGATACCACTGAGATTTAATAACAAGCTCTGAGACTTTAAACTAACGAATGCAGGCCACCAGGCCATCCATTCATTTCTTTGAGTCATCTTTGTGAATGCAGCTGAAAGAACAAGTGTCTGCTGTGATCCCGCAAGGGTCTCTAGACACCTGTATCTAAAGCAGAGTGGACGTCATGCACCGCTGTAGACTTTATTAGAAGTGAGTCAACGCCAATACATTAAAACTTTGCATAAATAACGCAAACTAAAGCAGACAGGAGTGTACATCTGAAAATGAAAATACTGAAATACTAACATGAGATTCTTCTTCTAATAACAGGTCTAATAACAGGTTGCTTAATTTCTCTTTAGACCATTACTACTTTGTCAGATTAGCACTTTTTGCAATGACAGAAAACAGCAACAAGTCTGTAATAAATAATGAAATGTCAAATATTCTAATTAGTGGTGGTTGTAGTAATACTATTATCTATATTATTACATCTGAGCTGTCTTCTATCCACACAAATAATTCAAATTGATTCATTCCCATGCGGTCTTTGAAGTGCCGTGTTCATGATTAAAAAAAAATGTAATAACCCCTTAATTTACCCTAAAAGATGTTCCGTATCAGGAATCTATAAGACCCACACGCTGCTTGTTAAGATCAGAACATATTAAACAAACCTAGAAAAAGCAAGTAGGGGACAGCAAGATATATAATAAACCTTTAGTATAGCTGCTCATAACAGCACACCTGCAAGGAAGTAAAAGAAATTGAACATAGCCAAAAGAAAGTAATAAACATTTCGTAACAACGGGTACAAATAGCAGAGATAAATGTCAGATACTGCTAAGAGGAGAAAACCATACAGGAATCACATGAGTAATAATAATCTGTACGATCCACAGATACAAAAGTAGTGGCAATTAAGTATATTTTCTTTTAAGAGAATATGTTTCTTTTAAGAGACTATGGAAAACATGAGAAAATTTTACTTTTTAACAGATCTTTAATGTACAGCAAAAGTGAAATTTAAAATTAGATACAATTTTTTTTATACATAATTAAGAAGTATAGTATTAGAGATTAACTTGCTTGGCATTCAGAAACATAGTGTATATGCCAAAGTAGCCATGCTACTTACTTTATGTAAAAAATAAAGATCTGTAAGATAATACAGCGCTTCTTAGATTATAAATCGAATATACAAGCAAACTATTCGTCACCTACCAATCCACATTCAGTTAAAAAAAAAAAAAACTGAAATCCATTATAATACATAATATTCAATTCCACAGACTATGGACGTTTTTAGACCTAGATGCTGAGACCGAATGTGAAATTAATAGCATTTATATAGCGACAACAGTTTGCACAGTGCTTTACAATTATAGAATGGAGAGATTTGACAACAAGTAATTGACATACAAAGCAATATTGACAATGATAAAATGTGAAGAAAGCTTTGCTCGGATGATCTTACAATCCAGTATGGATTCCATAACACAAGAGGAAATTAAAAAATCAAGAAGCTTTCTGGGTAAGGAAATTAAGTGGCAGCCTATCTGGGATTAAATAAGGAATATAATTTGTTGATGATAATGTATTGGTACTCTAGCTTTCTAAGTTTCTACAGATATTCAATCAACCAGTTGAAATGGTATTCCAGATTCTGATTATCTGGAATTAATGTGCTTAGACGTCTTGTTCTGGTATCTGTACCTGGAAATTAAATTGTAAAATGAATGTATTCTTTTAATACTATAAATTAACATTTAATATTGATACCTCATATATAGACACTCAACATGAGTTGTATTTAGATGTATAAAGGTTATTTAATTTGTAATTATAATAGTAATTTGTAGTAAATATTCTGCTCCACTAGTAAGTATTATATATTATGCCTAGTAAGATTTAAAATTCTAGTTTATTTTTTTTTTAAACTCACAATTTAAATCATTCTACAGAATGATTATAGAAGAAAATATGTACTGTGTAAATTAATATACTTCATATGCTTTTGCTATTGATTAAATGATCTTTCATTAAAAAAAAATCTATCAATATTGTAAAAGTGGATTTTGAATTAAAAACTACTACATGGTGCATAACAAGAGTAAGACATTTTTCCTATTTTTTCCAATGAAGCCTATATTAATTAATTGTAGGTCAGCTGCACAGTATAGTTTTTAAACTCTGGTGTTGATTGTAGCCACTAATCATTTATCAAACAATTGCTGTGTTCATAGTTTCTTCTCTTAGAAAGGTTGCAGTGCATTAATGTTTAACCTTTGTGTCCATGATTAATAATTGATTAATTGATTTACACATGGTAAGAACCACCAATAGCCCTAAGTGTGATAGCTCAGTTACATAATGGATGAATCACTATACCTGTTAGTTCTCGGAGTTCCAAGGTGCCAATAGCCTAGGGCAGGGGTAGGCAACCTTTTAGCAGCACTGTGCCGATATAGGATTGTGATGTCCCATAGCGTGCCGATCCTATTTTTTTAAATTGAGGTGTGTATGCTGCCGTATTCTGCTTGTGTTATTTTTACTGTAATTGCTTTGTATCGTTGTATTTGTGTGTATATGAGCTATTATATTTTATATGTTCATTAGTAGTTTATGGTATCGTGTATGATACATATGAATGTGGGCTGTGTATGAGGGCTGCTTGTGGAATTGTGTGTGTGGATGGATGTGTCACATTGTGTGCTTGGTAGTGTGTGGGGGCTGTTTGGGGTATTCCATGTGGGATTGTGTGCATGTATATGGATTATTAGTGGTTTTGCATTAGTGGGGATTGTGTGTGTGTTTGTGTGTGGGCTGTTTGTATTATTTGTATGAGGGGAGAGTTATTCTGCAGCTCTGTGTATATCTAGCAATGTGGGTGGCTTCCCTGGGGTCCAGTGGAGACCAGGCTGGCCACGTACAGGTCAAGGACAGGAGCTGCGATAGCTGTCGAGGGCTGCTCTACTACAGTGTGGATTCCCATTCACAAGTGCTGGGAGGAACTGATCTGAGATCTGCAATGCATAAATTGAGGATTTTCCTTCACCACCTTTTCGTATTAGCAGATATCTGAAGTTTCACTGAGACTCCTGATAGGCCAGAGCCTGTTTGGCTCTAGCAGCCTTGAGTGCCGTGGAAAGACACCTCAAGTGCCATTCATGGCACTAGTGCCGTAGGTTGCCTACCCCTGGCCTAGAGTGAGGTGACTTAGTTGGATTATTTGTCAGCTACGCTACTTAATATAAAGTCAGGGTTCCCGGTAGGATACGTTTATATTTTATTTCTTACAAGAGTGACACATACAGGACACATACAGGGTTATCCACTAACATGTGTCTGTGTATGTAAATCTGTGTATGTGCATATCTGTGCGTTTGTCTGTAAGTATCTGTGAGTGTGCCAAGAGGCATGTTAAGTGGTGCAATTGGAAATGGAAATGAAGTGTGGTTTGGAGAGTGACCAGGTGTGGGAAGGGTTCACCAAATCATTTTTAGGTTCAAGCCCTGGGTGTTTTTGACGCTAGCAATGCCTCTGCACTAAAGGGAAAATTGTCAGGAATTCAAAGTACATTTCAAATTTAAGTCCAAAATAAACAAACTGGAAAAAAATTCCAAGTCTGCTACGCTTCCAGTTTGCCTATTTTAGTCTTCAATTCAGAAATTTAATTTTGAATTCACTTTGAATTCCAGATTATTCCCTCTTTAGTGCAGAATTGTTGCTAGGGTCAAAACACCTGGGACTTGAACCTAAAAATAATTTGACATCGTAATTAAAAAAATAAAGGTCACTCGCGTCTTCAAATTTACCAATTTTTAGCACTTCTCCCTACAACATTTATTTACACAATAAGCCCTCCAATCGCTTACCTAATCCGTCCAGATGAGGGCCATCTCACCCTCTCATTTCTCCACCTTGTAATCGGAATGAGCTCTGTGTGCTAGATCATCACTGTATTTCATCTGGATCCTGCGTGATCATCATAGCACAACGTGCATATTTTGCAATATTAATCCAGAATTGTTAATTGGGTTAACATTACCTTTCTAATGTTGAATCCTCATCCATTTCCATCTTTTGCATTACTTATTTTGTGATGTGTTGTTCTTGGATTTTATTTCAAATTTCTAAATAAAGATTTTAAAACCATAAATAAAGACAAGTGAAAAAGGGTGAAGAATAATCATTGATACACAAGGGGCATAAGCGTTTTTCTTAGTTGAGTTCTGAGAAATTTATTGCTGAACAAAACAGTCGATGTCCATATGAGCCTTTACTTTGTTTATCTAAAAGTTGTTCGTTTGTTTTGTATACATGTGGTCCTTATAATAAGGGTTCATAATTAATTTAAGTTGACTATATTTAGTAAGATGCATGTACTTAGTACCAACTACCTACACAATTAAATGAAACCTGTTTTGCTTTGTATTTCACGGCTACCCTTTAATTTACGACTGTTTCCGGATGATAATTTTGAATGTGTGATTTTTCCTTAACAGTTATATAGCAGTTTCCATTAAGTGTGCAGAAATCCTTTTTCTATCTTGTCCATGACTTAAGGATTTCATTACTTTTTTATAGTGGAGAGTCCCAAGAGTCACAAGTCTATTTAATAATTTCAGTGACATCACTGGGTTTACTATACAACTGGTTTTAAGTAACCAAAGTTAAGCAACTTTTTCTCGACTCGTGTTTGTGATATAAAATACTACCCTACACATTTTAACACTTAATTTTCATGTGTATATATTTTTCTAAAATACATTGAGTATAAAATAATGAGAAGATTCAAGATGCTCTCAGGCAGGTTCACCATTATTTAGAATGTATTTGTTTCCAGTAGGAAAACAATTAATTAACCATGGCAGTTCCTATGGGATCTCCTCCGTGATTAATTCATTTCCCTTCTGGCAACAGTTGACATCTGCATACAGCAAGACATTACTTTTCATGTTCTGACCTATCGCAAGCATGGACAACTTACATATTGCTAAGCAGTTGTCAATCATTGCATAAATTGTTCACTTAGATACTTTCATTTTAAGATGAGGTTTGAAAACCATATATTCTTCAAAAATATTTTCTATCCAAATCTAAAAATGTTTTTTTACATGCATGACCATTTTTATTCTACAATAATGTTTGACCACACAGACGCAGATGCATTTTACACCTCCCCCAAAACAAAATGCATCTTCACCTGTATGTCTCTTAACCCCCCTTTTGTGTTTATCTCATCTGTTGAATGTCTCACCCCTTTTTGTGTATCTTATCACCCCTTTAATTTCTTATCCCCCATTCCCCCCTTTGTGTCTTACACCCACTTGTGTGTCTTTTACTTTCCCACTTTGTGTCTTGCTTTCCCCCAACCCCTTTGCATGTTTCTTACTCCCCCCCCCAAGCCCCTCTGCATGCCATTGTCCCTTCACCAGCTCTACCGTCATTGTCCCCTTCCCCAGCCCCTCTGTGCCAATGTCCCCTTTTCAGTCCCTCTGCGTCATTACCCCTTCCCCAGCTCCACTGTGTGTCTTTTTTTCCATTCTCCATCCCCTCTGTGTGTCTTTTTACCCTTTCCTAGCCCCTATCTGTGTCACTGTCATAAAATGTTTTGTAAAATAAAATTATATTTATTGCAATAGTCTTTTACAGTGGATGTTCAAAAGAGATAGAACATCACACCACATCCTCCCCCTGAACAGTGAATACACAATATTTAGGTAATATTGCCAGATTTATGATTGAGACATCCAACCTTCCTTTTCTTTAGCTAATCAGATCTTGATGAGCTTTCTAAGCCAATGTATTCCAATGGTACAAATCATTTAAGAACATCAACAATATACCTAGTATCAGAGCCGGATTAAGAGCCCATTGGGCCTGGTGCTTAAAATGACGATAAGCCTAATTACAGAATCCAATCAACAGAAAACACAGGATGCATTTATAAGAATACACATAGTCTATGCTAAACTCTCCTTTTCATCTCCCAACCAAATCTATATGCCCCACAATCGGCATCCTATGAAGCAGGACATTAGTGGGTGAGGTAAAAGGAAGTCGACTAGTGACATGAAATATTTGAAAGCTTTTACACCAGAACCCCATATACAATAAGGGTTCTGATAGGGTTGTCCAGTGAGGGTAACAAGTGCGGTAACCCTATATTAAGCACTAAATGCAAAAACAAAACAATAATACTTTCTCTAAGGATCTAATACAACTTACATAAACTTTTAGTTAATTGGTTAAAAATTCATGATATTACAAAAAACAAAGAAAAAGCTCTCTCTTAGGGTACACCCCTAGGTCCTAATTAATACACCCCCTATTATTTTGTCTGCTAAAGTCCTTTTTCATTAAGCGAGCTGGTGACTCTACTCCCTCTAGTCCCTATACCTTTTGGAACTAAAACTCATGAGCTATATGTTGGACCCCAAGGAGGTTGTGTGCAGATCTGTTTCATCCCACCCATTTTGTTGGCTTGTTTGGGATTTTTTTCTTTTTATATTTGTCAGTATGTTTACCAGCACCAGAAACTGAAACACAAAGCATTCAGGAATTAGGCAAGCATTAATGATTCTCCTGCTGATAACATTAAATGTAATGATGATGAAGCTTGCAGACTTTTAAGAGATTACATACAAAGGCTCTCGAGTGTGTGGGCTCACTAAGAATAATTATGATCAATACCATTTTTACCCTCATTTTGTTTTAATCTGCTGTACTTTTATCATTTAATAGTCACGGTTTCTAACACATGACTTTATATGTGATTTTATATTATGTCCCTTTAGAATTTATTTAGAACGTGTTATTAATATTCCGCAATATAAAAAACTGATAAAGGTGTAATATATAACATAAAATGAAAATGTGAGCAGCTACACACATCCACCAGCGACTGAAACTGAGTATAAGCTCAAAAATCAAAAAGTATGTCCCGCTCCACTTGTAACATTTTAAAATCTACTAATAGGTGTAATGGGATCAGGGAATGGCCATGATTTCCACCATTATTAGTGTGTAGAGAGCTACCATGGCAGGATTCAGGATGGTGAATTATAATTGCATGCAGAATATATTGCAAGTCGTTGGGTTTGGTTGCTGAGGTAATCGGTGAAGTAAATCATAAATGCCTGCAGAATATGTTGTTTAGGGAACCAGGATGGTGAATCTGGATATGGAATCGGATTCGCTCAGAAACCAAACCATCAGTTTTCCACCATATTAAGATTCACCAACTTGATTCTCTCAGCAACCAAATGCCCTATTGAGGGAATTGCCAAACATAATTAAAACCTTTTGCACTGAATCACACTAGCGGCCCGTAGGATCCTTGCAGCCGAATGGCTTAAAATGTATCCCCCGACATTGCAATATGTTATTACAATGACAATCCAGTAATGGATAAACTGGCCTCAAAGGTCAGGCATTCACAGGCATTCTCGAAAAGTATGGGATCCCTGGAAAGAATTTAAAATAGCTGTAACTAACTCTCTGGGTAAATTGCGCTTGGCGATACCCTCCTCTTTCCTTCCTTCCTTCCTCTCATTTTCCTTCTGCTATTATTTTTGGGGTTTTTTCCCCTTATTTATTTATTTATTTTTCTCCTACCTCTGTTAATTAAAAAATATCAGAGCAGGACACTGATCTTGATACAACAGATTATTTCAATAATGGACACAGTTAGAAAAATACTTTTAATAATTAAAGTATTCTAAACTCAACTGTAGAACATAACATTATTTTAATGTTACCATGATATTTCATTACTCTCTTCTTATGATATATAGTTAGTTTAACATGCTATGTGTCTCTCTTAAAAAAAAAAATACTTTTAAATAAAATAAAAACTTAAATTAACTATTTTTATTTTACGGGTTTCCCAGGACTCTGCCTATACTGTCTAGGGAGGCAGGAAGGAGCCCAGATGTCACACAAGTAGTCTATAAATGCTATGATAATATTTTATTTTATTAAGCTCATCAAAATCAGCTTAAGACCCATGTAGTCCAAAATCCAGAAATGATAAATCTATTTAAAGACTTCAGAATTATTTGAATGTATTTCCCCCTTTTTTTTCTGGACATGTGGAGGTAATCCCTGAACCTGTGAAAACTGGTAATAAACTTAGGCTAATCAAGCTGAATAGTGAACCCACAGAACGGGAAATAATAGAATAGAATTATAGGCTATAACAAACTGAAATATCTATTCTCTGACTTCATTTTTAATGATATTAAAATTTTCACTCATTAAAAAGTGAACAAAATACAGTTAAAGTAAAATGATACCCACTGAGCTTTTATGAGGTTCTTTTAGATAATTTTTTTCCAGAATCCACATGTGGTAAGGAAACAATTAATGTGATTTCAATTAACAGGAAATATGAATACAGTAACTGTGGCATAATTAATTTTGGCATGCAGGGGAGAAAACCTAACAAAAAAATGAACTATCAATATGAAAAAAAAAAAAATAGATAAGTATTTTAACATCTTTCTTCAAACAAGATGAGCAGACGGAGTTTTGTTTTGGTGGGTGGTGGAAGGGGAAGGGTTAATACCAGATTATCAAATTTTAAGCACACGGCTCAGAGCAGGCTCTCAGTAATTAACAAAAGTCTTTAAAGGGTTCATCCGAGAATCGTAACCACTTGAACCCACTGGTGAGAGTACCCAGGAGCAGTTCCTCAATGATGCGGCAAAACATTTTTACACTGGTTTGCCCTCTTACATGTCTAGTAGGCATCTCGGCCAATGAATAACCTTTTTGTAAATATAATATGCACAGAATTGACATTAGCCAGCCTGAAACTCTTATTGCTAATTATGTACTAATGATAGACAAAAAAGAAGAAAAAATAAGCCAGGAAACCACCAAACATACAAATATGAAGGTAGAGACCTGCTCATTCAGTGGTCTATACCCCTAAAGTAATTGTACTTGTCATAAAGAGGGGAGAGTTCAAACACAGAAAAATAAGGAAAAAGGAGAAGAGGAATAACATGGGTATTGTACCTTTAATTGAACAGGGGATACACATAAAATACAATAATAGAAAAAGAATCGCACTGGCTCTTTTTATGGCCAAACGGGAAGTATCCCTTGTAGAAATACATATAGGGAAGTGAGGTTAAACCTCACAAATATTGAATCTAAGCTAACACAATTGCAAAATATCGTGGACCAAGGAAAGGCAGGTCACTAAAGTAATATAGGTTAATTACAAGTGTAGGTTAGATTTAGAGAATAGAGCTGCCAGAAGTCTGGTCTTAGCCAATGAATCCTCCCAGAAATCTGGTAGATAGACAGGGGGGTATTGCAGATAGAGATATAAAAATAGAATAAGCCTTGATAGTACAAGTACCCCTAAAGGGGAGCACAGTAGTTGCTAGTGCAGTTTAGTAGATAGAGCTATGCAGAGGATTAGTCTAGGAAAGTGCCCAATGGTGACCTGTGTCCACAGGGTATTTCAAGAGACTAGTCCTTTAAAAGGCCATGTGAATAAGTACAACATATTTTTTTTTTTTTTTTAAAAGCAACAGCAATAAAATTGCGGAATGTTCTTTGCGTTTTATCAGCCTGTACTGACTTCTTCAGGAAAACGTTATATCTCTCCAAAAGCATCTTGATCTGTCATTGGAGATATTGTATGGTATGTTTACATTATTGCACTAATCTGGCTACTATTTTTCTCCTTATATTATTGTCCACTAAGTGATGATTTGCTCTGAAAGTAAGTTACATGAAGAGTTGTGCCTAGGTTACAATGGATGGATGGTGTTATGCTCTATTTTATCTTTTCTTTTTTTCCATGCTAATATTGCATACTTATATATGGGATCAATTTGTGCCTTTCTTTGCAGTTTTTTTGTCCACTATGTACAATGAATAAATAAAGTGTAGAAATCCACACCTCTTTATTCTGCAACTGGGTATCTTTATCTTTGCTCACTGTCGATCATTGTTCAATTCTCTGTCTTTTGTATCTGACAATCAGCACAGAGCAGGGGTACCCACTCCCCCCCCCCAAAAAAAAACCCCAACAACTTTTAATTAGCATAGTGTAATGTTTGCTTTTTTTTAAAAAAAAATAATGTTTTTGTATAATTTCTACAGATAGTAAACAGATTGTAGTACTTAGGAGCAGGTGTGCTTCAGTGTGTAGAGTTGGTGTATGTATATAATTTTAGCATTTTAATACAGGTGTGTGTTTGTATGTAATGTTTGAATTTGTGTGCAGTGTTGTGTTTGGATATAGTGTTGGATTTTAAATGTTGATGAACACTTGTATGTTGTATTGCTGTTTGAGTGTTTGCATATAATTTTGGAATTGAAGTTCAGGGGTGTGTTTGCATGTTGTGTTCAATTGCTGGAATATCTGCAAATGCAATGCCACATAAATACTTATGTATATACATACACATTAATAAACAGAAACACATAGAAACACACCGACATATGCACACTCATATACACTGACACATACACAGACACAGAGATACACACACTTGCGCATACACAGACAGATACACCCACTGGAACATACACACAGATACACTGGTAGATACACACAGGCAATCAGATGCACACATTGATAAAGAGATAGACCCACATTGACACATAGATACACACACACAGGCTTATACAGACAAAGATACACACCCATTGGCACATATATACACACACTGACAGATACACTGGCAGATGCACACAGTGACACACATATACACACACTGGTCCAAAGATACAAACACTGGCACATACAGACACATACACATACAGACACACACACACACACACACACTCAGATACACACACTGACAGATACACTGACACACAGACACACACCGACAGATACACACAAACACTGGCACACAGGTACACACACTGGCACATAGACACACTCAGATACACACAATGATTGATACACTGGCATGGAGGTACACACACTGGCACATACACACACAAATATACACCCTGACACACACAAACACTTGTACTGATATACACAGATGGACAAACAGATGCACACACTAACACACAGATGCACACACTAACACACAGTGTCACATACATCTTGAGGCACAGATACACACACTGGCACATACACACACACTCATATGCACACACGGATATTCACTCACTGGCACATACACACACACGCTCATATATACACACATGCACACAGTGACACATACACACTTTGACATAGAGTGACACATACACACTTTGACACACAGATACACATACACACGTCATAATATTCATATTTGCAGCCACCTTCCTGTTAGCTTACCTTTTTTCTGCAGGAGGGTGACTTGCTTGGAGTTCTGCTGGCTGAGGGTGGTGAGTGAGGTTGGCAGCAGCTCACTCCCCCCTGCTGCCTCTCTCCATCCAGTGCAGCGCTCTCCATGTTTGGGAGAAAGTGACTAGCTGTCACTTCCTCCCAGCATCTGATACTACAGGGACCCGGTCTCGCTCTTAAATAGCAGCCACACCTGACTGGACCCCTGTTCAGCGTTACCCATCAGCTAGCCCTAAGGGCTTGGGCCACCCGATGGGCAAATCGCAGCAGAACCCCTAGGGTTCTGTAGAACACCATTTGGGAAGCACTGGCATAGAGAAAGCATACAGAGTAGAGAAAAAAAATTAAACAATGTTTCCATTTCTCATCTTCATTTGCAATGTTTTTCCTAGCTTTACTTTGTCTGAACTAGATTATGATGTTATTTTCTAAACCTTTAATATAACTTTACAATAAAACAGAGTTCAGGAAAGGAATTTCAATGTTTGATTTAATTACATCATTTCCAGCGTAGCGATAGTTCCCTTTTAAAAGCAAGACAAAATCAGGGACACTAAGTTCTCAGACCACAAACAAATTGTATCCTGTATGATATAGATCTAAATTCTTCAGATTGGCTCCAATAAACATTTCAGTGTTAATACATAAACCATTTCAAATTGAAACCACCACAACAAAAGTGAGTTATCTGCCTTCTCAGAGCATACATTTTATCATGTTTTATACAAATTTAATATATTTTTACTTTTACTATTGTTGGGAATTAAATAATTTTCTTTCCATACATTTAGGTATCCGAAGAGGCTCTTCATTCCAAAACAGAAGAAGATGGAGTTTTTCAAGAAATGGAACCATATCTAGTAAGGAGGCTTTCTTGCCGGACAATTCATCTGCCTCCACTGGCTTTCAGACTAGCTGAGCAAGCTGAATGGGATAGAAAAGGAGACGGTGACTGTCCACAGCGCCCAAATTCCCTGAGAATTCCACCCCTGATTGCAATAACAGCTGCTGATTCCACCAGGTAGGACCCAAAATGTTACATTTCATTACTTTGCACTAAATGCAGGTCCGATCCTGGGCATGTACATAGGGTGCACGCGTCCAGCTCTAGGGAGTTGAGGCACAGAGACGAGCAAGCCAATAATGGAACAACAGTAGTCGCTGAGGTTGCAAATGTGTTCTGCCAGTCACAGGGTGTTCAGAAGGTGGCCAGTTTATTCACGAATGCAGATTAGGCACCTACTTATACTTCTCTGTATGGCAGGTGCCTTCTCTGCTGAAATATACTGGTGGGGAGAGAGGAGGCAAGCAATGGTGATGGAGAGTGGATGTTATTGCTCTTCCAGTTCCTCACTGCTTCCTTGCATCGTGCAGTGATTCCGGTAGCCGGAATATGACATCACTCCGGCCCTGGCATCACTAAACAGTGCATAAGGGGGCAGTAACGAAGAGCAGGAAGATTACAGGAGCCACTGGACCCCAGGGAAAAGATCCCTACTGGACCCTAGGAAGAAGATCCCTACTATATCCCAGGGAGAGGACGCACACTGGCTCTCCTAAAGGTAGGGAGGCTGGATAGGCCTAAAAAAATTAATAAAACCAAAATAAATAAAAATTTATTTGAGTTTGTGTGCAAATGTTAGTGTGTCTGTCAGTGTGTGTCTACCAGTGAATGTGAGTGTGCTTGTCAGTGTGTATAGTATGTGTGTGTGTCAGTGAGTGTGTCTGTCAATGAGTGCGAGTGTGTGTCTGTCAGTGGTTATCATATCATTGAGTGTGTGTCTGATTACAATAAGGGGTGGAGCTTATAGATGGAGAGATGGAGTTGTTACAATAGAAACATGAATGCCTGGACTGGACTGGACATTTGTAAAGGGGAGGAGTTACTAAGATGACCACGCTTACCTGGGGGCACAAAAAAAAGTTTGCCTCCAAGCATCTGTAACCCTAGGATCGGCCCGTACTAAATGTGGATAGGCAGTTTTATCCATAAAAAGGTGCAATTAATGATCTATTCACTAAAACTAGAAAAAACGTTCCCGACTATTCATGAACTCCAGAACAAATATACAAATATATATGTACAAATACATAGTACAACATTATTAGCAGGTTCTTTTCACTGATTTAATTCTACCTAGGGGATCACAGTAACTATAGAGAAATGGATGTAATTTAAATATTTTATTATAAAAAGAAACCTCTCTACTGAGGCCATCTACAAAAAGGCACTGGATGAAGTTATAACACACTTTAGTATACGCTTTTGCACCAGAAAAGCCAAACTGCAGTGGCCACATTTACAAACACAACTACTGTAGTTTAAATTGTATTGATTGTTCTCTGAGTATTTACTTCCAATAGACAAGAAAAACGCATTCATCCTTGACCCATTCATAGGTCTCCTTCTGCTGCTTTCTAAACCATTACATCAACTGCCTAGGAATATTTTCTTATTGTGGCTAAATGATAATACTCTTTATAAAGTGTCTTCAATCTGCAATGCTTTATTGATACTGTTGACTACATTTTAATTTTTATATACTTTTTATCGGGAGCTAAATTTATGCACGCATTGAAAATCAAATAACGATGCAGATTAACATAAATTAGTTAAATTAATAGGATATTTCATTCTAATGGGAAATATGTACCTGTCCATCAGGAAGTGTAAATGGATGTGAAATTGACAATAAGAAGTTACAATATTTATATGTATATGCTAAGCTTGCTGTCTTTTACTATAGTGTTTGATATACGATCAATACAGTGTGTGTGTGTGTGTGTGTGTGTGTGTGTGTGTGTGTGTGTGTATATATATATATATATGTGTGAAAATTTTGGCGGTAACCAAGGCTAGTGTTTAGTACCCCTTTCAGAAATCAATTTAATGAGATTTCATTTATTGTATAAAATAATTTACCCAGAAACACTTCTTGCTGTAGTCAAGACTGGACATAAATTAATTGCTAAGAAAGCTCCAACACTGGAACATAAGTTTTCTACTAGTTTAAAAAAAAAAATTATGTATGGAAAAATCTGAGAATCCGCAAAGATTAACGTGGTTGAAACCCAACGGCAATCACAAATATGGTAGTTATCCGTGCCAATGTTTTTTGTGTGAGTTAATTATTTTGTGTTCAATCTACAGTAACAACACAATATTTTCCCAATGCTATGATAATAAATTGTGTAACAACGTTGGTAATTTCGTTGACTTGCACTGACAGCACTTTACATTATGTTGAATAAACATAAAGTTAAGGAGCGCATCAGAGAACATCTTTGCAATTTAGAAACTGGTTGTTATAAATATGCTGTAGTTGTGCATTTTCGGAAGTACATAATAAATTTACTTCTTCGATTCAGGTTTCGAGTATTGTAAGGGTTAGGTCACCTTTATGAAGTGGAGATGTTCTGGATTTTCATTTTGAAAACCAGGTCTCCCCTTGGACTTAATGTGGAGTTACTAATACTATTAGAGATTGATATTGTAACTATGTCACTTTAAATTCTGAACTCGTTTGGCTCTCACTTATGGGGAAAGGTCTTCCCGTTATAAGTGATTTAGTCTCAATTTTGGGAAAACACTCTTATGAGGAGTGCTTATTTCCATTTATTCATGGTGTCTGGATAGTATTATTTGATCTTGACAATCTTGACTCTTTAATTTAAACATATTGATCTGTGACTACTATTTGGAGGACACTCTGTGTTGGTGCCTAGGGGAATATTTGCACATTTTTAATGCATTAAGAGGTGAATACATGTTCTTCTCATTATTGTTATTATTGTCATTTATATAGCGCCAACAGATTCCGTAGCGCTTTACAATATTATTAGAAGGGGGATTTAACTATAAATAGGACAATTACAAGAAAACTTACAGAAACGATAGGTTGAAGAGGGCCCTGCTCAAATGAGCTTACAGTCTATAGGAGGTGGGATGTAAAACACATTAGGACCGAAATAGCAATCAAATAAGGTGGGAGTGAAACAGAGCTGGAGGAGAGAGTAGAATACTGCCCTATGGGAGAGAGCAAGAGACAGGTATGTGAGGTAGAGGTTAGTCTGGAAGGCCATAGGCTTTCCTAAAGAAATGGGTTTTAAGGCACTTCTTTCACGATTGAAGACTAGGGGAGAGTCTGATGGCGGTAGGCAGGCTATTCCATAGGAAGGGAGCCGACTGCGAGAAATCCTGCAAGCGTGAGTTGGCCGTACGGGTCTTTAGGTCCCCCCACCCTCAGGGTCCCACTCCCGCTGGGCTCTAAGGGACTGAAGGGGTTAAACACTTACCTTTCTCCAGCGCCGGGCTCCCTCTGCACTGGGGACTCTCCACCCTCTTCCGCCGTCATCTGCCGAATACGCATGCGCGCAATTAATCAGTCGATAGGAAAGCATTTCTCAATGCTTTCCTATGGACATCAGCGTCTTCTTACTGTGATTTTCACAGTGAGAAGCGCCTCTAGCGGCTGTCAATGAGACAGCCACTAGAGGCTGGATTAACCCTATTGTAAACATAGCAGTTTCTCTGAAACTGCTATGTTTACAGCTGCAGGGTTAACACTAGATGAACCTGGCACCCAGACCACTTCATTGAGCTGAAGTGGTCTGGGTGCCTATAGTTTTCCTTTAACCCCTAAAGGACACATGACATGTGTGACATGTCATGATTCCCTTTTATTCCAGAAGTTTGGTCCTTAAGGGGTTAAAGAAGCTGGTAAAACATTGAATTTATTTCTGAGATTTGAAATTACCATTGATAATTGTCTTTATGTGGTGTCCAAAAATAGGACACGAAAGAAAGCTCCACCCAAGAAATTATTAAAAAAAACAAAAACATTTTTCCTCCTTCCATCACATGAATTCAAGAACTGACTGTTCACTTGCTGTCTAATATATCCCACGCCTTGACAGGTGCCATGATCTAATCAATGTTATTCACTTCACCTGTCAGTGGTTTAAATGTTGGGCTGCTCAGTGTATATATGGGTTAGTAGTATAGAAACATAGAATGTGACGGCAGATAAGAACCATTCGGCCCATCTAGTCTGCCCAATTTTCTAAATACTTTCATTAGTCCCTAGTCTTATCTTATAGTTAGGATAGCCTTATGCCTATCCCACGCATGCTTAAACTCCTTTACTGTGTTAACCTCTACCACTTCAGCTGGAAGGCTATTCCATGCATCCACTACCCTCTCAGTAAAGTAATACTTCCTGATATTATTTTTAAACCTTTGTCCCTCTAATTTAAGACTATGTCCTCTTGTTGTGGTAGTTTTTCTTCTTTTAAATATAGTCTCCTCCTTTACTGTGTTGATTCCCTTTATATATTTAAATGTTTCTATCATATCCCCCCTGTCTCGTCTTTCCTCCAAGCTATACATGTTAAGATCCTTTAACCTTTCCTGGTAAGTTTTATCCCGCAATCCATGAACCAGTTTAGTAGCCCTTCTCTGAACCCTCTCTAAGGTATCAATTTCCTTCTGGAGATACGGTCTCCAGTACTGTGTACAATACTCCAAGTGAGGTCTCACCAGTGTTCTGTACAATGGCATGAGCACTTCCCTCTTTCTACTGCTAATACCTCTCCCTATACAACCAAGCATTCTGCTAGCATTTCCTGCTGCTCTATTACATTGTCTGCCTACCTTTAAGTCATCAGAAATAATCACCCCTAAATCCCTTTCCTCATATGTTGAGGTTAGGACTCTATCAAATATTCTGTACTCTGCCCTTTAGTAGTATATTAGTGTATTTCCCATGCCATCACCAGTGTGCTATATCGTTGGCAATGGTATAAGCAAAAATACTTATATTGGGTGTCACTGTGGTTTCCAATGATTTAGAGTCTAAACAGTTTATATACTTTTTCAACTTTCCTGATTCTTGGTTATACAGTCATTTCTCTTGCTAATCACTTAAAATCCAACAACACACAAGCCTAATCATTAATAATTTAATAAAACTAATAATGCCTACATCCTGAAGCTTTTGAGAGCTTGAGGCTTTCTGTCCACTTTAAAAATAAACACATGGAAATAAAGTACCATGAACTGAAAAGAGACACTAATTAGTACAGTGTTCATTCTGTGACCTTTGATAAACCTTCTACTCCCAGCACCAGTTTTTATCACACAGGTCTGTTTTAAGGTGACATAATTTATATGTTAGGAACTTAAACTGTCCGCATGACACCTCTATGTGACTTTCTGTCCATTTTTGTGTTCCTCACAACCCTTGTCTTTCATTACCCTATTTTGTTTGTGTCAGTAGAGAATGTGATCCAGCACAGAATTACAATACAAAACAGAAGGTAGATTAGTAAATAGTAATTAATAGGTAGATATGTAAACCGCGGCTGGTTCCCCTATTTACCACTATAATGTCTTAAAGCATAGAACTTAGCAGGGCTAACCATACAGATATCGTAGCCATAATTTTATATATTTAGTAAGAGATCCTCTATTTAACATATATAAATAATTGAGAATACAATATAAAATAAGGATGGTCTTGGAAGCAATAAAGTTTTATCTTTTTAGATATTTATTATATAAAAATATAAATATAGACATATAAAATCCATTACAATAATTTATAGCAGAGTTTATAAGATTAAATTAAATGCTAGCAAATATCATTAATAGGTTAACATACCCCCCTGAACATGTCATCATGTCAGCCTCTCTGTCATTTTAAGATAGAGCAGCGTCTGTCTCCAAATCTCTCCTCGGTCCTTTAACATTTAAAAGTACACCTATTTATACCTTAGGTGTCTCCATTTTAGGGTTACCGTCGTTCATATATGAAAAAGTAACTTCTTTAATGTTTATTCATTTTAGGACCTCCCTTAACTTGGCAAAAATACAAGGCCATTACTAAAGTGTGTACACGTCATGGAAACTTTCCTGACTTAGGTCAAGATGGCATCAAGTCTGAACATCTTTATCTACTTAAGGTCACCGCAGTATATTATCTACTGAAAGAGTCGTAGCATAGCCTTGAAGCTTGTTTATGCATTATTGTTATTGTAATTCGTCTGGGACAAAATGGCATAAACATAATGCACTGAAAGTAAGTAAGAAGTTATTGCTTAAAGAAACATGTATGAAAAACAATATGTTCAATTTCTAACACCTTGTCAATTTGCAATATCTCTTAAAGACAAAGTACACAGTTTGAGAAATACAATATTTCCATGTGCCCATAACAGATAGATTTCTAGCGCTAAATATCTGAATATAGAAGGCAGCTTTAGCACCCAAACCAGAGTCTCTGTTATCTGGTTATTGATGTATAGTAGAGAACATGAAATTAGGGAGCAGCACCTTGAAGGGGTCCTTAAATACAAGATGATATATCATGAAGAGAGAAGACAAAAATAAAGGAATATAGTGTAGTATGCAAGTACTTAAAAATTGGAAGAAAAATGTAAATACACTTAAAATGTATGGAGCTCTAAGCTAGCTCTAGATGTAGTTCCTGGGTCAACCAGGAACTACCACTGAAAATAACGGTCATGACACCATGGATCAGATGACTGTCTTTTAATAAACCAAGTTTAAAACTTAAAAATATTTAAAACACTCAAAAACAAGGTGTATAAAAGCTTAAACGTATATGTGTAAAAATGAATAGGTATAGCAAGATGGTGGCACGGACCACGTCTACTAAATAACAACGGGGGGAAGAGTCAGCGCTAAATAACAGAATAATAAGCAGCAACCCAAAAAAGGGAATCCCTCGAGACCCTTAATAAAACAAGTTAGAACATGTAAAGGGGTAAAGGGCTGTGCTAAAGACTAGTAGCAGTAGTCTATAACAATAGAAACCAGACCAAATGGTCTAAATGGATAAAACAACAACAAGTAAGACTATGTAAATAATAAAAAAACGGTAGAGAATAAAAGTCTCACTTTAGACAACAGAATAAAAATAAAGGTAGATCCTACTGGATAATACAATATATAATCTGGAGGTTAATAAAAGTCTCACTGATATATCTGGGTTGGGGTACAGTCCTCGGGAGTTAATCCGTCCGGATTGTTAAAATATCCGTATATGTGAAGACAAAAGGAAAACACGACAGACAGCCGATACTGTTATGGTTATATGGTTAAAATCCAATGGTAAAATATGTAAAAGGAAGATAATACACTCACATTTGTGAGAGCTCCAACCAGCTCTGGGGTGAAGGGCGTGTAGCGGTATAATCCCCGCTAGAGGATATAGTGGAGAGGTGCGTCTGTCACTCCCGCCTGGCTTGTTCAGTGCTCCAAGGTATATAAATAACAGCAATAGTGCTCTCAGTATATAAGGGATGAGTAATAAAATATATATAAAATATACTCACAAGTATAGAGCAGGAGGTACATTTTTATTGTATCCTGAATTCAAGTAATCCTAGGTGGGGATCATTCCACCAACGATGTATTGATAGAGCAGTACCTCCTGCTCTATACTTGTGAGTATAGTTTATATATATTCTATTACGCATACCAATTGGATTTTAACCATAACACACTATCGGCTGTCTGTCGTGTTTTCCTTTTGTCTTCACATATACGGATATTTTAACAATCCAGACGGATCAACTCCTGAAGACTGTACCCCTACCCTATCCAGATATATCAGTGAAACTTTTATATGAATTTTTATTAACCTCCAGATTATATATATTATTATCCGGACGGATCTACCTTTATTTTTATTCTGTTGTCTAAAGTGAGATTTTTATTCTCTACCGTTTTTTATTATTTACATAGGTCTACTTGTCGTTGTTTATCCATTTAGACCATTTGGTCTAGTTTCTACGGTATTACTATAGACTACTGCTACTAGCCTTTAGCCCTTACCCCCTTCACGTCTACTAAATGCAGCCAGCATTTAGTATTTTATTAGGGAAGCATATTGGAGTTAGAGAGAGTGGTTTAAAATAAAAACAAAGATTATTAGTGCTGGACCAGACAATAGATATTTGTATCAAGATATCTAGAGTCATGGCCATCTATTAAATCGAGGCCAACATGTGAAAGAATAATTAATAATTCATTATTAAAACAATAGTTCAGGACAGTGTGTGGCATTTAAAGGTGATAAAATGAATTTCCAATTTAGCTGGAAGCAATATATCCAGCAGGCTAGAGTATGACCTTTAAGAGTAAATAGCAAATTGCTAAATGCAACAAATATGTAAAACAAAATAAAACGAGAAAACCATTACATAAAGTATGTAATAAACATTTATACATGGACTACAAACCAGATGGCATTGGTGGGCACACCTTTCAACTGGTGGAGTTTCTTCAGCCTCCCCCACTTCTTTCTGACCCATCTCAATTTCAAACCAGTCCACTTATGACAGAAAGAGGGCATCATTGTGCAGCAGCAGGAGAGAGACATCCGACATTGGAACCTGGTCTGTATGAATCACACTGATCAGACTCTTTCTTATCTTCCTGTAAGATTTACACATGTGCAGTTGTAAGATCTCTTCATCTTGCAACATCCTGTCAGACTTGCTCAATGCACTCGTTAAGCATTCCTAGGGATAAGACACTGATTTTTTTAAATCCGTGTTCCCCCTGGAGTGAGTGTGGAAAGCATAAGAAAGAAGAGGCAGGAAAATAGGAAAAAATCATATTTATCTGCATTCATCAGCCTACAGAGTGAGGCAACTGCCTTTATTTAAAGCTAATGCTTTTGAATGAGACAGTTGTCTCAAATTGATGCACGTCCCTTTAACTTGTCGCTTCAGTATTTCTCTTTATTTCTGGAGAGCAAAGAGAAACACCTATCTAGAAACGGAGTGAATTTGTAGAACCAAGCTATTATTATAAGATTTGTAGAACTCTAGGAAGGACATGTTAAATGGCATTGTGTATGTTACACAATGTTCATATTTTATTTATTTATTTTTATGGCTGCTCCGCATGGCCTTGGAAGCTTTGTGAGAAATGGTTCAGTGATATAAACTCAAGAGATGTTTTGGTTTTATTTTGTGTGTTGTTCCTTTATGCCTTTAGTAACCAGTACTATGCTCAACACCCGTGAGACACTATACTAACGATTACTGAAGCTGTTACATCACACTTGTGATTTATCCTTCAACAGTAAAGCTTTGAAAAATGCATTACCATTTTTTTCTCAAATAGGTCAATATATATAGCAATATATGTTGTACAGTATGCTGTAATTGTCTGCAACAATGGCATTTCATGGCAGAACATGATTAGCTGATCCCATGAAAGGTTTTATATCAGATGAGTGTGTAGTGTTGAGAACACTAGGCTATAGCAATCAGGTTGGTCTCTTTGCTAACATGTTAGAAATTGTGTGCCCACTCTAGCTTTCCCCACTATCCCTACACAATAAAAAGGCACCCATTGTATGAACTCCAATCAGTGACTAAATAATAACTTACATCTTGGATTCTTCTGTAGGTTAAAGAGTCAGCATTTGTGTGCATTGCCATAGACTGAAGCTTCCCTCTGATTGAATTGTCTGACATTCTATGCAGAACCACATTGATTAAGGTTACTCTTAATCTAAAGATGATTCACTCCAGGTAGTGATGTGTCTGTGGAGGAGAGTGGACTCTCCATTTTATTACTATAGAGTTACCCGGGTGGTTACAAAATAACAATCAAAAAATGTTCAACAAGCTGAACATTGAACTATAGCTAGCTAATGAATATATAGTTAATAATAAAATGTCTAACACGATTCCCTAAATCTATTAATTGTATGTGCTATTTCCACGAGTGCATTCTAGAATGTTATTGTACATCTTCCTTTCCTTCCTTTCCAGTTTAATGTTACCTAGTTAACATCACCAAGTCTGACTGCTTTTTTTAGTTGACATTGAATAAACGAACTTCCAGTGTAAAACTAATTTTATCGCTCATGCCTCAAAGTTGTCTGGAATTTGTTTAAAAAGTTTAAATTTAAAACTTCGCAGCATGTGCTAAAGACAACGAGAATAACCAATCATAACCCACACAGACCTATGTCTAATGTCACAATGTAACTAGAAACGATGTCGTGTTATATTTCACTGCATATATATATATATATATGTAAAAGCATTACACTCTTATATGTATCAATATTGGATTATGTCTTACATGCCTGCGAATAAAAACTATTAAAACTAAAAAAAAAAAAAAAGTTTACATTTATTGTTATTTTCTGGATGATTTTTTTTAATGCTATTATATCCTTGTTATAACCTGTAGCAGGTTTTGCAGGATGATTGAAAAAGGAAGAACAGGCTTTCCTGATATCCTATGTGTACCTGTGACATTTCATAGAAATAACATTACAGTAACAAAATGTGACACTGGTAATATGGTGACACAGATAGTCACCTCACCAAATAGCACCTCTGGTTAGTAAAAAAAATGATTTGCCAAAAGTAGGGTATGTCAGATTAGACCCTAGAAGTCCTCCAAAAACTTGTGTGGGCTTTTTTTCAGAATGCAACATAATTTAAATCTTGGGTTTCTGAGGACACAAAATAATAAGACACACAAAGTCCACAAAATTCACCATTAATATTCAATATGTATGGGAAAGAAATACCTCTAAACTTGTCATAAAAAGGCCAAGTAAAATAAGTCTCGAAATGTCCTGTATGACATAGTAGAAGTTGTCTTCTTTTGTAAAGGGTATGGGGTAGAGTACAGATAGGGGCTTCTAAATCTTGTCCAAATATTGACATGATCCCAGTAAACCAATCAGTGAAATTGGACATTTCAGAACTGAAATTGGCAAGTCTGTTAAATTTGACCCTATAACTTAAATACACATTTTAAATTAAGGTATTCAAAAAAAACAGGCAGAAAAAGTGTAAAAACTGCCTTTATAACAGAAGTATTGTATCTCATAACCCTCTGTCTTTAAAACCCCTTAAGGACACATGACATGTGTGACATGTCATGATTCCCTTTTATTCCAGAAGTTTGGTCCTTAAGGGGTTAATGGATTAAAATAATCAACTCTGATAGCTATTACAAAGCATGCACTTTTTCTGCCGATAAAGACTTAAATCATCACTTGTACTAATATATTAAATGTTATAAGTGTAATATTTTAGGCCACAATCTCATTACAATCTTGCATGCCAAACATTCTTGATTTTCAGTGAACTTTTGTTTCCCATCAATTTCGGCATGCTTGAATACCAAGGTTGTGAATAATGTACTAAGCTATTTAATCTATAAGTCCTGTTTTGATTTGCAGACTATTTGCTCAGAATCCATTCAAAACAGTACATATGCCCTTGAGTCCTGGAAAATAATTTTTCCTAATCCTATTCCTTCGTGAGCACTTCATTCATCTTTTTATTCCAATCTATAATTCTGCAGGCTGTAGATCCTCTACAAAGTTTCTATCTTTTGGGCTTGTCAAATCTCAGAATTTGTTTCCAAGTAAACCTGTTCTTTGATGCTAATTTATCTTTACCTGCATTGTCACGTCTGCTGCTACAATGAGGGGTCCTCCGAGCTTTATTACAATAAATACTTAACTGATATTCAACCTCCATTATTCTGCCTTGCCAATGCAAATTTCTTATCTATCATTATTGTAAATTTTCTTCCATTTTTATTGAGCTGTCTGGATGTCTTTTTGTAGCAGCAGTGATGCTTTTATCTGAATACCTAAAGGTCTTAAAAGAGCTGCATTCCTGTGAACTGAAAAAAAAACCAACAACAAACACTGCAAGGTTTAAACCCCCTACAATAACAATCAGAGGAAAATACACGTTTGGCTTACAGTGATGTATGTTACGTTTTGAGGACCTCCATTTCTGTTTCATTACATGTACACGCAAATGATCCATTCCACTATATTTTTTTTATTACATTTCTTCTCTGTCATAAAAACACACATAAGCATTAATTCAGAAAAAAATAGAAAATTATTCACAAGTACAGTTTATAAAAATAGATGGCATATGGTTGAAATAATTAATAAAAAAATGTTTGTCTAACAATGTTATTTGGGAAATATGTGTGTGTGTATAATTTTTTTGTACACAACAGTTAGACTCGTGTCTGAACTTACTAGACAGTGTTCATTGGGATGACATGTTTAATGCTGGGGGCAGTAGGGTTCGAGGTAGCTTTTAAAGATCGGAAAAGAGATACTGAAAAATGAGCCTACAAAAAGGTAAAATAAATTCAAGGTCATTCCAAGTAGCTTATTAATCAAAACTCTTAAGGGAAGTCACTGTAATGAGATGTAATAATACTGTTTTATTCCATTGGCATGGCAGAATATAGCATAGAGCATTGTTTCCAGGTAGATAGAAATAACAGTGCTCATGGGAATACAGATATTATTAATTAACATTAATCCCAAATCATGGATACCCATACATATTGTGTTTGTTCAGCTAGCAAATAATGTCCACAATATTATGATGTGAAATGTTTTCTTTAATAAAACAAACTTGCTTAGGGAATTAATTATTGCATTTCCCGTGATACTTTTCACACTAGATTTAATTGTGTTCTCCTTGTTACCGTGCATTGTATAGGGGTAATATGTTCTATAATATGATATATTAGATATATAGATCTATAACTGCAAATTAATTATTCGATATTTTGTAAAATATGATATGCATTCTTCTTTGACAATGGTAACAGTTGGTCATTCTTAATATCACCTTAGTGAAGTCTCATCCATAGGGCCACTTGGGGCAGCGCCCTAACAGTTTGGTTTGTGAGGGAAAATGTATTTGCAGTAGTTTAGAAACACTAAACAAAAAAAAATTTCTGGAGGGGGAGTGGTAAGTAAAAACATATGGGATAAAATGAGTGTCTCTTTACCTCTGTTATAGGTTTCAGTTCTGCAGAGCCTCTCCCCGCGTTGGTAGCTGTTTACAGAAGCTTACTTGAGAGCATCTAGACATGTGAAAAAATAGGTTTGTTTTGAAAACGACCCTGTTTCAGCAGGCTTTGCACATGTCTAGTCTCCTTTAAAAAGGAATTTCAAAAATCTCCATTGAGTTCCCATTTGGGCAGCAGAGCCAGGTGTCAGTCATAGTTTTAATAACTCCTACTGCACATACCCACCAACGTCTTTAAAGTGATCAGTGACACTACAGCTGAGACTTGAGAAACTCATGCTGTAGCTGGTTGAAACATTGTGAAGCTTCAAACTGCATGACTAGGGCTGTGACTTTGAGGACTGATCTGATTCTGGTGTCAGTCTGTTAACATTTGTAATGATTGTTGATTCTATTAACCATGTCAGCTACTTCTTGGTTCCATATTACCACTGCAGATTATATTACCAGCTGGAAAGGTAATAAGAAGTCCTTATTTAACTGCTTTAACACTCTGTACACTGTGTGCTGAGTATCTCACATGTTTCATAAGTTCAACAATTATGAATAGAAAACGAAGACATTTTACAGAGACATGTATTGTGTGGGGATCTCTGCATTGCAGATTGCAGCTCTGTATGGGTATCTCTGTGGTCTATCCAGCTCTTTGTATTATATAGGTATCTTTGTGTTGTGCCCTGCTCTGTGTATTATATCTCTATTTTGTTCTCAGCTCTGTTTGTGGTATGGTTATCTCTGTATTGTACCCAGCTATATGTATTTTATAGATATCTTTATGTTGTGACCAGCTTGTTATTGTATGAACATCTCTATAGTATGCTCTACACTCTGTATTGTATGAGTATTTGTACTTTATAGGGAGGAGTAAAATTCTGGAGGATGGAACCGCATCATTTTAAAACTTAATCAGCTGCCACTTGCACCAATGTGTAATATACAGCTGCTTCTCAAAACCGTCCATTAGCATTATTTCTCTTTTTCTGAAATAATATTTATATGTGTTTATAATTACAGAAGAGAAATGTAATACAAATTATAGCTTAGTGAACCCCTGCATATTATATATTGTTTTCTTTTTAAATAAAAAATATACGTATACACACTCACTACATCATTTTACATTCTTGCAGTATTTGCATTATTAAAAATATTATCAGTTTCCTAAGAAATAACCATAAGTGATATTTAACCATTTTATTAATGTTTTGTGTTATTACATTTTTTTTCTGTGGAGCAAGGTCAGCAGCTTTAATGGGTGGATACACTTTTTCGTAGCTCTGAACTGATTTATTATATATACCTTAAAAATAAGCTAATACAGCACAATAACTAGCCCAGCAAAGGAGACTCAAGTGCTATGGGACAAAAAGTGCAGGATTGTCAAACTGCCTTTTATGGCAGACATAGACAACCTCGTCATAGCGTCTCTATGGGAAAACCATTATGACTCGAGAAGTGATATCTCCATCAAGGAGGAGGCACTCCCACAAGCTACTTTTTGTCCAAGCCACCTAGCCCACATGAGGGGTTGGCCTTCCCAGTGAAAGAGGAGACCAGGGCCAGACTGGGAAAAAAATGTGGCCCTCTCAAAGTGCGCATGTTGGTTCAATGCTCTAGCAGGGCATGCGCAGAGCTCTGCTGAAGAGCTCTAGCATGTGAAAGAGGCCCTATATTTCTTCTGCGCAGTGCAAGCATTTTTATTAACATGCTATTGCTCTGTTTGCTTGTAACTAATCTCTGGTGTCTCCATAAGTGGGATACCAGGAGACAAAAGGGCCAGGAAAGAGTATTGTGCAGGTGTTTGGAGCCTGCTTGTGGGATTGCATGTGTGATCGGATTGTGTTGTGATGTTGTGTAAATAGGTTGGTTTCAGTTGTGTTGTGTTTGTGGGTAATGTGTGGCTAGGGGCTGTAAAGAGTGAGAGAGTGTGTATAGGGAGCATAGTGTGTATAGAGGTTGTAGAGTGTGTTTGTTTAGAGAATGTAGTGTTTTGCTTACAAGGAATCTAGTAAGATTCTATGCATAGGGAATCCAGAGTTTGTATGTCAGGAATATAGTGTGTGTGTGTGTGAAGGTGATCTATTGTGTGTGTGAAGGACCCAGAGCGTGAATAGGAGATCTAGTATGTGTTTGTGTGCATAGAGGATTCAGAATGTATATAAGGATTTAGTGTGTATAGATGGGTTTTGTGTGTGTGTATGAGGGGTTCAGTGTGCGAGGGTGCAGTTTGTGTGTGTGTGAGTGGGCACTGCGTGTGAGGTTATAGTGTGTGTGTGTGAGAGGGATGCTCTATGTGTAGAGGGTGCTGATTGTGAGGGGTGCTGTGTGTGTGTGTAACTATTCTTGTAGCTTTTACGAGGCAGCAACAAGTCCTATAGTTCTCGCAATATAATTGAAGGTTAATTTTTACAAGCCAAGCAAGCTAGAGTCTATTTCTGAGTCTATTTAACACCACATAACCCTCAATACAGTACCCTTCTTGAATTATGTGTATTGGCATTCATGTCATGGTTTTATTATGTATACTGTAACTACGCAGATAGCATGATGTATCTTTCCTGAATTGAGCATAAATGAAAAATGTATAAAGCATTTCTGCGTCAATGCTAGTATTTCAGATCCCATCTGAAATATTGCAAGATAAGGAATATCATATAACTTTTCACCTACCAATACTTCTAGAAAAGATCAAATAATAAATAAAAAAAGACTATTTCCTTGACCATGCTTGCTGTATTTGTTAGTCTCAAAAATATAATCTCTTATGCAAAACCATGCAGATTTAGATAGATTATTTATAGTTCATCGAGTTCTGGAAGTAAGCCTTATGTTGCATATATAACATTTGCCAGGCTGAATGCCGGCGTCTGCATCCTCTAACATTTACTTAATGTTGTTGTTTTGTAACAAAATTCATTACTTTTATTTTTAATGTCTAAGAGGAAGCAGCTGGTGGCATATCACTTATTGACTAGGAAACAGGGACTTTAATGAGCAGCTGTTAAATTTGTTTTTCCACACAGGTAGAGGCTTGTCCTCAATCTAACTTTATTCTATTTTTTTCCCAATGTGATTCCACAAAGGGCATACCAATTGGATGAGAATCTGCTAAAATAAACAAATGTTAGAACACTACTGCATAAGTGTGTCACCGATCAGAATACATCACTTGTTATCTTTGTAGCTATTAGAGTGACAAATGTGTCCTTCAACTGCTGGAATAGGGAGTAGATCCATAAAAGCCTTACCGACGAGCTACTGAAGCGCTAGAGTAACTTCATTTTACCTGAATGTCATCTGTAAATTGTTCTAAATTGATAAAGGCAGCAATATTATTTTTCCTCCAAGACATAATTTTCGCAAAATACACCCACTACTAAGTAGACAGCTAGGAGGTGCCCAACTTCCCTGAAACATGTAGTTTCCAACCTATCCTCTAGCCTTTATGATATGGGGAAACCAGTTCCCTGGCATCAACTGCGCCAAAACCAAGTTGAGTGTAAAGTAGTTGTCCTGCCTCCCACTGTTATTCAGCGGTATTCCTTCTCAACTGTGTTATCATGTTGTATGATAGGAAGAATGGTCTTCAAACAACTTCAGAATTTCCATGTGACGTCCTTGGTGCTCTGATTAAGTTTTCATATCGGAACTCTTTGCCCGCAAATAGCTCAATACCATATTATTCATACAGTTGTTGAGCTGGAACATCAGAAGCATTTGACCTGGACAATCAAACCAGCTCCATTACACCAATATCTAGTAAATAGATAACTTACTTTTATTTATATACCTTGCTATGTCACAACTTGACATGACATGAGGCATGAGTAACAAGAAATGCGGAATTTCAGAAGTTGACTTTTTTAGTTGATGTATAGTTCCTGATTTTGCAAGTTTGCTTTCAATGCAGAACTGATTTTCTCCTAGAAGGCAATTTCATGCAGCATTGTGCAAGTTAATTACAAATCAGAGCAACCTGACCATTTTTGGATACACCCTCGCACTCATCTCTATCCGTTTACCAGCATTTATCGGAACAAGTTGATAGTTTTCTGTGCCAGAACAGCAATGCTCTTTCCTCGTTTCCTCCTGACCTGGCCAATCATTACACTAAGTGTATATAGTAATTTTGTGTTCGTTGTATATAATAACAACTATTAACATATTGTCATATGATGTCAAAAACTAGCTTTTTGGTTCTTTTTATCATCCATCAGAAGTGAGCACCCTTCAAGATTTTTACAATTTGATTTTTCAAAATCGTGCACTTTTTTGGTTGTTCAATAATTTGCAAAGAGAGTAGAGTACTAGTTAGTCATGACATTAAAATAGCTAATTAAAGGGACACAACCTGCCATCCAGGATCCTAATAAATAAAACACGTGAGAACAGGGAGGGATGGTTTTGGCACAACTTCTCATGTAAATAAGGATCCATGTAATGATTTAGGTTATTGTTTTATAGAATAACCAATAGGTTTTCTGTAGCAATTCATTATGTAACGTAGAATTTCCATTGCTGATATGGTGAATGTCCTACTATCACCTCTCTGGCAGATGTTATTGATTGGCGAACCCTGATGCTGATGCACATTCCCTCAATTTGATCACCTGATTGCGAGGCAGCATGGACTGTGAGACAGCATGTACGCTATGAAATAATGTCCATTTTCCATCACTCCACTGGCACTTCATTTCTTTTTTTGTGTGTGTGTCTTTTAATGTAACAAAACATAAAACAATGTTTTAACATCACCTCAAGTAAAGGAGATATTTTTAAAAAAAGAATTTCAGTGTAAATATTTGGTGCTAAACTTCTGATCATGAACTGGTGCTTTGTTCCCTGTTATAATTATATCATACCAAAAACACATAAAGGCACATAAAGGCATTTTAAATTGGTTGCCATTTAGGGATTCCAGTGATTTATTGTTTTTTGTTTAGTTTTTTTTTTTACTATTTTGCTGTAGTGTTTCTGCTTTATGAAAATATTAAATATGAAACATATTACGTTCCCCAGAGACTTGTGAATTAAAGCATGGTAAGGCTAGATTTTTCTGCCAGTTGATATTTAAATCATGCAGGTTGTGTGGAACACATGAGTAGAATGTTTAATCACACATGAAAATAAATCTGTGTAAGTCCACTCGCTAACATATACTAGATATGTTTGTTACGGATCTTCATTACTTTAATGGAAATTTGTTTTTTGCGCTTTTCTTTTATTCTTCCTTTGCATTTGAAGATGTGATCCTTGCATAATTTATAGTGGTTAATAATGGAACACGCTCCCTTTTTTCTGTCTCCCTTTATCCTATTAAATATATCTGCAACAATTTGCTATCATCGCCAGTTGTAAGCCTCCTTCGACCAATATCATAATATTCCCTCACTTATTCAATGCCATTCAATACCTAAAGGCCTTGTGGGGATTCATTGTTTTCAATGAAGAAGTTTTATAGCATTGATATACTTGGCTTTAAGTATTTTCCTTCATGAAAAACTTGAATGAAACTGCTTAAAGGGACACTCCAGATCCCGAACACACTTTAGCTTGTTGAAAAGCTTCATGTATGATTTCAAGAGATTGCAAGAGAAATTGGCACTTTTATAAATTGTTATTTTCCACTGGCTGTCAATCGGACAACCAGTCCGGTTACTTCCTGGTTTGTTTAGCTCAGTGAAGCTAAACTCAAGAGGCAGCAATTGCTATGGGCCTTGCAAACAGGGCCGGCTCATCCTATAGGGGACTTTGGCAGTCGCCTAGGGTGCACCGGCCCAAGGTGGCAAGATTTGAGTGACCCGGCAGGAGGGAAGCGCACAGCGCTCCCTCCCACCTGTCACTCAGTGTAACGTGGCCAAGTGACGGACCGCAGTACAGGAGCATCTGTTTCCTGTACCTGGACTGACTGGAAGTGAGAGCACTTCCTGTCAGTCCAGCCGGATACAGAAAACAGAAGCTCCTGTACTGCGGTCCACTGCCCGGCCTCGCTACAAAGATAGGTAGGAGGTAAAAGGGGGGGACACCACCGAGGGGGGAGGGAAAGGACAACCAAGAAGGGGGTTGGAGCGGAGCTAGCACCACTAAGTGGGAGGAGGAGGGAGAGGTAGGACCACTCAAGGGGGAGGGAGAGAAAGAGAGCCCTATAAACTTTCTGGAATCCTCTGTGTCGAACTGTCATTGAAAAATACGTACCTTCTATACAATCTGCCATTAAATTCAGTAAAATATATTGAACATACTTCTCTCTCTAGATTTGACAGAGAGCTCTTACAAATTCCCACTGAAACATAAGGCTCTACTCAAAGGGATATATTCCTGCCGATGTTTATCTTTTGTTCTGTCATTTGGAATTAACTGAATATTAGTAAAACATACCACATACACAATACACCCTTACACATACACAGAAACATCCCTACTCACACACAGACACCGAAACATACAATGCATCCATTACACACACACACACACACAATGCATCCCTTACGCACACACACACACTGCTTCTCTTACACACACACAGAACCAAAATGCATCTCTTACACACACACACTCAATGGACCCCTTACAGATACATACACTGCATTACATTACATACACAGAAACACACCTTGCATTCCTTATACATACAAACACAGATTCACACAATGCATTCCTTACACACAAACACACAATACATTCCTTACACACAAACACACACTGCATCCCCTACACACACACTACATCCCTAACATTGATATCCCTATACACTACATTCCATAAGAACACACACATTACATCCTCTACAGTAACACACAACACATCCCCTACACACATACACTCCACTCTCTGTGAGAGAACTCATGTGTGGGCCATGTAGGTGGATTTATGGTGGACCTTGTAGGCATACTCACAGTCAGGCCCTGGTGGCCCAGACATTGAGCTGTGTAAAAATCCTTGCACCGGTCCTGCTTGCAAATTCTTCTCATTGAGCTGCACTGGGAAGTTTGTAATTGGACATTCATTGGGGTATTTCAGTGATTTGCATTTATTTTTATTTGGGCACTGGAGTGTACCTTTAACAAGATAAGAGAAGCTGCCTCCTGCCGTCTATTATTTTGCTAGGCAGGTATATTTATATTGTTTCAAGGATGAACGTAAATAGCTGTACTATTGTTCTATGAGTAGTAGACATGGAATATGGGATAGCAGTACAAATGGTATATACACAGTTCTACACAGGAAAAGGACAAACTCAACCACTTCCTGTCTCCGGTGACCATGGAGATATACAGCAAATAATACAGATAGAAATTTTCAAGGTCACTCTTAGCACCAAAATAACATTTGCTTAATGAATCCATTTTCTGCATAGATCATGTCCCTGTAGTAACACTGCTTAATTTTGTAGCCATTTAGGAGTTAATATACAGCCCTAGCAACACCTCCCCTGGATGTCTCTTACCCAACCTGTCTGCACATTTCCTGAAAAAAGTCTACGCTATTAGCTTACTTTATTGCACAATGTGTTTAATTTAGAATGCATTATCTCTTTACTTACTGCTAGAACCTGCAGCAGGCTCCATTATGTGACTAAAGTTCAATTAACAGAGCAGGAAATAAACCTTTTAAATCACCCTAGCCATACCTCTGCTGGCTGTGACTCTGCATCCATGAAAAAAAACCTTTAATTTTCAATCAAATTTTACAGTACAATTGTCTCAATTTAATATATTTGGATAAGATTTTCAAATAACAATAATATATTAGAAAGATTTTTCAGACATAGTGACTTCTGTAGATAAATCAATTGAAACATTTTTCAAACAGATTTTGATAATTTTGAAAAGTGTATGCAAAATGATTAAATCAAGCTCAATTTGTTTACTTCAGAAGTTTTTATATTCTGCTCTGTTAATTGAATATTAATCACGCCCAAAAGGATCCTGCAACTCTAGTAGGAAATATGGAGAGCAGGAGAACTTCTAAATTAAACACACTGTGCAATAAGGGAAGCTAAAATCTTTAGACTTTTTTCAGGGAGTGTGTAGGGAGGATGGGTGAATGACAGCCAAGAGTGCTATGGCTAGAGGTGCTGTGATAGGCTAAAAACAATCAGTTGATACTCTTAGCCAGCCACTGCTGCTTGCTGCTTAAGTTAAAGGGGGGGGGGCAGTGGGGCAGTGGGATTCTGGGAACTCTTGCTTTTTTGTGTGATAATATTGGGGCCCATATTGGACACTAAATATAGATTTATCCTAAAATGTACTCTTATTTTCACAGCATTTTATTATGTCCAACGGTAAAATTAAAAACTGCTCTGCACATATATGGAACAGCAGGACTGACCAAATTATAGCAGTGGAAACTATGCTGAATTAAAAATTATGTATTTATTTATTTTTTTCTTGGGTTTTTCTTAAGGGGGGGGAGGGGTTGGGGAGTTCCTCTGGTTGAGTGGTTCCTCTCCTGCTTTGAAAGTTATCTATTAGAGTACACTGTACTGGTTATGGTGCCAAGAGTGCCCTAGTGCCTCTCCGTTCTATGTAGTAAAAATATTTTAGAATGGTTTTACTTATGTCCTAGGTTATACTGGGCGCTGCTCCCCTCCTCCTGTCAGCAGCCAGGAGAGCTTTAAACTCCTAAACTAGATGCTTCTGTTTGCTATCATGAGCTTAGTTAATTGGATGACAGCATGAGCGGACCCCTCTTAGCTAATGAGCTAAACCTTGTGTTGTGCAAGCTTGACTCAGATCGAAAGCTTCTGACTCTCCATTTAGGTTAAGTGGTGGCTGTGAGTAGTGCCTGGCGCACCCCAGGAAAGAAGCCTAAAATGGTTTGACCATTTAAATTAGGGGGCACCAAGGTAATCCTGGCACCATAATGTTGCTTTGAATGTTTGTTTACCATTACCCTTTGTTTACCATTTTCTAGGACATTACAGGAGAAATCACAATGTCACCTTCTGATATTATTCTTACCGTGACGGTTTTCATTATTGTAAAACTATCAATTCAGCAAAATAACAAAAATTACCACTACATGACCAGTTCCTCCACCTCACAATCTAATTTGCCAATCTGGTATATCTCATATTTTTGCCCTGTGCAAAGAGCTTGATATCTTTGAATAGATAGCTTTAGATCCAAGATGTAACTAGGTACAAAGCTTCTTCTAGGTTCTCCATGCTGGAATGGCATGGACAGGAATGTTGATCATGGACCATCGTGAATAATGCCAGGAATTTATGATCACTATGCGTCTGGTGAAATATCCCATTTATGTCTGTTCATTAGATTCACAATATAAACGGAAGCAATATATTTTCATATATGTGTCATTCATTAATGGCATTTACTAATTTACTAACTGCCTTCATCAAAAAACTGCATGAAAACAATCCACGTTCTGATTTGCTAAAACAGTTCTATAAAAAATGCTTTGATCCAGAGCTCAACTTTTTGACCAAGTACCTAATCTTCAACTTCTGACTCTGTTGAGACCTCATATATAAATAATAACCTTATGATAAAGCTTTATATTGCTTTCTATATTATATTTTGTTTTGTGTATAAGCCCAGTGCAACATTGCAGTGGTTTATATAAGTTTCCTTTAAATACATTCCACCAGGCACATTTGACAGAAATGTCAATGAATACAATACCCTTCAAAGAATAACCTTTATTTTTATTGACGGATTCTACCTTAGCTTGCAAATATCTTCTCATACTGGATGACCATGTTGTCTTTTTTAATTTTTTTTTCTTCAATGTGGAGAGATAAATACATTAACTATGCTATATTACATCCGATGACCTTCATATAATCTCTGAACTGCTTTTCAAATTATTTGTTGATCTGTGAAGGAAAACAAAACTGTATTCACATGCATGTTCCCGCGTTACACCAATAATCCATGTCACGTCAATATTTCTATTGGAACACAATTGGGAAATGTTGAAAACTTGGACTGTTGGTTGCTCTGGACACGAGGGTTTGGGACAGCTGCCCTATGGTAAAAGCAAGAGTTTTGTATATTTTTTAAATATATATATACCTTAAAATATTATATACTCCATCTTTAGAGTAACACATACTTGCAATATTATTCTGAACAAAATCTAATTTCTTTATTGTGGGAAGAATAAAATTCAAAACTTTCCACTTAATTCTGGAAGGTGGTTTCTTGAAAACATCAATGATTTGGGAGCCTGCTAAGAGAATCAATGAAATAAACAAAAAGCCAAGGGTACCACTTTGAAAGATGGCATTGTGTTCAAAAGATAGTAAGACCAGAAAAAAGTTTATATTCTGTGTGTTCTCTAGAAGGATTTCCCAGAGGCATGGAGGCAGAATTTTGCCCATAAGGGAAAAAAACGGTTATTTTATATTTGAAAATTGACCATCCATATAAAATATATACATTTTTTTCCACCAGGTTAGTCACAATAATTAGGTTAATGTATTTACTTCTTGATGTGTATCTTGTAGTTATACAATGCTTGGAAATACCTTCAAAAAGCACAAAATTACTACAACTACAATATTTAGTGGTAAAAATGAGATTTGGCTGATATTGGTTTTAAATGTAGAGATGCAGGTATTGTTTAGGCAAGAGAAGGTTTAGAGAAGAAAAGTCTGCCATATCAGTGAGAAATCCATTACTCTTGTATTATGACTCTAATGTATATCCACAAAAATACAACCCTGGGCAAAACATATATATTTTGTTTTCCTTATGGAATGTCCATACATTACTCATCACACTATCCTGATTTTATGTCCTAATGTTAAAATCCATTATTCAATAATTCAATCCACATTTTCACCACCATTATATATTGTTTGATTTTTTTTTGTTTTTTACAAAAAGACAATATATGATAGAAAAGGATTTTACTAGATCTTTTAAAAAGACCCAACTTCTTATTCAATGATTCTGTAAGTCACACTTTACTACCTCGAACATTAATTGACTAACCTCTGAATGTAGGGCATTAATCGTGCCCTCTTCTCCTGACCTTGCTACTAAATATAAAATGCTTTGCTGAAGTTTAATACAACAGCAATGCCTAGAGAAAAGTAGATACGTATTAGGTGTAATTTAATTAAAGTGCTGGGAGAAAAAAGAGCCCGTAATTGAATTACAATGCTTGTCAAGATAATATTACTTTATATTAGATTTATAACAAAATATACAGAAACCATTATACCCCTCATGGGGAAAAAGGCACATTTATTAAACATAAAAGGAATCTATAAACAACAAAAATATAAAATAAATATAATATATATAATACATCTAGGAACGGCGAAATAACTGAAATTATATTTTTGTTAAAGGGATACTCATGCCCCCCCCCCCAGCCTCCCCAGTAAATATAGGGTTAAAACCCCTTTATTTACTTACCTAATCCCAGCACCGATGTCCCTCTGCGCTAGGTCAAAGCTCCGCCCCCTCCAACATCCTGCGACTCAATGCTTTCCTATTGGGAAAAATCTGATGCTGGAGGTCCTCATGCAAAGAATGAGGACGTCCAGCATCAGATAATGGACCAAAAGTCTGTTACGATTCCGGAACGCCCCCAGTGGCTGTCTGTTAGACAGCCACTGAGGGCAGACTTAGTGCTGCAATGTAAACATTGCAGTTCTCTGGTGCAAAAGGGACACTGCACCCAGACCACTTCAATAAGCTGAAGTGGTCTGGTTGCCTACAGTGTCCCTTTAACACATTCAAAATATAATTTTCTTGTATATGTATTTCCACTTGTTCTTTTAATCTATACATGCATTTGTTGTGTTTTTTTGTGTAAATATTTTTAAAACTGTTTTAACGATAATAATAATTATCATCATCATCATAATAATCACCTGCATTGTTATTACAAAAGGTTTCTTGATTACTTGCATTGTGAAACAAGAAAGTCCATTGGGGAAGGTAGCTGTTTGAGATGGTGGCATATACAGTTATAGTAAAAATTATTCAACCCCCTTTGAATCAGGTTGATTGTCAAAATTGTCAAGACCTTCAGCTGTTTGCAATAAACTAATCAAACAAAAGCTATTGAAATGGCTCAACACAATGAATACTTCAAGTGGTATCCCCAAATTCAACCGAAAATGCAACTCATAATGACTTCTCCAGTCTCAAAATTATTCAACTCCTTGAATAGAATACCTCACAACAGCACAAATATGCAAAACAGATGTCTCAAGCCGACCTAATAAAACAATTTAAGGGGTTCATTAGTTGCACTAGGTGTGCGTGAGCTGGAACGCTTGAAATACCTGAACTGGCCAGGGTTTTATTGAATGTCATGTTTGACTGCATGTTAGAAATATGGCTAATCAAAAGAATGGACCACAAAGTTAAGAGAAGAGATCATCGCACCTCACAGCCAAGCAACAGGATAAAAAAGATGGCAAAGGCAGTGAAGATTCCTAGAGACATAGGAAGCATAGTTCGCAAGTTTAAAGTTAAAGAAACAGTGGTTATGCTACCTGGATGGGGCAGAAAAAGGAAGCTCTCAATGGCTGCAACCAGATATTGGAGAAGGCAGGTTGTGAAAACCCTAGAGTGATTGCAAAAGAACTGCAGCAAGACTTGGTGGGAGCAGGCACCAGACATCAATTCATAACTTTTTTGACATGCAATTTTCTGGATTTTTTTCTTGTTATTCTTTCTCTCACTGTTAAAATACACCTACCATTAAAATTATAGACTGGTAATTTCTTTGTCAGTGGACAAACGTTCAAAATCAGCAGGGGATCAAATACTTTTTTTGTGTATGTATGTATGTATATGTATGTATATAAAATCAAAACAATTATGCTCTGTCTTTAAGACCATTAAAATGTTCAGTGTATTTCACAATTTATAAAGTGTTATTAAACCAAAGTGCATAATAAATAAGTATATAACTTATACTAAAATTTGCAAAGAGCATTTGGACACTTCTTATTCCAAGGGGACTAACAGTGCAGTATAGTATAGTAAAGTATATATTACCATTGCAAACAAGCAAATGATGAAGTGTTTCACTTTTTTTTAGTCCTATGTTGCCTTACGTGTTCTGTGTATAATCCTGTACTTCTCTATTCACGCATCATTTTGACAGACTAACAAGATGCCAAGATAGGCTGGCCAGTTAGCGGGCAACATCAGCCTCCAATGGGCTCGATGTAATTAAAATGTATTTCTATGTGTGTTGAATAAGTGTAATGCTGTGTAAGTGAATTACAATTGTTCATATGCTAGTATGTGAATATTAACCCCACCACTTCATTCCTTTCTAACAGTGGCTATTTTGTTGAAGCTTGTGTTTGGGGGAGGCATAAAAGGTGTAAAAAAATAAATACAAATAATATATATAGAAGGCTTGGCCTGTAATTGTGGGAGGCAATATGAACCCTATTTAAACCCAGTAAGCCCCTGCTTACCTGTCGGCTATGTTTTGGGAAGTGCTCCTGTTTACTTCCTGTTCACTGGACTCTGATGTCATTTGCCCGCCCGCCGGGCAGTCTGTGTTCGTGAGTATAACTAGAAAACCAGCACACGAACGGCTAAGTTATACTCTTTTCATACAAACGCACCCCTGTACTTTCACTAGACCACACGTTCGTTTAATTTTCTGTTTGGTTAGGGCCTCACTCATCACGGCCAATCGATAATGCATCTTATATGTGTCATCGAGGCCAACACCCTGCCACCCACCTCAGTGGCACTAAGGCCCCACAAGCCAAATCATAGGTAGAGCCTCTCAAAGCCACTTGGCAAATAGGGCGTCACCTGTCACCAATATTAGTAAGTTAATACAATTTTGCCTCAGGGCACTAATCTAGCAATCTGGGTTACTGCAGATCCACACAATTCCATACTAACCTAAGCTGTCTGCCTCACACCCTTAGCATGTCTATCGCTTCCATACAAGGAGATGACCTGTCGGTTGCCAGCACCCCGACCAGATCAGGCTCACAGAGAAGGCATGCCATACCTGCAAGCCCAGCATCCAGCTATAGGTCCTGGACAATTCCAAAAATCACCACGGAACTCAAAAAGAGGAATATCCCCTTCCCGGCCACAGCCAGGAAACCTGAACTTTTTTGGTTGCTAAACACTCAGGAGGATGATGAAAGGCCTGGCCCTAGTTCTGAGTTTAACATGAAAAACAGCCTATCAGAACTGCACATCATTATGGCCTCCCTTGAGTCTTCTATAGCCACTATTAATAACAGGCTGGATAATCTGTAATCTAATAGTACACCTATCATTCCAGAAGTTCCAGTTGGTTCCAGTTCCCATAGCCCAGCCTGAGCCTAACCCAGGAGGTAACAAGAACCCTGTACCCGCCAAAACTACCAACATTATTAACACTATCCACCTCATTCCACAAAACCTGATGCGTGACATTATAGAAAGGAAAGACATTAACTTGGCTTCACTACTGATAGCTTCTCAAGATGTGATTGAAAACAGATCATATACGTTCGATGACCTACCAGTAGTTACGAAGTCCAGAGACCCTAGATTGAACAGGAAACTTAACATCCCTGAGTTCGTCCTTCATAGAGAGGAACTTGACTTATACCTCCTTAAAATCATTGACCTGGCATACAAATACGGAGGCTATGCCTTTTATGATTATCGCAAATCATTCGCTTCCAGGTCAGCCGCTTCACTCACCCAATACAATACTAACACCGACTGGGTTCAGTTAGATCCCTAACTGTTTCTTAGGCATTTTGCGGGTCTCAAGATGCCTTCTAATGCCATATGCTCGTCAGCAGCCCATACAGTCAACGTTTGTCCTGACAACACAGCAGTTCCCTCTACCAGTAACGCCAACCCCAATACTACACAGAGAGAGTTCAGAGACAAACTAGGCAGGCCAATTGTTTTTTTGGGTAAAGCACAAGTCTGTAATAATTTCAATGCCGGTGGTTGTAGTTACAGTGCTTGCAGGTTTCTTCATGTGTGCTCACTTTGTTACAGGGCGCATGCTAAAACAATGTGCCCAAACAGACTGTACCCTAAAAGATCCTCCACTTCAATAAACTTTCCTAATTTGCAACACTACCTGTCTAATTATCCTTCTTTACATCTGGTAGATATCCTAACATCTGGTTTTACTGACAGGTTTCACAGAGGTTTTGTTACTCTCCCCACGGGTATTTTGGAATGCCCCACCCTACAGTCAGCACTCACAGACCCCAGTAGCATACATGAACTCCTACTCAAAGAAATTAACAACGGCTTCATGATAGGGCCTTTCACAACACCACCTTTCACCTCCTGGAGAACAAACCCTCTGGGCATAGCTATGGGGAAATTTAATAATAAAAAGAGGCTTACCGTTGCAAGAAAAAGTATGTGAACCCTTTGGAATGATATGGATTTCTGCACAAATTGGTCATAAAATGTGATCTGATCATCATGTAAGTCACAACAATAGACAATCACAGTCTGCTTAAACTAATAACGCACAAAGAATGAAATGTTGTTTATTGAACACACCATGTAAACATTCACAGTGCAGGTGGAAAACGTATGTGAACCCCTAGACTAATGACATCTCCAAGAGCTAATTGGAGTGAGATGTCAGCCAACTGGAGTCCAATCAATGAGATGAGATTGGAGGTGTTGGTTACAGCTGCCCTGCCCTATAAAAAATACACCAGTTCTGGGTTTGCTTTTCACAAGAAGCATTGCCTGATGTGAATGATGCCACGCACAAAAGAGCTCTCAGAAGACCTACGATTAACCCCTTAAGGACACATGACATGTGTGACATGTCATGATTCCCTTTTATTCCAGAAGTTTGGTCCATAAGGGGTTAAGAATTGTTGACTTGCATAAAGCTGGAAAGGGTTATAAAAGTATCTCCAAAAGCCTTGCTATTCATCAGTCCACGGTAAGACAAATTGTCTATAAATGGAGAAAGTTCAGCACTGCTGCTACTCTCCCTAGGAGTGGCTGTCCTGTAAAGATGACTGCAAGAGCACCGCGCAGACTACTCAATGAGGTGAAGAAGAATCCTAGAGTGTCAGCTAAAGACTTACAAAAGTCACTGGCAAATGCTAACATCCCTGTTAGCGTATCTACAATACGTAAAACACTAAACAAGAATGGATTTCATGGGAGGATACCACAGAGGAAGCCACTGCTGTCCAAACAAAACATTGCTGCACGTTTACAGTTTGCACAAGAGTACCTGGTTGTTCCACAGCAGTACTGGCAAAATATTCTGTGGACAGATGAAACCAAAGTTGAGTTGTTCGGAAGAAACACACAACACTGTGTGTGGCGAAAAAAAGGCACAGCACACCAACATCAAAACCTCATCCTAACTGTGAAGTGTGGTGGTGGGGGCATCATGGTTTGGGACTGCTTTTCTGCGTCAGGGCCTGGACGGATTGCTATCATCGAAGGAAAAATGAATTCCCAAGTTTATCAAGACATTTTGCAGGAGAACTTACGGCCATCTATCTACCAGCTGAAGCTCAACAAAAAATAGATGTTCCAATAGGACAATGACCCAAAGCATAGAAGTAAATCAACAACAAAATGGCTTAAACAGAAGAAAATATGCCTTCTGAAGTAGCCCAGTCAGAGTCCTGACCTCAACCCGATTGAGATGCTGTGGCATGACCTCAAGAAAGCAATTCCCACCAGACATCCTAAGAATATTGCTGAACTGAAACAGTTCTGTAAAGAGGAATGGTCAAGAAATATTCCTGACCATTGTGCATGTCTGATCTGCAACTACAGGAAATGTTTGGTTGAAGTTGCTGCCAAAGGAGGTTCAACCAGTTATTAAATCCAAGGGTTCACATGCTTTTTCCACCTGCACTGCTATTTTTGGTAACGAATGGGTGTACGACTCTTGGCCAATAGAGACTACCACACTAGTGAACTTCAATACCACCTCAGCACTATTCGAAGTATTCCCAATCGTAGCTGCTGCACACATATGGGGTAAGGAATAGAGTGGACAGTCGGTCAGGTGCTTCTCAGATAACGTGGCGGCATGTGATATTATTAACAAAGGCCGCTCTCAGTCCCTTACCATTATGAAATTGGTTAGGAGACTTACCTGGCAAGCAGCAAACCTACAATTCTGTATCTATTGCATTCTCGTGCCTGGTGTTCAGAACAACGCTCTCTCACGCTCTAATTTACAGGAGTTTTTCAGAATCCATCCATCGGCAAACGCACAACCCAGACAACCTCCGAGCTTCACAGACCTAATCATTCTTTAAATATCCTGTTACTCCATAGTAGGTAGCTCACATAGGCTGGTTTATCTCTGAATACAAAAAAGCATATTCAAAAGCATATGATTTGTTTAAAAGGTTTGTTCATGATTATTGTGTAATAAATGTTTTTTCCGTAGAAACCATGGTTGAATTTACAACATTTTGCCACATTTCTCTTAAATTAGCTTACAATACAATCAAACTTTACTTAATGGGCATACAACACTACATGTTAACCAGTTATCCCAACAAAACTCAATTTCTAGCATCCTACCCAGTTAAGTGTCCTTAAATGTGTTCAGAGACTAACAGTACATAATCCCATTAAGAGACTTCCCATAGACAGTACACTGTTTAGGAGTATCTCTGATGTACTAGACAAGTCCCCTTTTGAACAAACCACGAACCTAATTAACAAGTCCGTGGCTTACATAGGGTTCTATGGTTTCTTAAGACCTAAAGAATTCTCTGTAGAAAAGGCGTCCGACTTTAAGTCATGCCTTCAGCAAAAACACCTAATTAAAAAACAGGACCACTACATTTTGTCAATTACCCATACCAAAACGAGCCAAACTGGTCCACCAGTAGAGATTAAATATTATCCTACCTCTACCAAATGGTGTCCAATCCACATTTTGGATGAACTGGTGGAATCTCAACTCACTTCCAACCCTGATTCCCCACTATTGGCCATTCAAGGAAAACCCCTAACCAACAAACAATTCATACTTTACATTCATACGTTATTACTCCGGCTAGGACATAACCCAAATTCATTCTCGGGCCATTCATTCCGTATTGGAGCAGCCACATCTGCCTCCGGAAATCACGTACCAACACATATCATTAAAAAGATGGGTCGCTGGAAATCATCCGCATACAACAGATACATCCCCAATCCTGAGAAAGAGATAAGATTGGCTTTCTGTGAAATGTAATGCTTAAATAAATGTATCTGACTTAAAGAATCGCTTCTTGTATTTTTGCCCTCTTTTACAGGTCCAACCTCACGTCAGTTTCGGCACACCTCAACTGACTTTGCACCTACTACATTTTGCTTCTTTCTTATTATTTCATACGTCCTCTAAATGTGCCGTACACAAATAAATACATATATATATTATATGTATATTATGATTTTTCTTGAAAAAACATTTTTCCCATAATATTGCCATCTCTATAGAAATACATAGATTAGCAGACACACAAAAAAATTATTGCATTTATTAGTTTGCCCAAGGAGCCAGAACGTTGATCACCTAGAAGCAGGATAGAAGATTAAGAGTCATTAAAGAAATTGGAGTCAGTGCTTAACCTGTGAAGTTCCCCATAGTTATTTATTTAAGAATAAACCCCTGTGTTAGTGCCTGTATATATATATATATATATATATATATATATATATATATATATACGATATTACACATAATACATGATATACATACAGTACATGTATGTATGCAAAGTGGTTGATCTATGTGTCTATTAGTGCAATAAGTACATATACTTATTTTCTATTGGATTTTAATTTTGAAACCTATGCTACACTAGATTATAACTTGGGGTTCTACATTTTCTCTCCAGATCAGGGATTAATTGAATCCAATTTGATGAATGTGATAACAATACAGGAATAGCTGTGCATTCGCATGACTCATATCTTGACTTTGATGTGACATCATCATTAGGAAATATACATGAAAGAAAATATACAGATCATAATCCTCCCGCATTTGCTGAAGGACTGAATGGTAGCATGCATTTCTCCTTATAATTTCTTGTGACTGTAACCTCTCCATTAGTTTAACTATGGTTACATTCGACTGAAATAGAAACCTAAATTGCCTCACAAGTGACTCAATGGCAAGGTAATAGGCTTATTTATACACTGTATGTAAAAGCACTTGTTTTTATGTTTTGCTTTGCTGTCCACAGTGCATTGTTTTAAAAATAGCTTCAGTATGACTTAACTGATAGATATTGGTGGTTTACAATTATTTGCATAGTATTTTTGCATAGCTATTGACAATGTACTACGTTCATTTTCTATCCGAACATCTAAATTTTCCTTTGATTCATCCTCTGAAGGTTACATTTTTTTAAATGTATTTATTTCTTTTTTAATCCAGGGACATATATTACTTTAGAATTATAATACATTACAGCATAATAGCAGCCATTCATACAGGCTTAGAAATACAAACAATACAAAAAAATCACAAAAGGTCAGCAATTAATTAATTCCATTATGGTACAGATATAACCACTGACCACATACACTGGTGGTTAAATAAACTGTACATACACCAGTGTATGTAACGAAATTTCTATAACAGCTGACTGTATATACTTAGTGCCAGTGGCGTAGTAAGGGGGGAGCGGGGGGAGCGGTCCGCCCCGGGTGCCACTCAGTAGGGGGGTGCCAGGCTCTGTACCTCCTGTTTTCCCGCAGCTCCGGCAGACCAGCGCTCAGTTTGTGAGTCTGAGAACAAGGAGGGGATTCCCAGCCTGTGTTCTGACTCACACACTGAGCTGCAGGGAGGCTATTTCGAAGTGTACCAGCAGGGGCGCAGAGCCAGGTTGCTCCCCCACGGTCACTCTGTACATGCAGGGGATCAGCTCTCTAGATCCCCTGCACCTGCTGCCTGCCTGGGAGGAGCTGCTGCCCCTGCACCCTCCTAAATGGTAAGTAACTATTATACCCCCCCCCTGCCATTATATCACCACCCTCCCTGCCCTATACCCCACCCCTCACTGCCATTATACCCCCACCCTCCCTGCCATTATACCCCTTCCCTCCATGCCATTATAACCCCACCCTCCCTGACATTATAACCCCCCTGACCTTATACCACCACCCCCTGCCCTATACCCCCTTAGGTATACCACCCTCTCCCCTGCCCTGCCCCCTACCATTGCCACCACCCTCCTATTTCTCTGCATGCAATTATACCACCACATCCTCCCCTGCCATTTATACCCCCCTGCCCTACCCCCCGCCATTGCTCTGCCACCCTCTATATAACCCCCTGCCCTGCCTGTCATTATACCACAGCCATCACTATACCCCACCCCCCGCCATTACTATTTGCCCTTGTTATGCCCACCCCCCACTGCCATTATAACCCCCCCTGCCATTATACCACCACCCTCCCTGCCCTGCTACCCCACCTCCCTGCCGTTATGACCCCTTACCCTATACCTGTGTTATAACCCCCATGCCATTTATACCCCCCACCCCCATTATAACCCCCCACCGCCATTCTTATACCACCACCCTCACCTTGCCCACCCCCACGCCATTATGCCCCACTGCCCTGCCGTTATGGCCCACTGTCCCTGCCTGCCCCCACTGCCATTTACTCGCTTGCCCTGCCCTATACCCCCACCTGCCATTGCCCCGCCCACTCCCCTGCGGTGCAACCCCCCTGCCTATACCCCCCCCACCGTTATGCCACCACCGTCCCACCTGCCCCACCCCCACTGCCCATTTATACCACCACCCTCCCTGCCTGCTTGCCCCCACCCCTACTTGCCATTTATACTACCTTCCTTGCCATTTATAATCCCCCTGTTCTATACTCCCACCTCTACTGCCCTATACCCCCCACCTCACCTTATTATAGCCCCTGCCATCCCCACCTGCCCTATTATACTCCCACCCCACCCCTCTGCCCTATACCCCACCTCACTGCCATTATAACCCCAGAGCAGCCACCAAATGGTGAGATAGACAATGCTGATCCTGCACCCTCCTAAATGGTAAGGTACTACTATATCCCCCCCTGCCCTATACCCCCTGCCATTATAACCCCACCCTCCCTGCGCTATACCCCCACCCTCCCTGCCCTATTCCCCCATGCAATATCACACACTAAGTACCAGACCCCAATCTACTCCGACCCACCCAGGCACATACAACTGTTCCCCTACTGTCACATAGACACATTACACACAGGCTCACATTCACAAATTACATATGCAGTCACACACAATGCACATAGATACGCTGTCACAAACACATTTTTTTTACACAAGGGACAAGGACAGATATATTCTGGGAGGCAGTGAGGTTAGTGCGCGCCCTGCAGTGAACTGGCAGCTGGGATAAGATGTCATCCTGGCATCGGCATCACTAGTGGGAGCACAAGTGAGCTGTGCAGGAAGAGCACCCAGCCCAACAGCAACCGCTAATCACCATGGGGAAGATCCAAGAGCAAGGTACGGAAGCTGGGTGGACCTCTTAACCCCTTAAGACCGCAGGGCGTACTATTACGTCCTCTAATAGGCGGCTCTAAACGCCGCCGGGCGTAATAGTACGCCCTCCGGTCTTTCTGTACTTACCCGGTCGCCGGCGGTCCCACGCCGGCGATCGCGGTGGGGGGGACTCCCAGGGAGCCCCCCGCGGCACGACCGTCCTCCAGGAAGCCCCCCGGCCGTGTGAGAGTGGGGTCCTAGCGAGGACTCCACAATCACATGGCCGGGTATAGCTGGCTTCTGTATTGCCAGCAGGGGGGCTGCCTGTAATTACAGGGGGTCCCCCTGCTGGCTGAAAATAAAAGTAAAATAAGTTAAAAGTGTAAAAAAATTAAATTATATATACTTAGATCATATATATATATTATATATATATGATCAAAGTATATATATACACATATACATACACACATGTACAGCGTCTAGGTGTATTTTACTATTAATATATATATAATTATATATATATATTAATATCAAATTACACGTACACTGATACTGATTAAATATATATATAATTATTGTTATATATATATTTATATATATTATAAAAAAAATTAAAATGTAAATACGTTAAAAATAAAATTACAAAAATAATTAAAAATAAATAATTAAAAAATATATAGATGTGTGTTATTTCGTTCTAACTGTATTGTGAAATTAATATATATATATATATATCAAAATACACATAGAACGAAATAATATATATATTTATATACATAAATATATACGTATATATCACTATATATATACCTATATATAAATAAAAATATTTTAAAAAAATTATATAGATATATACATATATATACACATACGTATATATATACATATATTAATTCTACATATATATTTATGTAATATTTTTACATAATTAGGTATCTTAATTAATTATAATTAGCAGGACCTGCATGACAACCCATGCCGAAAGTAAAGGGAATTTAATTTGCTAGCACTATATTTAACCCTATAACTTTCCGAGACACCATAAAAGCTGTACATGGGGGGTACTGTTCTACTCGGGAGACTTCGCTGAACACAAATATTAGTGTTTCAAAACATTAAAATGTATTACAACGATGATATCGCCAGTAAAAGTGACGTTTTTTGCATTTTTCACGCACAAACAGCATTAAACGGACAATATTATTGCTATGATACTTTTTACTGTTTTGAAACACAAATATTTGTGTTCAGCGAAGTCTCCTGAGTACAACAGTATCCCTCATGTACAGGTTTTATGGTGTTTTCAAAAGTTACAGCGTCAAATATAAGGCTTGCGTTTCATTTTTTCACATTAAAATTCGCCAGATTGGTTACGGTGCCTTTGAGACCCTATGGTAGCCCAAGAATGAAAATTACCCCTATGATGGCATACCATTTGCAATAGTAGACAACCCAAGGTATTGCAAACGGGGTATGTCCAGTCTTTTTTAGAAGCCACTTAGTCACAAACACTGGCCAAAATTGGCGTTTTTTGCATTTTTCACACACAAACAAATACTAGCGCTAACTTTGGCCAGTGTTTATGACCAAATGGCTACTAAAAAAGACTGGACATACCCCATTTGCAATACTTTGGGTTGTCTACTATTGCAAATGGTATGCCATTATGGGTGTAAATTTCATTCCCGGGCTACTATACAGTCTCAAAGGCAACGTAACCAATCTGGTGAATTTCAATTTCAAATGTAACGTGCTATATTTGACCCTGTAACTTCCCAAAACGCTATAAAACCTGTACATAGGGGGTACTGTTTTACACGTGAGACTTTGCTGAATACAAATATGTGTATTTTATTGCAGTAAAAGCAAACAGTATTATGACACTGACCGTTTAAATGTCATGTAGAACTAAAAAAATCCAAAAAAATCGTATTTTCTCCCATTTTTTTCATATTAAATTATGTTTCATAGCTAAATATTTGATATTAAATGAAAGCCCTGTTTCCTGAATAAAATGATATATAATAAGGGTGAGTGCATTTACTATGAAAGAGGTGAATTACGGTTGGACAGACATGTAGCGCAAATGCCAGGTTTTGTTTACATTTTGTTTTGTTCACAACGTGTACATTTGGCTCCGTCCTTAAGGGGTTAATCACTAAATGTGTGTAAGAATGTGATTTTTGTGTGTGTCTGTGATTGTGTGTATCTCTGTCGTTAAGTGTGTGTTTATTGTGATTGTGTGTCTGTGATTAGGTGTACGTCTGTGATTGTGTGTGTATTTATATACACACACAACTACAGATGTACAAGGTTGTGTGTATATATAAATGTGTATGTGTTTATTAGATAGCTCCCTTATTTGGTGTCCTTAAATATGTCAATCCCACATAAGGATAACAAATAAGGGAGTTATCTACTAAACAACTGAAAGATTAAAATTAAGTAAAAGGCTTTTAAATGTTGATCTTTTAGCAGTTTAGTAGATAATTCCCTAAATTAATGCTCTTATGTGAGATTTCCATATTTAAATATGACAAATTAGGGTGCTCTTTAGATCTAAATATAACAATCTCACATAGGGATATCAAATAGAGGAGTTATCTGCTAAACAAAGATCGGAGTTCAGAGGTGTCAGCCAGCGTAGAACAGGAAATCTGGGTGGCAATATGAATTCTATGCAAATGTGTTGTCTGATTGTGTGTATATATTTGTGTATGTGTATATGTGCATAGATCTTAGCATTTTGCCAAAACTACACACAAGCACACCACTTCATTCAAACAACACTACAAACAAACACACCTTTGTATTAAAACATCACCATTAGATATAACCACACCACTGCATCTCGCCAACACTACACACAAATGCATGCCTGCATTCAAACGCCAACACTACACACCCCTACATTCACTCACACATTTTCCATACAAAAACACATGCTTACATTTAGATGCACAAACACTGCTTCGTGCTGCATTCATTTAAAAAAAAATTGGGTGTTTTTTTACATTTTAAGGTGGTGGGGGGGAGGGTGGGTGTGCCATAAGGAGGATCTGCCCCGGGTGCCAAATGCTCTAGGTACGCCCCTGCTTAGTGCTTAGTATGTCATTACACATATTAGCTGGCAATGCTCACATGAGTGAGACTATATCGAGATGTACTGTGATTGGTTGTTTTTGCTATTGGACTTTTTTGTTTTTGTGAACAGTCAACAATTTTATTATTTCTCTAAACATTACAGGTCAGAAGATGCCAGTATGGATTAACCACCACCCCACTAAACAAGAGTTGGAGGGTTTGGTAGAGACTACACCTAGTGTTTCCTTCCCTTCATCCACCTATTGACACATGGGTTTAAAGGAGGGGAAAATTAACAGCGCCTCCCACCTAACATTGAATTCTAGCTTTTTTTTAAAATCCTCTGCTCACTATGCTTTGGCTGTCGTGAATGAAATGCTGAGGTCTAATGGATAGGCCGCAAATGTATTTTACTTGAAAATTCTTTTAGAACTTTTTCTACACTGATGGAGAGGTCCCAGCATTGTATCGCTCTCTAATGTGACTCTAAAATCCTTAATTCTAGTTTTGATGCTCACACCCAGTTATGCTTCATTGTATAGCTTGACTGATTGCATTATGGTTTTGATGTTTATATGCTTTCTACAGAGCAGTTATTATTCTGATCAGAGGGCTTTAGTTTTATTTATTTTAATTAAAAAATGTTTTATTTGGTGGAGCTACTCACTTACAGTTTCACTCGAAAAAAAGGCCTCTCAGTCAACTGCATTGTTTTCCCTTCTAAAAACGAATTATACACATTGCTGTGTTCTAAATGATGGTACCTTACTGCTATTAGTGATGTCGCGAACCGTTCGCGAACTTGCCGCGAACGGTTCGCTGCGGTTCGCCACGAACCGTTCGCGGCAAACTCCGGTCAGCTGACACATCCCTGCCAATCTCTGGCAGACCCTCCCTCCCAGACCCTCCCACCTCCTGGACAGCATCCATGTTGAAGGCCGTTTGCAGCAAGTTCGCGAACAGTTCGCGACATCACTAACTGCTATATGAAGCTATAAAACGACCAAGTACACTGCTTGCTCAGCTATAAAGACTGATCACATACACTGCTTCCTGGTGGACAGAGAACACACCACATTTAGGCTAGCTACAGATTTCCTCAGAACCTTATTGAAAACAATGACAAACGTCATTATATCTTATAGCTATTGCTTACTTTCCTTCAGCTGTTTTTTTTCTACATTTCATAAAACTAATTCTATCGAGCCAGGCAAAAGGAAAGCGTCACATTGGCCAACTGATATTACAGTTTTTTCAGTACTAGTGATATGTCCATTTTAAGTCTCCTCTGCCAGAATAACTGAAGAATTATTTGCTACAGGAAGCAAAATAAACAAATTACTCTGTGCTTATTATGCTGATCGTGCCACTGGAAATACGAATTATGACCAAAGCTGGAAGTTAGTGTCACATTCACAGCACCTTGCCTGTATCTAGAGGCGATCCTCAAACCATGGGTGACCCAGAATAACTAATAAAAAGGAGAATCGAGGATTTAAAATCAATCTTCACCAAGTAGAAAAATAGAAATTACTGCAAAATGGATATCTGGCTCCAATCATTTCTATTGAGTATTGAGAGACATTTCTCAAATCAACTGTATCTCAGAAGTGCTTGCTATTAATTTTATTTAAATGTTCAGGGCTTCTATGTCCTCCTGTTTATTGCCAAATAATGTGTATTGCCTTCAGTAATGTTTATTCAGTCTAAGTTGGCTGTTTCGGTTACTATTTTTTATCCATTCAATATAAAGCAGATAAACATGGAACAAATTAACAGTTTTACTGACAAAGGAACATGTAGCACTTCATAAAAACATTATTCTGAACAAAGACAAGCGAGAAACACTCTGGACAGAATAAAAAGGATACAAATATCAACAAATAGAACATTTGAATTTTTAGTGGAATGTTAGCATTTTTGAACAAGTGTTTGGGATTTACTACCTTTTAGATGTGTAGAACACTTCTAAAAATGAAATATGGCAATTTAACCTTGTCTGTGGTATCGATGTTGAAACAACAGGATAAATAATAAACCGTTATAAGCTAATAAATCCAGTTAAGTTCAGAGCGAGGTATTGGAGAACAAGAATGAAAGCATAAGAAAAAAATTTGTCTTTGATCATCTGGTCATACATTCTTTAGACTTGATTATGGAATCCATTTATGAAACCTTTTCATTCAAAACTACAGCTAGTACACTACTCCAGTCTCTACTGTACCACTGAAAAGGTTCATTCTACTGTCTGCACTCACTTAGTGAGACCTTCCACCCGGTCTCATTACATATAGCAATTCCATCAGTAAAAAAGGCTTTTTAACCCCTTAATGCTCTTACGGAATTCTATGCCGTCCCCCATATATTGGGCTTTAAAGCAGTTGTGACGGCATATAATGTTGTAATTGCTTTCAGCCCAAGAGCAGCCAGTAACTGGCCTTGCCTGGTGCTCCTTTCTCACAGACTGCCTGACCGCCCAGGCAGTCCCCTACCAGAAAATCCCGCTCTCACAGAGTGTCACATGGCCGGCATATCTGGGCTGTAAGGCAGTTCCCCTAATGCTGGAAAATGAAAAGAAAAAAAATTACTGCACAGCATATATTAGTATAAAAACACACCTAGAATGAAATTATATATATATACACTCTTGATAAAGACCGAGGAGGGTTGAAACACTGATTTCACATTACACTATTGAAAAAATCCTGTGGAGTGCTCTTTTGTTTACCTTGTAGATTTTTTGGTGCTTAGAAGCACCTGGGTATTATTACTTTATTTTTGGATGTTATGGACTTTTTGAAAGACTTGAAAAAAGTCTGCATAGACTGAAATGTCGACTATTGTGTTAATCACTGTGTTTGCTTAATAAAGCAGCAGTTTGAATTTACTTCACCAAGACTCCAGAGTGCTCTCTACTAGGTATATATATTTTGGTTGGAGATTGTGCACCGGAGCACAAAAAGACCGAGAAAATCAAGTGCTGGGACATGGGGAAAAAAAATTATAAATGTATACTTACTATATATACTTACTAGGAAAAATCCTTGCACTCAGGCTGCAGTGATTTATACTTGCCGGGTGCTAAGCCTGGGACTTAAGTTTACCCAGATAGAAGAGGAAATGGCAGCACTCATGGTCTTCGCTAAAAATCTTCTTTTATTGGCTAAAACATGGTTAAAACATGGATCAACGATCAATATTCTTAAGAAAGTCCCTGAGAGGACTGAAACGTTGATCCATGTTTTAACCTTGCCAATAAAAGAAGATTTTTAGCGAAGACCGTGAGTGCTGCCATTTCCTCTTCTATTTCTCTCTCTCTCTATATATATATATTTTTTTTAAATTCTATGTGTATATTTATGTAATCTTTTTACATAATTATGTGATTTTACTAATTACAGTTTAAGAGACCTGCTTGACAACCTAGGCAGAAAGTCCAGATAATTTCATTTGCAAGCCCTACAACTGTCCCAAAACACCATAAAACCTGTACATGGGGAGTAATTTTGAACTCAAGAGACTTCGCTGAACACAAATATTAGCGTTTCAAAACATTAAAATAGATCACAACAATGATATTATCAGTGAATGTGCAGTTTTTGTGTGAAAAATGCAAAAAAAACTAATATGAATGCTTCTAAAAAAGACTGGACATACCCCATTTTGAATACCCTGGTTTGTCTCCTTTTTTAAATGGTATGCCATGATGGTGGTAATTTTCATTCCTGTGCTGCCATACAGTCTCAAAAGCAACACAGGCCCAGCAAACCAATCTGGTAAAGTCAATGTGTAAAAACTGAAAATGGGGTAAGCCCTATATTTACCCTGTAACATACACACACAAAACACAATGAAACCTGTACATGGGGGCAGGGGTGTACCTAGAGCATTTGGCACCCAGGGGGAATCCTGTGCTTGGCACCCCCTCGCCCCCCGACCCCCAAAATTTTTTTAAAGGTTTTTTTCTTTTTTTTTACAATTTGTAAACTTTGCAAAACCGCTGTCAGCCCCTACTACAAAACCTTTGTTCTGCCCCACCCCTCCTACAAAACCCATGTCCTGCCCCCTTCTATAAATCCTGTCCCAATACAAAACCCCTGCCCCTTCTACAAAATCCCTGCAGCACCACACACACATTTACAGGCAGACAGTCACACACTCAGTTACAGGCATACAGTCACACACAGTTACAGGCAGACAGTCACACGCACACAGTCACATGCAGACAGTCTCACATGTAGTCAAAGACAGTCATGCACACAGTTACAGGCAGACAGTCACATATACATTGACTCACACACACGACAGCAGCAGACAGTCACATGCACACAGTCACAGACAGATAGTAACACACGGTTACAGGCAACATCAAACAGTCACAGGCAGAAAGTCACACATACATAGTCACATGCAGTCACACACATAGTTACAGGCAGACAGTTACACACACAGTCAGTTACAGGTAGCCACACACAGTCATAGCCAGACAGTCACGCACACAGTTACAGACAGACAGTCACATATACTGTCACTCACACACATAGTCACAGGCAGAGATTTACACACACACACTGTTACATGCATACAGTTACACACACATACACACACAAAGTTACAGGCAGACAGTTACACAGTTGCAGGCAGACAGTTTTACATGCACACAGTCACACAAACAGACACACAGTCACACACACATACTCTTACTTACAGACAGTGGGCTGGAGGAGGACTGGATTCCCTGAAGTCCTTCTCTGAAGCCTGTGGAGAAGCAGAGATTCCATCTTGCTGCACCTCCATGTGCAGCAGTAACAGCAGCGGGTAAGGGCCATATTAAGCCCCACCCCCTGCCGTTTTGGCTCCACCCCAATTTTGCTTAGCTGGCCCCTGCTTTACCTCCATGCAGCCAGTTCAGTCAGTTCAGTTCAGCTGCTCCGAGCAGCCAGTTCAGCTGTTCTGGCCGCCCGGCACCCTAACTACCATCAGGCACTGTGCGGTCATACAGCTCACACAGCCCCCTCCAGCCCCTAAACCATGGTCATGGCACCCCCCACCCTGGTGGCACCCAGGGCGGACCGCCCCCTCCGCCCCCCCCCCTTAGTACGCCACTGCATGGGGGTACTGTTGTACTTGCGAGACTTTGCTGAATACAAATGTGTGTTTTATTGCAGTAAAAGCTATCAGTTTTATGACCGTCACATTTAAAATGACACAGAGAACTTGAAAAATAACATTTTCTTGATTTCTCAAAATGTTTTATTCATATTAAATTATGTTTCATATATGAATATTTGATGTGATATAAAAGCCCTGTTTCTCCTGAACAAAATGATATATAATAAGTGTGGGTGCACATATAATGACAGCTGCATTACGGTTGAATAGACAAATACAGACAAATTCCAGGTTTTGTTTTGATTAGAACTTGTACAATTGCCTCCATCCACGAAACTGCAAAACCATTTAGAGAATAACAAATGGTATCACAGTATTTAAGGTTTTGTACTAAGCTCTTATTTTCGGGCTGGGTTTCTTTCTTTATTGATGACACAGCAAAATGATGCTAGTTAATGAATAATATTTTTGGCATGATTTTGCTTCAACACCAGTAAAATCCATGTTTGCCATCTCCTCAGCATCGTAATACAAGCACGGAATCTCACAAATGAGATGTCTCAGTTTGAGTCAGTCTGCTTATCTATTAGAGAAACTATTTGGCCCAATAGTTTGGTTGGACACACCTTAAATTGTAGCTTGCATTTTGTCTGCTAATTATTTATGAATTCCCAGTATAAAAATGAAAGATATTAACACAAAACAAATCCATCCAATAACCCCCAATAGTGAGGTGAAAAAACAAAAACATATAATTTAAACTTAGACTTTATAAAAAAAGACAACGTTTCCCAGTTTAGCCTTTCCAAACGGTTACCACACAAACCAAGATATGTATACATGTAGGAAAAAAGAGTGATATAGCTGAACAATCTGTAGAAAACAAAAACATTAAAAATACATAGGGTAATATAGTCACAATACTGAAGTGACACGCTAATTTATAGCACTTCCATAACAAGAAGCTTTATATCGCCTAAAGGGTGTCTCCCCTGAAGTCAGTGGGGGGGCTTGATGAACCTTCTCATTGATGGTTAGTTCCAAGAGCTGAGAGAAGTCAGGAATTCAAGTGAAAATAAAACCGTTTATTGTGCACAGCAAGCAGTTAAAAGTATAAAAAAGCAATTAACAATAGGCCCAGGTGCTACACCTTTCATTCTGTAAAGAACTTTAGTGACCTCTAAAAATGAGACACAATCATATACAGTTAATAAAAATTAAAAAAAAAAGCCTTTTTTAAAACTTTATGTGAATTTGACTTATTCTGAGAATCTCCCGAGGAGGTTCTTAACATGGAGGGTCTCATCAGCATGGTGCCAGTTCTAGTCTGAAAGTTGAAGTCTCTCTGAGATCGTGTAGCTAGGTTCCAAAGTCCTTCCTTGGCATAGAAACTAATAAATAGTGGTTTAACCCCTTAAGGACATATGACATGTGTGACATGTCATGATTCCCTTTTATTCCAGAAGTTTGGTCCTTAAGGGGTTAAAAGTGGGATTGACAAAATATCATAACACCCACCAATAAGAGAAAACACATAAACAAAAATAAATAAATAATAGGCCACAAAGGGTTTGATTAAGGGGTGCCCTCGAAGGCACATTAGGGAATACTTAGCAACCCTTACTGCAGGACACTTAGCAATGATATCAGTGGCCAGTGTTTCTGACTAAGTGGCTACTAACAAAGACTGGACATACTCCATTTGCAATACCTTGGGTTGTCTACTACTGCAAATGGTATGCCATCATGGGGGTAATTCTCATTCCTGGGCTACCATACGGTCTCAAGGGCAACGTAACCAATCTGGCAAATTTCAATGTGAAAAAACTGAAAAATGTAACATGCTATATTTGACCCTGTAACTTCCCAAAACACCATAAAACCTTTACATACGGGGTACTGTTTAACACATGAGACATTGCTGAATACAAATATGTGTATTTTATTGCAATAAAAGCAAACCGTATTATGACATTCACAGTTAGAATGTCACATAGAACGAAAACTATTTGTTAAAATTCTTATTTTCCCCTTTTTTTATATTTTATTCATATTAAATTATGTTCCATACCTAAATATTTGATGTTAAATGAAAGCCCTGTTTCCCCTAAATAAAATGATATATAATAAATGTAGGTGCACATAATATGAAAGAGGCGAATTACACCTGAACAGACATATAGCGCAAATTCAAGTTTTTGTTTACATTTTCTTTTGATCACATGTACATTTGGCTCAGTCCTTAAGGGGTTAAAGCAGTTTAGTGTTGGTGGTTTTTAGCATCTGTTAGATCATTCTCGCATTTAGCTAGTTTTTTTTTTTTTAGAGACTTTTGTTATACACATAACCCCTGTAGATCACATTTACTTGGAGGCTTATAGGCATAACTAATTTAGTAGACCTACCATTCCTACTCTATATTTCCTTTATTTATAAGAACATAGGTAGACTGTTTCAACATTTAGTAGATCCCTCCCTTTGGATGAGGATAAACTATTGTTTATTTATGTATTTATTTATTTTGTGTGTTTTCTCTTATTGGTGGGTGTTATTACATTTTGTCAACCCCACTTTTAAACCACTATTTATTAAAGGTTAAGTTTTAATTTATTTATTTTTTCAGTCATTTGTGACTGAATTATGTATGTTTCACCTTATACTAGCATCACTATATTATTATTATTATTATTATTTTTCCAATTTAGTTTTGGGATAGTCAGAAATCCTCCTATTTTTCTCTTTTTGTGCTATTTATCCTTAGGGGTTACCACCATTCTTGGAGGATTTTTCAGTATTGGCTCCCCAGCATCTTATTTTCATTCCTGTTCTGTTCCTTTTTTGCTATAATTTGTTTTGTAATTCAGCTACACTTTGGCTTCCAGTTCAGGAATTCAAATTATTATTATTAGTATTTGAATTTATATAGCGCCAACTAATTCCACTGCGCTTTACAATATTTGTATTAATCACTTAATCACCCCAAATTAGGACAAATTGCAATTCATAACAAATTTCAAGTCTAATTATAAGCTGTGTCCTTCGCACCTGGCAGTCCACATACTGAAAGCGTACATTGAAGATGAGAAATTAAACAATGTTCCTATTTCTCCTCCTGTGCCATTTGTGTGCCTTGACTGAACTGAAGTGTGATATCAACTGCTAAATAATTTATAAAAAATTAAAAGAAAATTTGAGCATCTTATGAAAAAAAAAAAAACATAACACAAGTTATAGATGATTTTCAATGTTTTCTTTAATGGTGTAATTTCAATATCAAATTGTGTACATCAGATAACTGAAATAAAAACAGTAAAAAAAAGAACATTAAAGGTAAATATTTAATTTATTTAGCAAGTTAGTCTTCTGACTACCATTGTCTTGATTGTACGTGCTACATCTAATCAGCTGTATGAGTAAAACAACAGTCAACTATGCAATATTTCCGTGGACTTTTCTTGCTGTTTCTGATAATTATAATTTTTTTTGTGTGTGTCAGATAATGGAACGTGCAGGGGAATCTAGTTTTAGAAAAAAAACTTCCCTGATCCCACCAGGATTTTATAAACGTAACCTAGCAGGTCATTTGGCAGTGACTTTGGATAAACCACATATTGATTTTCATTGACTCAAGGGAAGATGTTCTAAAAGAATGCCATTCTAGGTTTAAACTAGGTTCTGTCATCTGTTTAGAGAGCCCAGGTTACAAATAAAATAATTTTACAATAAAATGCTATTTAAGAATTGTAAATAAATATTTGTTCATATTCTAAAGGAAAATCTTCAATGAATAGAATAAAAAGTTATACAGATATTAATAGTGCATAAGATCATAAAACACGGTTTGGTTTCTTTCCATCAGTTACCACAATAGAGAACATAAGATATTGAAATTTTCCCATGAGTTAGAATGTTTCTGTTTTTATCTGTAGCTTTTCTGAGTAACCCATGATGTCCGATTGCATGGACATAATGGTGTTCATTAGACTAACCAGATAAATGTTGCACATGAATAATTTAAATAAACAATATTTTTTAAATTTTTTTATATTTTTGGTGATAGAGTTCAAGCTAATAGGGTTTTCTAGTAAATATCAGCATATTGGTTGATCAGTCAAAGACTGAACATGGAGTAAAAATTTAGCCAAATCATGAAGCAAAAAAAACATGCAATGGCCAAGTGTGTTAGTTTTGATTAGTGATTCTGAATTTAATTCATGGTGCCAGAAAATGAGATTATTGATAGGAAAAAAAAATGATTACTGGCTAAGCATTAGTTACTAAATGTTAATTTTATTCAAAGAGCAAATGAGCAGTAGAGGGGAAAAAGAAGCATGAAATCTATTTATATAACTGTATATTATATGTTTGATTAATATATAAATATAGATTTTTTTAAATTTTTTTTACTGCTTTTCCCATCTATTATTTATTTTTTCTTGCTTGATCTGTTAACCAAATGGCAGGAAAATGCTCCTATTAGAGTACTGCAAAATCTAAACGTAATACTTTTATTATGTGTATATATTTTTTAGCATACTTATCAGCCATTTTTTGTGCCCTTAGGTTTGTTTTATTAGTTTTCCAAATATGTTTTTTGTTACTTAAATTCTATGGAGCTGAATTTCATCCCAAAAATGTTTCTTCTTTGTTTTAGACACATGGCTTGGCTGAAATGTATTTTTGTGCCATGCACAAGTATATTTTTCACTACAGCGGTGCTGATTGATGTTAATTGAGTCAAAATCAAGACTCTGCGCAAGACAGCCATGTTTTCCCAAAATGATCTCAGCCAACCTTTTTTATGTCACTGGGGTATAATCACACTAACAAACTAAAGGCACAAATGAACATACCCAAATAATTGAAGAACATGTAAAAATATATATATAAATACAATACCATTTAATGAATAATGCTTAAGACTGTGACGTCAGGATGGGACACAACAGAATAGACTGTACAGACAGAATAGGCTAAAACATGTCATGTCTCAGGGATACTTCATTTAAAAGTTGGAAGCACAGAATTGTGTAGAATATCATTGTTTGTTGTACTGTGAAGTCCGTCTCTTGAAAAGAAAGGGCCTCAACTAGACAAAATGCATAATACCCAGACCTTTGCTCCCATTCTACAAAACGTTACCAGAAGGTGTAACGCTAACGGTATTTGAAAAACCAATAAAGTCTATTGCACTGGCAGATACAGTAGCATCATATGTCCTTCCAGAGAATGTGTTTTACTGGCTCAAAGTCCAATAATGGAAAGCTTTCTACCACCGAAGGCAATACCTGAAGCTCTACATAGAAACAAATGTTTGCCTGCAGCTGCTTGGCCATGGATACCCATTTCATAATGCTCTCGATGAACAGTTTGTGAGCTGGTATAGCACACTTGGGCAATCTGGAATGGACTTGGTGCTTAAAAGTGAGGATACACCATTTTTATATTCTGAATTCTTCAACATGTGCTGGTCTTCTTCTGTAAGCTTGTTAGACATACCTCTTAGATGTGAACTGCCATAGGTCTTAGACATTCTACTTCAAAATAACAACACTTACAAGTGTTAAAGGAAACTCTAGTGGGGTATACATTTGATTAACTGATTTGTTTACATCTTTCAATGGTTTTCCATAATGACATCAGGTTTTGTCCCCGGTGGTTCCTTGGCTATGTGGTTTATATTAATATACATCTTTCAGCAATGAATTTAACTGAAATGACTGGTTCCACCAATTAGATGGGGTATGTATATAATTCCATGGAATGAAATGGAAGTAAACATGGTTAAGTTACTCAACCTATGTCTAACCAGTCAAGTGTTAATCTATTTTACAAAACAAGGCATCTCTTCCTTTAACATGTTGGGTGTCTGTTTTAAGCTGTAATGTGTGCTGTTTTTTAAAGAGATTTCCAAGTTAAAGAAAATACATCCCTTCTTCTCTTTTGCTCTTATGATGCTTTCTTTTTGACAAGGATGTATCAAACAACCTTATTCAGCTGAACTGTTCTTTGTGAAAAGCTATATTGCCATAGTGCTAGAGTGTGTGTAGGATGTGTAGCTTGGTAACCTTCAGTATATAAAAACAATAATGTAAATCGCTCTTATTTCCAATATCGTTCATTAAAGATTTATTTATTTTTTAAACAAATTATGCAATTTTACTAAAATGTTCTGCACACTGTGTATGGTATATATTTTAAGTTCATGTCATGATCAGATCATGTTTCATAATGTTGTACATCATGGGTGGTAATGTCATTGGTGAAATTAGTCTCTGTAATGAACGGGTAATAAAGCACTGCTCAGTTTTATGCAGTCTGGGAGACCTATAGACCATGTTTCCTGCTGCTAGTGTAATGACTGCTCTATCCTTACAAACTACATTACACAACAACCACTTCATTACAGTAACACACTACACTATCACAAAAAAACATTTCTAAACTAAACATTAACCAAAATACAATGCTAATACTAAACATTATTTCCCACAGTACATATGATAAGAGAATAGCAAGAAAGAAAGGGTGTGCCTTCGAGAGATAGTATTATCGTGATTATTTTTATTGCATATGTACTGTTATAAAATTTAGTAATAAATAAATAAATAATAGTCCAGGTGACTTAGCACTGATCCATACAGGGTTATCCGCCAACAAAGGAGAAAGTTCTTATTGGGCCAACATATGGAATAGATGGTCGCAAGTGGAGGCTTGTAGTCCGATGGAATATATGGATAGAAAACATAAGAAAGAGAACTTCAGTGGTACAGTATGTAAGGAAATTGAGTACTTTAAAGTAATTATGAACTACTCACAATATACAGAGCTTACATCCAGCTCTGGTGTGGATAACGTGAAGTGGAACAATCCCCACTCAAGGATATGCAGGATATGCAGGGTTTTCTCTGGTCTCCAGGAGTGCAGAGTTTTTCAGGTTACCCAATGTGGTAGAGTAGTACACCTAAAAGGAAAGGGATAATAGAATATAGTGCTCACTGTAAATGCGAAAATAAACAAAAATATGAAATGTACTTACAATATACCGAGCAGACTCACTGCTCGGTGGATGGCTTATGGGTGGTATAATCCCCACCTAAGGATTCTTTGCCATCGTTTTTATTACTTTTTACTGTTCTTAAGAAGCAAAGAATCCTTAGGTGGGGATTATACCACCCAATACGCCATCCACCGAGCAGTGAGTCTGCTCGGTATATTGTAAGTACATTTCATATTTTTGTTTATTTTCGCATTTACAGTGAGCACTATGCTCTATTATCCCTTTCCTTTTGGGTATACTACTCTACCACATTGGGTAACCTGAAAAACCCTGCACTCCTGGATACCAGAGAAAACCCTGCATATACTGCATATCCTTGAGTGGGGATTGTTCCACTTCACGTTATCCACACCAGAGCTGGATGTAAGCTCTGTATATTGTGAGTAGTTCATAATTACTTTAAAGTACTCAATTTCCTTACATACTGTACCATTGGAGTTCTCTTTCTTATGTTTTCTATCCATATATTCCATCGGACTACAAGCCTCCACTTGTGACCATCTTTTCCATATGTTGGCCCAATAAGAACTTTCTCCATTGTTGGTGGATAACCCTGTATGGATCAGTGCTAAGTCACCTGGACTATTATTTATTTATTTATTACTATATTTTTATTGCATATGTTATATATACTGTTATAAAATTATCACAATAATCCTATCTTTCGAAGGTGTACCCTTTCTTTCTTGTTATTCTCTTATCACATTTATTTTTGAGGGGATAAGAGGGGACCCCCCTCTACCTATATGTGTGCTGCCTACACTCTCTCCATATCTTCTGTGGCCTGCTAGCGCTGACCCTTATTCTAATTTTTCCCACAGTACATATATAAATATATATTTACATTTAAATGGAGTAATATAATATGAATTCATCATTTTCTGTAATAACACTCTTAACTATGCCTGCTATCAGACAGACTAACGTCTGCTACTCATCCATTCGACACCAAATAACAATGTACGGTCATTTCAAGTAATTGCAGGGAGAATTTTATGACCCCAACCAAAAGTGCTTTGTGAATGAAATAGGATAGACTAATTACATACAATACCTATTGTGCTACCGCTTTACAACTCAGTCATTTAGCATTGATTTTTCTGTCAGAATCTAGCACTGTTTAATATATCTAATGGGAAAGTGTTCCAATAATCAGAAGATAGGTTTTAATAATCATCCTCCGTGAAAGACACACATCCCGAAACATCCTAGACTTGTGAATTAACTATCTTCCAATTGTACTTATTACATGTATTATCACCAGGGAATATAAAATAAAACTCGTCCTGTTAATTGAAGAATATAAAAACAGAACCACCATGTCCATTGCCTTCCTATTAAATAACTAACAATATCTTTGCCTGCATTGGACATTCCCAAATTCCTCACCTGCGAGATGATGAAATAGGTTGGGGTTTTTTTGTTTTGTTTTTTCGTAATGGCTCACATAATCTATAGACATGTAAGTGATCATCATGACTGGCCGTGTTATTTCCTGGACTGGGCAAACCTTAATGCAAAAGCTGTAAAACATAGGGATTTACAGCAAATGCACAAACTATTTAATGCCTTCAAAATGGGTCATCTCCAACATTGAGTGTCCATTTCATGTTGACAGCAACATTGAGATCACTTTTAGATTTTGAAGGCAACATCCTCTACGTACTACGATCAATAAAAGATAGAATACTTTTTCATACAAGGAGGAAAAAGAATAACTATTTAAAAGATGACTGCACTTGTGAAAAAAATAGCATATAGTGTTTTTGCCATTAAATATATATATATTGTCGGAGCATGGTCATTTTTATTTTTTTTCACTCAGTATGAAGATTTATAGAATTCATTATATAAAAATGAAACGTGTGATGTTCAGTGGAATAAAATACACACACCCAGTGTCAATGTCTATATGAAGATTGTCTATACATTGTACAGAATATTGCACTGATTACACAGCACACATTAAATTAGCTCTTCTGGAATATTTAATTAGATGCAGTAATTGCCACATATAGCTCACCTGGCATAGCTTGAAATCTTTCCTTCAGTTTAATGATGGTGGCATAAGAATCTCGCTTGCTTATTAAATCCAAGGACCTTCGGCAGTAAAGAAGGAACTCTTAAAAAATGATCTATGTAAACCTATTACATTTTATAAGCATTCTTTTAGGTTCTACATCCCACAGCACAAATAATGTTTGTCTTATTCACGATAATTCATTTTTCTCTAGAGTTTATGTGATCCGGTGTTATTGTCTAACAAGCAGATCATCTGTTAAGCTTGCTAAGCAGTTTTACTATGTCATTTAGGTGAACTATATATTTTTTTTTAAAAATAACATAAAACCAGTGTGTGTCATTCAGACTAACCGTTTATATATTTTAAAAAATGTCTACGCAAGTCATTAACAAAATAAAATGTAGGACACGTTAATTAAAAACGGCTTCCCAATCAGAATTCTTGGGAAGAAGATTACACTTTTATTTGTTCGGTGATTAATGTAACAATAATAGCTTTCAAGACAATATTTGCCACTTTTAAAATGTTATACAATCAAAGCTGGAGTAACACTTAGTTACATAAAACAGGCAAGATGATTTGCATAAATTGATTAAACCTACACTGTCCGTGTTAAAATGCTGTGTAATGAAACTCTTCATTACAGGAAATAAAAAACAAACAAAATTGCTCACAAATAAGTGTTAAGGGAAGACATCAATGTTTCAAATTGTGTGTTCAAGAGTTTTTTTAAACTGGACCTCTCATCTCCGTTAAAGTGAGAGTTAACCATTCCTTCACCCCAGTAAATGTTATTTCAGCATTTACTGTGAGAATAACACTGTGGAAATAAGTAAAAACTGAAACAAAAACAAAAAACTTACCTCCGCTGCACTTCCATGTTCCTGAGATGATGTTTCTGGGTGTAGAGAAAGGGGGTCTTTGTGTCACATGCTGTGATTGTGCTCGAAAATTAGACCTTATTGGAATTCGATACATAAATTAATTAAAACTGTTGACAATTCATTAATAATATGACACCAGAGCTTTATGTCTTCAAGCAAATTCCCATAAATTTACCAAACTATAATAAACTTATACTAGGCCTTATTCTAATTTCCACAACGACAATGGAGAGCTACTAAATCACTACATATAAATTAGGTCATACAATACATATTTGAAAATAGATGTTGCAAACTAGCTTTCCGCCTACCAACACCGAAAACTGTAATTTTGAAACAAGAGTGGCTTTTATGGGAAGAAAACCTCAGAATCCATTCTAATCTAATTTCATAGTTCGTTCCTGACCAGATGATGATTGTTAATATGTTGTATATATTTGATTGTACATTATATATAGTGTATATAAACTGATATACATTGATGTTACTCGTATCCCTCTGGATGATTGTGTTTATAGAGTTTATCCCCTGTTTTATTATGTTATTTTCTCTGTTAATTATTATTATTATTATTATTATTATTATTTTATCCTATTGTATACATTAGTTTCTTTTTTTTTTTTTAAATTCAAATACATTATTTGAAAAATCAACAATAAAAATATTTGAAGATGATGCTTGTAGTGTCATCTCCCACTTGAACACCGGAGACATACCATACACGCATCTGCACACACTGCATTTTCTCCTGCAGTGATGGATGCACATGTTCTAATTTTTAACTAAACACTAAAACTGAGAAACCAGTCTGTTCCTCCTTCTATGTCAATTAATACATTGTTTATTTCATTATAACATTTCCTACACTCTATCTCCATCAGTTCCTCAACATAACAGAACTTATAGGCACCGATGGTAGAATTACCCAAACTTTAATTATCATATGATTTTATATCTACAGTTAATTAAATAAAAACAAATATGAATTATATCTGTGTCTATGTCCATAATAATATATTACTCCTTTGGTTATAAGACCCGGGAGAAGCATCCTGAATCATTAGGTTAGTTAATTAAGAATTAATTAAATTGCTAAGAATCAAATATTGTTTTTACTTTTGGCATTTTGATTGCTCAGGTAAGATAATCTGCACCAATTTGAATATTAAATATTCATATATTAGACATAGATTTTCAATTTTAATATGTATTTTTTTATGTATATTGACACATCGAGTTGATGAGTAGCAAACACATGCAAATCGTCTTGCAAGTTTTACTGATTAATTCACCCATCTTGCCCAGCAGTATTGAAATAGATATGTTACTACATTCAAGTTTAGTTAATCAATAACAAATATGTGCATGTCAATTATTATCGAGTTGCAATCTAACATGTGTTGTCAATCCCACACAACAGCATTGATCCCTTATTGATAGATTTTCATTCTCTTGTCTCATTGTTTTTCATAGTATGCAATAAGTGAAATTTATGCAAAACACTGACCCAGTGCTTCTATACACCACACTGCAGAAGAAAATATACAATGGCTAGCAGGTCATAGCGTTGAACCCTAAATGGGACTGATTTTGGCACCATTAGGTTGGTCCAGAGTCCCCTGTAATTTGGAGAGAGAAAAAAAAATCCTCCTATTGCATAATTTGTAGGAATGTCACTTTAAAGCATTGTACTTGGAGCTAATTATACAGTACAATGTGGAGGTATTATCGTGGGTGCAGGCTTTTTAATAATGTAGCTGCAGGTTTAATGCAGGAATGTAGGTTTCTATAATACTCAGAATCTTTTCATCCATAGAGACGAGAGCCACAGAACACACCACTATTTATGGTTTGGCACCAATGTGGTATAGTTAGAGGTTTGTCAAGGGAGTACATCAATCTATGTGGATGGGGCTATACATTTTTCCTGTGAGCTGAACCCCCTCAACCCCCCCTGGTCTTTTTGTCACCTAGTAATCCCCCAAATTATAGAAGAATAAAAGTTCTAAAATACTCCTATGCTGTAACAGATGTTCTTGCTCTTCATTCTCCTACAAGTTCTACTGAGAATTTTTAAAAAGCACTTGGGGGAAAAAAAAATACATTGTTATGAGAATAGTATCTTGTGTAGGGATAATTATCCCTGTTGTTGATAGTAAAGTTATTGCACATAGTAGACACGTTTAAAAAAAATTAAGAAAAAAGATAAGAGGAAAATCGATAAACTGTGAACAATAGAAAACTAAAAATGAAGTTGCAAAATTTAGGTAACAATAGTTGAACTCCACTAGCGTTGATATTTAAGTCTAAATTTGTTTCTTTAGTAAATAAGCCTCTTTGTGTTTCTAGCCTACAATTTGCCAAGGCTTTATAAACTGAAAGACCAATTTTGGTTTTATCATTTTTATTTTTATTTTTGTTTTGTTTTTATTTTTTTTAAGTACTCAACATTATCAGAGTAAATGTAACAATTAAAGCCCCATTAAAAGTACACATAATGCTCTTATCTTATCAAGTGTATTCTAAGAGCCATAAGAGATTTATTATGTGCAAAGACATCATCACTCTAACAACATTCTCTATCATCTGTATATGTTTTCTTTCAGCTCTGTGCTTGGACTAATGTTATTTAATGCTATTATCCTTTCTGGATATTTAATGCTGCTGTTTTTTCTCTAGGGATTAGATGTCATGATCAGGCGTTATTTCACACAGGGTTTAGAATTGCTTTTTACTAAATGAGTGTGTTTAAGATTGGCATCTATAGCCGTACACTCTGGTAAACACAGTATACATTTCATTATTTTAGATGTTAGATGCTGCACATATCAGATATTGACAAACACAAACACGCACACAAAGGATAATAAAGCAGGACTAACCATTAGGTTATAAATCATATTACAAGGTTATGAGCAATAAAAGTGTAGGGTAACACTGGATTGAATATGAGTAAAGAAATGTGACGCCAATATCATTTTATTAAAGTTCCCCTGCAGTGCTAAACTGCCATTGTGGTAATTTGTAATTACTCTGTTTCATTCACATGTTGTGCGACCCAAATTGCTAACCTAGGGCTCGATTTGATTGGTAGGATAAGCTTTCCAAATGAGTTTTTGGATAAAAATTTTTTTATTATTTAATGTTATGAAAAATGATTTATGTTTATGTATTTTAATATTTTTTTTTATATCTCGCTACATTTTATATATGATTTTTATATATATATATATATATATATATATATATTTTAATCATTTTGGAAAAAAATATTTGAAAAGTTTCTCCCAAAATATTAAATCACTTTTAAAATTTTCTCAACAGTATTAAATTGACATCTTATTTACAAATTAATTTATTAAAAATGCAGTTTATACCTGCAGTTTATGTGCTGTTTGTCCCTTTTTAAAATGGCTACTGGATTTAAAAGAATGTTTATTACATCTTATTCTCTGATGGTAATTGATTGTATTTCATTACATATGCTTTGTGTAAAATAATGCTGACTGAACGGTAGACTCCCAAGGGTTACTGAATTTCCAGATGCCTTTGCACCTGTATTGTGATGTCATGTGATGTCACACTATGTGTCTTCTTGTTAAGGTTCCCTCATATAGTTAAAAAGAAAAGCTGTTGTAGGACAAAGGGGACAGCTGCTGTTGGTTACTTTCAGGGATTACTTGTTACTTTCAGGGTTTACTTGTTACTTTCAGGGTTTATTGACTAAAGTGAAAATCATCAGGTATTCAAAGTGAACATCAAATTTAAAGGGACACTATAGTATCAGTAACACAGACATGTATTTCAGATACTAGAGTATTAAACTATCTATTTAGGTCCCCATCCTCCTTAGAGCTCAGTGAAAAGGGGATTTTACCTTTTTTTCAACTCCGTGCCAGTTGTGCCGTGGCTGGTCATGCCTGGCTCTGCCTTCATGACTGAGATCATCAATCTTGATGATCTCAGCCAATCCAATGCTTTCCAATAGGAAAGCATTGGGAGGCTATTGTGCATGCTGATCAAAACGCCATGCTGTGGCAATCTAAATCTCCTCGTAGAGATGCATTGATTCAACAATTGATTCTACAGGTAACTTCCGTGCAACACTTGACTAGGAAGCACCTCTAGTGATCGTCTGAGAAACTGCTACTAGAGGTGTTACTAGGCACCATTGTAAACAGAGCCTTTTCTCTAAAAAGGCAATGTTTACAATAAAAAGCCTGCAGGGACAGGCTATAGACACCAGAACCACTACATTAAGCTGTGACTATAGTGTTCCTTTATGTCCAAAGTAGATAAATTGGAAACATTTTATGCTGTGCTTCCAGTTTGGCTCCTTTGAAATTCACTTTAAATTTATATTAAATTCCCAACAATTTTCAGTTTGGTGAATAACTCTGTATTAAAAACATTTGTGCTTTGGCTGGAGATACATTGTGGGAAACGTAATCTAAAAACTTCTACAGTGCCATGGCTGGCCATCACAGATACAGATGAACTGGTTGAGCATGCATAACTCATTCCCTCTTTGCACTTAACACATTATACAATTCTGTTTCTAAGCTCAATCAGATTACAGATCTATAATTATCAACTGAAAATATATGACATGGAAATTAAATTATCATATTGAGAGCTTTTATTTTGGCATACAATTACATAATCCAATAGATCATTTATTTTTTAATATTACTTTAATTGAAGTAATCCTTTTAGTGCTAACCGTGTATGCAAAGCACCTGAGAGTGAATTATACTACTTTTGTTCTTTGTGATCAATTATAATGTATTATACGTTGGTATTCATTTAGTAATACTTCCAAACATTGGTGATTGATTAAATTGCTATAGAAAAACCCAATCAATTGACTCATTTTGCTGTTTAATCAATGCTCTTTCCATTGCATTAAGAACCTTAGTGCTAAAGGGACACTCACACAAAACGCGTTTTGAGATTGAGGTTATTTACCAGTACTTTATGTTGGTCTCCATATCTGAATTTTTCTGTGTGCTACTATATAGTTGAGACTGTTTTGAATGTTTTGATGCTTTGAATTGTTGGAGTCTCCATGATGCAGCTTGGATATAATTGGATTTCTCCGCTAACTACAGTAAAGTGCTCCAGGGCAGTGTAACTAATGCCCAGCGGGTTCACTTAATGGTGGTTTTCTTTGCATGGAACATTTTATTCAGGCTTGATGTAGACCTAATAAGTAACTCAACAACTAAATGCTGTTGATATATATTTATATATTTTAAATTACTGTATTTTATTTATTTATCTCTTACTATCTGGCAGCTTTAGAAAACCAGTGGGCAATTAGTTAAAATTAAAAAAAAAGCCTTTGTACCACACACTGGTACAAGGGAGGCTTAATACCTTCACTCGGGCACTTAAGGCCATGATTCTAGTTATCACTTTTGATATATTGTAAGAATGTATATACATTGGAGTTAGAAGCTTCAAACTCTTCTACATTGTAATATGGGAGGAAAGGACAGAAGCATAGAAAACCATATGTGGACAGCACACTGAGTTAAGAGTAGCTGTCAGCAAGGGTCCATTTTTTACCTTGTTGTGCTGAAGAATCATAGTACTCTACTATAGAAAGAGGGCTGACATTTCTTTTGGGTTTTTTTTGAGGGGCGAGGGGGGCAGTCTTTTGGTTTTTTTCTAGGAGCTCCATACTGTTGGTGTGTCTGAGTGTATAATAGAGCTTCACAGAAATAATACAGTGATGTGTCTTTAAACTACAATAATTTTGTTTATAAATCATTCTTTGCAAATAGAATACATTGTTCTTATTCTAAATTACATTTTTGTTGTATAGATTATTAATAAGTCACCTATAGTTTCTCAGAACAGCACACCCCACTCACAACCCTAAAAGGAAAGTGTCCCTCTTTTTCCACTGGAAATGTTATATGGTGAGTATGGTGAGTATTGGATATTGTAGTAACGTTATACCAGCTTGCAAACAGAAAAATGTCACCTGAAATATAAAATAAGGTAAATGGCGTGCCCTGCATCTTGTGTAAAATCAATCAAGGCTTGGAGCTTAGAATGGGCAATTAACATGATGCACCCCAAGATGCTTATTCATAAGTGATGTACTAGTACTTCTTGTGAATAAGCCCCTTCGGGTACTAGACATGTACAGCAATATGTGAGTTAGTTAATTACCTCAAAATACCCTCGCTGCTTTACTGTAACTTTTTACCTCACTGACATTTTAATTAAACCGTTGGGAAATAAATTGTTTATTTTTTTTACTTTTTGATACATGGTGTTGTATTGTTTGTGGACCTACCTGTTAGTGTATCATTTCACATGCACCTAGATGTAATAGCTAGCTGAAATTAATGGATGTGTTGGAACGGACTTTGCCCTGCTATTCTTACATGTGCGATGAACGGTGCAGGAGAAACAAAAGTCTAAGAAATGAACCATGACTCATGAAAATCATCCCTGATTTCTAAAAATAGATTTGGTGTGTAATAGTAATATAAACCTTTCCAAAACTTGTTAAATAAAACGAAACTCTGTTTTCTGTATCCAATTATTTCAGAAAGCCGGTGGATCTTTGCCGTTGCAGCATCTACCTCTCTTTTTATTAATAAATGGAATACAAAGGATTTGTGAAAAGCTGGAACTAAAGATCAATGAAATTTGATTTTAACACTGCAAAGAAAATTAGTTCTGTAGTTGTTTTGATAAAGGCCAACAAAATAGCTAAGAATAGATGAGAGAAAGCAGCATGCATTGATAAAGAAAAGCTCCAGAGCTCTGTGACTTTCAAAATGGCACCGTCATACATCGGCTATTTTTAGCATTTTGTCACATCTCATTCCCTTTAAACTGTAAGAGTAAGAATTATATGCTTTGGTTGCAACACCAAGTTCCAGATCTCCATTAACAAGTAATGTCCGCAAAATAACTCTTTAAAGGACCACTCCACACATTTTTAAATAATCATTATTTAGCAGATATACCTCCAGTGAATACATGCATGGATTTTTCAAAAATGTATTCATTGTTGTTAAATCTTTTTCTCCACTTCTTCCTCGGAAGTGACTATCAATGGGAATATACTTTAAATATATTTATGTCCTATTATTTCATAGAGGACATAATTCTATAATTGTGCAACACATATATATTTTTCTTATTTTTCTTTCTTTTTTTTTTTAAATCAAAGGTTGGTATTTAGTGTTTCATATTCATTCATCCATCAGGAATAAAGTCGAATACCAAAATCATAACTTGTTATTTCTATTCCTTTATCTCTTTGCAATATTATAAATGTAATCCCCACATAAATGTGCAGATCAATTCTATTCATCCAGAGGAGAATGGAATTCTAATCAGTGTGATATATCTTATTGATCCTATACAATTCACCCCTCATTCATTCCTTCAATTCATATACGGTAAGTAATAGTCTAGTTTAATTTGGATGGAGAGACATAACTAGAAACCACAGGATGCCGGTGCCAAAATTGCCCTGGGGTCCCCCCATACATCTACCTCCTACCCCACACGTCCCTGCCCTCTGACACATGCAGACAAACAGATACACATGCAGACACAGACAGACACACACTCACAGACAGACACACACTCACAGACACACACACTCACAGACACACACACTCAGAAACACACACACTCAGAAACACACACACACACTCAGACACACACACACTCAGACACACACAGACACATACACATACAGACACATACATACACTTACAGACACACACAATTTATTAATCTACCTGGAGAGCTGGCATGGATCTGTCCCTGGGTCCAGTGGGGCTTCAGTGAGGTGGGCGGCAGAGTTCCTGTCAGACACGGCGATGGATCTTGGGCCCCCCTATGACAGGGGGAACACACAGGGTGTGTCACCTAGGCAGCCCACAGTCGCAGGGGTGGTGGTTGCGGTGGGGCCCCCGGCAGTGAGGGGCCTGGTCGCACCTGCGACCATGATAGATCCACCACTGTTCTGATGTACATAGGACTGCTATAATATTTATTCAACAGACCGTTACTCCTTAGGGCACTACCGAAGGGACGTAAACCTATACAGGGGGGGGGGGGAATGGCGGGGATGGGGGGGGAGGGGTCTATGCCTCCAATACCCAGCGTCCCTTCTCCCAGGAGTACCAAATCTTATAATACAGCTCAAGATTTTTAATGTTCGTGTAATCTGCTTTCTCCATTAATCTTTGAAATTCTACCTGAATGTGTATTTCAGTTCAACAGGGAAAACCCTTTGACTTTCAGTGTCTGGCAATGTAAATCTTTGTAGCTCGTAATATCTGTATCAGTAACATATACAGGGGTTTATTTAATCTGGGTAGATCCTGGTAGAAGAGAAAAAGCTGAGGATTTATATAGCAAGGAGAACTAATTTTTTCCCCTAATACAAATTCTAATTTGTTTCTTAGGGGTGAAAGTTTTGCACAGTCCCACCATACGTGTTTTTATGTGTAATGCTTTTTAAATTGCATCTCCAACAAGTATTTTGTATGTTTTAAAATTTAGAGATGGTATCAGCTACCAGGTATCATCTGTACAAAATCTTGATATAGTTCTCGTATATATTTATATTGTGTATTGTATTTTTTGTAAGCCCTTGCCCATTATTCCTCCGAGAATTCAACTTCAATTTCCTGTTCCTATTTGGTGATAGTGTTTAATTTCCCTTTAGATTTATAATCCTATAAAATCTTTTTGATTCTTAAAATAAGATTATTATTATTTCCCTGCAGCAAAAAAAAAAAAAATAGTGTCAAATAGTGTCTAGATACTTTTTTTATTTCTAAATATGTTAGAAATTGCATTTTTAAAAAGATGTTCCCTTCCTGCATTTAGTAAAAAAGGACATATTATTGCCTCTAAAAAGGTCTCCCACATAGCTGAATCCCGCCTTCTTCATTTAACTAGATTTACATCCGATAGGTACTCTGATAGATTTTCTATAGGAGTTGAACTTGATCAAATGTTTTTTTAGACCATATCGTTTTTTGAAACGATTCATAAATCTAAATAGATCTATAATGACTATAACCAGAATTTTAAAGATGTCTCTAGAGTTTTGGTGGCTTGTTTTTCAATTTCCACCCAGGGAGTTAGATCTAATTTTTCAATTTTCCAGGCTAACCAGTGTGTAATCATGATTGAATCATGTATTAAGAACACGTCTGGAAATGAGACTCCACCATCCCTTAAACCGCGGCATATATTTTTATGGTCATGTACATATTTCAAGAAGATTTTATTTATTTATAGTAGGATCTTCATAGGTACCTAACAGAAATTGAACACATTAGGTATTCAAGTTTAGATAACACATAATCTTATTATACAAATTCTACTCAACCAGGAAATACACAATTGTTTCCATTCAGTCAAAGCACTTTTTATTTCTTGAAGAAGAGGGGAGTAGTTATTCATAATAATTATTTTCTGTTTAAATCCTAAATTAATACCCAAGTATTTTAAGATCTTAGAAGCCCAGTTGAAATCCTATTTTTCTTTAAGTCTAGTTAATGTAGGACTAGATACATTCAAATGTATTGCATATGATTTACTCATGATTTACCATGCAAAATTCTCTCATACACTCTAGTGTAGCTGATATTGAGTCCTCTGTGTTGGCAAGAGTGAGATTTACGTCATCCGCATAAAGCAAAATTTTGTGTTGTTGGTTAGCTTTTTTTATTCTCACAATCTTTTTAAATTGTCTGATCATTGTGGCAAGGGGTTCCATCAAAAGGACATAAAGGATGGAGGCAAGTGGATAACCTTGTCTTGTCCCATTATTAATTCTGAAAGAATCTGTCTCTAGCCCCTCTCCCATACTTTTGCTGAAGGAGTTGAAAACAAACTCAATATTTGTCCAAAGATTGGCCCATCAATGCCAAAGGCTTTTAAGGCCTCCAACAAGCAATTGATTGATATCCATGATAGCAGAGTATTTTTGTGTTTTTTGCTTTTTAACAAAAGACTAATAAACAATAAAGACATTTTTTAACAGCCTTCTTTGCTCGTATTTACCAATGGTGGTAATATTAGTAGAGGGCATTGTATCTCCTCTGATTTTGTGCAGCCCCACTCCTTCCTAGAAGTGTTGGGAGGAAGTGAAGTCGGAAATAGGAGATGGCTAAAACTATGATTTAAACAAATGTGTGCATGTGTTTGTGTAGCAGTGTGCAAATCTATGTGTTTTGTGTTTCTGGGAGATTGTGTCTTGTCAATGGTAATGCTCAGAGATGTGGAACAATATTGGTTTTGCGACCAAACCACGATAATACAGCTGCACTGAGGTACAATAAATTATAAGAAAAAATGATTTTAAAAAAAACGGTCATATGCAACGTGGGAGCTTTTGTTTTCTGCTCCTTGGAATTTTTGAATCCTTACTGTATATTTTTTCATACAAACATTTTAATGTATAAATATTTTAATATTCTAATCAACTGCTAGATGAGGAAAACTACATTTTACACTTAAAATGAGAAGCTTCTAAAACATTTCATCTAACTCTAAGAATTTTTTTTCCATATTAATGCATGCTTACACTGTTTAAATTATTGTTTGCTTACGGTGAAAAAAGTCTCTAGAGATCAGTCTTCTATTGAAAGGCTAGTGTCTCATGGGAGGCTGTGGACTAATTGCTTCCGTATACAATAAACCAGATAAATATTTGGCCTTCACCATGAAAAAGTTAATTACACATACATTACATTTTGAGTTTGTGCAGGAACATCACATTTTCACTTTTGTTTATTCTTTTGGGCAGAATAGTTAACCCCTAGATTGTCATGAAACTAACAATGTACTGATGTACTGTTTCTAATCTCTAAAAAATGCAATGACAAATTTATTGAAGAGAGTGCATAGGAACTGCTACAATTCTCTCCCTAGACACATAAAAAATATGTAATAACATTGATAATAATAGCATAGGTATTACCTTAACAACTAGTATAATACTGCTAACCTTGATGTGGTTTTAGATATCAGAATGAGCACTTACAGTATATTTACTTTTATTGACAGTGTAAAATGCTCTTATACCTCTTATGCTTTTTGTTTTTGCAATAATTACTGTAGTATGTGCATATTAGGTATTTTCACCTTTTTTTCTTATGAATATAAGATGAGGTAGAAATATCCCTGGCACAATGAGGTAGAGTGGATGGCTCATATATTGCATTAAGGAACAGATAGATGCAAGCAAGGCCACCCAGTCATTTACTTTTACCAACAGTTCACCGTGGGAGCCTAAGACAAGCATGTTGGTTGAAAGGCATCCACAAGACCCTGATGGCATTATTATGCCAAATAACACAGCCACAAAAGGGCAAGAAGTCACCGACTTGTCTATTAAATTCATTAACGCTTCACCACAAGACAGTGGTTAAAAAATAAAAATAGGGAGATAATACTGTTGGGTCTCTCCTAGCCAACAAGGAATAGAGCAGGCGTAGGCAACCTTCTGCACTCCAAATGTTGTGGTCTTCATTTCCTGTAATTCTCTTATGGCCATAATCCTGGCAATGCATCAGGGGAGATGCAGTCCATAGTCCATAATTTCTGGAGTGCCAAAGGTTGCCTACGTAAACCTTTTTAGACTAGTTGCTTGGCAGTCAAGAGTTTTTTTTTATTTATTATTTTGATCCTCTTGTGAATGCCCCACCTCCTGCACATGTATGATCATGGTTACAAGGTGATGAAGGAGACCCCTACAGAACGTTAATGGCTAATACTTCAGGATTTAACAGATTAATGTTAGTGTTTGTTGAAAGGTATAGAAGAGGTTATCAATCATGAATTCGAGGCAGCAAATCATGTTACCCACTGTTTTATATCATTGTATAATATGACATGATTAGAGATGTCGCGAACCGTTCGCGGGAAGTTCGCGAACGGTTCGCGACATCTCTAGACATGATGTGAAGTTTAATCTTTTGTTTTTATTTTTTACCTTTTTTACATTTTCTATGTGAGACAATCCTTATGTTTTAGTTTGTTTGTTTTTTTAACTTTCATATTTAAAATTACTGGTAGTTTCATAAAACTAAAACAAAGTCTCTGGTCTAGTTAAAACCATTATCGTTTTGCTTGTTTTTACATTTTTCATTTATTTATTATGCATTTGATTTCCAAGTCTTTATACATATTCTCTTGCTTTCTTACGAATATCCTCTCCCCAGTAATTTAGCACAAACATTTTGTTCAAAGGAAAAACATACAAAACATGTCCAAGCATCTTGTTTCGGAAAAACAGACACATGGTCTTCTGGTCTGCTATCGAGTTGATTCAATTTTGTCATTACCATATTTGCTATTAATGTAAGGGCAGCAATTTATGCATCCTATAACTGAACAACCAAATGACACATGTCATTTTTAATGTGTAATAAAATCTGCAGAGACACTTAAATTAGATTGTACTTTGCATAAAACAGACACACACTTTTTTTTTTAAATTAACTAGATATTAGGATTCATTTGCAATTACTGTGCTCCCTGTTGCATTCATGATCCTCCAATATATCTTTTTTTTTTTTGTTGGGTCGGCACCATTCCTTCAATATACACCCTGTTCAAAATTATTATGCAAATTCTATTTAAGTGTCACAAAGATTAAATATTTTGTTTTTCAGTTTAACTCATGGATGGCATTGTGTCTCAGGGCTCTTTTGATCACTGAAAACAATCTCAGACACCCGTGATCATTAGATTGCCAGGTGAGCCCAATTTAAGGAAAAACTACTAAAGGAAGGTGTTCCACATTATTAAGCAGTACACCATTTTCATGCAATATGTGGAAGAAAAAGGATCTCTCTGCTGCCGAAAAGAGTGAAATAGTTCAATCCCTTGGACAAGGTATGAAAACATTAGATATTTCACGAAAACTTAAGCGTGGTCATCACACTATTAAGAGATTTGTGGATGATTCAGAGCACAGATGGGTTCGTACAGATAAAGGCACATTAAGGAAGATTTCTGTCAGATCCATGCATCGGATCAAGAGAGCAGCTGCTAAAATACCATTACATAGCAGCAAACAGATATTTGAAGCTGCTGGTGCCTCTGGAGTCCCACGGACATCAAGGTGTAGAGTCCTCCAGAGTCTTGCAACTGTGCATAAACCTTCTATTCGGCCACCACTAACCAATTCTCACAAGCAGAAACTGCTGCATTGGGCAGAAAAATACAGGAAGACTAATTTTCAAACAGTCCTGTTCACTGATGAGTGCCGTGCAACCCTGGATGGTCCAGATGGATGGAGTAGTGGATGGTTGGTCAGCCACCCTGTTCCAACAAGGCTGCGACGTCAGCAAGGCGGTGGTGGAGTCCTCTTTTGGGCCGGAATCATGGGAAGAGAGCTGGTTGGCCCCTTTAGGGTCCCCAAAGGTGTAAAGATGACCTCTGCAAAGTATGTGGAGTTTCTGACTGACCACTTCCTTCCCTGGTACAGAAGGAAGAACTATGCTTTCCGTAATAAAATGATCTTCATGCATAACAATGCACCATCTCATGCTGCAAAGAATACCTCTGCACCAATGGCTGCTGTGGGGATAAAAGGAGAGAAAGTCATGGTGTGGCCTCCATCCTCCCCTGACCTCAATCCTATTGAGAACCTTTGGAGCATCCTCAAACAAAAGATCTATGAGAGTGGGAGGCAGTTTACATCCAAACAGCAGCTCTGGGAGGCTATTATGACATCTTGCAAACAAATTCAAGCAGAAACTTGACAAAAACTCACAAGTTCAATGGATGCACGACTTGTGAAGCTGTTATCAAATAAGGGGTCCTATGTTAAAATGTAACGTGACCTGTTAAAATGTTTAAAAAGCTAAAATGTTGTTATAAGTTTGATTGAAATAGCTTTTGATTTCAGTAAATATGCTGCAAACACAACAAATGACTATTTTCAGTTCTTTACAACCTATAAAGTGCTTTGAAACTTACTGTGCGTAATAATTTGGAACAGTGCATTGTAAGTTTTATATGTTTAAAAACAATACTGTTATCATTATGAGGTTTGTTCAATAAAATTTGAATTGTATTCTTAGTAGTTGAACATGAGAATTATGCTGACTGTTATTTACATCAATTTAGGTAAATGAGAAAAATATAATTTGTATAATAATTTGGAACAGGGTGTAGAGTGAAACTATAAAAAAACAAATATATAATTAATTGTACACGTCAAACATTTCACATGAGTTATTTGTAATACAATTAAGCAATATTGGTATCTCAGAGCTGCTTTTTAATTGGAGGTACAATAAAGCAGATATTTTCAAGAACGTTTGACTGGTGGCAAAATTGATTGGTTCATAGGAAGTTTATTTCACATTTGTAAGCTCTGTAAGGAGAAGACTCAAACCAATGTCCTTTTTGTAACTTGGAAAGAAAAGTGCTGGTGATGGGCCGGTAGTTCTAATCTAGGCGATGGGCTGGTAGTTATAGGCAGTGTGAATTGTTGAGTAAGCAATCCTGTTCACTGATGAGTGCTGTTATAAGAGCATTGTGACTATTTATAAAGCAAAATTTATGTGATAAATGCAATTTTAAAAATGCAGTATCAAAACTAAACAATTAAACTGATGTTGCCCTTTCTAAAAGTGCCAATATCTATTGAAATTAAATTTTTCGTAAAATGAAAAAAGAGGAAACCCTTGTCATACATAAAGCACATCAGCAAGTTAAAGTGCTTTAGGGGTCTGGAGTGTCATTTTAAATGTATGAATTACAAAAATAATATCCTCTCTGACTACCCTTTAGTCTAATACATATCATTATGTTTTTCTACCAGTTTAACAAACCGCGCACACAAACACCACACACACACATACAGTTTGATGCTAAAGTCAATAGGATTCAGAAATTAAATTCTAGAATTTCAGAGCAGCTGTTCATTTGTTGCACCTTTAGAATTCAAGAACGTGTCATTGTCTGCTAACTGAAGAGCAGAAACTGAAAATAGTTAATTTTAGAAAGATCAAGGCACAAACAAAAGATTTCTGCAGACAAATACAAACACTGAAATTAGCAGAGGATCGGTTTTCATGTATTTGCTTTTATTAAATGGATTAACTTCTGACTATATCGGGCACACTGCATAGGTTGTAAGCATATCTCGATTATTTGAGCAGGGCCCTCTTCACTTCATGTCACCTTAACATTACTTGATTTGATAGGACGCGCACACGGATAGACCAATGATCTCTCAAATTTATTAAATGGACACTGTAGGCACTTAACTCATCTAGTGATTATAGTGTCTGGACTCCCATTGTGCAATACTTCAACCCAGCATTAAATCATTTTTAAGGTTTTAAAACTTAACAAAAGTCCCCAGCAACCCACCCCCTCTGTGCTCCTTTGGTTAATGAGGAAGCATTAGCCTGTGCAGCAATGGGTGGCTATTAGTGGCGTGTGTCAGCTGACAGCATTCAGTCTATCACCGTGCCATTGCAGGTATGAATCGGTATGACTAGAAGTCAGTGTCTAATTTCTAACTTAGCCATACCATAAAAGTGAAGGCGGAGGGAAATGGGAAGCCAAGAACACACATTTATTCATTGTTAAACTGCTTGAAAATGGTTTAACGCTAAATGGAGGGACAGTACCAGGTGACGCCAGGCACTATAAAAGAAAATCTGTGAAATTAAATGGTTCTAGTGCCTACAATGTCCCTTTAAAGGCAGAAATAACATTGAATTTTGGTGCATTGTGAACAAAATATCTACCAATCTCCATTGTTCTATGGAATGTTTTTAAATTGTTTCGTTTTGGTGTCAAATTAAGAATTTATTACTGTAAATGTTGAAGTTTGCTGCAATTTTATTTTTTGTAAACCTTTTGTTTTATATTTGTAAATAATGGACCATAACTATTTAATGAGTTACACAATAGGGGTTATGTGCAAGAGTGTTTCCACGAGAAAAAAAAAGTTATGACATAATTAGTCTCTGTGCTTGTATATAAAAGGATTCCCACTAGGAATAAATCATTGTGTGCCAAAATATGAAACTGATCTTATTATTTAGTCACTTATTCTGCAGAGTATGTTTAAAGAAAGTTACAAAAATTGTGCAATTAGTTACGTCAATTTATTAAACTGCAGTTCTTCACCATCTTATATTCTTAATTATCTCCACTGGAATACAAGTAGCCAATGTGAGAATAAAAGTCACACATTTTAGAATAAAAAGTCCCTAATGAAAATAAAACATTGTAAATGTGTCTCATTGTTTTCTCATGTATAAAACCCATTTAGACATCTTTGGTGATATGTTTAACTTTGTGCTTGTCTGGTATTTACATACAGATCATGTTTAGGATTACTAGACATAATCCCCAAACTATTTGGGATAGATTACAAAACAAAAGTAAGAAATATATTCAATATATTAGAACATGGATATGTAATATAAAACATTTACTAAGAGACAAAAACATCAATGCAAATACCGCTGTCAAAATATTTATAGTGCTCTGTGCCTTGAAAAAAGGGTCAGTCTCCACATAAATAGAATAACATTACACAATAATGAGTTTGATGGATCCTGGCTTAAAATATTTTTAATCTTTTGTTGGGCTTCAGGGCCTACACCCTCATATTGGATGTAAAATTATCTGTTTAATATTCTGTTTTTACTAGGTATCTTGTAATGTACGTGTTTTTATAAACAGCTGAATCACACAAATAATTTCTAATTGTCAGGCTTGTGTTAATTAGCTTTAATTTCTCCTCAGAGTCATTTACCATGTTCCCGGAAAATAATTTAAACTGATTTACCCTTCCTACGCCAGAGTATTTACAATGTTATATCCACTTTCTATTAAGGTTGTGAAGTCTGTTCAGCATTTTATTGCAGTTGACTCATCCTACCAATGCTGATACTGTAGAGAGATGCCCTTGCAATGGCAGTACGTGCTCCCCTGAATCTAAGCCTTAAGATTACTTACACTGTATCATCTCTCCAAGTGACAATCTTCAGTTAGAGGGCATGTAGGATCCCAAGAGATCAGGTAATGAATCTCTATTGGTAACTAACTTTAGCACCATAACAGCTGGCCATTCTATTGTGGTGTGGTAATATATTTTTCTATCAAACACAATTCTTACTGGATTATGTAGGCTACTTTAGCGATCCTGAGCAATGCTAGTGCTTTGGCTAAGGGTGTCAGCTTATTGCTCTCCACCAGTCAGCTAATGACTGCATCGCTAGTCTTTGCTCGGTAAATAGACTTTCCGTCTCTCAGTGAGGTGTAAAGGAGATGGGGGGTGGCAACTTTTGGTCCACAGGTAAGAGGTGAAATCCTTTACTTATAAGGAGTAAAACGATTTTTATTAAGGACACCAAGCGCTCCTGTCACTGTAATCACTACAGTGCACTGTAGAAGTTATGGTGCCTAGATTGTTCCTTTTGAGTAGTTTTAAAAATGAATGAGTGTAGTATGGTTTTGTTATGTACACTGTGGGCGTTATTTATTAAGGCAGAACTGTCACTTGTCTACTGATTTCAATTTTGTGTTAAAATCTGTCAGTTAGATCAATATATACTATCTGTAAATCGGATTGATTTAAATGTGCTAATAAATAATGGCTACTAACCAGTATTCTGTATATGAACTCTATCAATTCACTCGCTGTCAATTAAAGGACAAAAAAAACTTTTTGATATACTTTTTTCACAAAGTACCCCTTATTTATTTTAATCAGAGCACTCCCGTACCAGCTAAAAGTTTGGAAGGGGGCATATATTTGAGGTTGGAAGGACAGAGGCTCTGAGGAGAGCTAGGACTTTGATGAGGAGGGGAGAGAGGGTCTAATTTTCATGCTATGCCCTAGCTGTGCTTTGCAACAACTATTATTATTATTATTATTATTATTTCTGAAGGGCTGTACAATAAGTGGACAAGTAGGCAAGTATTTGCAACAAGATAAGTCGCACAGGAACAGAGGGTGTTGACAGCACTGGTCAAACAAGCCTAATTCACAATTCCTTTCTCTTATTTTAAAATCGATATAAACTGTGCATTTAAGGTAATAAAAGATGCAACATATGTGATTTAAACTCATCTATTTAAAGATGAGATTTCCAGTTCTACTTTGAGATAAGCCTTGATTTAATTTTAACAGCAAAAAGCAGTTAATAATTATAACCTGTTTTTAGAAATTTTATCTTTATTGCATTTTTTGCTGGATTTAATGCTAGCTGAAATTATAGTGGCTAATTAAATAAATAAGAGGACCTAGTGTTCATCCAGCCAACAAACACTATCCTATTAGTCGAATAATTTTAGATTTACCATCAGATGTCTTCTTTACTCTACCATCCTTTTCAGCCCCACAGAAGGCCAAATCAAAATCCATTTTTTAATGATGCTTGGTGCACATCTATAAATTGTAGTGCAATGTGAGTTTTCTAGTAACATTGTAAATATTATAATCCGAATGAGGGAGTCTAACTCAGTAAAGTGAATTTCAAGATCCTTTTTAATTTATATTTTAAATAGTATGCCTGTTTTATATCATTCTCAGTCTTAATGTCTAGCGTTAAACTTCCTCTTCGTGTATGGAATATATGCAAACCTGCAGTGATCTTTATATACTACGAAGGTCTCATTTATTTGTCCCTGAGTGTGTGTGTGTGTGTGTATGAATATAAATATATATATATATATATATATATATATATATATAAGAAAAAGGGAAATGTTCTTGCACTCACGCTATAATATGCCTTTTGTGCTGGGTGCTAAGCCAGGGCTTGGTTATCCAGGTATCCAAAGAGGTAGCAGCACTCACAGAATATAAAAGTTCTAGTCTTTATTAATTCATTTAAAAAAAAATATCACAATCAACGTTTCAGTCCACTAAATGGGACTTTCCTGAGGATAAATATATATATACACATACTGCCAGGCCAAAAAAAAAGTCACCACCTGGATTTAACTAAGCAAATAGGTAAGAGCCTCCTATTGGATAGTTACTGCATGGGCGATTATCTTTCAGCTGGCAACGAGTTATTAAACCCCAACTGATGCAATGAGTAGCTTCTCATTTCTTAAACAACCATTTTGAAAGACACATCCTGTGGTCGTGGAAAAGATGTTAGTCTGTTTGAGAAGGGTCAAATCATTGGCATGCATCAAGCAGAGAAAACATGGTGATTGCAGAAATTACTAAAATTGGGTTAAGAACTGTCTAACACATTATTAAAACCTGGAAGGACAGTGGGAAACCACCAGTGATGGGCACATCAAGTTAAAGGACCACTATAGTGCCAGGAAAACATACTCGTTTTCCTGGCACTATAGTGCCCTGAGGGTGCCCCCACCCTCAGGGTCCCCCTCCCGCCCGGCTCTGGAAAGGGGAAAGGGGTTAAAACTTACCTTTTTCCAGCGCTGGGCGGGGAGCTCTCCTCCTCCGATCCTCCTCCTGGGCTGAATGCGCACGCGCGGCAAGAGCTGCGCGCGCATTCAGCTGGTCACATAGGAAAGCATTCATAATGCTTTCCTATGGATGCTGGCGTGCTCTCACTGTGAAAATCACAGTGAGAAGCACGCAAGCGCCTCTAGCGGCTGTCAATGAGACAGCCGCTAGAGGAAATAGGGGAAGACTTAACCCATTCATAAACATAGCAGTTTCTCTGAAACTGCTATGTTTATGAAAAAATGGGTTAACCTTAGCTGGACCTGGCACCCAGACCACTTCATTAAGCTGAAGTGGTCTGGGTGCCTAGAGTGGTCCTTTAAGAAAAGAGGCAGATGAAGTGATGTACCCATCATGCCTAGTGCCTACTGTACAAGGCTGTGGGGGCAGTGCTATGGTTTAGGGTTGCTGCAGTTGGTCAGGTCTAGGTTCAGCAACATTATGTGCCCAAAGAATGAGGTGAGCTGACAACCTGAATATACTGAATGACCAGGGTATTCCATCAATGGTTTTTCCTTCCCCGATGGCACGGGCATATTCTAAGATGACAATGACAGGATTCATCAGGCTCAAATTGTGAAAGAGTGGTTTAGGGAGAATGAGACATAATTTTCACACATAGATTGGCCACCACAGAGTCCAGACATTAACCCCATTGAGAATCTTTGTTGTGCTGGAGAAGGCTTTGCGCAGTGGTCCGACTCTCCCATCATCAATACAAGATCTTGGTGAAAAAATGAATGCAACACTGGACGGAAATAAATCTTGTGACATTGCAGTAGCTTATCGAAACAATGCCACAGCGAATGCATGCTGTAATCAAAGCTAAAGGCGGTCCAACGAAATTTTAGCTTGTGTGACCTTTTTTTTTGGTGGCAACTTTTTTTTTGGGCCAGGCAGTGTATATGTATACACAGTATAGTACACAGTCAGAAGCAATCCCTTTCCCATCCACACACAAGCCCCTACCCCATGGTTATCATGCAACACCCATACATATTGCAAATAAGATATATTTTATATGCTCTACATATATGTAACCACAGACTGACGTTTCCAAAAGCTTAATCATTTATTCACCAGCCTTCTTCTCCAACCCACTATCTATTAACATTACATTGATTTATATGTCGTTTCCCTTAGCAAGAGCTGTCATTTCATAGCGTATGCTTTTCTTGTTTTTTTTTACTAAACCACCATGAAATCTGATTTAAAGCAGAACCTTCTTAAACCAAGGTGGTAGATGGCTTTAGGAACATTTGGCAGCCGGCTGTCTACATTCTCCATTCTTCCTTAGTTTTACACATTGAGAGGGCAGCTCCTATTCCGTCGTACCTCCCCTTCACAATTTCAATTGAATTCTGTAAAGATTCAAATGTTTCAAGCGGATTTTGAACACAGAAGTAGATAGAAAGCATGCTTCTACCAAACACCAAAGGGGGGTACTTTAGGATAAAATTAATGCATAACCTACGGATCAGGAGTAGACAACCTTTGGCACTCCAGGTGTTGTGAACTACATCCCCCATAATGCTCTTACATACATTGTGCTATCAAGACATCAGGGGAGATGTAGTCCACAGCATCTGGAGTGCCGAAGGTTGCCTACCCCTGCAAACAGATACTTGAAAGAAAACCATGCATAGCATGTAGAATTCCAGTGTCTGGAAAAATCTGTTACGCATTGAGATGTGTTGCCTTATTTCTCAGGAACGCACATGCAGTCTGTCAGGAGGAGTGTAGGTGGAGGTCCTACAGAGTAATATTTCAATCTGTCAATCTTCCTGGACCTGTAGATAAAATTTAAATAGAGTTTAACCCTTTAATTCAAACATAAAATGATTCTTGTATTCATCCAGCGATCTTGCAAGGTCTGTGAAAACTTAAAGGAATGTCATATGCACAAAAGAAAACACTTTATTATGTGAAAGGACAGTTTTCTTAAATGAATAGGAAAGCGTACCAATGTTTCTTCCACTAAATACTGTGAAGCTTCCAAAACCAAAGGGACTAATATGGCTAACACCAAAGGGCTAATTCAGTAAACTCTAAATTATCATTAAAATTTAAATGGAAACATTTAGACTAAAATAGATAAGCTGGCTCTATAAATCAGTTGGAGAATTGTTCCAGATCAGCTATTTTAGTCTTAATTTTGTAATTCAACTACTAATTCTCCGCAGTTTTGGAGTTTGTTGCGTGAACCTCATAGAGTCATCTTTTGTTAAAAATATATATACATTGTGCTAGTCAGACATCTAGATAGTGAACATATATTGTTTTTTCTTTAATATTATTAATTCGATATTTACAGATACTTGTAAATTTGTCTAATGGTCAAACAAACAGCTTAGATTTTCTAATCTTTAAAAGTGTGTGTGTGTGTGTGTGTATACATACACTTAACAGACATCACTTTTTTTTTTTGTAATGTAGAAAATGGTAACTGCAAAAATGTGATGTCTGTTCAGTGGATCAGGTGAGATAGTTTAAGGGTTGGTTTTACACATATAAACAGGGAATTAAAATTCCAGAGGTGAGAATTAGTGTCACACTATCTTTAAACTTTCCCGGTTTAGATCCACCTGGAAATTAGAATTGATGTGTCCCTTTCAGTGACAGGTATAATTTAGTTTAATGATTTATTAGTAAAGTGGGGAAACATTTAATGATAAGGTGGTGATGAGAAAAATTAAAGCAAGAAGGAGAAATAGTTTATTATCTGATAAGCTGGAGAGATGAAGCAATCCTTCTGTGTAAAATAAAGGTTTTGTACACAGGGCTGGGGAGATTACTGTGTAGAAAAAGGTAATCCTTGTTATGAGTGAAGGAGAGGGTTAAGCTTTGTATTTACACAGGGCTGGGGAGATTACTGTGGAGAAGGCGCAATCATGTCTGAAGAAAATGGTTAAGCTTTGTTTTTACATTGAGCTGAGAGGATCGCTGAGGAAATGAATAAGTCCTGTTTATGTGTGAAGGAAAGGGTTAAGTGTTGTATTTGCACAGGGCTGGGGGGATCCCTAGGAGAAGCAGGAATCCCCCTCGTGGGTTGAAGGAAAGGGTGAGGCTTTGTATTTACATAGGGCTCATGAGATCCCTGTGAAAATAAGGAATCTTTTTGTGTGAAAAGGTTAAGTTTTGTATGTATTCAGAGCTGGGGAGATCCCTGGGAAATTAAGGAATCTTTTTGTGTGAAAGGGTTAAGCTTTGTATTTATTCAGAGCTGGGGAGATCCCTGGGAAATGAAGGAATCTTTGTGTGAGATAAAGGGTTAAGCTTTGTAATACATGCAAATCACTGTGGTGATGCAAGCATTCTAGTTGTGAGTGAAGGGTTAAGCTTTTTCATTCATACAAAGCTGGGGAGATCCCTGGAGAGATGCAGGAATCCTGGTTACATGAGAAGTACTGTAAATAGTTAAGCTGGGAAGATCGGCAGATTGATGTATTACTCTGTCAGGACCTCGGCCAGCATGCCTGCTCACACAGACTGCGTCCCCGAGAGATAAGGTAACACATCTCTCCGGGTAACAGACTTTGCAGACAGCGGAACCCTGGGAGCCAGAGATTCCATTTAGAACGCGGCGGAGAGTTGGATTGTCAGGGAGAGGAGGCATGCATCGGGAAGGAGAGCAATACTTTATCTGGACCTGGATTCTGGATAACAGCAAGTCACTTCTAGTTGGAGACCCTGCTTAGACTGACACATTCCTTATTAAGGTTAGTGGCTCCTGATGCAATACACACACATTGATTCTGAGCAGAAACCCCCCATCCTGGAATCAGGTTTTCCTGAGCACTGCCTGCCTGTGGGACTAATGAGGAGACAGGTTTCAGTGTGCCTGAGCTGGGGATCGATGTAAGCTGTGCGCACAAAGGAGGGCTGGACAGGCACAGCGTACAGGGAGCTGTCCAACTTTTCAGCACCGTGTGGTAGTTCTGTCCAGGCTGGGCTGTAGAAGTGTGAGGTCAGAAGATCCTGCTATGCACAGAGTAGTCCTCGTCTCTAAACTTCTGCTGGAGCCGTGACACTAGCTGTGTGTGTGTGTGGCTGTGAGTCTGCACTGCAGGGTAAACCATGGATACAGAGAGCAGCAATCTCACTGCTCTGCTCAACTGCAGCAATGGGGACAGTCCTGACAACCTCAAAGCACCCAAGCATTTGTGGAGACAGGAGCAGCTGGATCGCCCATACCCCGCTCTGCACCAGCAGGGCTTCCTCCAGCACCAAAGCTTTCTCCAACACCAACCCCAGGATCACACCCAGGCAGCCCTCCAACCACAACCGTACCCCCAGCTGCCAAACCAGACCTCTCTCCCACTATACCCAGGGCTCTTAAACCAGTCTGCCATTCAGCATCAGCCCCAAATTTACCCCGTGCTTCAACCCCATTCCCCACCACTGCCTCAGTCCCAGATACTCCTGCCACAATCTCCACCCCAAATTCTCAATCAGTTGCCACCCCAGACTCACCCATTGCTGTCCTTCCAACTCCAGTCCCAGCCTGGGCTGCAGTCCCAGTTACACTGTCAGCCAGTAGCCCCCCTGCAGTCTCAGTCGGCGACCCACTGCACCCCGGCCACCTCCCGAACTAGGTATCCAAACAGCAGGGTGAGGCATCGTGGTTTCTCTGACACGGAGAGGTACCTTCACTGTCAAGCCATGGACCGCTCTTCATACGCGGTGGACACTGGACATAGACCTGGGCTGAAGAAATCTCGCATGTCCTGGCCCTCATCCTTCCAGGGATTTAGACGGTAAGCCTTCTATCTCCATATTTATCATGTTCCGTATTATGATAAATAACACGAGGCATTGGTTCCTGAGGTCTGCTTCTCACTTGGCCACCAGCTCTTGGAAGCCTCTTAGATACACGTTGCCTTTATAGTTTATTGTTTTTGTGACTAGTCTAGGGATATATGGATTTTGTTTAACGAAAAAAAAACATGTAGGGAGGACAACTGTCAACTCAGTATAAAAATCATCTTTTCTTTACCGTCCCTGCCTCATTCTAACTACCCTGTCATTGTGTCCTTTAAGCCCAAACATTGTATCAGCATTCCAAAGTCCAAGTTACTCTAGGGAGGTGTTTATAAGAATTCCACATTGACAAGACAGTAAACAAGTTCTGTAAATCTTAATGGACTCTGTGCATTTGATCTATAGATTTATACACACATATGTTATTTATATCACTTAGCGTGTACATTCATATGTGTATATTTATTATCACACAAATACATATATACATGGTATTGTTGTTACTTTGTGTGTGTATGTGCATGTTTGTATTTAATTATAAACACACACATTTGGAAATTGTCACTTTGTGTGTGTGCACTGAAATCGCATAAATACAGAAACATATGTACACCCTCAGCATTTTTTGTAACTGGCACACTTAGATGTGATGGGAGCCAAGCTAATACTTGTTTTTATACAATACATTGCTGGTTTGTGAGTAAGGGGGGAAATTAACTATTACAGGTACATAGTCAAAACATTTAACCCATTCACCACAAGAAGGTGTCAATTGTCAGGAAAATGCATTTTTCTTTTTACAATGTTCTCCAATCTTTTGCATTAACAGTTACAGTGTTCATATGAGTTATTAGGAATATGCTGAATGTGGCTTTAATATGATACAGAGGTTAAAGGGGTAGCACTGAAAACGTACATCTCCCATCATAATATCCAACCATTGGACAATAACAACAATAATTCAATAGTAATTGGGTTACCTATATTCTCCTTAGAGTGATTTTATATGGATATCCACTTTTCTTCTTGACATGAAAGTGCAGTGACTAGAAGCATGTACTGTGTGTTTTGTGACCTTGTTTTGCACATGAAATGTGGAAATTGTCAATGAAATGCCTATTAGCGCCTATCAAACCTATACATAGAACCAGGCTGGATTCAGCTAGTGTGCTCAGTGTTTTTAATCTTACAGTAATTGACAGTAGTAGCAATGGGAACAGCTGCCACTTGTGTATTGTGTTGTCTCTGTGATTATTTTTATATATATATATATATATATATATATATATACCCAGTTCCAATGTGTATACAGCAATCCAAAGTTAATGATCTATTGTGTATATCACCTATAGATGGAGACATTGTCCAAATCTCAAGATAACACTGATCTCAGCAAATATTGTATTGATTACTTGAAGTACATCTACGCATGCATGCTTTATATTGATCTAATTATAGGGCATTAAGTGGAATTTAGACATTCAGTTTAATGACCCTGATTTAAACTATGTCATATTGTGTAGTGATGTATTAGTTTAGGGCAGTATTATCAGTTATTCTATAGAAGTAGTTGCAATCATTGGCAGACTGCATCCATCTATATTATTACAGGCAATCACGTTTATCTGGTCTTAATTCTGTTAAATGACCTATAATACGTATTAATACTCCTATGTGAAAACATCCATCATAATTTGGCAAACATGCATTGTTTGATGCTTTTGGACCAATGGATGCCAAAACTGCAAGGGATTTAATCAGTAGATGGTAAGGGGAAATTCAAAATGCATATTTAAACAAAGAATAGCCAAGATGGATAAAAAAAAATTGGATACTTTAATTTTTACACTGTAATTATTTCCTGCAAGAATTTTAAATTCATGTGTCGATTTACCAATATACTGATTTAGCAAATAAATCGCCAAGAGTAACAACATTTTACATTGGGTAATATAGGGGGGTCAGGGGGGAAACTGCATCTACAGAATTTACCTAAAGTATATTACAGATTGTCATTAAAAATTCTGCAAGAAATTCACATCGTTTTTTCAATGGTCTTCAAACATCAAGACCAGCAATCCAATAGATGATCTGTGTATTGTGACTTCCGTTATAAAAAATCTCTGCTGGAGAAGAGCGGAAATAATGGACTTGATTAGGGTTATTTTATTAGACTACATTAGGATTATGTAGTTAATTGCAAGACCTCATGTATTACTGGAATGCAACTCTCACCCTCTCAGCCAGCCAGAGTCTGTAAATGAAGGCTCTAAAACTCCATTATCTGCTTAAGGAGAAGTCTGCAATGCATCACCCATCATTGGGCTAAATGGTTTTACTGTTTAATGTAAGTCAATATTTTATAGTAATACTATGAAACAAAGAGAACCTGCCAGCATTTTTGATTTAGATTACCCTGTAGGATGGAATTAGTCCAATTTCTAAATGGTTCCAGTTCTTTCTATAATGGTCCAAATGGCGCTAAAACTAACTGTAAGGTCTACTCCGTCCCCATTGTAATTTCATCTGAAAGAAGTCCATGAGCGTTATCTTAAATTTTGGAGTTAATCAATTTCGATCTTTTTCATCCTAAAGTTTTCCTCCCAGCTCCCGTCCGCTGTGTTTCCTCCGGATGTCCACATTAATGGGAAAGGTTTGCTTTTTGCACAGGTGGTAGGTTAAGAACATCAGCTGACTCTAGCCTATCCATGGCTGCCCATTGTGAGTAACAGCTGTGATAAAGTGAAGGCAGAGAGGCCTTTAACATTTAACCCCAGGGGAAGTACGTGTTGTATGTGTGGTGTGCAACACAAAGCTACATTTAGTTATGGACCCCTGGGGTGGAGCATTTGGAGAGCAGGGTGGGACAATGCTCCACTCCTCAGTTTATACACAACTGGGAGAAATAAGGTCCAGGCCAGAGTTCTTTGCAACTGTCTCCAACCCACTGCTCAGCTGCAGATAATCAGCTGTAGCAGTGGGAATAAACCCCTCCCTGCTAGGCAGGTAAAGGGGGATTGCTGGCTTCCTCCCTGGAAGCAGGTTGGAGAGAGGCTGTTCTCTCCAGTGAGAGAGTCAAGGAGACTGAGCACTGGGAGTGCAAAAGGAAAGCAGTCAAGGCTGGCTTGGAGCACTAGGAGTGCAGAATGAAGCAGTCAAGGCTGGCTTGGAGCACTGGGAGCGCAGAAGGAAGCAGTCAAGGCTGGCTTGGAGCACTGGGAGTGCAGAAAGGAAAGTAGTTAAGGCTGGCTTGGAGCACTGGGAGTGCAGAAAGGAAAGTAGTTAAGGCTGGCTTGGAGCACTGGGAGTGTAGAAAGGAAAGCAACAGGCTGACTAAGCACTGGAGTGCAGAGAGATGACAAAGACACTAGGTTGGTGAAACCAATATTGTTTTGTTCTAGTTTAACCCCTGAGAGATAGGGAACCTTATGTTAGTAAGTGCTCAGACGAGCTAGGTTTTTGTTTATAGGGATTTGTGTTATATTTATGTTTTCATTTGCTGCTGTCTCCTGTGTGGACCTAGAAATAAAGTGCCTGGATTATATGCAAATAAAAGGACTGTGCCTGTTGTTTACCCTATAGGACCGTGCTACCTGCAGACAAGGATCACACAGCATGTATGATTATTCTTAATGGTCAGTCACTGGTAGACTAATAATGTCAGCTGACTCTCTCAGCCTATCACCATCGCACAAGGCAAACCTTCTGCATCAATGTGACAGAAAAGAGGAAGGACAGTGGAGAGGTAGCTAATAGGTGCTGAGGGCACAACATCAGAGATAAACCTAATGGCAAGCTATATGAGTTGGCATTCATTCTCCATATTCTCTTTTCTGGTTTAATGTAAAATGAAATTGCTGCATACTAGTGCACTAAAAGCTTCCCATGTCACATTTCTGAAGCTATTATTTAATGGTGATGTATTTACATACCTGGTAACTGTAGTACATTTTTGCATTGGGCATTGGAGCTGTTTTTGTCCAATGTCTATCATCCCACTAGCAGTTGCTGTAATCCAACACTTAAATTTAAACCTAGTTAAAAGATATACAAGACAACGTATGGACTCCCACTGGATCTTCCTTAAGCCTCAGTGTTGTACTCTTGCTTCGACTGAAATGTCAGGTGCTGAAAAGGATCAGCGGTATGAACATGGTGGCTGCAATGGACAGGTTTCCATCCTCCCCTGCACCCCGCGGCATATGGACACCCAGCGGCAAAGTTATTGTTGGGCATCTTTGCAAATTAGGCCAAGACCCCATATGGCGACTGAGCCTCTTTAAGTATCTAAATGTATAGTAAAGTGTAATTAATAATATTGGTCTTAGATTAGCAATACAGTCATAGGAACCTAGTGGGTTATTCACTCTGAGAATGTTAAACCTTTCACTTATCCACTACAAAAATACATATCTTCATTAGGCGGACAGCAGCTTACCTTCAATTTTTCCATTACTGTAGCTGCACTGTATCTGACATGAATTGTTGATAATGACATATACAGTTATGACTTTTGTAATAATTAGTCACAAAGACCTATTTGCAATGACGCCAAGTAACGTGACCCCTTTAAAATACCGAGAACTAATGTAGCTGCTTTATAGTTTAAAGAACGACATTCAAACAAGTACTGAATTAGTTAATCACATTGATCTGCCATGCTCAAGCTGTTTGTCAGATGGATGCTTTTTAAAAAGGCGACACTGTTGAATGTAATGCTTATAGGTACAAGAGGGATATTTTGAATTAAAAGTATGCCTACTTTGAGTCATAAAATTACACTAAATAGGGTGGTTGTCGGAATAAAACATTTGAGTCATCTCTGCTGTAATGCCATTTTTAGTATTTTTGTTTTCTAAACTTATATACAATTCTCAGGAAAGTTGTGTTTTGTTTTTTTCTTGAATAGCACATTAACCTCAATGCTTTTTAGGCTAGACCAGCTACTGTTAAAAGTAGCTGGAAGTTAAACGAGATTTTCCTATACATTATCAGCAAATTCTATGAATATATTCCCAAAAATAAATCCATTGTAAAGTCAATATGGACTCGTGTCAGTCAAACTTGTTGAGAAAATTCCAGAGATTATTTCATTAACGTGAATATGACATTATCGCCCGGAGTTGACACAACTTTCAGGAACAGATGGAATGATGGAGAATCATGGGGGACTAAGGATATTTGCATAATTATGTCATGTGGTTGGCAGAAGTAAATAGATTTCATATGAACAATTGGAAATGGATGAAGATCTGGTATGTGCATATGGAAGTGGATATGTGTTTTATTTAGATTACTGAATGCATTTTAATTCCAATTTCCTCTGTGGGAAATCATTATGGAGAGAGCACACCATATATGGAAATTTAGTCCAAATATGCCATTGTGGATTTAGAAGAGAATTTCTGTCCAAATCTACGTGTGCATTAGAGTCATGTTATCATCTCATTTCACACTGATCTCTTTTTTTTGTGGCTGAGCTTTAGAACATATGCAAAATACTTCTTAAAAAGTAGTTGCTCTATGAATAGGGGAGTCATCTAAGAGGTGCAGAAAGCATATTTTTTTTTCCATTATTTAATCTTTTGTAGCAAAGAAAAAATAAGAAATAAAGATTGTTTTTATTAGAGAGAAAAACCTATCAAACGCACAAAGTTTTGTTGGTACCCAGAGTATTCCTGGAGTGTCCTTTACATTTGTGAATAACTCTTTAAGAGCCAACATCAACTTGTGTTGTCATAACAATTTGATCTATTCAGATATAGAATTAAAGGGACACTGTGTGCGATGTCCCTTAACCCTACAGTGTAACTAAAGTGCAATAATTACCTCTGTGGGTTAACTCATCCTCTAGTGGTTGTCTACCAGACAGACATTAGAGGGACTTCCTGAATTGAAACGGACCCTTGGTCCGTTATGTGACGCTGGACGTCCTCACGCTCTGCATGAGGACCTCCAGTGCCCATTTTTTTTTTCTCCATAGGAAAGCATTCATTAATACTTTCCTATGCGGAAATCCCAATGCGAGCACGGCCATTGACGTCAGCTGGCAGGGGAGGAGCGTGGGTGAAGCCTGGCCCAGTGCCAAGGGACAATGGCGCTGGATTCAGGTAAGTGACTAAACAGATTTTATCCCCTTCAGCACCGTGGGTGGGGGGGTGTGAGAAAGGGAGGGCATTGCAGGAGCCTATAGTGCCAGAAAATGGGTTTGTTTTCCTATAGAATCCATTTAGTTTAGTGTCAGCCAGGCTAAATGTCCTATTCATTTAATGATTGCAATGATGGTAGGGTCTTAAAGGCCCAGGTTGTGATTCGTGTGTGGTGTGCCATTGATTGTTCAAGGATTAAACTGAACTTGAAATAATGTTATAAACTGTCTTACTGTGCTAAACCTATAATGAAAGTGAAGAAATGCTCTAGAAAAAAGGTATATAAACTGAGTCACACATTAATGGAAAAGAATGAAGACAATTCAAACCATAATTACGCTTTTCAAAACATCGTTATCTTACCATTTCATTACATTTTGGGTATGAAGAGATCGGTGGTAAATTATAGCAAGGGGATTTGCCAGTGTTGTTTAATTTAAATCATGAATCACTATGTAAAATAACACTGGAAAAATGCCTTGATATAATGCATCGCTGATCGATACATACACACAATAGCCCACTAACCCGCAGCTGGTCCTTCTTTTTTAATATAATCCCCCTACAAAGCAGCATGACTTCAATCTGCTGTATCCACACTCTGGAATTCCCAAAGTATTACATGCTAAAGAGAAATGAAAGTATTCTGCAAAGTCTTACACAATCAATTAAAGTAACACACAGAAGCATTGACTAGTTTTATTGACTTTATAAATCATTGGATAGATAGAGGTGAAGACAGTGTCTAACAAGGTTCTTTTGTGACTTCACCCTAACAAGACTCAAGTTTAAACTATCTGATAATGGACACCATCCCAATTATAGTATGGTTGTGAATCATTACCGACTCTGAAAATAGTGAATAGATACCACAATGATTTCTGAATAATAGCATTTTTGTCTGACCTTTTCAGTCTTCTAACTACATAATAGATGCATTTAAAACTATATTTAGTTCCAAAGTACCTTACCAGAATGAATACACTGGGATTATTTTTGTAACTCCTTGATAGAGGTTCCATAGAATTTCACATACTTTAAAACTTAAATACCGAACATAAATAATTAATAAAATGAAACATAAGCATTAGTGGTCATCACGGTTGCAATTTGATTTCGTGTTCCATAATTTAAAACTTTTGGAATGTCAATTTTTTTTTCTTGGAGTGTTCTTCCATATTTTTGGGAAAGTCAGTGCAAAAATAGCATGACCTTTGTCCTTTCTGCAGTCGGTAATAGATGGTCTGTAGAGAGCTGCACTAAACATGGTACTCATCTATTATCTAAAACTATTCTCATATTGATTCTATTATTGATGCTCTTGATCTTCTCAGTCCATATGAGAAGGTCCTGTAGGTCTGGTGGAATTATTATCCATAGAATCATCTATTATTCGCAATGGTAATGGATTGACTTATCAAATGCATACAATTACAATCACTTGGAAGAAACAGATCGACATGCTACTGCATAATGTATCTTGTATTGTCTGTGAGATAAATGGTGATGGCTCCAGCTGCAGTTTCTCAATTCCTAGAAGGGTCAACCTTTTATCTTTCCTAGATTGTTAAAATAAGTACCAGTAGCAACAAGATCTTCGATTTCCTAGGACATTAGAACACTAGTAAAAGCTCAATGGGTCCTCATGTGCTGGAAAAAAAATATATATATTTTTATTAATTATAATTATAGACCATAAAATGATTCTGAGTGCTGTAATCCCATAAATACCTATATCTATTATGTAAATATGTGTAGTCTGCAAATTCCTTGGCAAGATTCAAGCCTTGCACTCCTGGAATGTTTTTGGTTGTAATTATGGAGCAGGGTGTTATCTTTCTATTTAGGAATGATACCCAATGTATATCATCACAACATAATGAGCTACTAAACAAACTAGGGTACTCTTGGCAATTCAGAGATCCTGCCAAGAGAGATAGATAACTGTGCAATGCCTGTTTATTCAAATCACAAGTAGAAATATTGCATAATCTGCCCATTATTTCAGTGAACAGATGTTATGTTCAAATCCCTCACTGTATGCAGGGTGATGTCCATTCTTGCATTATTCTCCAAGTGCAGTACATTCACCAGACACAGATACAAACCTGGAGGCTTATTTAATCTCAGTGCAGAAGACTTAAAAAAAACTAGCAAGCACTCATCGGAATGCACAATACTGCGTGTTTTTATCACGGTGGAGCCCTGGAATATAATGCTCATTGTGTATGAGGCCAAAACAGAGTTTCAAAAACTCCCAAGCTGCACATTATTGTATCCAGAACCCCTGACTAAAAACACGTCATGAGTCCCATTTTTTTTTTTTTTGTAGAACTGGAAATACAGTACATACAACTTTGAGTTGTATTTCTGTTTCATGTGCTGGGGTTATCCTTCACTATGGCACTTGCCCCATTCCCAACTCTACAGTCACTTACCCCATCCCTCCAATCCCTCCATTTGTCTGTTATCCATCTTTTAACGTTTCATGCTCTTTCCAGTCTTTGGAACCAGTCTCCTCCACACTTACATGTATTTAATATAGTAATTTATATTTTTGTCATGTCAGAGGGTGGTAAAACTCTCTTAAAACCTATATTTTGCAAAGACCCCCTTCAGTGACATTCTAACTTTGAATATGGTAGCCACGGTTTGCATTAGGAGGGAGTTATACTTCCTCAACCTACCCACTGCGGGTGCCACCATCTTCCTTAATCAACCCTTGGCATTTCATCTGCCAGAAGCCATGTTGATACTGTAGACTGGCACATGCATAAGAGAAAACACTGGTGTCTATAGAGGATCATGAGAGATGGCAGGGGACTCGATAGAACAAGACTAACTATAATCCCTGTGTTAATTCCTGCTATGAAAAACCCTGTCCATGTTACAAAGACTGCACACCAGTGAATGAGTTATTACAGATTACATGCATTTTTTTACATTTTCACATGGAAAGCATCCCATTGGTGGAGACATTGAAATCCCCAGACACTTTCAGGGTTATTCACTAAACTGCAAATTCAAAGTGAATTTGAAATTTAAGTTCAAAATAGTCGAACAGGAAAAATTCTCACAGTCCGCTATGCTTTCCTTTCAGCTACTCTGGCCTTAAACTTGACATGCACATTGAATTTTCACTGTTTAAATAAACTACTGAGAATGATGCTCTTAATGGCACTTTTACCAAAGCACATTATTGAGTCCTTGAATCTGAACATTAATTTTAGTTTAACATACGTAGAGGATTGTTTACTAAATGCAACTAATGTATTTCCTTAAGAAATACTGCACTTTCTTTACTTCATAAAAAATATAATATAAATGCATTAAACAGTAAAAGTGTGTATTTTTTGTGTTATGACATTTCATTTGCATGTAATATTTTCATTCATCAAACACAATCATGAGGTGTTTTAATAGAGACAGCAAAAATAACCTATTAGTATAATTGGCTTCTTTAGAAATACCCAGTCACCCTTTAACTAACTGTCTTATTTAATGTGTCATGTAAAAATAAATGTGTCCTTTCATCAGGGACTAGGAATTCAAGCATATCAGAAGTTTATCCCAAGCTTTTACTAAAAATCACACTGTAATTACAATAAAAACAAAACACAGGAATGGTAATATTAAAAGCAGATCATGGCAGAGCTCCCATCTTTGGTGAGTAAATAAGTAAACAAAAAAAACTCATATTTTTTTAACAAGAGAATTACTTTTGGTTTACAGTTACTCACTTGGGGTGTAAAAGTTCACATTTTAAACTAACCATATACTTTAATATTTTTTTTAATTTTTTTATGATAAATATTAGATGTCCTTATGGAAAAAGTAAATATCCAGTTATTTTTCCTTGACCATTTTTTTTTTCTGGGGATTTTTGTTGTTGTTGTCAGTGGTCAGAGTTTATATATTATACTTATTTACAAATAATTTTATGTTACAAATTACAACCTGCATCCTACATATGCTTCCCTTGTAAAATGACTGTAAATCAGTGTGGCTAAATGCCAACAATTTATGTCACCTCTTACCATTCTTATCTACCATAGCTGTGTATGACACGGCTGACTATACACTCCTCTTCTACATTCTTTATTCTCTACATAATAGTCTGACACATTCCTGGTTCTTTTTCTGGGTTTACGAAACCTTATTTCTATACTCTTATATTCTCAACTGCAGGCCCAATACCACAATGTTTTATCCTGGGTCTTTTTCTGTTCTTTATATATACAGTTTCCATAGGGCAACTCATAGATTCAAAAAAATTGAGAACTCTGAGAATGGACAAACGCTTAGAGGAACTTTGGTAAATCCCTGCTCAGATCTCAAAATAGTTTTTGCTCACGTGTGTCATTAATAATGTATGAATAGATCCCTATAGAAAGGGAGCTTGCAAAGGGATAACCCACAGAGTATTGGAGAATTATAACTAATTCCAAAGAACTCCCACTTAAAGAGGAAAATGGAAATGAGCAAGTCCCTAAAAATGATAAGGAAGGTTTATTCAAAATTGGACAAAAACTTTATTAAAATCATTAGTAGTCAAGGACTCAAATAATGAGCAAAAAAATTATGAACTCATCACCTTACAAAAGCAAATATATATATATGGAGTCTCCTAATTAGATTTCAGTCTATGGAGTGACTATAGGGAGGATATGTGTTTTTTAATCCCACCAAGGTAAATGACCCAGCAATATAAACCACAATTGATCCTTAGAAAAATAACAAAGAGGACTTTTACAAAAATGCTACTAAATTAGTATAGATACTCACTGGGAGTAGATATAATACATAAGACTACATAAACCCAGGAGATTTCGGGGAAAGGGTAACACAAACCAAAAAAAACCCACAACTAACTAATGAAAACAGAACATTTATTTGTAAAGGATAACTTATGCCTAATGCTAAAAGGATATATTGCAAAGCATATAGCCCCTTAATACCACTGGCTAGATCTCCGATATTAGGATGTATCTGAGAGTGCTACCCTGAAATCTCAATGTATCTTTCCTGGTAAAATAATTTATAAATAAATAAATTACACATCCCACAAAATTAGATTATAGCTAGAGACTCCTACAGACACATCACCACTCACATACCGTGAAAAATTAAAAACAATTAAGCTACCCGACACGCGTTTCAGAGCCTGTGTGCACCTTCATCTGGGGTTCAAGATTACAATACATACAATAGGTATTGTATTTATGTTTATTCTTGAGTGGTATAAGGGGTTTCCCACTCAGGTGTTAGATCGCACTTACACTGTTTGCACTGTATTTATTATACTTTTTACTGGGGTTCAAGACTGAATAAAGATTCACTCAGATGCATTGATTCAGTGTGTGCACTGGAACACTGTGCGACACTGAGATAGGAAGTACCTTTAGTTGCAGTCAGAGTGACTGCAACTAGAGTCGGCAATGGCTTTTTAATAAAAAAATATACATCATATATGTAAATCAATTTCGTTAAATGTTATAAACCTTTAACCTAAAATGAGAAGTGGACATCTGATGACAGTTGTTCATTAAAGGCTGAGTTGTAGCATAAGCGTTATAATGTTTTAATGTTACTTTAAATACTTATGTCCATATTAATACACTTTTACTCACAAAAATTGAAAGTAGATAACCGAAGTAATCAAAAATGGTCTGGTGACTAGGGACCACCCTGGACAGCTATCAAGCAAGTGTATGATGTCAACCACAAAGCGTCTAAGCCTGTACCAGTAGATGGACTCTAATGTCATACTGAGACTGTATTCACTCTGGTTAAACTTTAAGTGTTAACTGAAAAGAATAAGTGACTTAAAAATGTTATATTAGACCAAATTTTAGTATTTTAAAAATTATAGCTGTCTTGGGGAAAAAAAAAGTAATATATGCTTTGGATTTTACTGGTTGTTTTCCAATGTCATCAATTACATTATGAGTGTGAACCCCAGAGTGATTTCTCAATATATTGGATGTAACTCCATGTGAAAATGGGAAGCCTTTAGGGGTGAATTATTTTGTAATCAAATTTTACAAGAATTACCTTTAAGTCTCCCAGGACCTCGTTATTGCATTGTATTTTAAACATCACACTATATTTTGGTCTGTTATAGTAACATGAAATGTTGGAATAATTGCAATGGCTGCAAATTCAGTGCAGTTAAGGGACAGTGTTTTTTAAAAATTTTTTGCAGTGCTGTTATCTATAACTGGAGAATATCTTTTGAAGAACATTTGTAACCCATGAAGGACCATTGACATTCTGAGCTGTCATCACAATGTGAGTTGTTGAGCCCTGAAATATTTAGGACCAACTGTTCTACATAGCTGAACCAAATTGTTGTGAAGACATAATCCATTGTTATTCCACAGTGAATGAGGGATGACATTTATCATAGGGAGCTGAATATTTCATTTATTCGTTCATAAAAATCTGACCATGTATATTTTTTACAAGTGTTGGTGTGAGTCAAGTTATAATGAATGCAAATAGATACGTATAATAGAAGTTCAGGAAAATTTCTACAGAGACTTAATGCATATTTATTGATACACTAATTCATTACTGTGATACACCCAGCTTTGAAAACATTGCTTATTGTTACACTATGAGACTCGCATGCAACATATTCAGGAGGAAAGACAACTTCTATTTGCTCATTTAGACCCCATTTAGACTAAGGTTGGGGAAACTGTGGATCTGTAACTTACATGGTGTCTATGTACATACCTTCTTTAGTGTGTTGTGTACATCTATCAGGAAGTACCACCTCTTGGTTCTCTTCAGTCTCTGCCCCGATCGGGAGGTAAATACTATGACGCATACTGATAGGGCGCGGTACTCTGATATGATGCCTAGTGTAATTTTCTGTTTAAGCAGTGCCACCATTGTGACCCCATTCCCTTTTTGTTTCACAGTGTGTCATGGACCAATCAGTATCCACCATCGGGTTTAAGTAAAGTTTTAGCCCCTGTCGTGGTTTCCTCTGGGTTTCTTGTATAATGTGTTATTGTTCCCTGATTTTCTGGTTCTTAGATTTTGGCTTACTGACTCTTCTGACCTTTGTAATTCTGACCTGGATAGTTATATAATATTTCTGGTATCCTGATCTTGGCTACTTGCATGATGATACTTGCTCTCTTTGTTACATTAAGCCTGGCCATTCTAAGGTCTGGAAATAAGTCCTTTTTGTCTACATTTCTAACCGGGACCTGTAAATTGGGTAGTGTAGCCCTGACACATGGCACTCCAAAAGTCTATCAGAAGTTGTAGACCAACTATTTAAATATTCCTGATATATAGTAAGGTATAGCAATACAAATACACTTGTCTTTACAGTCTTTGTGTATTGTTTATAAAAAAAAAAAAAATACTCTTTCTCATGACCAATATGTTGGTGAAAATCAACTGACAATAAACAAAGACACTCTGGAAGTTGTAGTTAGTGGTTTTGTCCTGTGGTGGTTATGACAAGGGCAATCTTTGCAATAATGCCAACAACATGCTCTCAATTAGTTATTGCCTCCGGGACATTTACCTTAAGGATGTAGCTATTGGCCATGTTAAACTTGGGTTTTATACCAAATCAACTAAAGCAATGCAAACATATAATAAAAGATGAATCTCTAAACAATTTATTGAATAGACCTAAATGAGTTGCTAACTTTTTTTAGTACTTAGATACCTTTGAACCACTCGCATGAAAAAAATAACGTTCAAATTAAAAGTATCACTGTACAGAATATGCTGCACACAAAGTAAGGAACACAATGCACATGTTTTCTTCCTTTATTTTAAACGATTTATAATAATATTGATAGCATGTTCTCTAGATATGGACCATGCGAGCAGCACAACAAACGGTCTATGCTCACAGGCGTTTAGTCACTAAGGCCTCAATTTAACTTTTAAAATTGTTTTCAATATATAAAAATATCCAAAAATATTTATAAATATATGAATACTTAAAAGAATTACAAAATTAATAATATTGAATAATTTTAAAAGGTTATCCAAAAATATAAAACCTTTTGGAAAGTTTCCTCAACTATATTATTCCAAGGCCTATGTTAGAAGTTGGTGCTATCAGATTTGAGATGTGTCAACTCATTTGAAGACTGTACTGTTTTTTAGTCAGATGACTGAATGAAGTTCATCTGTATAGTAAAATTACTTTGACTGCAGCTCACATCATGTTTGTAGATTTTACGGTCCTGTTAAAAATAAGTTTCTAAATTGAATTTGAACTTGAATGAATATCTTAAAGGGAAACCATAGTACCAGGAAAGCAAAGCTGTTTCCCTGGTGCTTTAGCTCCCTATAGTACCTCCCTCCCTGTGGTGCAGAAGGGACCATACTTACCTCAGTCCAGCACCAATGTCTGTCGGCGCTGGCCTGGACTCTGCCTCTCCTGAAGACATCAGCTGGTGAGGGAGACCTAATGCGCATGCACGCCAATGGCCGCACTCGAATTAGGACTTACCCCATAGGAAAGCATTATACAATGGGGTTTCGGGGTGACGCTGGACATCCTCATGCAAAGCCTGAGGGCGTCCAGCAAACTTGGCGTGGTGAATTACTCTCTGCTGTTCAAATCACTATACAATACTATTACTGTAGGATGAGTGACACACAAATCTAACCTTTATACTAATGTTTTGTCATTCTTATTGTTCTATTGATTGTTCTATTGTTTCTTAACATGCATTATAGTTTTGGTGTATAATTGTAGAACTCTAGGAAAAGGTGAAAACCTCAATACATTTTTTCATTGCACAAAACAAAGGGCCACATCCAACTGGGACTTCAAACTGCTGTCTGTAGTTCCATTCTTTGGTTCTGGAGTGCACACAAACTACATTAGAGGGAACACTGGTTATAATAAAATGGCAAAGGGATTGCAAAATGTATATCAAAATAGTCAATTGTAAAAAAAAAAGTAATCTTTTACTCAGCATGATTCTATTCCAAACAGAATTGCTGTGTGATTGTAAAACGAAAGGCTGGGGATATTGCATCAAACAGTGCTGCTGATTTGATTTATTTATTTGGATGGTAGACGGCCACTAGAGGTGGAGTTAACCATGGATAGTAATTATTGCAGTTTTTCTATCACTGCAGTAATTACTATTGCATAGTTATGGGACCTGGGAATGTGCACCTAGACCACTTCAATGAGCTGAAGTGGTCTGGGTGCCGATAGTGTCCCTTTAAACCATTTACCAATTAGAGCATCTTCTCGGGCAGTAGGAAAATACTTGCAGATTTTTATTATTATTATAATTGATTCATCTATGAATGTTGGTTAACTCATAAATATAATCAACACATTTTCACTTCTTTGCGTCAGTCTCAGTTTTCATAAATGTCTCTTATGCTGGCTCAAGGTCACAAGTACAAATATAGCAGTGGGACATAATATGCAGGTATGACTTATAATGGCCGAAATTACTAAGGTGAATGCACTCAGTAATTCCACTCTCTCTCTCTGTGTAGTTAATAGTATTGCTGTTTTGTTTTATTTTTATTTTCTTCATTGTAGATAGAAGGATGTAATTCCTGGTAGCTTTCCAATGCTCCCTCTAGTGAAATCATCACTTCGAAGATGACAGCAAGGACACAATGACCTTCAATTTGACACAGACATATGTGCTGAACTAGATCAGATGGCCATACCAGAGAATTACATTGAAAATCACATTAAATATTGTTGCCCCCTGCTGTTTTTTTTCTAAGTTACGTGCAAGAGTAGATCTTAGGTTAGTTGATCTTAGGCTTAGCCCAATAAAATAAATGATTTAAGTTTGCATTTTGAGTACTTGCTTTAAGAGTATATAAATGCCTTTTTAATGCAAATATTTCAAGAAAAAGTATAAAATTGTTATAGTTATGGTTTTAATAGTCTGTGGTTATGCCGTAGACAAATTACGCCAAATACAAGATTAGATATTTGTTTTTCCGGTTCTTTGAGATGTGTGTACCTTTCATTTTCAATAGATATATAAAAATATCAATTATGACCGCACATGTTTATATCACATCCAGTCATATTATACATAATGCCCATACAATATACATTACCATGAAAGCCTTGGCTGCATAGTAGGATTCATTATTAATGATCTTTTTTCCACCTTCAAAGTTTCATCACTTAAAAGGACTCTCCATTTTCCTGGCACTAGAGAATCCTGGTGTGCCCCCCTTCCTCTCGCCCACCATGCCATGTCGCTGAAGGAGTTTAAACCCCTTAAGCTACTTACCTGAATCCAGCGCCGATGTCCCTCATAGCTGTGTCAGGTTCCGCCCAAGCTCATCCCCCACCGATGTTAGCCGACAGGGGAGACCTAAGGCGCATGCAATTAACTGAAGTGGTCTGGGTGACTGGAGTGTCCCTTTAAAGGTCTTTATGACTTTCTTCACAATGATATTTGTGTATACAACACATATATTAAGGCAGATAGAAATGGATAAAGGAAACAAGGTGGACTGCTTAGTAAATATCTGCATTTTCATCCCTAACAGGTAGAAAAGTCCAGCATGTATCTGTATAGCATGGTTTACTAAGAATCGTTAGCATCAAATGTCTATTAAAAAAGCATGTTCTAAAAAGTGACAAGTGGGATCAGTCCTACAGACTGGGAACCAGGCCTAATCGGAAATTCCCTTGGTGGATAGATTAAGTCACCTGGACAGAGAGATTTTGGACAATTTAACCCTAAAGTCCTGTATCTTTTTATTTATTTATTTATTTTTGCATACCTGTAGTCTCCAAGTAAGGACACGTAAGAGTTAGGTACATAGTAGTGGGTCTCAGCTTTGCTGTGTAAAGTTTTATCCTGTTCATGATGCTATGTGGTCATAAGGACAGATTATCTATGGATTATAGGCTTAAATCCATAAACCAATCAGTTGTAAAACTGTGCAATCTATGTCATGGTTAAAAAGATCTTGAGACATTCAAAAGTTTATTGTGGATCACACTCGGACTCAAAGGTTTAAAACCCATTTCACATACATAAGATTTCTAAATTTCCATGTTTCTGCAGATTACTTGTTAAGACATATACATTGTGTTTGGTGGTGCCATATGCTTTCTACATGAAATCAATTAAATTAATTATAGAGCTTCCACTGAGATTCAGGCTGTGATTAGTTAATTGATTTCATACTAGGGGCATATGAATTCTACAAATTGATAGGTAGCAATCTAAAGCAATATTTGACAAAATGTAGAATTCATTGGCAATCCTCAAAAATGGTGATATGCTAACATGTAATACCAATAAGCCAAAATAAGACAAGAAAGGGGTAACAAAAAAGTCAACCTAAATGTTAAAATCAATATTCACAATGGGTGTAAATTATTTCATACATTTAATTTCTGTAAAGTTTTTTTTTTTAATATATATATATATATATATATATATATATATAGTAAACAGTGAATTAAGGCAATTAACATTATTTTTGCATGTAGCCCAGCACTTGAACAGTTAACAAAAAAAAATACACCCTTCCTTTCCTTGATAATTTGGCCTCATTGGCTTGACTCCTTCCCGGTGCCGACCCTGTCTCCACTATCCTCTCTTTTCCATTTTCTTGTCCTGATATTTACAGGATTTTTGTTTTATTCTCGTCATTGTCCTCTTCTCCGATATCATCAGCCATAGCAAATTACCTGCTGGTAACTCGGCGTGGTGAATTACCCTCTGCTGTTCAAATTGCTACAGTGACAATACTATTATTGTAGGAGGAATGACACACAAATCTAACCTTTCTAATAATGTTTTGTCATTCATATTGTTCTATTGATTGTTCTATTGTTTCTAACATGCATTATAGTATTGGTGTATAATTTTAGGGCTCTATTAAAAGTTGAAAACCTCAATAAATGTTTTTACAAAACAAAGGGAAGACACCACATCCAACTGGGACTTCAAACTGCTCTCTGTGGTTCCGTTCTTAACTGTTTTGGTTCTGGAGAGCACAACAACTTCATTAGAGGGAACACCGTTTATTATAAAAAGGCAAAGGGATTGCAAAATATAGATCAAAATAGTTAATTGTGAGAAAATAAAATCCTTTACTCAGCATGATTCTATTCCAAACAGAATTGTTGTGTGATTGTAAAAAGAAAGGCTGGAGATACTGCATCCAACAGTGCTTCTGATTTTATTTCTTTATTTGGATAATTGTTTATTCATTCACAGCAGATATCATGTATGAAGATGGCGTGCTGCGTTATATGCAGACATGCCTTATTTGTCTGATTCAATACATGATAGCAATTCTACAGACCAACTGCAGCTGCCGGAATTCCATGCTAAATGACAAAATGTTACAAAATGATTGAGACTTTAGTGTTGTCAAGGAGACTATCAATGTATCCAATTTGTCATGAAGTCAAGAGCACTTTACACTTCATTTTTTTTTTTGCAGAATCAGGACAACCTTTCAGTTTTAGACATTTATTTATCTGACAGTTGTGACTTAAAGGATCGAAATTCGCTAGCTCTAAGCATTGGTTGTTGATCCTTAAAAAATAACCTCTTCCCGGTTCTATTGTGTCAGGAAAAAATAGGTTTCAGTTCACAATGAATATTGCTCAATGTGTTTTTGACGGCGCTTGGAATGCTTAACTGTCTGATTGCCCGAAGGGCTCGGTAACATTGGTCTGGCTCTTAATGAGCTAAAAAAGACAGGTTTTTCCTTTTCTCTTTGTGTCTCCAGTAATAAACTGTCATTATTCTCTGGGCACCTAAATTGTCTAAGCCTCTAGGAAATAGTGGTGAGATAAAAGTAAAGGAATAAAATTACACAACGAGTTAAGTCAGATATACGTCTGTTACATTTCTATATTTTCAGGCAATTTTAATTAATGGGAAAGAAAAAAAACACAGCATGCCCTATACACATCAACCCTGAAATAATGTGTTTCCACAAATCTCTCAAAATGAAATTTTATACAAAGAAACCCAGGCAGTAATGTTTTTCTGATTTCCCAAACATGGCTCCAGCTGCCCTAAATTTCAGAGATTTTTTTTTTTTTTTTTTTTACCAAAGTGACTAATGACTTGGTGATGGTAACATCCATAAGAAGTTATCCCTTTCTTATTCTTCTTGACCTTTCTACTGCTTTTGACACTGTTGACCACCAGTTTCTCCTTCCCACCATTCACAAGCATAAAATTGGTGGTGCTGCTCTCTACTAGTTATTTTCCTACCTCACTAATCTTGAATTCAGTGTCTCCTTGACCCTTCATTTGTTCCTTCTCCCCTTCTGTACCTCCTGGTCAAGGCTCTATACTGGGACTTTATCTATATATATATATATATATATATATATATATATATATATATATATATATATAAATATATTCCCAGTACAGTATATAGAAGTGTATTGCCTCGTGTACACTGTACATGTTGCCACTTTACCATGACATTGCCCGTACCATATTGCCTCTTTGAACACACACACGCACACACGGATACATACACATATATGGAGTTGATATGTAACACAACAGGTTCATGAGACTCACCGACTATCATCATCAAAAAAGATCAAACATCTAGAATGGAACTTTCCAAGACGTTTCCATTTTGTTTGTCAAGAGCTTTGCCATTTCCAATAACAACTTAAGTTTATATCAACAAACTAACTTAAGTTTTGTTACCAACAGAAAAAGATTATTAAATTTATTAGAATATCATTGTTGAAAAAACACTCTCCACCAAATTTCAGAAAACATGCGAGCACTGGACTGTGATTAGCCCCATTGTCTGCTATATATGGAACTGGTTTAGTCATTTTAAGACAATAACGTAGTATGGTGTATTACACAAACTGACTGACAAAACCTATTTACTGTAATTTAGACTTAGAGCGATGTAGGTGTTATTGTAGTGCAGCTCTGTGTGACACAGTATGGTACTAGACATTTGATATTAAATGGTTTATCAGGGTAAGTGATTCGGCAACTGTAGATCTATAGACATTGTGCAATTGTCTGAGAACAAAGTTTAATTGCTGCTCTCTGTCACAGGAAACAGAGTTGTAGTGTTTCCTTGGAGAGCAACTGTATGGCTAGATAGTTATATTTTCGTAATTAAAGCTATCCATTATTGTGAAAAGAGTGACACATAGCTATTACTGGGTGAAAAAGCACACTGGATATATTTGAACTGAAAATGTTCTGTCAAATGATTCAGAAGGACAAAGGTTTTTAGGTATGTATCCTTCTATTTTATGGATAGCCCCATCTATCATTGTCTATTGTATATACCGAAATTGGAAATATTGTCAGCGATAAAAAAATAAATGTATAACAAAAACAAATCTGTAATTATAAGAATCTTGATAAATCCTTGACAGGGGATCTTTCACTATAACCTATGCAAAGTGTACACATTGGATGGTGCTTGGGATGTCCCTTTTGTAAATAGAGACATGGATCCTTTTCTTGGAGTGAACAGAATCTATATTCTGTTTAAATGTATCTAACAAGCTTTCTGCACTAATAACCATGAGTAACTATTGTTGTTATTGCTTCTTTGCTATAAACAACTCAGCTGATAAAGACTTTCTGGGACCCAGCATTTATTTTGCCGCAGGGCTTGAAACCTTCTCCTCGCTGTGTACCCCGGAGATTACGACTCTGTAGCATTGAGTTGAATGACGTTTTCTCCGAAGTTAAACATCTAAAGCACACATACAGCTTAAAATGTTTGAATAAATATTGCTGTTTGGCACCCTATGGTTTTAGTTGATTTTTGTGTACTTGTTTATTTTCTTACCAGGTGATAAATTGTGGAAAAATATCATGGACATATTTAGAAATGGTCTCTTGGTTTTTCTCCAGTCATTTCCTTCCCATATCCTCTTGACCTGTGTTTATTTGGCTCCAAAAGTAGGGGAAAATGAGAGTGCACCATTTCTGGTGACCTAGAAAAGGCTGGGTATAAATATGATGGGTGTGCCTTTTTTGAAATACTGACTTATGTTTCATGCTCCCTACAGAGCTGACTATTTTTCTTTTTTTTTTACTTTCTACTGCATTGACCACTTATTGGGTCATTGTCTGAGATGCTTACATGACCTTCCACCACACGACTGAGCCGTTAGTGCTTCTATACATTTCTATTTCAATAAAAAAGCACTTGATCAGCACAGCTCAGCAAGCCTGGAACTTGATCACCTGACATGTTGAGAAGGTTGAATCTTTTGGTGGAACCACAATAATTCACCAAGCTCTTCAGCATAGGTAATTAAATCGGACAATGTTTTCTATAGATTCTATGTGCAGAGCCAGATGTATCAGTAGGCTACTTCCTATAGATGCCTTGGGGGATTAACAGTGACTACAGTAGTACACTGAGGGGGAAAAAGTATTTGATCCCCTGCTGATTTTGGACGTTTGCCCACTGACAAAGAAATTATTAGTCTATAATGTTAATAGTAGGTGTATTTTAACAGCGAGAGACAGAAAAATAAAAAAAAAATCTGAAAAACTCATGTCAAAAAAGTTATAAATTGATTTGCATGTCAGCTCCCTCTAAAGATTTTCTATGGGATTAAGATCTGGAGACTGGCTAGGCCACTCCAGTACCTTAATGTGCTTCTTTTTGAGCCACTCATTTGTTGCCTTCGCTGTGTGTTTTGGTGTGGTTTCATTGTCATGCTGAGATATCAAACTACGACCCATTTTCAATGGCCTGGCTGAGGAAAGTAGGTTCTCACCCAAGATATGACAGTAAATGGCCCCGTCCATTGTCCCGTTGATGTGGTGCAGTTGTCCTGTCCCATTAGCAGAAAAACACCCCCAAAGCATAATGTTTCCGGCTCCATGTTTGACGGTGGGAATGGTTTTCTTTGGGTCAAAGGCAGCATTCCTCCTTCTCCAAACATGGCGAGTTGAGTTGATGACAAAGAGCTTGATTTTGGTCTCATCTGACCACAACACTTTCACCCAATTCTCAACTGAATCATTCAGATGTTCATTGGCAAACTTCAGAGGGGCCTGTACATGTGCTTTTTTGAGCAGGGGGACCTCGCAGGTGCTGCAGAATTTCAATCCTTTACAGCATAGTGTGTTACCAATTGTTTTCTTGGTGACTATGGTCCCAGCTCAGGGCCGGCGCTTCCATTAGGCTACCCAGGCAGTGGCCTAGGGCACCAGCTCACTGAGGGTTACCAGCCTCCTGCCCACAGACTATGGGCCCTGTAGGGAAACCTGTGAAAGACTACCAAACTTGACCGATCGTTAGCACTGATTTCATGGAACTGTTTTGGACATAAGACCATGTGTTCGGTCGGTCAAAATTATGACTTTCAGGAAATACCTGAACCCATGAACTGATCTGGGTGATTTGTGGATATGTTGTTCACCTAGATCAGGGGGGATATCATGTTTTTTGGGGTACTTATGGGATTTTTTAGAAATTTATGTTTTTTTCTGTGCTTGGAGATAATTGGATTAAAATTAGTTACTGTTACTGATCCAATTATCTTCCAAGCAGAGGGGAGGGATTGTGTGTCATGTGTGGGAGTGCCTTACATTGTAAATGTGTTATTTTTGTTTTGTGAGCTTTATGTCCCTGTCCCCAACAAGGTTCATGTGGGCGTACACCTTGCTTGGGTACATGAATAAAAGGCCAAGTGTGGCACCATTAAAATCTATAACAGCTTACACTGCAAAACTGTGTGTCGTCCTGTTATTGGAGGGAAAGAAGATTTACTCCTGTGTCTGCTGTTCCAGCTTGCAGGGGATTCAACGGGGAAAGTCCTTGTAAGGACTAAAGCTAATTCCCCACTGTTCCAGCTAGGAAGTGGTCCTTGGCAGAGGTTCCCTGCCAGGGGTACAGGGAGCCCTGCTACAATTTAAAGGGAGCTCCATTACAAGATTTATTTTCCGACCTTCATTCTCCAAATCATGGTGACTGCAGCTGTCAGCACCTGCCAGCAATGTGTGTAACTCACTAGGTATCCCCACATTTGGTGATAGCTGGTTACTGTGATTCCTCTGTTTGCAAATGCTTGTGTCTAATATACAATACTCATTGCTGGTACCACAACCACTAAAACAGGCTATAGTGATTATGTTGCATGGAGTATTCTTTTAATCTTTTGTATTTACAAATGCGTAGCTTTACATTTTTTTGTATTGCTGTGAGGATTTCACTCAGTTGTATGTTTTGTCCAGTTCACGTTGAAATAACGTTCTGCTCTAATTGTTTTACCCTAACAATCCACAAAGTCTGAAAAATAGCTTTCACACCATCTGTGAAATAATCAATCAAAATGTAGGGCCAATTGCACAACCTTCAGGTGCTGAGTAATGAGAAACCAGCTGAACTTTCTACTGACATGATTTCAGAAGAAATCCAGATGCAGGCGACTGTCATTCATAATATTACACTCTGTTTCTTTATGTTCTGAGGCAATTATTGTTCTTCTTGAGAAAATGAGTGTGTAATTAGTGGCCAAACTAAACAACTAGTGCCATATTTTATCCAATCTTCCAATTATACTCTTCTTTGTACAGATGTTCCGAAAATTATTTTGAGAAATCTATTTCAGTTCCGAAGGCTTTTTTTCCCTTTTTGTTGCAATGTTACATTATCCTTGGATGTGTATAATCGAGTTTGGAATTAGCATATGGAAACATAAAGCAGTGTTAATCAGAACAAAGACCCAACAGGCATGCTACCAGCACGAATACATCCACAGTGTCCTTTTCCTGAATACAAATGCTTTCAAATTATCCTATTTCCTTCTTACAGTATCTGTCTATGTGCAGATATGTTCATATTTTTAATCACTTAAGCAATTATATTTCCTCAAACATATGTAATAAGTAAAATAGATAAAGAATTTTTGGTCTGATCGTATTAATAGTCTCTATTTGATGTAAATTGTTAGATATTAACTGCATATAACATGAATTGAACGTAATCCGAAAATTTTTCCTAAAACACAAATTATATTTCTGTCTTTGGTTCCCAGGGTCCTGTATTATATATATTTTTATAACTATGCCAATTGTTTAAATTTAAGCAATTGATTACATTTCTGAAATTGGTAAAACATTTCTAAAATATTCATATTGAGTGTATTGCAGTTGCATTGAAATGTCAATGCAATCAGTTGATATCATACGACATAAAAAAGGTCCTACTTTCTCTTGTAGGCAAAGCCAAGGATGAAAAAAGTTGACAAAATGGGTTTCAAAGCCCAGCAGCCAATACTAGCAAGATAAGTCCTAAGGATGATCCTGTATCCTTGCAGCATTTTCTACAGAGCTCTAGATTCAAATTTCCAAGCCATGGCATTAGTAAAGTAATTATTTGTCACTGCTTCACACAGTAATGAAGTAATCCCAAGTCTTGCTATAACTCACAATGATTGTGATTGACATGGAGGCTTAAGGTATAACCATAACTTGTAAACAGTCAAACTGAATTTTTCCTTGATATAATGTGTGACTGTTACAGAGTTTTCTAATCAAGCAGAGGGCATTGCATTCAGAAGGATGAGTGACTGATAACATACTTTGGAGTAAGCCCTTTCCTGTACAGCACTGCAATAACACTGAGTGCAAAGCAAGGCCGATACAGAGCTGATTTGTCAAGATCAATAGGAAGAATTTGACCTCAATCCTACTGAACACCTTTAGGATGAATTAGGCTGAGAACAAAGCCTGGCCTAATCACCCAGCAATAACAATAGTCTTGGCTGGCTTCCATGGGGTCCTATCCTCAATCCCAAAGAGCACCTTTAGGATGAATTAGCATACCCTTGTTTAAATTGGTATGTAGTATGTGATTGGCAAGTGACTAAATTTATCCAACAATTAATATTGAAACGCACATTGGATCTATTTTTTTTTTTTTTTAAATGTTTGTGGTGTTGGATGATTGAAAAGCGACAATGTAAATTCTTGTTGTAACGGATCACCTGGCACATCGACTGGTTACCTTCCATTGACTGATGCTCCTAGTGTTTCCTGAGGGCTCCAAGCACTCTAGTAGACACCATAACTGCCTCAGCTTGGTTGGGGTCTCACTGTCTTCCACCCACTCTGGACCCAAGACCAGGATCCAGCTTCCAGAAGGTAGACCTCTCTTAAATCCAGAGAGCAGGCATATGAACAAGCTCTTACAAGAGCTAGTGATTATACTCTGGGGAGTATAGTGATTATAGCAATCCCCAGAGTGTAGTTCTCCAATCCCCCAAACATGAGCCAAGACTTCATGAAGGGTAGAACAAGTCTGTTTAATGCAAGCCAGCACTCACAATTTACACAATTCCTCAGGCTAGAGGCACACCCCTTGGACCTGATGGAACACAGGCACACAAAGGACACAAACCAATCCGAACAATACAACAATGTCCGACACTCCCACATACAGCACACAAGCCCTCCCCTCTGCCTGTGATACAATTAACTAGGACAATGGACTAACTCAATTAACTCTAAGCAGAAAAAACATAACTTTTTACAAACCCCACAAAGTACCCCAAAATACAATATATCCCCACAAAAATCCCCCAGATTGGTTCAGGGGTTCAGGAATTTCCTGGAAGTCTTATTTTTGCCCCACCGTGCACATGGTCCCATGCCTCAAATAGTTACATACACTCAACGGCAAAACACTGCTGGACAATTTAAGATGGCCGCCGCCACATGTTTGAATCTGTTCCAGTTAAAAGTCCAAGGGGCAGAAACAGTGCCTTTAAAATCCAATATGCCCAAATAGTGTTTTTAACCCCTTCAGGATGGAGTCAATAGTGCACGTTCTGATCAAAACAAAACGTAAACAAAAACTGGAATTTGCGCTATATGTCTGTTCAACCGTAATTCACCGCTGTCACATTAAGTGCACCCACACTTATTATATATAATTTTGTTCAGGAGAAACAGGGCTTTCATTTATCATTAACTATTCATATATGGAACATAATTTGTTATGAATAAAATTTTTAAAAAATTGAGAAAATAAGATATTTTTTTTAAATTTGTATTTACGTCTGACATTTTAGCTGTGAATGTCATAATACTGTTAGGTATTACTGCAAACGAATGCCCATATTTGTGATCAGCGATGTCTCACGAGTACAACAGTACCCCCCATTAACAGGTTTTATGGTGTTTTGGAAAGTTACAGGATCAAATATAGAACGTTCCATTTTCAAATTGAAATTTGCCAGATTAGTAATGTTACCTTTGAGATGGTGTGGTAGCCCAGGTATGAGAATTACCTCCATAATGGCATACTATTTGAAAAAGTAGACAACCCAAGGTATTGAAAGTGGGGTATGTTTAGTCTTTTTTAGTAGCCACTTAGTCACAAGCACTGGCCAAAGTTAGCGTTCATATTTGTTTTTGTGTGAAAAAAGCAAAAAAAAGAATATTTGGCCAGTGTTTGTGACTAAGTGGCTACTAAGAAAGACTGGACATACCACACTTGCAATACCTTGGGTTGTCTACTTTTGCAAATGGTATGCCATCATGGGGGTAATTCTCATTCCTGGGCTACCATACGCTCTCAAAGGCAAACCAATCTGGCAAATTTCAATGTCAAAAAAATGAAATGCAAGCCTTATATGTGACTCTCTAACTTTCCAAAACACCATAAAACCTGTACATGGGGGGTACTGTTATTCTCAGGAGACTCCACTAAACACAAATATTAGTGTTTTAAAACAGTAAAACATATTACAACAATAATATAGTCCATAAAAGTGCAGTTTGTTTGTAAAAAATGCAAAAAAGTCACTTACTTAAAATATCCTTGTTGTAAAACAATTTACCAGTTTGAAACACTAATATTTGAGTTCAGCGAAGTCTCCTGAGTAAAACAGTACCCCCTATGTACAGGTTTTATGGTGTCTTGGAGAGTTACAGGGTCAAATATAGTGCTTGTGAATTAAATTCTCTGCACTTTCTCCCTGTGTTGTCAGGCATGTCAATCAAATTTTAATTAATCAAATCACATAATTATGTTAAAAGATTACTTAAATATACATGTAGAATTTTAATATATATGCATTTATAGGTATTTAAATTCTACGTGTATACTAATGTAATCTTTTATGTAATTATATATATATATATATATATATATATATTTGCGGTTATTTGTATTTTATATATAGATAGATATATATAGAATGTCATTCTAAGTGTATTTTGTTATCAATATATTATTATTATTATGATGATATTTATAGATTGCCGTCAAATTCCGCAGCGCTTTACAATGGGTGGATGAACAGACATGTAGTTGTGACCAGACAAGTTGGACACACAGGAACAGAGTGGTTGAGGGCCCTGCTCAATGAGCTTACATGCTACAGGGATTGGGGCAGAGTAGAGACTGGGTGAGCATGAGAAACAGTGCAGCCCTCGAGAAATCTTGAAGGCGAGCATCAGAGGTGGTAGTACGGACAGAAGACAGACGTAAGTCTTCAGCATATCGTAAGGGCCTAGACGGGACATACTTGTGTATAAGGGAGGTTAGATAGGTGGGAGCAGCATTATGTAGAGATTTGAAAGCAAAGACCAGAATTTTAAATTGAGCTCTATATTTTATAGGAAGCCAATGTAGGGACTGACAGAAGGGTAAGGCATGGAAGGTGTGGGCGGACAGGAAGATGAGCCTCGTCGCCGCATTCATTATGGACTGTAACGGCGCAAGTTGGGAGCACGTAAGACCACTGAGAAGCGGATTACAGTAGTCAAGGCGAGAAAGGACAGTAGAATGGACCAACACCTTAGTCGCATCTGGCGTTAAGTAGGGGCAGATGCGCGCAATGTTTTTGAGATGGAAATGACAGGATTTGGCGATAGATTGAACATGAGGCTTGAAGGAGAGGTCGGAGTCAAAGAGAACACCTAGGCAGCGAGCCTACGTGGTGGAGCTGATGGTAGCACCGTTGACTTGGAGGGAGACAGACACAGGAGTAACAACACTTGAGGGAGGAAAGACCAGAATTTCAGTTTTGGTCAAATTTACAGCTATGACTGGTCCTTTACAAATACTATACTGGGCATTCGTGAGCCACTCTGCCCTCTATAGCCTATATGTAGTGATTACAGACACTTTCAGCTAATTCCAAGAGCAACGTGTATCCGTTTACCCAGTACCAAGTAGAAATAAGTACAATGCAATAGACCTATTTTATTTTGTATCTTATGATCATACAAGATTTTGGATATATTGTTCGCTAATTGTGACTATATTGCAGTCAAGAAATACTAACTAGCTAGCTCCTTGGCATACATTTTACAAAATATACTCTATATGTCATTACTGCAAACCGTTCAGACAAAGCCTGGACCAGCTAAACCTAATGGTAGATGTAAATAATTTATTGTAATGTGAGTTTGACTACACAAGTTGGTCGCATGCTGCAGTTTAGAAATGCTTGATATTAGTAATGACTTTTTGAATTGGTGAATATACCGTATGTACTCTTTTAATAAGGATCATTCTAATAGAGTAGAACTCAAAAGAACAGGTTTATTGTGTTGCACAATGGCAGCTAGTATTTAGGATGCTTTATCCGTTTTTCATTTTAGAAAAATACATCTGACAACAGTTTGAAGTAATACGAAATAAAGCTGTATGGAGTATGTCCATTTTCTTCTCACCTCTTTTAAATGTTCACAGCTATCTCACAGATTGTTTGGCGTGTTGTAAACAATTCTACCCATTAAAAGTTCAATACAGTTCCCGGTTTTAATGTTCTATATGAATTCCTTGGTGTTTATTATATTTTGAACACTATTAGTCCATTATTGTGCTTACGATACTTTCTATGGTTAACCTCTTAGTTTGGTTTTGACTGGATCGTGAGTGTAACTACTTCCATCCCCACTCCCCCCACCCAACCACCCCCCTCCCTCCCTCGCAACTCTTCTGGCTGTACATGGATGTTATTTCTTTGTCTGTAGGAGACGGGTTATATGCATGAGAAATAGGTTGTGTCTTTCCTGTGTTGGTATCATCTAGCATCAGAATTGTCACAAATTTGAGTGCAGGTTGGAATGCAAGGTTCAGAGACTCATACAAGCTTGGAATATGGAGGAGTGGTGCATCTTAGCAGAGTTATCACTGATTGTAGCACTAGCTACTAAGACGGACGCAAACTCTGTGGTTCCTGGGGGAGAGAAACTGTATCTGTATTCCAGACTGTTGAACAGTTTTTAGAAATTACAAATGGCTCAATAACCTCTAGCTATCCAACTAGTTTATATAGAGGATTAGGCTTATTCTAATGAAGTGAAGACTAGTGTAAATATTGGCGCTAACATTGTCCTCAAGCTACGTTGGATAGTGTGACTGCAGAGAAGACAACTAGATGGCCTGGATATAAAAGAAGATGTTCATAACAGTCTGGGGAAAGAAGTAATAGGAAAGAAAAGAAAATAGATAGACTTGGAGATTGGTTTTGGTCCAAACTACAGTTCACCTGAATTTGGGCCAATTGGGACATCTGTCCAATTCCTGAACTCTGAACCAAAGTTACCCAAATCACAATCCAAATGAGTTCCACCGTGACTGAACATTTTCATTATGATTTGTGATAATGAATTCCACCCAAAAAAAAAAAAGTAAAGAAAAAAGAGATGATTGATGAGGGAAAAAAGTGTGTATATATATATCTGTGCCCCTTTTGGTTTGTCTGATTTCTGAATTGAGTTGTCGGTACTGAAATTCTGCCAAGACAAATCACCATATGGGCAAAATTACAACTTTTTTAGTATAATTTTAATAATGCACAGGGCCCTTTAAAAACCAAGAAGGCTCACTATAAAATAATGTAGGGTGTATGCAATGTTTTTAAATGCATTCAATTTATTATCAGGACATGAACTATAGGGTGCTCAAAGTCATGACGGTCACAAACACTGACTTAGACGATCAATTTACCTTGTTTTACTTGCTTTGGATCACTTACTCCTGATCAATCGGTTCAATTTTATGTTTTATTTATGAAAATGCTCTTACTTTGATCCCGTCTTTTATGTGAATATATGTTTAGCAGTTTATATGAAAATCACTGCAATTTCCTTTAATTGTACAAATATAAGTGCTACAAACACATTATAGTTATGTTCTGTTTATGTTCAACATTTCAGGTATTCTTTTAATACATTTTTTGCAGCCCACATATCTGAATTGGCCCAGCCAACATCCATTCTATTTTAGAAATGACTACAACTGAATTGCCTTCAGTTCTTTGCCTTCTTTTCGATCAACAGCATAAAAGAATGGGCTTCAAAGCAGAACTTGATGGACTGTAGTTTTTTTCCCCCTCAATCTAGACAACTATGTAACTATCTATTTTGTAATATATATATGTGAAAGTCTAGAATAAGGGTACACAACCTTCAGCACTCCAGATGTTGTGAACAACAACTCCCAAAATGCTCTTAAAGTCATATTGCTGTCAAAGCAGGGGGAAAGTAGTTCACAACATCTGGAGTGCCAAAGGTTGCCTACCAATGGTCTAGAATAGGCTTCCCCAAACTCTGGCCCTCCAAATGTTGCTGAACTACAACTCCCATGATTCTATGAATGAAATAGATAGGCCGAGAATAATGGGAGTTGTAGTTCAGCAACATCCCGATGGCCGGAGTTTGGGGAGGCCTGATCTAGAATGACCGCAAATTCATGTTTTGGGCAGTAATGCTTGCATTCTGCTGATATTTTTAACGTATACACAAGAAGAGACAATATTACACTAATGAAGTGCTTTGTCTTATGTTTTCTATACAGTTTTGAGATTACTACCAACCAACTGCAGTTTATTGTGAAGATTCTATTATTTGTTTTTAGTGTTTATGTGCACTGCCCGTTTGTTTTCTTTTTGGGCTATGGGCACTTGACACGGCACTTTGTTTGCCCCACGTGGTTTTTGTTTAGTATGTGATTTTTCTTTACTATTTTATTGCTCCTATCTCTGTCTAGTCAATTTACCAGAGAGGCTGTATAACTGATCTCTATTGCTAGCTTTTCTAGCAGTTTATTGAAACTTTTACTCTCTATCCTAAAACTATCAATTTTCTAACAGGCTGTATCCTCTGACACATTGTTACCTGATATCTTCAGGCAGCACCATAAGCCTCTATATTGAGGGCTCTTTGAGGGGTTAATTTTCGGATATATCAGGCTATACTGTATAGACAGACTAGACTCATTGCATGAGGATTTATTGAGTATATAACAGGAGATTAAATATCAGGGAAATGTTCTGATATACTTAGAGCCAGATTAAATAAAGCTCATTTAGTATATATCCGTAACAGTACCTATATATAACGAATTTGGTTAGTTATATACTTTTTTGTACATAGTAGCATAATTTATTCTATTTTATTTCACCCAGACTACTATCTTGTCTCTATCACAATCTGATAGATACTCATTTGAATTGATATATACTCACCTGCAACTAGGTAGCCTTGTATATCAACTCTACATTTATTTAACATCAATTAGGCTACGTATATCTCCAGGTGATACAGTGGGTCATATACATATATATGTATGTTGTGACCACCTGTATCGGTTTTGTTTTTTTCTTTTTTTGTATATATTGGGGTTAAGCCTCTAGAGACCTCTGGAGTCTCGACCTGGTACCTTAGACAGTCGGTCACAACTGGGCGCTCTGCTTTTGCTATAGCAGCTCAGTTGCGTCCTACTGTCTTCTATCTGTATGTTTTACATACACACACACACACACACACACACACACAACACACATACAAACAGACAGCCATCCACACATACAGACACACAGAAACACACAAGACACGTACATAAATACAGACAGTCACATACATACAGACACACACACATACACACAAACACACGACGCACATACAAACAGACAGGCACATACAGACAGACACAGACACATACATGCAAACAAACAAACACACAATCACACATACACATAATATTTAAGTCACCCTCCTGTTTCCTACCTTTTAAATGCATGAGGGTGACTTCCCTTGGGGTCCAGTGGTGGCTCAGTTCGATGGGAGTCAGAGTTCCTACTCTGACTCCCTATGCTTCCTCCCACATGGGCTCTCAGTGATAGCTGGGAGGAGTGACGGGGAGTCACTTCCTGCCATCGTGTGATGATTTCATCACAGGGGGCCTGGTCGCGCTGTTAAAGCGCTGCAGCGCTGACCGGGCCCCCTGAAAATCCCGATGGGCACCTTAATATGCCGGGGCCACAAATGATGATGGCGGGCACCCGGTCGCAGGGGCGACCCCTGCGACTGCTATATGAATGCCAGTGGATCCCCATAGGAATACACCTAGAAATGTCTAAATCCTGAACTGCTAGTGTGTCTTGAAAGTTGGGACCACTGCACTAGGTCATAGCTATCGACTTATTATTTTATTATTTATATAGCGCCAACAAGTTCTGTAGTGCTGTACAATGGGTGGACTAAGAGACACGTAATTGTAACCAGACAAGTTGGACACACAGGAACAGAGGGGTTGAGGGCCCTGCTCAATGAGCTTACATGCTAGAGGGAGTGGGGTATAGTGACACAAAGGGTAAAAGTAGGGTATCAAAGTACATTGCTAGAAAAGTATTCAATGAGGGCTAAGTAGGTTATTTTTGCCAGTTGCAGGAGAGGAGTCTGGGTGTGAGGATGAAAATTTGTTAACGGTTTGATACACTCTCCTGAAGAAGTGAGTTTTCAATAATTTTTTTGAAGTAATGGAGACCTGGTTAAAGTCTAATGGAGAAGAGAAGGGAGATCCACAGAAAAGGTGCAGCCCTGGAGAAGTCTTGGAGGTGAGCATCCGATGTGGGAATACAGACAGAGGATAGACGTAGGACGGCAGAGCGCAGGGGCCTAAGTGGGACATACTTGTATATTAGGGAGGATAGGTATTAGCAACATTATGTAGAAACTTGTAAGCAAGCACCAGAATCTTAAATTGAGCCCCATATCTTACTGGAAACCAGTGTAGGGACTTATGCTCTCACACATCCTGTTTTATTTCTGGTTGTTTTCAAAATATGTGTTTTCAATTTCTTGGTATAGCAGTTCATGATTTATTTGTCATCTAATCCATTTCATGCATTTGACAATCTCCACAGCATATCTGAGAAAAAAAAAAAAGATACTTGCTTGTTCAGACTTGCACTTCTCTTTGAAAGTATCAAACGAATGACCTGGATATTGCGTTTAATGCTCCTTTTCGACACTTGATCTCATTGTTCACGCTTGAAAGGCTATTCAAACATAAAGGGCATGTCTTTGAACCTTCTAAAAGGTGCTTGACATCCTACGCTTTAAAGACTACACAGTTTGAGGAACTGAAAACTAATTTTAAGCTTTTATATTTGAGAAATTTAGGAATATGGTGCCAGACACAGTTCACATTGATTTGTGTTACTATTATGTATTAATGTAGTGCCAATAAATTCCACAACACCCTTTATATTGAGTAAAAGGTACAACAACAAAATAGTGTTAATCATGGGTGGCAAAAACCTTGAACCCAGTTCATTCAGACATGCAAAGCATCATACGAGTCTCCCATGTGGCCAAATCTGGTGTCATTTTTTGTTGCTTATACATGTAGTTAAATGAAAATATGACATTGTGAAAATGATATATGGCATTCTGTACAATACTCACAAATGGCACATTACTGTAATTATTATTGTTCTGGAGCCCTTGATCTTTGTGCGGACCGAAAGGTCGATCTATTTTTTAACTATTGTTCTGGATACCCTTAAACACACTGTACGTTATCTTGCGCATTGCTGTGACTTTTATTGCTGTGGACCTCTCCGATAACCTTATATACATTTTGCTTTATTGATATTGAGTGCTGTGATATCTACATAAAAGCTGCATATTACTGAGTTTTATTGCTGTAGAGTTTTCTGATACGTTACTACTCACTCAACATTACTGTGAGTTTTATTTCTGTGGCTCTTCGAGATATGATCATCCATACCAAACGTTATGATCGGCAAAGAACTAAAAAAATGACAAAGATATTTGACTGTCCTTACCTGTCCTCGCAAACTAGACATATCTCACTAGTAAGGTATAAAATCTAATTTGTAGGTTCCGTAAATTAAAGGGAAAAAATGTGCCATCTTACATTTACATGTCAATATTCACAGAATCCTTATTTTATCCCTCTAAACGATGTAAGAGCTTTGCTAGCACTTACCTGAAATGTACATTTTGCTAGATTGTAAATCTCCCAATTACAACAAAGTACTGTTACGCTCATTTGTCCTTAAAGTAGGAGAATTACTTGAAAGGCACTTTATGCACAGTGAAGCAACGTATGCTATCATCCGTGAATAGCATACAGAGAAATGACAAGTTTAGGAATGTACTGTACTACAAAGGATATTACAATTTTTGGCCACATTACAAATGCACAATGGGAGTCTCTAAAATGGAAGATAATTCCTCGTTGTGCTGACCTCCAATTCTTTTTCATCGCGATATAATTTGCCAGACTTGGTTACAATATATAATGGCAAATGGGATAGTTATCTTAATGTTGATATTGTACTTATTACACCGTGAAAACCATTAGAATAAAATGTTTCTTATACTAATGACTGATTTCTGATATGAAGCATTAACCCATGAATGGGGGGTTTTCATTTAAGGAATTGCCTCGTGTGGCTCTGGCTTATATAATTGTATTGTAATGAAAGCTCTTATTTTTCTTCTCCATGCTTTGTAGCTGTCCAATACAACTTAATGAGAAGTCTCTGCAAGGCAGATACTATCTGCAATTGCTGCCTCGTGAGTTTAGCTTCACTGAGCTAGTATCAGAAAAAGGCCCTTTATTTGTTCTGCACAGCGCAAGCAAATGTAATAACATGCTTGCGCTGTGTTTGCTTTTAACATGTTACTGGTGTCTCCATAAGTGGGATATCAGAGGACAAAAGGGCCAGGAAAGCGTATGGTGCATGTGTTTGGAGCCTGCTTGTGGGATAGTGTGTGTGTAGAGTGAGCTGATTGTGTAAATAGGTCGTAAATTATCTTTGTCTATTTACTCACTGAGGGTTATTTTATATATTATATATATATATATGTGTGTGTGTGTGCTGGATATGTGTGAGAGTGTACTGTTTGTGTGTGTGTGTGTGTCTGAGGGTGGTGTTTGTGTGTGAGGGTGCTGTTAGTGTAAGTGTGTTGTGTGTGTGTGTGTGTGTGTGAAGGTGCTGTGTGTGTGTGTGTGAGGGTGCTGTGTGTGTGTGTGAATATGTTTATTTAAATGTTTTTTTTTTATTTAAAAAAAAAAAAAACGTTATATCCCCCCTCCCTTCTTACCTTTAGCCTGGGGAAGCCCTGCTGCCATGGAGGAGGGACCGTGCTGCCATCCCTGGTGGTGTTAGTGGTGAGAGTAAACTCTAGCCTGCAGTAAACTCTAGCTTGCAGGTAGAGGTACCACTCTAGCCGTGGTAACTGCGGCAACTCTCCGAGCTCGCGAGAGGAAACCCAGCGGAGCTGCTGGCTAGAGCTCCCCGGGTCCTCTCCTGCCTATCATATCAGTGCCTGTGGGCCGGTGAGGGAGATATTTGATCTTCCCACAGGCCCATGAAGGCATACAGCAGGGCCGGCACTCTGATAGCACCAGCTCTGCATGGGCCAACAAGGGAGATCCTGTGACCTCCCATGTCAGCCTCGGGCCGTGGCTATCGCAGCCCACCGGCCATTGTCCCGGTATGCCCGATGGCCAGTCTGGGCCTGCCAGAATGTGTGGGTATTCAATGCAGTGGACTTCCAAACGTTAATTTACCATACAGAGAAAAGCAGGAGGTATCCTACTTCCAGTTTCCAAAGAAATATTTGCATTGGTGGTATGTGGCTCTGGTGGTATATTCCCCACCTGAAATATGCAGGAAAGTAGAACAGTAGCATAGTAAAAAACAAAAACAAATTGGGACTATACAGATAAACAATTAACTTAATTATTAGGTGTGTGTGTGTGTGTGTGTGTGTGTGTGTGTGTGTGTGTGTGTGTGTGTGTATATATATATATATATATATATAAAACGTATTAAAAACAAAGTGCTCCAGTACCATTTGATGCGTTTCAACCAGGTTGGGCTTTCTCAGAAGTGTGGGTACTCCAGAAAATGTCCCAGTTTATATAGACAGTCCATGCTTCATTAGTGGAATCCGGTGTGTTGTTCAACTTCCTTTTTTTTTTTTTAGAGGTTGCACACGTCGCCCAGAAATGATGCATCGCGAACCTCTTCCGGGGTTGAATGGGAAATGTAGTACTCAGCCTCATCTTGTAGTCATATTTCTGTGGAGTTCTGTCATGCTGAGCTCATGTTACATCCTTTGTTTGTGTCACCGGATGTGACGTATCAAGCTTTAGCATTGGGGGGAGAGGGGGCAGAGCGAGCAGATTGTAAGAGTCTTATGCAAATGGATGCTCCATCAGCCTTTTCCAATGTGGGCAAACACAGTATAAAAAAAAAACACAACGTGTAAATGGATAGTAGAAAGGGCAAATATACTTTTAGGACAGACATAGCGGCACATAGTGTCACGGCTTACCTTAGTTGGGAGTTCGGTAGGCAGAGATTTTTGCTGACCCTTGCAGATAAACACAGCCCACGGTAACCAGATAAGAAGCTACCTGGCCTGTGAATCTGTGCATGGGGGCTTAGGCAGGAACAGTAACTGGGTACGAGGAAACAGACAAGAGCAAATCCAGAAGAGTAGTCAGACATGGTTCCAAAGGTCAGGGCAGGCAGTGAACAGGCAATAACGAAGATCCAGAAGCAGGGGTCACAAGCCAAGTCAGTCTTTAAGCAACAGGAACAGGAAACAAGAAACAGCAAATTGAAACTGCCCTCAGGGAGAGGCAGTGTTATATACCTGGGATAATCATCCATCTGCCTCAGGTGGACTTAGATTGACAGACAGGTGGGAGCCACTGGTGAAGTCCAGCCCCCTAGTGCTGCAGGCACTGCCGGATAAACAAGTCCAGATCCAAAATTCAGAAGTGGCTCAGTGGAAGGAATGCAGGCTTATGATTTAGAAGGCCCCAGGTTCAAATCTGCTGTCTGGCACCTGTGTAGCCATTTAGATGGCACAGTGAGAACCGTATTATAGATGTGCTAATTAAACATTATGATAGTTTTAAATTACTATTATTGACAGGTTATAAATTTGTATGTTCTAACTTATTAGGACCATATTTTTCACATAAAAAAAATTTGTGTGCAGTGCATAGAAATATTATTACAGTATAGAACTGGTCATATAAAGAAATAGCACAGTATATTAAAGTGTATATTTGTGGTTCTTTACAATATTTCTGTAACTTAAATACTTTAATTTCGACTTAGTAATAGGATTTAAGTGTACTTCTTAATAGTGAAGATAGGAGGAATTTAAAATAGATAAAGAATGTATTTATTGCTTTGATAAAAAGACGTTTTTGCAAATTTGTGCATAAAGAATGGAAAGTTTTATTATACATTAGAAAATAATAAATATATTAAAATATTAAAAATCTCTATTAAAATCCTTATAAGAAATTAAATAAGTCAAACTCTGCATTTAAGCCGTTATGGTGTAGGGTATTTTTTTGGGGATCATTATTATGTAACTTGAAGTGTGATGAAACAAGATGATTTTTGAAGCCTTTTTCTATATTCCTACAATGTTCTCTGATTCTTATCTTGAGAGATCTTAAAGTTCCACCTATATATTACAAGCCACAGGGGCATACCAATAAATAAACTAAATTTTTACTGTTGCATGTAATGGTATTTTTAAGCTATGTATTTTGTCTGTGTTGTTTGACTTGAAACTAGGTGTATATCTCTTAATTTTATTTAATTTATTTTTTTCTGCAGGCTACACAATAGTTACATCTAAAAAAATCCTTGTTTGCTTTTTTTTTGTTGTGTAAAATTTTTTGTTAAATGCATTTATAAGTTTGGGGGATTCCCTAAACATGATTCTCTGGGATAATGATTTTCAACATTTCATCTTCTTTAAGCAAATGACATTTTTTTTTTAAATTACTTTCTTTATATGTTTATTTTTATTATTATAGTCTAAGACTATGTATAAAGTAAAATGTTTGTTTTTTTGTTTTCAACCTTATTATTGGGCTTCTCACTCGTAATTAGACCATTTCTGTCCACTTTTGCTGTTGCTTTAATGACTTCTTCTAATGCTTTATTATTATAGCCTTTCTCTAAAAATTTCTCTTTCATTTTATCTGTTTGGATGTTAAATGTGTTTATTTCGGAATAATTTCCCCTTAGCCTGATTAGTTGGCTCTTCGGTATGCTTTCGAGCCAGCTTTTGTAGTGGCAACTATCTTTTCCTATAAAATTATTCACATTAACTTTTTTTTAAATGGGTCTTAGTATGAATTTTAGTAGTATGCTACTTGATCCTAAAGAAGATCTTTGTGCGGACCGAAAGGTCGATCTATTTTTAACTATGTTGAAATAAAGAATCTTCACTTGAACAAGTCCGTGAGTGCAGCCCATGTTATTACAATATATATATATATAGTAAATATACACAAACACACTTTTAATAAAGTTAACTGTTTGTCTGTATAGTCCCTATTTTTTATTTTTACTTTTCTGCTGTTCTACTATCCTGCATATCCCAGGTGGGGAATATACCACCAGAGCAGGTCATTGCTTTGGAAACTGTAAGTAGGACACCGCGTCTTAATTTTTTGATATTTTACACAAATATACTGTGCCATTGCAGTTTCTCTCTGCTTTTCTCTGCATGGTAAATTACACATCATTCTACATGGGGGTTATACCGTGTAAGCAGCACACAGCAGAGCTCTTAGCAGCTCTAGAAAGTGTGAGTTAGTCTATTGGTTAAAATCTTTTAAATTGATGTGATATATTGCACTATTATTTCCTTTTTTTTCTGTTTTGTTCTGAGGATTTTTTAAAGACAGAAACTATTGATCTCCAATATTGTGTGTATATATTTTACCTAACATGTTGTTTCACATACATTTTTATATTTTGGCGCAGTCAACCACGTTGTGTTTTTTTTTTCATATTTCTTGTTATACTTTCAATACCTTATATGTAACGTGCTTATTTGTACTTCATTTGCTATAATTTATCGACTAGAAATCATGTTTTATAAGTTTGACGTTGCAAGCATATATCAATTTGGTTGGTGTGTGTGGCATTTGTTCTACTCACACACAAAACCATTTGCAATGTTTCAAAGTTTTGGCTAATGAATTGAAAAGTGTTTTCTGTGGCTTATCAAGTTCTTTCTGATCTTGAGCACGATAAGTGTCCAATCCATTAGTGTATTGATAAATCTTCTTCAGAATGTTGGATTGCTTAGGTCAACTTTTTAAAGTAATCCTCTTTTACACCAAACTGATAATGGTAAAAGCTTTGTTTAAAATGATAAGAAAAGTGAAAATGTGATCTTGATAGTAAGAAAACAAAAAACATGGAACACTCAGGAGCACCCAAAACCGTCCCTTACATGGTACTCCAGCCAAGGGTTGCGCAATCGTAAACATAACGTTAAAGGAAAAAACTGGTGGGCCATGCAAAATAGCAACAGTGTGGGAATTTATTATAGAAAAAGAACACAAATAATGTGACTTTCCAATTATATTAGCCTTAATTATTCATATTAATCACCTCAACCAAGTGCATATAAATAGCCAATTAACCGGAAGTATCTGGTCATATGATCAAATCCATAATCAAATAAAAAATACAAAAAAATGAAAGGTATAGAAAATACATAAACCAGCGTGTAGCCCTCGTGTTCATGGGTGGATACACCAGATAAATGTCAAAGACAACAAGTGCCCCATAGTCTCCCACCTGTAAAAGGCTATGAGAAAGTCAGAAAAATCCATAACACATTCATCCAATACTTAATACATGTATAAACCACAAAATAAGTATACCAACATTTCACCAGTATGTAGGCCCCATGGATTTGAATGGACACACTAGATTTCAGGATAACAGCATATTCTCCTATAGTCTTTAAGCTGTAGAAAAATAGCAAATAGTAAGAATAATCCAATTTTCAACCATCTTAAAGGAAGACTTTAGTCACCAAAACAACTTTAGGTTAAAAAGTTTGTGAATATAGATTATGCCTCTGAAGTCTCATTGCTCAATTCTCTGCCATTTATGCAGTCCTACCACACCTCCACAGGTTGTGAGTAACATGTAAAAAACATGTAACATGTAAAAAAAATTGGGTTTTACTTTTCAATCAGATGTTAACTCTAGAGGTTTTTATCTGTCGCTCTGTAAATTGAAGTTTAATCACACACAGGAGACTCCTGCAAGGTCTAGCTATTAACAGAGCAGGAGATGAAGGAAATAGAATTTGCAATAAAGAAAGTGTAAACATTAGATCTCACTTTACAGGAAGTGTTTAGGAAGGCTGTGTAAGTCATATGCAGGTGTGACCAGGGCTGTATAAACAAAGTGATTTAAAGTGAATTAACTGGCAGTATTTACAGGAAATTCTCTATTAAGGCCATGTGGCCACACAGTGTCCAATGTATGGATTTGAAACATTTACCTTCTTCTAAGAAGCCCATCCCCACCCTTAAGATGGGGAGGGGACACTATCTTAAATTTGGAACCTTTACTGCGACATGCTGTGCTTATGGGTCAAGAAATGTTCATGGACAGGCTGTTTCATTATCTGTGTTCTCATAGTTTACTTATGTTTGATTATCTCTCATCTTCATAGTAGTTCTCCTACATAAAGTAGGCCACAAGACATTGCACGTTTTAGATTACAAAAGTGAGTTAACATGTACAATGCCCATGTATATGAAACTTCCTACATGTTCTTGATTGTGTGAAACAATCACCCCATATAAAAGAATTGCATGACCCACAGATAAGGCATGGAAATGTGCCCCACTGTCATTGACTCAATGTAAGTTTTGATTGGATTTAAGAGGAGATGTTTTTGTTCTTTAATCAGAGTGTCATGGAAATTCCATGTATGTTTATATGAAACAAGGGGAAAGTTTATTATTCCGAAATTTGTGGAAAACCTATTTTTTTTTTATTCCCCAATTTTTAGGTATGCCATAGGTTATCCTTCTACTTTGGTGGTTATACATAAACAAAAGGGAAATTCTCCCACCTTTCTGACTTTTTTGCTCACAGATCTTAATAAGTTGCTTTTATCTTTTCGTAAAATGTTTTATTTTTCTTTCATCCTGTAATACGCATTTAGGATGGCCAATCTCTTTGAACTTGGACACGATCTCATCCAGACGATTGTGGCATCTTTCTAGTTCAGATACATTGTGTGCTAACATCAAATATTAGCTATGTGTTACTGAGTTAATAGTATTGATTGTATGAAAACTATAATATTGAAGTAAACTATTCCGATTAGTCACCGTCACATAAAGATCTGTAACTAAGCCATTATCTGTATTCCTAATGGTCAAGTCTAGAAAGTTAACATCATTGGTACTGTGGTGTATGGTAAAATGTAATGGCAACACTGACTTCAATCCTGTCCGCAAAGAAAACCAACAGGAATTCCACTGCACCGCTCCAGGTATCAGAGATATCAATAATGAATCTCCATCCTACCAGAGTATATGTCTGAAACAATGGATGTTTCATCTCAAATAATTAATAAAAAGGTTTGCATCTGATGAGACCATATTGGACCCCAATGCACTGTATTTGTGCTGTTGTTGAATATTACCCAATACAAAAAATAACTGCGGTTCAAAATTTAGATCCAATATGTTCAGCATAAAATAAGTCTGGTCTTCTTTATATTACAAACTTGTAAGCAGGTACAAATTTTCCATAAGACCACCAAGGCAATAGCCTCGGGGCTATAGGCAGACGAGGGGCGGCAGACACGTCCTATATGGAGACAAAAATCTTACTTGCACAGGCCAGTCTATTTCCTTTCCTATTTTACATAAAGTCAAACCAACAGAGAGATCTCCTGCAGGGCCAGAAGAGATTTATTATATCAGAGCATTGACACAGCAATGCTCAGTTACAATCCCTCTGAGACAGCTGGAAGGATCTGTCTGCACCCACCTGGATGCAGACAGCAACATCTCCCAGGGATAATCAGGTTCACACATTTTAGGTCTCTTTTTTTTTTTTATCAAATAATTTTTTTAAGCATGAACCCCCGGTCCTCCACACTATAGTTCCAGTACTCCAAATATAGGCCCCTCTTCTCCCACTATAGCCCCTACCCACCACCATATCACCTATCCCCCCCATAACCCATTTCCTGCCACTACAGCCACTATTCCCCCTGCCCCATTACGACTCCTACCCCACTACCACAGCCCCTACCTCCAAAAACAGCATCTGTTCCCCACCACATCTCCTAACCTGCCACCACTGCCACTATCCAGCCACCACGGGAACTACCTCTCACCACCACAGCCCCTGTCCCCCATAACCACAGCTATCACTTGTGATTTCCACAAGTACATGTGATTTTATATTTTGTGCTTTTATCTGCAGAGCTCATAAAATCAAACTGTATTTTTGGAAATAATACTGTCAGTGCCCTGTTGGTGATTACAGTTATTTCATGTCATAGAAATTGATAACAGAAAATAGCACAACTATGTAATCTTTACCCAAGGCTGGATTACATAGATGGACAATCTATGTGGGAGAACGATGTGTAACCTGTGTAACAAATTTAATGCAATCTGCACCTTTTCAGAGCAGCCTAGACCTATACTGAATACAGACCTAGCTTTGCTTTATAATACTAATATTTGTTTGAATTTTCTTTTAAATGTCTGGAACAGTAATTAAAAGTGGATTTTCCTTTAAATTGACATTTTAGGATGGATGTTCTACCCTTTTTAATTCATTATAAATAAAGAATTGAAAAATATCAATATATATTTATAAAATTACCTCTGTATGTCCCTCTTTTAATGAAAAACTCATATCTATCTTGCTTCAGTGATGCACAGGGCCTATTTCTTTAGGTATGCAAACTAATCCACATCTACTAATACCGACCATCATTTATTATTTCCACCAAGAAAAGGGAATGTTTTTTTCATCTATTGCCATAGAAATTCCAGCAGGAACTACTAAAAGGTTTGCTCAACATATGCCAACTTCCTTTTGCAATCATTTGAGCAACTTGACAGTGGTGTTTTCAAACATGTATTTTACCAAATTCCATGCTGGTGCTTAAATAATGTACTTAAATATTGAACAAATTTACTTTTAATACAGGATGTGCTGAGAGTTTGCAACAATTAACTTGTCTTTTTCTCTTTACGCTTAAGTGCGACAGATATAATTTTTAGTTAGATGGTGGCAAGCGAAGCCAACATGGAACCTGGTGCTATTGCATTTCGAGATCAATGGTTGTTATGTGTAAAAAATTTTACACATGATAATTGATAATGAAAATGACCGTTATGACTCTTATGTGCTAGCGAGTACCAAACCTGTTACTAAATAATTGCAAGAAGCATGGAAATGCGCCTATTGTCAGGCTAAAAATTGAGAGCGTCAATTCTGAAGGTTTAACAGAGCATTGATTGTTTTTCATAAACTTCAGCACAGCACAGGTTTTCGTGGGGCAATCAGTTCAGTGTTCAGTGTTATGTGCTAGGGTGTCCTTTTAATTATTAAAATGATAACATTTTGGTTAAAAAAAAATTCTTTAGCTTACAGTTAGTATTCTGCTCATCCTTTTGAGTGATGAGTCACACTTGTCCTATGCTATTAAAATTTAATTCTGACACAATTAAAACTGTGAAGTGAACCAGGTAACTTTGATTTAAATCCAGAACTAAGGTCTATAAGCTCAGTTCTTGTTTATTTTCTCTATAAATCCATATATAGATATATTTTAGATTCATAAGAGAATCAGTTACACAGTTTTGTTAGACATTCACATGTTTTTATTTAAAAAAAAAAGAAAAGGTTGGCAACATTATATATATTCTTTTAATTGCAAGCTTTACAAATAGAATGATCAGTTAGCGAAGCAGTACATACAGAATGTGTACACCGGTAGTATACCAATACTGGAAGAAATACAATTGGCATGTTTGAGTCAAAATGAAACTCGTAGCAAGTGATACATTTCACTGTAGAGAAATAATTTATTATCTATATAAATGACTTATTAATGGGATGCCATCTAAAAAAGGTTGTTTAAGACATCGCTGGACTTTAAATGGAAATAAATAAATAAATAAAAAATACAATAAAATAAATTTGTAAAAAATATAAATATAGTAATATAAAAAACAAAAGGGGTTCCACAGTACCTCTGCTAATGCTACGTAGAGAGACTATCTCTGTGTATCTATGTTGGTATATTCACAAAATTGAGATTATGTAGTGAAAATACTGTTGTTAACTACAATCACTCTAGATCATTATATTTACTAATTTGAAACTGAGTAATTTTTAGGTCACTGTATTCACCAATGTAAAATCTAAATCTATATTTTAGATTATTATATTTACAAAAATTAGACTGATGATTGGGTATTATCTTCGACTGCTAGTGTGTCTTGTGAGATTATTCCGTGTGGATTATTGTTGGTATATTAATTGTGTAGTGTAAAAAAGGTTGTATATTTGAAAGACTGAGTCTGTGCAGTGTAGATCAATTTTGTAAATTGTCTTTAAATGTTATGGGCCTCCTGGCTATAGTTTTGACAAATAATAAGTGACTTATTATAGTAGGATTTTTAGAGATATACATATCAACCTTATCAGGGATGTTACTAGGTGGTCTTTAGACCAAGGAGTTCAGCTAAAGGATACATTTTTATGGAAGCTCACCCTGCATGTGGTTGCTATTTTCCCTCTGGTATGTTAAATCATTTCATAAAGTCATAATTTAATAATGAAATTACATAGAATCAATAGAAAGGGTTATTAGAAAATGATAATACTTGGTGAGAAATAACACCTCCAATTAAAGATTTTCAGAAAACTCTGGGCTAACAATGATAGTGCTAAAATCAGACCTAGAGCTTTTAAGATGTCTACTCAAGTCTCCAATCCAAGTCATCCCAACCCAGCAATACCCGTAACACTTGTTGACCAATGCCCTTAGGGTTCCAACTGAACATCACTAATAGAATCAACACTAGGTAATCAATGCAGATTTTTTTTTTCAATTTCTCTGTGTAATTTATTTCACATTTTTATTAGATCTACTAAATTTACTCTACTCTTGTCTGCTAAAAGGCATAATTTTCTTCAGAGTTCAAGAATGTTTCATACTAATCATGTTTCAGTTTGCGATATTGAGAGTTGCTGAGTATTCAAAATGTCCGTGTTATTATTAGAGAAATGGTAAAGAATTCTTGATAGAAAACAGAGTGCAGCCTATGGAAAATAGTTTTATTTGTTTACTCCATAAACTGTGAGATGAGATGGTCAAATGTGTTTTTCAAATATAGTGTATTATAGTCCCTGTGGTATTAAAGGGACCACGACCACTTTATCTCAATGAATTGGTCTTAGTGCCATGTTGTCTTATTTTAACCTACCTCTAATGGCTGTCATACTGACAGCCACATCAGATTGATGAAGCACTGTGTCTTATTGTGGATGCACACTAACCTCCCAATGCTTTAGTGATCAGAAAAACAGCATTTACCATGTGTGAAATGGTTACTAGGGCACTATAGCATTATGAATACAAACTTGGATTCCTAATGCTATATATTACTTTAAGAGCAGTTCTGGACTTTGGAGAAAGGCATCAGAACATCTTACACTGAGTTCTTCCAGAAATGTAAGTGTACTTTATTATCTGCAAAAAAACATGATGATGTAGCTTACAAAAAAAACCCAAAAAAGGCACGTGGAATTTTGATAAAATAGCGTGCTCGTATTACGGAAATTCTTTTAGCAAAGCTTTTATTATAATATAATTTTGGAGAAAGCTTTCAGTATTCTGAAGTAGAAATCAGACTAAATGCATTTTGCCATTAGCACTCAACATTGGGAGCTTCAAGAGCTTTCTTCTGAAAGCTTCGTAACCCACCCCTATAGTAAGATACTGTAGATGTAAAGATAGCCTCTGGAAAAAAACTGTCTTCTGATATTATTGTATTCCTAATACAGATGCATGTGTATAGAGCACAAGATCTTTTATACTGTAAGGTCCTGAAGGTCTGTGCAGTTTGTCAATTTAATCCTATATCCCATTGAATCAATCGGAGCAATTGAAATTATACATTGAATGCCTGAGGCGTTTAAGCTGTTCTTAGATGTAGCACAAAAAGAGAATTAAATAAAGGACTGAGAATTGGGAATAAATGGCAATAAAACATCATTTGATTGTACTCCCCCTTTTAAGCTAGCTTTTCATATATTCCCAAGTTGAGAAAAGATTGCGTTTTCTCTTTGCAATGCATTGTTCACCCTGGCATCCTATAGGTTAATCTTTTTATTTATTTATTTTCTTTTTCTTTAATCTAGCCCGATAACATGTTTGAAATGCACTGTTCACCTTTTGGCAACACATGAGTTAATTTTCTGCCTTTTTTTGTTGTTGGAATTAATCTAGCTTTTTGCAGTAGTTATTAGGTCTAAGCAGCTACCATGACTCGTACATCCTGAAGAAGGCTATCCATATGTTTTTGTTTCCAAACTGAAATTAAAATGCAAGGTTTTTATCATTATGTTTTCATTAAGATTTTTTTTTCCAAAGCTCATTCCACATTCTGATCATTATAGTACTAATATTGCAGTGTATATATTTTTTAATATAACAATGTCATGTAAATTAACAGGATAACAAAACAACCATCACATTAAAACAACAACAATAAAATAACAACAGTGATATATACGAACATAAGTTGCTAATGTGTGAATAAAAAACATAGTTAGATGTTTATTGTAACTGCAAATAATTGCATTTGCTCACAATTTGCAGCAATAATAACTTTACTGAAAATGAACTCCGCTTAAAAAAATAAAATAGTTTAAGGCCCATGAGGCTGTGGTATGGTGGGCAAATCTAAACCCCAATAGTTAGTGGTGAATGGCATTGCCTTGTCCTCTAGCCTGTGCAAAGGGTAGTAGAGGGAAGAGATAAGGTCTGAACTGCGTCTTCCAGACAGTGTGCAGATATTTGAAAGATGACAAAATACTGAGTAGAGGTGTGACAAGTGGTCCTTGTGAAAGGGTGGAGGTTAATATAATAACTGAGCTAGGGAGGCCCCAAATTCTCTAGCCCAGTAATAGCATGGTCCTTATTCATATGGCTACAGTGTGTCCAATTCGTCTGGCTGCGACAAAACAAATAGACTAGCGCATTCTGTTGTGGCCAAATTGTGATACACCCAACTTTTGGGTTATTGGCGAATCATTCTGAATTCAGAATCGCCTTATGAATGTATGGACGTTACTATTGCCTATTAACACTGTGGCAAACCTAGCCACTTGGACAATAACTAGAGACTGTGCCTTTAAGGGTTGCCAATAGGTCGGGCGAGATATGCGCTTTACACTTATGTAGATGTTAATGTATTTTCTGTATTGCCTGTACTGCTGTTTCCGCCGAATGCAAATGGCGGTTTTGTATGGGGATTTTCTTTCGTTTCACGAACGGCACTTTAGAAAGCCGTTCGTGAACCGAACGCGATACCCCCTAATAGCCCACACACTTAGAGGCGTGTGGCGCTAGTTAACCGATTGCAACATTGTTGCAATCGGTTATTAGAGGCTCTCCTGGGTGGCCGTCGTTCGACTACCGACCATGCGGCGGTCGGCCATCTTGGATCCCTTGTTCTTCAGCGGGTCCGTGTCGTCGAACGCATAGCATTACCAATAGTTATTCGACGGCACGAACACCGCTGAGCCTCCAGGACGTTCGGGAGTTTCAGGACCAGGTTCACTAAAAGTAATCGGTTCTTTTCGTGTGTTTTGAAAGAAATGTGTTTTCTGTGCGGCGTTCGGTTATTTTAGCTGGGATCTGAGCGGCAATCTCACGAATGATGCGCCCAGACCCCAGCTATCTACCGAACGTCCATTCGTGTAAATCCACCGTGTATTGTAACAGTTGTAGATTTTTGTGTGAATTGCCGGTTCTGCTGCACGAGGGGATAATCTCCTTAACGGTGCATTCTGGGAGGATGATCCCTCTCGTGCAGCAGTGCCTGATGGGAGAAATATGTTGTACTGTAATTCCCCCATGTAGTCCCCTCTGGGAGTGCCCCTGGGGAGGAACTCAGGAAACCCCTTGCATGGGGACTTGTATAAATTGTCGTGCCGATTAAAGGATTTCAGTTGACTCCCAAAACTGTGTCTCGTCCGGTTATTGGGAGGTTGGGGATATTGCCTTGGTGTTTTCAGCGCTTGACTGTGGATTCGTTTCTGGACCAGCGGAATTCGTGGATTTTACATTGGCGTTCCGCTACAAACACCACTAGCAGTCAGCGGGCAAAAAGGAAACAATAAACTAAAACATATCAACGCAAGGGTTAATCATGTGTAAGCTGTCTTGGGTGGGGCGTGCCTAGCAAAGGGTGAGCAGCTATTGGCTGCTTACTGTAATTACAAACTAGGGACTGGACAGCTATTGCTGCCCATTTGCTTGTAAAATACAGGGAGCACCGGCACAGATCCATCTCTGTGACCACAACTGTGGCAATGAGTGGGGGGCTTAAAATAAAATAATGCCAACCCCCCTGCCCCACCCAGCTATTCCCACACAAGTCTCAAAAGAAGTGAGACTTGTCTGTCAGAGCCTTTATAAGACCTTTCTCCATGAGTGAAGATGGACCTTGATACGTCACTGTGATACAAATATCACAACCTCACACAAAATTAAAGACCTAAAGGCTTGTCATGGGTGTATATCTTTTGTAGATCATTGTGCTATAGGATCACTTCTCATTTCTATAAAATAGTCTTTGCATTAATTTACAAATGAAATTATCACAAAACGTGTCACCAGACAGGTAACCTATTTTATGAAAATGTTCTGTTCTAAAATGACTTTATGAAAAGATGCCAGTTAGTTGGGCCTCCAGGATGAGTAAAAGCGTAACAGAAAAATTCAGCATTCCATGGTACAATATTCTCAAATGTCGTAAACAGCGTAAAGGCTGTGCAGAATGATGTGACTGAAGGACATTTCTAATTGGAGAGATAAATGCTTGAAAGAATTGGCTTAATAAAGAAAAGCTTTGAAGGAGAGGATATAATTATGTATTCAAAACATAACCTGTGATTCCACAGTGGGTTATGAAAGGAATCATTGTGCTTTAATAATGTTATACATACAGTATATAAATAAAAAAAATAAAAAAATATTCCATATAGTTAGTGGGTGAGAACTAGGTTAAGGGAAGAGAACGTAAAGTCTTTTGGTGGGAAAAAAACAAAAAATCAAGAACCAAATAAATTTGAACTAGAATTAGGAAATAAAGGATCGGATATTTAATTATTCATCTCGTCACATGCTATTCCCTAGATGGAGAGATACCATAATATACCAGGTGGCCAGAAGAGGTAAAGAAATACATTTTTTAATATTGCTTAGAAAAAGGATTTAAAAAAAAATTTGCTAAAAAATGATTTTGTATGTTTTGCTATTGCTGTGTGCTGAATTTTGTCAACACACCGATCAGTAATGAACCACAGAAAAAGGCAAATTAGAGATGGATAGATGGATAGATGAAGGGAGGTAGAGAGGAAACTAAAGTCACCTAAAATTGATGTAGCGGTTTTACAAAAAAAATCTTATGGTGAAGTTGTGCTTGATATTTAAATCATGTCTCAATAAGTTAAATTTCTTGGGGGGTGGGGGGGTTTGTTTTGTTTTTTTTGTGTGTGTTTTTTTTTCTAAAATCAATAATAAAGTAATAAAAAAATGGATTTTACAGAATTAAAATAGTTAATTGAAAAACACAATTCCAACTGTGAGATTATAGTGATTATTATTATTCAACTGATAGTTTGTCAGTACTCTACAAGGAACGTGCTAGTGTAGTGCGTCCACCCCACGGTAGGATAAACTGAATTCTATGGAGTCTTACTTTGAACACATGCTGCCCTCTGATAATGATTAGAAATAGTGCGTACCAGTAACAATGTCTATAAACACACTACAGAATTATTTTCAAACAAGTGTCAATTTTCCTACTCATCATTCCTAATTTCCCAACTATCTTTCATTCCTTGGCATAATTATAACCGTTACTTTGTAGCGTAATTTATTTTTAGAAATGATATAGTGCTAACACATTCTAGAGTGCTTTAAAATGTATTTAAAATTGATAACAGGGTTATTTAGTAAAGTGAATTTCACATTTAAGGTCAAAATCGCCAAATTGGAAAAAAAAATGCTTTCTTTTGAAGTACTCTAGCATTTAATTGGAAATTTGAAAAAACTTTTTTTTTTATTAATTTGGTGTTTTTGTTTGTATAAATTTTGTTTATGCAATTATCTTGGGGAAAAACTATTTGGATTTAACAAAATCTTGCGCAAATATAGCAGTTAGACACTTTTGGATGTCACACCACCTATGAAGAGGTCTGAGATAACTTGGGAACAATTTGCACACCAGACTCCATTTTGAACATAATAGTGAAGTATATGTTAGAACTTGGAATAATCTAAACACAAATGTCAGGGAAACTGAATAACAAAGGTATCAAAAAAGCAGGCAAATTAAAGGGACACTGTAGGCACCCAGACCTCTTCAGCCCATGAAAGTGGTCTGGGTGCAAACACCCACTTCAGCCCATGGAAGTAGTCTGGGTGCAAACTGTCTACCAGACAGCCACTAGAGGGACTTCTGGGTGCTTAGACAACATTTGGTAGTTTAAACAACGCTGGACATCCTCACGCTACACATGAGGACTTACAGCATCGCCGGAACCCCCATAGGAAAGCATTAAATAATAGTTTCCTATGAGGAGATCCTAATGCAAGCACGGCCATTGGGCTGAGCTGAGCCAGCGCCTAAGTACATTGGCGCTGGACCCAGGTAAGTGACAGAAGGGGTTATTAACCCCTTCTGCACCACAGGGGTGGGTCTTGTCAGAAGGGGAAGCTATACTGCCAGGAAGATGAAAAAAAGCACAGAAGGATAGTATCCATACCTCTTCATCTAAGAATTATTAATGAATAAGGATCAGTAGTAAAGTCCAAGTCCTTGATGCAGATATAGCATTTAAAGGGGTATTCTTGATATATAGGTACCTGCAGATTGAATTCTTAAAGTCACAGGTATAATAATGAAAGGTTTTCTTGAAAAAAAAAATTCAATAGAAGATTTTTCCCGCAAATCTGGAAGGCAACATCATAGGTAGATTCGAGGTACTAATAAAGGAAGCTGCTTCTTTCAAGGCAGGAAGAAACCGGAATTGTTTAACTTATCATGGCAATCTTGGAGTGTTGGGAGTTCTTCTGTTAACAAAGGATATGATACTAAAAATATTGTCCACAGGGGTATCTGCAGGGGAGCAGATACAGGCTCAGACTAGTTGTAATAATAAAACCCTATAGCTTTCAGCTTTAAGGCAAATGTTTAGGGATGAGGGAAAATATGTGCAATTCTTTCAGGAGGTAACAATCTTTAAAGGGGATAGAATTAAAATATTAAAATACACAATCCATTGGTTTAGAATTTAAATACAAAATCCACATAAATGGTCAAAGATCTTAAACGGTGATTGAGGTTCAGGCAAAAATCACAGTCAAGCAATATGCATGATCTAGGTACTACTTGTGGCACCAAACCAAAGAAAAAGTCCGGAACCTTGGGCCAAAGCGCAATTAATTTGAGGGCAGTGCCTTCTGTGGCTAATTCCTGATTAGACAATCTTTTTGTTGTTAAAGAAATACAATAGGGTTAGGAATACAGACATGTATTCCAGACCCTATAGTGTTAAAAACACTATTTAGCCCCCCGCCCCCTCCTTACCCCTCTTAAATAGGTTAACAACTCCCCTTTATTCCAGTGCCGTTCTGGTTCTGCCAGTTGTGCAGCACTGCCCCAGGAAGTACCTCTAGTGGCCATTTCAGTGACTGCCACTGGAGATGTCCCTAGGCAGTAATGTAAACACTGCCTTTTCCCTGAAAGGCAGTGTTTAGGAAACTGCAGTGGTTCATGAAACTAGTTCTGCTACTTCTTTGTTGCAAGCTATGGTTCAGTTTCCCCTGTGTATCTTCATGGCCACGAGAAGTGTCCTATTTTTTTACTTTTTGATCAGCCAAAGATCTGAACCATGACATGGGCTCTAGTTGAGATTTTGCACTTAATTGACTCGTCCCTTGAATTTAAAACAAATAAAAAAGGTCAGTGCAGTGGAAGCACCTTTAACACTAGGAAGAGTCTAATGAGTGTAATAAATGAATTTTGCAGAATGTGTTTTAGTGTGTATTATAGTATTATCACAGAATGGGTCACTGAGGTTATTTTACGGCTAAAGAATGAGGTCACCAAGCTAACACAGTGTACCTAATTAGGAATCCTGTCAAAACCATGAGTTACCACATGAGTAACCAACTACAGTTTTCAAGATCTCATTTTATAGTTATATTTAACATTTCCTTGTCATATTATTTAATTTTTATTTTTTTTATTTAAACTTCATAGCGATTCTGAGGACTTCATTTAACAGGGGGATGTTTTTACTTCTTTCTTTAGTGCCACATAACATTTATTTTCATAGTTTGCACTTTTCTTTCCATTGTTATTTTATTCTCAGTCTTGCTGTTTGACGGACAAATTCTGAGGGTCAAGCTGAGACAATATTCTATATTTTATATAAACCAAAATCAACACACTAAAACATAAATGTGAGTATATTTTATATTTTGAATTTGTAAACTGCACTTATCTACTGTTTAGCTCCATAAATGTAACAAAATATATTTTTATTTTTAACCAAATGATACAATTTCTGGAAAATAAATGTAAAAAAAAAATAAAATAAAAAATAGCATAATTAAGTTTCAGTCTGTTTCTCAATTACCTCTATTTAGATTTATTGTCGCTTGAAATATTATTAGAGTACGATTCTATGCATATTGCCTGCTGTAATGGGCATTGTGTGGGATTAATGCTCAGCTCTTATGATATATGTTGTTTTTAAAAGACATTTATTGACTACTAGAAACTCATATTCGAAAAATCATATAATATTAATGGTTTTGCTAAGTGATGATATGCTTAAAGGGACTATAGTCACAAAAACAACATTGGCTTAATAAAGCAGTTTTGGTATGTAGATCATGCCTCTGAAGTTTAACCGCTTAATTATCTGCCATGCAGTGTTTAAATCACTTTTGTTTCTGTTTATGCAGCCCTAGCCAGGGCCGGACTGGCCAACCGGGAATTTCCCAGTGAGCTGCGGCACATGGTGGCTGTGCATGTAGGTGCCACCAGGTGACCGGTCTGGTGGCACACTCTGAGGCAGCCGGCCGCGTTCCAAGCTGGTGCCGCCAAGCCAGGTGGCCACCTAGCCGGTCCTGCAGCACACTCATTAATGCTGACCGCAGTGAGCTGTCAGCATAGGAGGACTGAAAAAGGGAGCAAGCTGTGCTGGGAATTGTGGGAACTGAGAGAGACATGCTCCCTCCTTCAGTCCTCCCATGCTGACAGCTCACTGCTTTCAGCATCAGTGAGTATGCTGCTGGACTGGCTAGCCGTCCCCCTCTGACTTCTTTTGGTAAATGGGAAGGGGAAGAAACAGACAGAAAGGGAATAGAGACACAATGAGGGCGGGGGAGGGAAGAGACAGAGAGGAGGAATAGAGCAACAAAGGGAAAAAGGGAAGAAAGAGACAGTGGGAGAATAGAGAGAGACACAGGGGGAGGGGAAGGAAAGAGACAGAGGGGGAGAGTGAGACACAGGCAGAGAAAGAGGGGGAATAGTGGAGGGAGAGAAAGAGATGGGGGAAGAGACATGTGGGGGAGAGAGACACACAGAGAAAGGGGGAGAAAGAGAGGGGAGGAGAGAGACACACGGGGAGAGTGAGAAAGAAATGGGGGAGAGAGAGAGACACAGGGGGAGGGGAAAAGAGAGAGTGGGAAGAGAGAGACGGGGAAGGAGAGGGAGACATGGACACAGGAGCAGTGATGGGAAGAAAGAAACATACAGGGGGACTGGGGGAGACAAAGAGGCACACAGAGGGGCTGGAGGTAGAAAGAGACACACATAGGGGCTATATATATATTAATGTGTGTATTAGTTTTATATGTATAATTATGCCTATAATATTTACACATATATTAATGTACATTTATGTATTCATAATACACAGATAAATGTCATTAATATGTACAATTTGTAATGAGCAGATATTGGTCCAGTCTTGTTGCTAGATGCAGACTCCATCACAATAACATATTTAAAGTGAAGAGCGCACCCACAGGACTTCAAAATAAACAAGATAACGTCCCTTTTTACAGTTGTGCCCTACATACATTCACCATTTCAGTCCCATTACCAAGCTTTCCTTAATATGTCAAGGTAGTTGGACTGAAACATTGATTACATGCAAAGGCACGTCTGCTTAAAATAAATCTGCACTTTTGTTTATTTCGAAGCCTCTAAGTGCTTTTTATCACGTTGGAGTAATAATTTTTCATTTTAAGTTATCTTTTCTAACTCTGCATCAGCACACTATGCTGGCGCAAAGCATTATTGGATTGGTAAATATTTTGTTTCCAGGGCTGCTTTTAGTTCCCAGTCCGGCCCTGGTCCTAGACACACTTCCCCTGGCTGTGACTCACACAGCCTGCATGAAAACAAAATGTTTTTATTTTCAGTCAGATGTAACTTATTTTAAAAGATTGTATCTCCTGCTCTAAAAATTGAACTTTAATTAGATATAGGAAACTCCTGCAGAGTGTAGCAGGAGATAAGAAATTATAAATGAAACATAATTTGTAATAAAGTGTAAACAGTTGATGACTGTTTACAGGAAGTGTTTGGGAAGGCTGTGTAAGTTACATGCGGGGAGGTGTTACTAGGGCTGCATAAACAAAGTGATTTAACTCCTAAATGACATAGAATTTAGTGGTGAGACTACAGGGCATGATCTATACACCAAAACTACTTAATGAAGCTAATGTTGTTTTGGTGACTATAGTGTTCCTTTAATTTATCTAATAAAACATTTAGCATCTATGTGACAATTATGTGTCTTTATGTACATAATTGTTTATGAAATTCAAATGGGCATGCCAAGCAACATAACACTACAGCATATTACAAGAATTAGCTATAAATGAAGTCCCTCAATTTTTTGTTCTATAATCTATTAAAGTGGCTATGCAAAAAATGGATAACTTTCTAAAACCATAAGATTACCAATATCTGCCAAAGATGTCAGAATGATAAAGTTTACTATCAAATACATTCACAATATTTGTGCAGCCAGTATGCTCAAGTTGTAAGCAGAACATGTGTGCATTGTGAATAAAAATCAGTTTGTCTCAATAAATTTGTTAGGTTTTGTACATGTGGCATTTCAGTTTGGACATATTTCATTTATGAGAAATATTTTAGGAAATATTAATCAGATGACCCCAAATGGCTTGAAACTGATTTAAACAGTGTACTGCCAAGTATACACATATAAATATTATGTGTATATATTTTGCAATTCACTGATATGCCAAGTTCCTCGCCATTTGGTTCACAGATCAAGTGAGAAGAAATAACCAATATAGAAGGATAAAGAGGAGCAGTAAAAAACATACAGTTGCAAGAATAAGTATGTGAACCCTTTGGAATGATATGGATTTCTGCACAAATTGGTCATAAAATGTGATCTGATCATCATCTAAGTCACAACAATAGACAATCACAGTCTGCGTAAACTAATAACACACAAAAAATGAAATGTTGCCATGTTTTTATTGAACACACCATGTAAACATTCACAGTGCAGGTAAAAAAAGTATGTGGTTGAACCTCCTTTGGCAGCAATAACTTCAACCAAACGTTTCCTGTAGTTGCAGATCAGATGTGCACGTGATTAATTCTTGACCATTCCTCTTTACATTACTGTTTCAGTTCAGCAATATTCTTGGGATGTCTGGTGTGAATCGCTTTCTTGAGGTCATGCCACAGCATCTCAATCGGGTTGAGGTCAGGACTCTGACCGGGCTACTTCAGAAGGCGTATTTTCTTCTGTTTAAGCCATTCTGTTGTTGATTTACTTCTATGCTTTGGGTCATTGTCCTGTTGCAACACCCATCTTCTGTTGAGCTTCAGCTGGTAGACAGATGGCCTTAAGTTCTCCTGCAAAATGTCTTGATAAACTTGGTAATTAATTTTTCCTTCGATGATAGCAATCCATGCAGGCCCTGACGCAGCAAAGCAGCCCCAAACCATGATGCCCCCACCACCATACTTCATAGTTGGAATGAGGTCTTGATGTTGGTGTGCTGTGCCTTTTTTTCGCCACACATAGTGTTGTGTGTTTCTTCCAAACAACTCAACTTTCATCTGTCCACGGAATATTTTGCCAGTACTGCTGTGGAACATCCAGGTGCTCTAGTGCAAACTGTAAACGTGAAGCAATGTTTTGTTTGGACAGCAGTGGCTTCCTCTGTGGTATCCTCCCATGAAATCCATTCTTGTTTAGTGTTTTACGTATTGTTTTACGTATTGTAGATTCGCTAACAGGGATGTTAGCATTTGCCAGTGACTTTTGTAAGTCTTTAGCTGACACTCTAGGATTCTTCCTCACCTCATTGAGCAGTCTGTGCTGTGCTCTTGCATTCATCTTTACAGGACAGCCACTCCTAGGGAGAGTAGCAGCAGTGCTGAACTTTCTCCATTTATAGACAGTTTGTCTTACCGTGGACTGATAATAAGCAAGGCTTTTGGAGATACTTTTATTACCCTTTCCAGCTTTATGCAAGTCAACAATTCTTAATCATAGGTCTTCTGAGAGCTCTTTTGTGTGAGGCATCTTTCACATCAGGCAATGCTTCTTGTGAAAAGCAAACCCAGAACTGGTGTGTGTTTTTTATAGGGCAGGGCAACACCTCCAATCTCATCTCATTGATTGGACTCCAGTTGGCTGACATCTCACTCCAATTAGCTCTTGGAGATGTTATTAGTCTAGGGGTTCACATACTTTCCACCTGCACTGTGAATGTTTGCATGGTGTGTTCAATAAAAACATGGCAACATTTCATTCTTTGTGTGTTATTAGTTTAAGCAGACTGTGATTGTCTATTGTTGTGACTTAGATGATGATCAGATCACATTTTATGACCAATTTGTGCAGAAATCCATATCATTCCAAAGGGTTCACATACTTTTTCTTGCAACTGTATTTTCATATCCTATATTTATTAAATATATTCTATATAAATAAAAAAATGTATTTCTTTATTTTTACTACTCCTACTTTTTTCCCCTCTATTTTTTGCTTGTCACTTGATCTGTGAATATAATAATCATTTAGTTGCTGTTCACTAATCTTCAATTATTTTTTTTTCTCCATCAGTCATATATTCTTTTATTTATTTATCGGCATAATGGACAGAACTTCAAATTAAATGTTTTTTGTCCATTGTTCATTTTATATGTTTTGTGATTCATCCACGTAGTGTTTTGGAGTTACGGAATTCGAACACCTATCACTCAGAATTTGGACATATCACAATTTGCATTAATCTAAATGCACAGGTTTAATAAGCAGTTGGGTATAGAAAGTGTTAGCCAAGCTCAATCACTGTTAACCTTAATAGTGGCCAAAACCTCCTATTCGCCAGTGTTCAAAGCCACTGTTTGCCTATGAGGACATATTACATGCTCATGCTATATAAATAGTTTGGAAAGATAATGTTTTAGTGAACTTCCAGGTTTTTCCACAAGCCTTATGGAGAAGCAAGATATAAGTAGAGAATTATTTTATTTACTGCAGGTGCAAGCTGTTTTATGCCAAATATTTCCTCCTGACGCTGACTTCATAGTGGGCGTTATATACTGATGTCACTTTGGTTTAATTTGGGAGAAAATGCACATTTATTTATATTCAAACTATAATCTTATTATTTAATATAAGATACATAATATAGCAAATAAAATAATGCTCTGCATTTCAGTTTTTATACTGACGCTGTACCACATTAAAATGTAATTGTTTGTTTTAAATGTTCTCTAAAGAATAGCACATTTTTCATAACGTCATACATTTAAGCAATAAGGTATTTACTTTAAAAAGTGAGGCCCTTATGACCTGGGTTTGGGGTCTTCTATTTCTTCCCCCTTCACAAACTTCTCCAATTCTCCACCAGAAAGCACAGCAGTGAGGCACACTGAGAGCAGAGGTAAAGTCATATTGCTCATCTCAAGCAGAAGTTCCATAAAGCAATAAGGAGAAATATCCAGGGAACACATGGTGCCCCTTGACATATCCCTCCAGAAAGAATTGATTTCTTTTTTTTTTCAAAGTACCAGGAAGAATGCATTGATATATCTCGTATTCAAGCATGTCCTGTAAAGTAGAATCTCTCTGCAGCTGGATGATATGTTCGTTATTATACATACACACACACACACACGCGCAAGCGTACACCTGTTTATCTATATGATTAAGTCTTGCAGGTGTGATATTTAGAAATGCACAAAAAACAAATACAATTTTATAACAAAGGAAGAACCAAAATTAATTTTGTTGCTTAGGCCAAGAGTTTGTCTACATTGAATAAGTAGCATTATAAGCAACATATGCCATCTTTCTCAGTAGTTATGTTTTGTTATTAACATGTTTGTTAATTTTGGCATGGTGGTACAACAGAAGGTCCTCGATAGCCAGGTCAGCATGTGAGAATCTCTAGAGCAACTTCTACCTAGTCAGCAGGAACAGAGTGGAATAGGTCAACCTAAGTTACCGAGCGTAGGACTATGGATAGTTTAGTTTAACAACTATTAAACAACTGGGGTTGGATATCTATTTTAGAATTAAATGAATGTTGTAAATTACAGACCAGCCAATGGATGTGTGTTTTAATGTTAGCCTGCAGAAGCAAGCAAGGTGCAACCCATAGCTAACTGTCATGGCTCCCGGTCCACAACACCACGTGACCACACCCGATTAGAAAATAAACTAGACTTACCTAAATTGCGGTGGATCATGGCCAGATCCTGGTATCCCTGACCCTTTGGCTTTGTCTTCTCGTTTTTGCTCCTGTCTGTGCCCCTGACTTCGGCTTGTTTCTGCCTATTCTTTCTATGTTAAGTCCGACCATTCTAAGGACCAGTAATACGTTTTTCTAGTTGACTTGATTCTGCGTGTTGGGCCATAGCCCCCTCCTGACACTAACATGCAACTACTACGTCAAATGTCGTGTTATTTATGACTCTTGGATGCATGCTGCATTTTTCAATGCTACTTAAAATCCCCTTATTTAGCTAGCAAATATGGAGATTCAGTTATGCCCATCTTGTGTTCAGCCAACCCCTACATTACAGTACCCCAATAACTGTGGGTCCAACACTAATTGTAAGATGGGAGATTAATATGCCAACTGCAAAACTTACAGCTTTAGCTGCTTCCAGAGACTCTCATCAATGTATGCTTTCCGGTGGTCACCTCCAAAGTGGCACCCATAGTGGATGGGTGCGGGTGCTCAGCCTAATAGGAGTCTAGTCTGAATTCTAAATCTAGGGAAAAAATGGAAACAGAACACCAATAAATGTAATATTTGTAATAATATGACATTAAGCTTTAGCAAGGGTATGGAGAGTCCCTACAAACATAGATAACCTAAATGGCTCAAATATTAACCAAATGCCTTCATGTGGACAGTTCTCCTACTTGCTCGTAGCGACTATGGCAGAACTTAGCCAAGTAAAATAATATGTGAACTCCAGAAAATTAGCACATGTATGGATTTAAAAACAGATTGCAGGTTTCCATACTTACATAGGGTGTTATAGGAAAGACTGACAGCAGTAAAACAAATTTAGGTGGGAACTAAGAGGAATGGAGAATGACATAACACAGACCTTACAAATATCTCAGAAGAATTTTAGAAAAGAAACTTTAGAAAGTGAATATAACTGAAGCTAAGCTTTTTAAAGAACTATAAAGTTGGATGTATTGGCTTTCCATCAGAAATGATATATAGTGAAATAAGTTTTGGGACTGATACACATGTCAAAATAAAGTCTGAGATTTACAATGATAATCTGATTAAAAAAAAAAAAATGGGACAATTTTTAAAAGGTATGTGAGACAGTTCTCTTTTAGGGTTATTATCCATCACAAACATTACCAAATTAAAATCTGAATGGGAAAGCTGAGATTAAAATAGTCTAGCTGTGATTATAGCCAAAGTGGGGAGTTTCTTCTTTTATTTTTATTTTCTTCTTTTATTTAAAAAAAATGTATATATATATATATATATATATATATATATATAATTTTATTTTTTTTTATTTATTTTTTTCCAAGTCTGTGAACTGTGAAATAGAGGTGACAGTCAGCCATCTGTAGTCTTCATTTTACCGATTCTATACCCGTAGTATACATTTTCGAACCATTATTAATTTGGAATACAGGTGGATTCACCCTAACCCACAGTCTTGTGACATTTGTGTCTGGTAAGAACAAAGCAATTATTTGCTTCATCTTTTTGCAATTAAAGTTTATTTGATGTTCTTGGTAATGGTAAAAACAAGTAGAAGATATCTAATGTCTGACATTTGGAAGATACAGAAAAATAGATCAAGTATAAACAAAGGACATGGGAGATTTGTTATTTATGACAAGAATCCTCAACTGACACACTGCTTGTAATATACACATCAAAACAGTACTAAAAAACAAACAAAAAAAAATCTTCCTTCGATTGTAAGAGCTTTAGACACTCATATTAGAGAAATTGAGAAATATATGTGGGAGCCATGATACAATAGCAAGTGATTTATATATTTGTGTAATATTCATGAGTGATGAAGGGTATGGCTAGTAATACATGCATATGAGTGGCTATCTGTCCACTCCTCTTTTTACAATACACTCACAACAAAAAGACTGGGTCAAAGTAATAACTGATATTTTTGTAATTTGGTAAACGGAGTGTTTACAATCCTTAGGAAGACCAGTTTATGGAGGAGTCACATTTATTGATGACTGTCACCTTAGAAGCACTTGAATTAATAGAAACAAATGAGCCATGAAATGGGCAATTGTACATAATGTTACAGAATGTTTCAATATAACAAACTTAAACAAAATAAGTGCAATTTAAAGTTTCTTAAATAACTTGGTTGGGGATTATCACTCCCACAACAATAAACCAGAAGCAGACATCAAATAGATATATAATCCAAGGAAACCGATCCTCTCTGAGCACGCTTTTAACACAGATCAAATATACACAAGACTAAAAAAAAGATGGAACTTTTGAAAATGAGTAAAATTTGTGTTTGTTACATATGTTTTGGGATGACACTTTGTCAACGTGTAACAATGAGGAGAGATAGAGAGTTGAAGAATAGCAAGGTCCAGGTCTCATAGGTAGAGTGTGTAAGACTTTGAGCTGTCCGTTTGAGGCAGCCACAGGGACTTTAGAAGTGGACATCGATTTACCACGAACAAGGAGGTCAGTCTGGTAATATAAGCAAACAGCACAGCAGGGTGAGCATTGTTGGGTTTACCGTGAGCACGTTTAAAGTTCAAGGTCTGTCCAAGAATTGGGCTGAAGTACAACAGGATTAAAGGACCACTATAGTGCCAGGAAAACAAACTCGGATTGCTGGTACTATAGTGTTAATAGGTCCCCCCACCCTCAGGGTCCCACTCCCACCGGGGTCTAGGGGTAGGAAAGGGTTAAACACTTACCTTTCTCCAGCGCCAGGCTCCCTCGGCGCTGGGGACTCTTCTCCTTCTACCGACGTCATCGGCTGAATGCGCATGAGCGGCAAGAGCCGCGTGTGCATTCAGCCAGTCCATAGGAAAGCATTTCTCAATGCTTTCCTATGGACGCTGGCGTCTTCTCACTGTGAAAATCACAGTGAGAGTCACGGAAGAGCATCTATCGGCGGTAAATGAGACAGCCACTAGAGGTTGGATTAACCCATATGTAAACATAGCAGTTTCTATGAAACTGCTATGTTTACAGCAGGCAGGATTAACCCTAGATGGACCTGGCATCCAGACCACTTCATTAAGCTGAAGTGGTCTGGGTGCCTATAGTGGTCCTTTAAACAGAAGAGAGGGGAATAACTGTATCAAGGTTTATGATTAACCCTTTCATATGAAGACATTCTAACAGGAGAATTAGAAGGGAAGGATACTCTGGCCTGACCCTACATCCTCCACTGCCCCCTCAATATGCTATGGAATATTGCCTGCTTAAAGATCTAGTCCAGCCACAGCTGCCATGACAACCAGCACAAGGGAGCAATCTGTGCCAGCAGAAGCACATATCTTTTACTCCCTTGTAGAGTACTATGCGAGAATAGAAGAGAGACTAGAAGAAACAAGGGCTCCTCACAACCAGCGATCCCCCATTTACTGGTTGTTTAATCGACCGACAAACCAATAGTTAAAACTTAGCACACTATAAAATATTAAATAAGTATTGCTCTATTTGTGATTTATAAAGTTGTTAAATCTCCGAACTACAAGATAAAAAAGATGATTGATTAAGAGATTACATAGAAGAAATCCAAGGATAGAACATCTCTTAAAGTAATAATTTCAAAGTATTGCCCTTAGGCATCTTGATCAAACAGCATTGTCAGAGAGTTCACAGAGTCATTTCCTGTGTCGTGCACAACAGAAATCTTGAAGCTTCTCTGCAAATCACAGATTTTGATAGGTTGTCAAAATTGCATGTTCGCTGCATCCTTGTTTTTTTGGGGGGGTTTCTTTTTGTTGCAGACGTTCAGTCACTGCAACTTTAAAATTTGTGATTCAATTAAAAAATGGCCGCCTCAACAGACACATCATCAAGTGGAATTGTTGTGTAAAATGGCTTGACTAAATAAAACCATTATTAATCTATTTGCGTTATTGGTTTAACACAATTTGTGGAAATAAATTTTCAGGTGACAATGACACTTTAAGGGAAAATGACTGAATATATGGGAGAAGCTTGAGGGTAAAGAAAAGCAAGGAAAATTGGCAAAACTGTCAGAAAATCAAGAGATATTTTGGAAATACACACTCATTAAAGTGCCTCTGTCGTCTGATACTTACCTTGCTTCAATGTCTTCCTTTCCTCTTCCGCGATCATAATCTGTTTTTTAGGTAATTGTTTGTTTTTCTTTTTTTCCTAAAATACAAAAAGCGAAGTACTACATTGCCTTATGTATTTTCCCAGAATACACCCCACTCCTCCCCAAAAAATGCAGACAAATAACAATAAACACAATGTCCTCTTTAGGAAATCATGCCAGATATTTTATCCTAAATATCTTGTTTTGTGATGGTTTCCCTCCAAGCTGGTGTTCTGTGTGAAATAGATGCTTTATCTATCTAAACCTCTGCTGCAACAAATACTTTCAGATACAGAATAGTTAAATAAAGCAGAGGTAGATAAATACATACAAACATGTAGCATGAATTATTTAAAGAGATGGAAAACATTAAAATAGTAACATTTAGTTGCCGTTGCGTAAACTGCTGCGTCTGTGTGATGGGGAGAATCCTCTAAGCCCTTATTTGAAGCTGTTGCATGATTGATAGTGCAGTTGTACTGTAATCTATGTGAAGTTCTACCTCGGGAATTGCTCAGTAAGTAGGAGTTCACATTTTTTTCCCCCAATGCATACCAAAGTAAATTGCCAGATAATGCTGACACAGTAATAAACAGATGTCATATAAAGCTTAATTACTAAGGTTCCTGTCATCCAAGATGCAATACCAGATGACGTCTTTCATAATTTATAGTTCAAGGACTGGAGACAGTTCTTAAAGAAATAAAAAATAAAAACCCTTAGGAAAAAAACAACAACAAACTGAGATTGATGTATGACTGGATACATTTACATATTACTCATATTGTAAGATGTGTACAGTATATATATGGAAGATACATAGCAATTTCAGAAACAAAATTTAATTATTTTATTTTTAAATCAATAATAACCAAACCTGGTAATCTCATGAATTAGATGATCCAGAAACCTTTAAAATTCCGATATCCTTTGGTCCGTTTGTGTTATTGGCCCCTTTTTAAAGCCCAGGCAGTGAGAGAAACAATCTAATAATCAATCCCTTATTAAATGAACACATTACATATTGTCCTGGCGATAAGTACAAATGAATGGCTTTTTTTTTTTTTTCTTGCACTCAAAATTCACAACATTACAGATGGTCCTATTTTGATGAGCTTGGTCTTTAAAACAATATGGAATTGACTAATGGAATTTGCTGTAGTTGCGAAGTGTGACTTCATATATCGCTGCAACCTCCATCAGTATGGCCTTGCATGTGATGAATGTCATGAGCACTGTCTCATTTCACGTTGTGGTATCTCCAGAACACCATTGGTATTTTGGCAGCCTGGTCCGCTCCAGATCTGCCAAAGACTAAGAAATTTTCTAAACCAGGCCTTTAAGCATAGAGATTTCAGGTAACCATCAGCCAAAATACAAATCCATTAATGCTGAGGTGATTAAAATCCTGCACAAGTCCTGCTTCCTGCCTTACTTAGTACTGCAGTGCTTTACCAAAACACATACTATTACACCGTATACTGCTTTAAATTACTAAAAGAATGGAAAGAGGTTGGAGCCTACACGCCTTGTATGCCTGTGGTCTAGAAACAATTGACCCTCCTGCAAGACCTCCCACAACCTATGCAACTTTGTCCTATGCACCTTTCTCTCTACACATACTTATACCTGCTGTGATTTGCATAAAAAAATATTGCAGTATTAATCTCACCCGAGCTGTGCTATGACACTTCCTCTCAATACATGCTATACAAGTACCTATCTACACAAACAGCCATATATGGGTCCCTTGGTAGAACTGTGATATGAGCTATCAGAAGCTAATAGTAGTAGCCTCTATGCAGCTAGTGTTGGGCTAGGTAGAAATACCATTCATCTTATCAGTTGAATGGAGCTGCTGCCATATGTTTCATAAAGCCCTGGTACTATAATGGTTTGGTAAGAACTTATTGAAGACTCTAAAATAAGATAGAATTACTTGATCCTCTGCATCTTCAACTTCTTTCACCTGGTCTAGAACTCCAAATAGCTTCATCTACACCCAATGCAAGGATTTTTGGCTACAGAGGCGAACACGCATTTTGCCATCTGACACAAATGCGTAATGCGTATTCATCTGTGTAGACCTGTGTGTCAACTTTTTTCCCCCTTACCCAACCTTTTACCCATTTTGTGTCATACTGTATCTCCCTTTTGTCATTTTTATTCCTGTTTTTGTGTCTTTATCCATATTTTGTGGTCTCTTATCTGCTCATTTGCCTCTTATTTCATCTTTTGAATGTCTTGCCCCCTTTGGTGTATATTACTCCCATCTACTTTTTTGTCCCTTACTCGCTATGTGTGATCTTTCCCTACCCTTTTGTCTCTCTCATCTCTCTCTGTAGTTTGGCCTCACGGGCTACAGGTAGAGGCTCTTCTTTATGCTCTACGTCAGGGTTGTCAAACATGCGGCCTCCCAGATGTTGCTGAACTACAACTCCCATGATTCTTTCAATGAAACAGATAGCCAGGGAATCATGGGAGTTGTAGTTCAGCAACATCTGGGGGGCCGCATGTTTGACAACCCTGCTCTACGTGGTCTAACAGGAAGCTGCTCCCTGCCCCCTCCAGTCTCAGTGAGCAGCTCACCGCCAGACCAGGTTGAATATTGAGGCCATGTTACACAGAGTGACTGGTGGATGGGGGAGCTCTGTATGCCACCTTCCTGCATGCCACCCATACATTGTGTACCACAGGCTGATGAGCCCTAAGGTGGCCGCACATTAAGGTAGGGTTAGCCCTGGGGTCAGTTACCAGGAGCTGTAATCACTAATGTACCAATAAATTCCACGAATATGCTATAATTAAAAATACTTTTTAGCAGCTAAAAATAGAATATAAGCAGGAAAAAAAGTCCTGTTCAGTACTCAGGACACACAAATGATCAAATTTTACTATCTAATAAAAAAATATACTAATTAACCTTCAGAATTGGTCTGACTAAATTCCGTACCAAATTCTTTCATTGCTGGAGCAGAGGGGAGAACGAATTTGATTTTCTCAAACATATTCACTTAAATAATGGATTATAAATAACAAAATAAATAATAAAAATGGGATTTTGCAAATCCCAAAACTAGTGTTTTGGATCTGCAGAATCTCCAGTTTTCAAGAGAGCATCACTAAAAAATTGATTGGCTTTGCGTGACAGACCATACCTGTATGCTCAGGACTCTGGTTTGCCAGGTGAGACTCCAGTAGTAATACTGTCCTCCTCCACCCCATGAGCAGAGGTTGCATGTTATTAATACCAGGCAAGCTTCAGCGACTTGCTACTTCCTCCTATGCTCTGCATCATGTAGTATGGATATAGTATAGGCTGAAGGGCCATCCAACTTCCTAGAGGATCATAATTATAATTTGGATGATTATGTGGGAGGGAAGTGTTTCAGATTATTTTTTGCAATTGAATGAGTTTTATTTTATTTTTAATACTTTTACTTGGAGGAAATGTATAGTGGTTGGTCCATGTTTTTGCTTTGTAGTCTGAATCTCGTTATCACAAGTAGACAGTAAATTGATCATTCTTATTATTTAAGAGTAACTTTATGGCAAACGTTGCTACAGGGGTGTGTTAATGTCGCAAGAAATGTAAGTTATTTTTAGAGCTAATTAGGATAAATTTTTCATGTACTGGATTCTTCCAGCAATAATAGGTAGGTACTGAATCAGGTTAACTGGCTTATAATCATGGTATCTTTTCTGTGTGATTTCTGTAAACCTTTAACTGTATTAAATCATAAGATCCCCAGGGCTTTTTCTCTATGCATCTCTACATGCAAAGCACATTCCTACCATTATCCGCACATAGATTATTTTTTATTACATTATCCATTGTTAAAAGTATATTAGTGCAGGAATAAAATACTCATTTGCATGCATATTTTCATTTGGCAGAAATTTAAATTGCCAATGATAATTTATGTTTGTAGAGGTGGCTGTATAATTCACATAATACGCTAATCATGATTGTCCCATGTTTCTAATTCTTTGGATTTGTTTATTATTTTAAGATTTAAGGATAAAAAAAAAAATATACACGGATTGCTTATTAGGTAACTGCCATTCTGGTGTAAAGAATGCCAGAGTTACGTTACAAGTCCGCCGATCGAGTGCACTACCGATCCGGTGGACCTCCATTTTTCCAGCCCCTCCAGCAACAATGATGTCTGCCGCTGCACACATGTTCCTTTTAATGACGTGGTGCTGTGCACAGACATCAAGACTTTACTTATGATAAATGGAGGCACCGCCCTCTCTAAGGTTTAATGGTGTGGTTACAGCAATTATGCCACCAGCCTGTAAAACATCACCATTTCTAGTGCACAGTGCCCTGTTGTGGTTTCTCCTTGACCCAATAGCGCATTAATACTGTTTTGGGTTATTCAGTAAATGAGACGGTATGCTTTGCATGTTCTAAGGTGGTCTCCAGCTCCATCCTTGAGGACCATAGGATATGAAATTTAAGATAAATGTACTTTACAGGTATTCGGAGCATGGAAAATATGTGCCAAATCCATTCATGAATGGGATAGGGGCGGTCCAGAGCAAAATTAACCATAAAGTGACTTCAGGCAGTCACCTAGAGTCCAGGGACTATACAGTGGCCTGAGAACCATTTATTTGCTTGGCCCTATTCACCATCCCTATGTACAGAATGATAGGGGGAGTGGCAAACCAGTAACTTGATTGGAACCCTGTTGGATCTTAATCCTTCGCTGGATCAGTCTCCTTTAGAATCCAAGCAATACTTATTCTGACCACTGTATAAATCTCAGAGATGTGATGTGTAAAATAAATAAATAAATACAGCTTCTGCTAATGTAAGAGTAGAGTTGGGTCATCGTTAGAAGTTGTGTGATGGTTGGCATTAGGGTGACTTGGGGTTTTAGTGGAATTCCCTTTATCTGTATGAAGGAAACTGGATTGATTACTTTACAGAGATCTAACAGTTGTGTTGCTGTAATTTGGCAGTTTGTGCACAGTCCAATGAGGTTTGTTTGATTTTCACAGATAACAAAGTCAAGAAATAGTAGCATATATCCAGATTTGCCCTTTGTAAATAGTCACATGGGTTTCACGTAGTGAAATAACCAAGCTGGAGCAAAGGAATGCCATATTGTCAATGTAACTTTAATCATTTTTAACTATATGCTGTATGTATAAACATTGTGTATATAATATTTGACTACTATAAATTGTAGTTGTATACAGATCTCTAATTTTCTCTTCGCAGTAATATAATAAATATTCAAGAAATAAAAAAATCTGTTCTTTTTCTTTTTTTTTCTCCCATAAACAAAATGACACATTCTTATTGTGAATGATTTCTAGATAGATGTCGCTCATTTAGCACATTTTATCCACAGATGCTTATGGTATAACACTAATTAACAAATGTGCTTTTGATGAATTTCCTCAAACTTCATTAAAATTCTTTACCAACTGCAATATGGCATACAAATTGGCACATATAAAGAAATGCTATGAATCAAGAAATCCTCCCTTCATAAAGCCAAGCAAATGTAATTATAGACTTTCATATTAACAATTTAACCGTAATACACTTTGGTATTTAGTTTAAAAAAAAAAAATAAATAAATCTCTTGTTTTGTAACATTTCACTGTGTCGCATAAATATTTTATCATGTATATAAGCATTGTTTGACCTTGCTGAAAGGGATTTAACATTTTATTTGTTTTATTCTCTTGTACTTCTGGGTCTGTTAAGTCAACAGCTAGTTGGAATGAGTTGACAATTAAAAATGAAATAAGAGCTGGGAAATATCTCAAACTCAGCCAAATTGTAGAAATATGCACCAGTTCGGCTATTTTGATCTTAAAGGGGAACTTTGAAATTTAATCCAATGGATAAAATACTCAAAATTCTCTATCTTTTGTTAACCATTTTTTTTCACAAGTTGCTATGTTTTCACTAAATTAAACATTTAGGAGATGACATCATAAAACAGTTCAGCGAAGGCAAAGTCATGACAAGTATTGCAAATGAAGTGGTGAAATAGAAATATTGTTTAATTTCTCCTCTTCTCTGTATGTTGACGGTCATGTGCAAAGGACAAAGTTTATAACAATGACTGACAGGGAGCTAAGATGGAAGTAGCTTGCTGTGAAACAGAGATGTGAATTTCTACATTTAATTGCCTTTTCCACTAGTCACAGATACAGGTTTGTTAAATATAGTGGAACATAAACATAAAAGTGCATGCAATAAAGAGGAGGGAGTAGCACCTTAAGGGTTCGGATGTTTAAAAGATATGCTCCTTAGGAGCATCCATCACCAGACTAAAGAATACACAATAAATCCTCAGGTGGAAATTTTACCGCCAAGGCGCAACACATAGCTCTAAACACTGTGAGTCAATTTCTTCTTTTACCTCCACCGATCCAAAATAGACATACCACACTATATACCTGTTGTATCACCATATTTCACCACAGAATAGTCACAGATTTTAGGCCCAATTCCTTTCCTTAAAAATGGCAGTGCGACCATTATACTGTGTGCAACCATTATGTGATACTTAATTTTTTGCAATATTATATGCGACCATTATGTAAAGCTTTGTTTTTGTTACACGAAATCATATGCAACCATTAGGAGAAGCTTTGTGTTTTTTTTTCCACAGTTGTTGATAATATTATAGTTGCTGATAACATAACATAGTTGCTGCGAACATGCATATTTCCTAATGCATTAAATAAACTCTGATCCTGATCCCTGTCCTCCTGTTGTTATAGCTAAGAACATGCACATTTCTTAATGCATTACATAGATAAAATTTATTAAAATACAAAAAAAAAAACACTGATAAATAATAATTCATCTCTTAAGAATAAGATCAGTAGGATATTTGTCATCAGATTTTAAGAATAAGAATGTCTCACAACAAAAACAGAAATGGTCAATTATGCGTTTACTATGCGATGAGTTTGATTTGATCAAATTTTTGGACTGAAAAACCATTATGCAGTGGTGACTATTAAAATACGGGGAAATATGGGATCTCTTCTTATTTCATTACATATTCACCAACACCTGAGAACCCCATTAAGGTGCAACTCCCTCCTTTAATCGCATACACCTTTCTGTTGGAACGGAATAGAGCGATTCTAATTTGGGATGTTTGAGCTGCCTTCAAAAGTTAACTGAAAGTGTTAGAAACCTACTATCTCTATATTTCATAAATAAACACAATATGTCAAATTGTTTCCCTGTTTACCCTATTTCTGTTAGTCACCAATCATATCATCACAACTTGCAATTTAGTGGATAGGCTCCCTATTACTTGTATGTAACTAACTGTATAAATAGCATTGATGCACGTTAAATTTTTTTAGCACTGTTAAAGTGAGATTTCTGTGGGAAAAGCAAGTCTTATGGCTTGACTGGTGTTTGTATTTGTGTTTAACAAAGTATAAATTATCCACTTACTTCAGGTGGAAGGGGTTTTCATCCAGACTTTTTTATCCCCACCACAACTCTGTTGGTATGTAATATATATATATATATATATATATATATATATATATATATATATATATATATATATATATATTGGTAGGCATGGCCTGAAGTTGCGGTAGGGGCTATAGACCTATAAAAGGGACTCCCCCCTTTCCCTACTTACCTTTGTTCGTCAGACGAATAGACTGTTCAAGGTCAGCATTTGTATGAGATCCAATTCCAGGTCATACAAGACGCCATTTTGGTTTCACCTTTGCTCCATGAGGTCTCCTACTCCAAGCTGTGTCCAGGAATCCTGCAGCAGGGATTTCCATTAATCCAGTGGCTTTCTCTCCAGTCAGCATCGCATTTGGTGTCTCAGGTTCTCTCAAACCGTAAGTTGACCCACCTGTCGCGCCAGGATTAGTTCCCACGGTTCAACAAGGCACGGGTCATAACTTTACGGTTTCCTTTCGTTTTGCACGGTTATTTTGTTCCCTTATACTCACCTAGCTGTTTATGTAAAATCTGTTGGTTAAAATCTGTTTTGGTTAAAATCTGTTGGGTTAAAACTACAAACGAAATACAATTTTTCACCTACACACTGACCCCTATCGGTCATTTGGTGTACTACAGGCTTCTCAGATATTATTGCATTTCATGTACAAACCAAAAAACCACTGCATTTTCATCTAGACACTGACCCCTACCGGTCATTCGGTGTACTACAGGCATCTTAGACATTATTGCATTTCATGTACAAACCAACGAACCACTGAATTTGTGCCTACACACTGACCCCTATCGGTCATTCGGTGTACTACAGGCTTCTTAGATGTTTTGCATTTCATGTACAAACCAATAAACCACTGCATTTTCACCTACACACTGACCCCTACCGTCATTCAGTGTACTACAGGCTTCTCAGATATTATTGCATTTTATGTACAAACCAACGAACCACTGCATTTTCACCTAGACACTGACCCCTACCGGTCATTCGGTGCACTACAGGCTTCTTAGACGTTTTTGCATTTCATGTACAAACCAATAAACCACTGCATTTTAACATTCACACTGACCCCTACCAGTCATTCAGTGTACTACAGGCTTCTCAGATATTATTGCATTTCATGTACAAACCAACGAACCACTGCATTTTCACCTAGACACTGACCCCTACCTGTCATTCAGTGTACTACAGGCATCTCAGACATTATTTCATTTCATGTACAAACAACGAACCACTGTATTTGCGCCTACACACTGACCCCTATCGGTCATTCGGTGTACTACAGGCTTCTTAGATGTTTTGCATTTCATGTACAAACCACTGCATTTTCACTGCATTTTCACCAAGACACTGACCCCTACCGGTCATTCGGTGTACTACAGGCATCTCAGACATTATTGCATTTCATGTACAAACCAACAAACCACTGCATTTGCGCCTACACACTGACCCCTATTGGTCATTCGGTGTGCTACAGGCTTCTCAGACATTATTGCATTTCATGTACAAACCAATAAACCACTGCATTTTCACCTACACACTGACCCCTACCGGTCATTCAGTGTACTACAGGCTTCTCAGACATTATTGCATTTCATGTACAAACCAACGAACCACGGCATTTTCGCCTACATGCTGACCCCTACCGGTCAATCGGTATACTACAGGCTTCTCAGACTTTATTTCACTTCATAAGCAAACAAACTAACTACAGCATTTTCGCTTTTATACTGACTCCTATCTGTCAAACGGTATACTACAGGCTTTTCAGACATATGGTTATTCCCCTCATAACATTCCCACTATAATTATAATTACACAATAACACTTCCTTACAAATCATGCTTGCTATGATATAATCATTCCTGCATACCTGCCTTCATAGGCATTTAGTTACATTTACTGACAATACGTATACATTTACCCAAGAATGCACATACTATTTAAAACACTATGCAGGATTCCAGAGTCTTATACGGAATATTTGCACGCTTAAAATATAAGTCCTTCCAATTATGTATTTTCACATATTAGGTTATTCAGCTGCCAGTCATGGTTCACTACACTCATGTTTTGGGGTACAGTTGTATTCCATATCACACATGATATAAAACTCCCGACAAGTTAATTTCCTTCAAACAGGGGCATTACAAGCATACAATAAACATTGGGACGGAGCACTTTGCTCTATTAAACTTGTATAACACACATATGGATATACGCTTTTAAATGTCTATATTCAATTTTCATACATTGTTTTACCCGTTCGGGATACAGGTATTAATAACCTTTACGACCAGTAGGTACACACACCTGCTCATGTGGTATATACGTACATTTTCTGTTCCCCCCTGGGTATATCCTTAGCGTACTGGCAATTAGGGACTATAGGTTTCCAATAGATATTTTCTTTTCTTGGCATCTACGCCTGTCGTATAGTGGTCCCGCGAGGCCAAGACCCTGCCTCAACGCTCGGAGGCAAACACCCATCGGGCCACTCGTGAGCTAGCCGCCTTGCACGGTATATAGAGAGGGCCTCACCTGTCACTCCCTTCCCCTTTTTTATGGTTACAGTCACCGAGAGGCCAACATCCTGCCACTACGTTTGGTGGCCACAAAAATCCCCTCGCGCCATTGCATAGATAGAGCCTCTCAAGCCACTTGGCAACTAGCAGGGCCTCACCTGTCACCAAACAAAGGTTTAATTGTTTTGCCATGCAGCTTTAGCTAGCAAGCCAGTACTAGCACACTGTGGGTTCATATAATAATGGCTATCTTCATGTTTTTTAGTATGTATTAAGCAGGTGGTAAGGATTTCTCTCTACCTAACACTCCAGCTAGAGTCAACACACTTTCACTTGGAGATGTTGCTAGTCCCACAGGACAATTTTGTCCCAACACAGTGGACGATCACGTTTCAGGCTCCAGGCTCTAGCACCTCTGGTAGTACGTAGAGAACTACCAGAGAAAAATTGGGTCGTCTCATTCTCTTTGGCAAATCCCAGATTTGCAACAATTTCCATGTTGGCACATATAGTTTCAGTGCATGCAGACTGTTGCAGATATGTTCCCAATATGTCAGGGCACATGCAAAAACCATGTGTCTCAATAAATGTACCCTGAACCTTACTTCACGTCTGTCAACATTATGCATTTCCAGTACTTTCTAACTTATCACCCTTCCAGACATTTAGTTTATTTCCTAATCTCCGATTTTAAAGGCCTTCTGTTCAGGTATTGCCATATACTTTTGGGGGAATCTAGAATGCCCTAACTTGCAGTCATCACAGCAGCATCCAACAGCTGGCATTACACTCATGGCCCAAGGAATGGCAGAAAGATTTCTACCTTGGCCTCTCCGATCTACACCATTTACAGTGTGGCGCAATCCCATTGGGATTGTCACAGATAACTGATCATAGACTTATCTGCACCTCACGCCTCGGCTACCCCATAGTCTCAACTCCCTCATACCCTCCAAGGAGTTTTCATTACAGTATGCCACCATTGTTCATACCATTACAACTATCACTCAAGCAGGGAGGGGAAGCCTGGTTAAGTAAAACTGATATCACAAATGCATTTCAGACTGCCACCATCCACCCTGCACTGGCACTTACAGGGCATTTATGGGCAGCAATTATATATTTCTTCTCCTGCTTAACTTTCGGGTCAAGAGCAGCCCACAATCTTTAATATATTCGTTGAACTCTTTACTGGTTGTGGTTAAACATATCCAGATGCCCCACAGTCATACACTCCCGAGATGATTTCTTGTTGGTCAAAGGGAATGCCTTTCCCTCTAGAAGCTTCAAGGAAGCCATTAGTATGTCTGAACACTTGGGTGTCCCAGTATTCCCTAAGGTCACAGAAGACCCAGACACTATCGTTACATTCCTGGGCATACAACTTGACTCGGCATCCATGCCAACAAGTTACCACGCGAGAAATAGGAACAGTCGCAACAACACCAATTACCTCCTCCTGCTTGGTACTTGCAACCACATGGAACTACAATCCCTACCAGGTTCCTTAAATTTTGCCGTGCGCATCATACCGCAGGCCGCGCTTTCATCTCAGACCACTTTGCTTTTTCCTCCCTCCCGAATGATGACCTAGACAACCAACCCATGGCAGACCTACACATATGGTGGACTTTCTTAACCACAAGTAATGGTAAACTATTATGGCAGCTGCCGTGACAGCCGCCATGGCAGGGGGGTCATTTATGGTCAAGGTCATGGATTACATGAACTTCGCTAACATAGCTGGGCTCTGACTAAACTGGCCTTGTCCACCAGCACTCAACACGCTTGCTGCAGGGTTTTCCACTTATACAATACGTTTCATGTCGGACCATCACTTAGATAGCTGGTTTGAGGTTTCACCACGTATGGCCTTCACCTCTTTTTGCCACCTTAAGTTAATAATTCTCGCACAACACGGTTAAACTTTATCTCACGGGCATTCAACACTATACGTATTTCTCCATCCCAAACAACAAGGCTTCCAATCCTCCTACCCCATACATACCTTACTTAGAGACACGGCCAAGCGGACGTTCCCGCTAAAACTAAATACTGGCCATAGACATACAATGTTCAAACCATGTCAGAACCACTCGACCATGCACCTCCGAGCCACGCACCAATGCAGTTATCAAAACTGCTACCTATCTAGCCTTTAACGGCTTTCTCAGGCCAAAACAATAACTCACTATCAGCGGCCAACATCATAAACAAGAGTGCCTGTTGACCTCTTATCTTTTAAAACACACAGACCACTATGTCCGGTCCCTTCCTAAAACTAAGACGAGTCAGAGGGGCGAGCCAGTGCATATAACCTACTACCTTACAAGCAATGATGGGTGCCTGGTTAAGGTACTGATTACGTTCTTGGGCACGCCACCATACGACTGAACCATTACTGTCGCTGTACGATACTGTCCTTACCACAGGTAAGTTCATGCACTATGTCCACCTACTCATTCATCGGGCTTGAACTAAACCCTAGCGACTACTCAGGGCACTCCTTTAGGATAGGAGCAGCTTACACAGCCTGTAGCCAAGACATCCCCGCACACGTTAAGACACGGGGCTGCTGGGAATCATAGGCTTATGCGACTTACATATCACAGCTGATTCAGGAATTAGGAAGCTTTCATTAAAATGTCTAACTGATGGTTAACAAATGCACTATGATCCTGTATAATGTTTTGCATTAATATGTCTCTTTTTGCCCACTTTTTACCGGCCTACATCATGCTTCGGTTTCGGCACACATCAACCGAATATTCCTAAAGCTACATCTCTACAACCCATCTTATTCTACATCATATGAGAATGCCCTGAACACAAATTGGAAGGCATGGCCTGAAGTTGTGGGAGGGGCTATAGACCTATAAAAGGGACTCCCCCCTTTCCCTACTTACCTTTGTTGGTCAGACGAATAGCCCCACCCTCCACTCCCATTGTTCATATTTCCTCTATGTAAGCCCACTTTTTACCGGCCTACAGCATACGTCGGTTTCGGCACCGCTCAACCGATTATTCCTAAAGCTACATCTCTACAACCCATCTTATTCTATATCAGGTGAGAATGCCCTGAACACAAATATATATATATTTGTGTTCGGCACAAAGAGTGATAGTGAGAAAAATAGGAATAGCGTAATACAGAATGGAAAAAGTCGGTTGTGGTGTGCAGGAACCTACGATGCTGGTAGGCCTGTAAATAAAGAGGGCAAAAAGGAGAGATACTGTAAAATAATTAATACAATCAACAATCAACATACATGCTTATATACAATGTTATTTTCATAAGGCTTGACGGAGTTCCTATACTGGTTGTGGAATGTACCATGAATAGGCTCAGGACTTTCCATGACCTAATGTTTTAATAATGTATACTGGTATAAACCTGCTTGAAGCCATAGATGCCGCCCCTAAAGAGTGACCAGAATAATGGAAGGGTTTAATGCCTATTGTTCTGACGTATTGCATGATTGAGATATATTTTGATGTTTTGTGTGATAATTAAGTTTAAGGTGGCAAAAAAGCAAACCCTAGTAAAGAAATCATAGCAAATGTTGGTAATATGATGTACTAATACTTCGCCAGAGATACGTAAACACAGAGTGTTAATGAGCATGTTTCATAATGGATGGAAAAATGGTTGAATGTATACGTAGGGTAGACTATGCATTGGTCATGCATAAAGAGCCAAGCCTCTGGTCGGCCCATGAATATGGTTGTATAAGTGAGGAAACATGTAGGTTTGGTGCGTGCCCCAACAGAAGTGTTAAGGCCAGGGTAAAACTTTGATCGATTGAACTAACCTGTTGAGATAAGCATAGAGGCAATAAAGGACCACTTACCTGTGACATGAAATTAGCATTGAGATATATGTTAAAATTCTAATAATGATGCAACTCTTGAAAGTATGTGAATTGCAAAACTGTCACATAACCACACTTGTTGGCTGGTAATTGACAGATACATAAGCCCATGTTGCCTGAAAATTAATGGGATAGCCCAGAGACAGATAAGTGATGAACGTAGATAAGTGATGAACATGGCAAGGGTCAAGTTGATAACCAAGTTATCTATAAGAAAATGAACTGGGAGTAGAATATGTGGAGAACCGGAAGAATAGCAATACTGCCGAAATCCGAAATTGTGTAATTAACTAGGATCAGTATCAACAAAAATATATGATGAACAGTATTTACATGGACCCAAAAAAGTGGACAAATAAGTTCATGAGTATTGGCTTAACTTAATGAGGACATGTGTTAGTGTAATTATGATATTATCACCATATATCTGATAGGCGTGGTGTTGCAACTTGTCTATATCTTAAGTCACCTATTGATGTAAAAACTTCTTGACAGAAAGACAGATTGCACAACATAAAGTCAATATCCTGTTGGATATCTTGAACATACAGGAACACTTAATATTGAATTATGTAACGTATGATCGAATGCGTATGGGGGACCTTGCGAGGGTCAGCGTAAAGAGACAAGCCCCTTGTTAAAGTGAGGGTTTGGAATCGTATTTGGTAGACATAAAGGAGAAACAGAGTGAGGCCTTGAATTTGATATGAACGTGAATGAAACTTAATGTTGAATACCTGAAAACACAAATTCACAGAGTAACACTTGTTTATATCATCCTGTATTAGACCTGCTAATGGCCTACCTGAATGGTATTTGCAATGATTGACATATACATGTTGTACTGGTAAGCCAATGCAACTGAATGTACCTAATATTAGTTTAACACCACATAACATTTCAAATCTCTTGTATACAGTGGAACCTCGGAACTTGAACTTCCTGTTCACAAACAATTTGGTATTCAAACTAAAATTTAGAGTAAAAAATGTCTCGATACGCGAATGATCTTCGGTACCCGAACATCAAAGAGCTGCTCACCGGGGCCATGTGACCACTCCAGCCAGTTCTCTGGCTGAAAAGTAAGTTTGGAAGTTTCTTTCGCCCAGCTGTTACAGGATGAGTGTGTTCTACGGACCTGCAGAGAGTTATCTACCTTGCTCCATCCATAGCAGCCTCTACATATATCAGCAGCACTCAGTGCAGCCCTCTACCTACCAAACCACACAGGGCATCTCCCTACCTACCTACACCACCCAGGACACCTCCCTACCTACACCACCCAGGGCAGCCCTCCAGCATGCAGGGCACCCTACTAGGATCCAGTGGGAGCAAGGACCCCCATATACCCACCAGAAGCTTTCAGGACAGCCCAGTGCCCAGGGACAGCAGCCTCATTTACCCCCTGTGCTCCCTGCTGGCAGCCAGTCCTGACAGAGATGGGCTGACTATTCTCAGTGGGGGCACAATATACCTTCACTTGTTAAATGTCGGATCACTCTCACTGGGAACTTATCACCAAGAGGCAACATGTGGGCCTGGACCAGCTTGCTGGGCTTCTCTATGTACCAACTGCTTCTGCAGGAGACCCTGAGCAGGAGGATCCCCCGTGCACCTTGCCCAAAGCCGTAAGTACTGGAGCCAGACAGACACGTGCAGTGTGTTGTACTACATCAGATATGTGTGTGTGTACTATGTCCGCTAAATGTGTATGTGTGTGTGTGTGCAGTGTGTGTACGAACAGTGGTCCCGTTTACAATGTAAAATGTTGTAATTTTGGGGGTCTGGAACGGATTAATCAAATTTACATGCATTCCTATGGAAAATGTTGATTCGGTTCTTGAACGAACCGGAACTCGAACAGCCTTCTAGAACGAATTAATTTTAAGTTCCGAGGTTCCCCTGTATTTGAATTGAAGGATTCTAGAAGAGATTAGATACCTGTATGATTCAACTTAAAGAAATGGTCGTAACCGCTGCCTTGTATTAGAACTAGATGAACATTAAGCCCATGAATAATATTGACCAAGTAACGAACAGTAAACCCCAGCGTGATAAATAATTTGTAATCGTAACACTTGCATTTACCTAATAGCACCTGCCCCGTAATTATACATTTAATTGTGCAGGCAACTCAGATTTACGTCTATGCCGTTTAAACCTGCTTTAATAAATAATACAACAGGGCAGGTTTCCAATTCTAAGAAGCTGTTTCACTTCTATAAGCTTGCTTAGCGGTGTGTATGTGTGTATGTGTGTGTATATATATATATATATATATATAAAAACCTAGAATGTGACGGCAGATAAGAACCATTCGGCCCATCTAGTCTGCCCAATTTTCTAAATTCTTTCATTAGTCCCTAGCCTTATCTTATAGTTAGGATAGCCTTATGCCTATCCCACGCATGCTTAAACTCCTTTACTGTGTTAAAAAGTGCTTCACTGGCTCGGAGAGCTATTCAGCAACCTGGCGTCTCCTCAAAGTGCAGGGCAAAGCATGGCCGGAAAACCAACGTGAGTCGACGCCTAGCACGCTGCGTGGCGCGCTTCCTAGAGGCTCTAGGTGAATGCTTAAAAAACCCAGGCACCTTTCAAAAGGCTGGGCTGCTTGTGATTGTGTTGCACTGCCATCTGTTGGTTGTCTTGAGAGCAGTATAGCAAGGAAAGGGTGTTTGGCAAAGAAGTGGAGCAGAGAAATGGCAACAAACAGTAAAAAGGTGGCGAGAGAGCGTTTGCTGTGCCAGCCACGGGGCGATTGGGCCCAAGCGCAGAGCAAAACAAGCAGGAGGCGAGAAATGTTTGGGTCGATGGTGCCCCACCCAGATGCGTGGGTTTTTGGGTAATTTGCAAGTTCTGTTATCTAGCTGTTGCTGGTTCCATATGTGTTGTTTGAAAGTTCTGTTGTGATGCGAGGGATGGTCCAAGATCTAATAGAAGTAGGACTAGTCCTGTCCCATTGCGTGAAGATGTACCGGACCTACCAGGAGTGCTGGGCAGGGGCAGGTCTTTCCACTTCTTGTCATTGAGACATGGTAAATAACATAAAATAATTAGTGTATACCCTTATAATGTACTGGCTTACTAGCTAATGCCAAGTGGTGAAATGATTAAGCTTGATTGGTGACTGGCGAGGCCCTGCTAGATGCCAAGCGGCTTGAGGGGCTCTATCTATGCATTGGCGAGAGGGGATTTTATTGGCCTCGCGGGACCACTAACCTAAGGCACAGAGGTCTGAGATAGTATTAATTATTGGACTCCTGGTGCCCTGTCAGCCAGTAATGAAACTAAGGGAAGATGGTAGCATATAAGTACGTGTGATTGACATACATGAGAATGAGTAAGTCAGTAATGCTTTTCAACACAAGAAAGTGGATTGGAGCAGATCTATAGGGGGTAACGAGATAGTTGTAGGAAGATGTGGTATGTGACGTAAAATTATAGAATTTAACATATACTCAAGAAATTGAAAGACATAATTATCACATATAAAACCTATGACCATACATAATATTGAAATGACAGGAAATTGCCCTATAAGAAGCGGAGAACATAAACTTAAAAGTAAACTTAAAGTAGCTAAGCAGAAATTAAATCACAGAAGTACGTGAAATTTCCACTAGAGGTCAGTGTTAGAGTTTGCATAAACCATAACGTAGCGTAGTGTGTAGAAGCCAATTTATATGAATTTTGTGAACCACCAATTGTGTTTGAATGTATTGCTCTATCCGGCCATAGGGCTTTTGTGCTGCCTTGGGTAGATTCAACTGAACAGGTTGCGTTTGTTTAAAAAAACATTTTTTTAAAATAGACGAACGTTCCCCTGATCTGGCAGTAATTTAGAAACATTAAAATTCCGTTCATGTGAATAAGCCAAACTATAATAGTAATCTTATGATTTTCACAAGTCCCAAAAGCTCGCAAATGATTTTAAGCTAAACGGTTTGTGAGTTTTGAAAACAAATAAAATTAGACGAAATACTATACAAAATTAGGTATATGAATGGACAAAGCAGGGAATAGACCCAAACCGAGATTACGCAGTGGGACTGCGACCTTGGCGAAGAGTGCTTCCGGGTCAGTCTGTAGTGAGCTGGGGGTGAAGAGGGGGCCATTTCGGCAAGAAACTGCAATTGAATCTGAGGGGAGACAGCCGTCCAGGTAACAACCATGTGGAGACCAGGTAAATTAGAAAATGGCAACTTGCATGTGACCAAAAGTAGCCACACGCAAATCGCTAAACCTGGAATGATACAGGGGATGGTGAGGAGTCCCTTTAAAATGTAAATAAGCCCCTACTACAATTACAGGCAAAGCATATCTATATATATATATATTCTGAACATTGTTATCCTTTGAATGTGGCTAGATTATTCATATTATCTTACATTCCTTGTTAACTCCTATTGAAATATATTAATTTAAAAAAAAATTAAATCACATGAACAGAACACGATTTAAATAACATGACTAAGAAAAGTAATACTACAACATTTCACGCAAAAAAATCTATATTGGAATTGTTACTATTCAAAGAAATAAAGCTCCAGTACTTGATTATTTATTATTACATTATTGTCAGCAAAGCGAATTCACAGATTTTCATTTTGAAAACTCACAGCTCCCTCTGCTGACAGAATCATTGTATGCATCATTGTTGACTAAAAATAAGTGTAGTAAAAATGAAATCAAGGGGAATTGACTGGGAAACTGCAAAATTTGGTGGCCAATTTCCAATAATTCCTGCTTTCACTTTTATTTTTATTTACCCAGTTTTGTGTTTATTCTTCTTACATTTTTATGTTTGGTAGAGTCGTGTTGTGTTTGGGATATTATTGAACTATTTGGCATTAATATGGTTAAATCAAATGGTCTATTAAGCAATTGAATTTAAAGCCAAGTTGCAAAATGCATATTTTTAAATGTATTACAAACCTCAAAATAGTCTGCATGCAGATTTGGCAATTTTCCCCAAATGTGCGTCTTCAATTCAGGCCAATTTTAGCCTGCTGAGATTTGATATGATTGGATTGAATTTAGCAACAGCTGATGAATTTGACACCAGTTCACTTTTAATTCAAATAAGAAAATGAAGGCGCTATGAAACTGGATTAATAAAAAATGTCAATGAACGAAAAAGATTATTTATTTTTTAAACTCTTTATTGCATTGTTCTTGTGGGTAAACAAAGAGGCATGCAATGCCACAACAGCAGTTGCTCGCCAGTCAATTCATCATTTATGAACATGTGTTAGGCATACATTAACGGTTCACATTTTATATTATAAGATATGATAGTCTCAAGAGAAATCTCTGTGTCAGCTATAAAAGATATAGAGTCGGTATTGAGACATATTGACACTGCTGACATAAAGATTGGAAGGCATGTGAGTACAAGCTTAAGTGGGACATTTCCTGTAGTATAGATTATATATATAGACTTTAAACAGGCTAATATTATGGATCATGCTAGGTGCATGTGTTAATTACTCAAGCAAGAAAAACACAGTACAAGTGGAGTTGAGACCTACATATTGGTTGTATAGACCGCTTAATCAGTCTGCTAGTACCATCTCCATATACACATGTAGACTATGGCTTATTAGTTAGGGGGCCATTGGCACTGTGATATCGTAGAGGCATCTAAAACAAAATAAGTGGGCAACAGGCCTAAAATAAAACATACCAATAGGCATGTCGGGTGGTGTTTAAGTGATACAATGGTGAGAGGCATTGAGTCTACACCAGGTGTTACATGTTTAGCGGTTCAGGCATCTAACAGGTGGTGAGATGCTCCACCCTATTGTGCTAAACATAAGGCTGGAATCGATATCTTATATCAGTCAAATAACTCATAGGGCAAACTGGTCAACGTAAAATTAACTAGACAACAGAAAAATATTTATGCTGCAACAGCTTGACCCTGTCTGTCACCCCCTTATACAGATTCATGTTCTGATTGTGTGCTCAAGTGATAGATCAGCCGATCCCTGTCTCCCCCAAAGACTGGTGGTGTGGAGGAGAGTGTGGGCTTGGGTCTGCCGTAGTGTAGCAGGGTGTGGGACGCCAGGTTGGTGTGTGGGCGTGCAGCCAGTGGCGCACATACTGCAGTCGCAGGGGTCGCGGCTGCGACCGGCCCCGGCCTACCAGGGGGCCCAGCTGCCCTGCAACCCGGTAGGTACGCCAGTGTGGCCAGCCTCTTCTCCTGGGGGGCCCAGGAGCTGGCCACCTCAGGGCCCTCCGAGGCTGGCCCTGGTGTCACCGGGCGTCCGGTCCTTTGGGCGCGCGAGGGAGCACTCTTCCCTGAGAGCTCTCTGCCCAGCTCCCTCGCACGCACTGCACTGATGCCGGAGCCGGAATATGACGTCATTCCGGCTCCAGCATCAGTAAGCGGCGTGCGAGGGAGCTGGGCAGAGAGCACTCATGGGAGAGTGCTCCCTCGTGGGCCCGCAGGACCGACCGCCGGGCAGCCCCACTGGACCCCAGGGAATCCCCTCAGCACTCCCAAAGGTAGGGAGGCTGGGGGATCACATTTAAAAAAAAAAAAGCATGTGTGTTAGTATTAGTGTGTGTGTGTGTGTGTGTATGTGTGTTAGTATTAGAGTGTGTGTGTGTGTTAGTATTAGAGTGTGTGTGTGTATGTGTGTTGGTATTAGAGTGTGTGTGTGTGTGTTTGTGTGTGTTAGTATTAGAGTGTGTGTGTGTTAGTATTAGAGTGTTTGTGTGTGTTAGTATTAGAGTGTTTGTGTGTGTGTGTGTTAGTATTAGTGTGTGTGTGTGTTAGTATTAGAGTGTGTGTTAGTATTAGTGTGTGTGTTAGTATTAGAGTGTGTGTGTGTTACTGTGTGTGTCTGTTAGTGAGTGTGTGTTTGTCAGTGAGAGTATGTTTTGTAAGCGAGTGTGTATGTGTGTCTGTCTGTCATGGAGTGTGTCTCTGTCAGTAAATGTGTGTGTCTTTTAGCTAGTGTGTATGCGTCTGTTTGTGAGAGTGTGTGTGTTTAAAAACCCTTCAGCACTTACCTTTCTCCAGCGCCGGACTCCCTTGGTGCTGGGGATCCCTCCGCCCCAATCCGCCTCTCAGCTCCGAATGCGCATGAGTGCCAAAAGCCGCTCGCGCATTCAAACTGCCCATAGGAAAGCATTACTCAATTCTTTCCTATGGACGTCCAGCATCTTCTCACTGTGATTTTCGCGGAAGCACCTCTAGCAGCTGTCAATGAAACTGCTATGTTTTCAGCTGCAGGGTTAAAACTAGAGGGACCTGGCACCCAGACCACTTCATTGAGCTGATGTGATCTGGGTGTCTGTAGTGGTCCTTTTAGTGTATGTGTATCTGCATGCACTGGTGTACATACTGCGGTCACAGGGGTCGCAGCCCTGCGACCCCTGTGACCAGGTGCCCGCCGCCATGTGTTGCTGCCCCAGCCCACGGATCAATTTTCACACTGGGGGCCCATGGGTCGTGTGTACGCCACTATCCGTCCTGGCAGCCTTAGGTATCCGTCCTGGAAGTCACTGATATCCAAGTCCATGGATCTCTTTTGGAGCCACAACATGGTGGTGTGCTTAAATGTAGGTGGCTTGTTCCTCCGTGAGAGATTGACCTTTCGTGGTCGCAGCCGCTTGGGTCTGTATTCTTGCTGTGAGGGTCGCTGTCGGCGGCGCCATTTTCTTGTGCGCTTCCCTCTTTGGGGTGTACCTCGTGGTCGGGAGTGTGCCTTCAGTAGGTGCTCTCCTGGAGCGTGTGACCCCGCTTGCCATTATGTTAATTTTCTCCAGAAGGCTGCGAATATGGCATCCAGCTGTGTGAGGATATCAGGCCTCTGTGCTGTATCTCGTGGCCCAGCAGCATCCGCCGCCATTTTAGGTATGTTTAGCTCCGCTTAATGATGCTTTCCCCGAGCCTGTAGGTGTCTGGCTGGGACTGGGATAACCTCTGCCGATCCAGAGGGGGACGAGGGCCCAGTCGCCAGCTGTTTGCCTTTGGGTGCAGCCGGTAAGCAGCCATCTCCCCTGCGCCGACCAGGTGTGTAGGCCGCAACCATCGCACCGGTGATTTCTGCAGGGGTGGTAGCATATTTGGTGTCGGTGTGTGCCTTGCGAGTTCACCTCTCGATTGGTGGCCCTTGTGGGTCGTTTAGGAGTTGTTTGTGGCGATTATTGCCTGGAGAAGCAGGAGCAGTGCTGTTCTGCGTCCTCTCTGCTCAGCGGTCAGGCCGAAAAAAGATTATTAATCGTGATAAAAATATAATTTTGCCTTTTAAACATCATTAGTAAGATCTTATCTTAAAATGGGACTGTCACACTCTCCCCCACTTACCTCAAACCTAGTATTTCATAAAGACAATCTTTATTAAATACTGATATTGACGGTATTAAAATTTCACTGAAATTCCAAGCCAGTGAAAAGATATACTGAAACAAAATAGTAACTACTTCTTGACACTGGGTGGAGTCACCGCTGTCAGTGTCAATCCCCCAGCCGTCACCGGTGACATCTGCAGCAGTGCAATTTCTTGCACCAGGGCCCTCTCTATATTAGTTCTCTATATTGAAATTCGTGCAAAAACATAGGGGTGTTTGCCTTCATCGTAGGAACAGTTTGCTATAGTAAAAACGGTAAAGATTTGTGACTCTCTGCTTCAGGAGGTGGTTTTTATTAACCTACTTACAGGAACACTCCAAGCACCATGACTACGACAGCCTCCTGTAGCTGTTATGGTACCAGTGCCCTGGCACTATCACATCTTAACTTGTCAAACTGTTATAGCACGGTTTGACATTTACCAGATTTATCACACTCATTAGTGTGCTTGTTACCGCTCTCTTGTTTTTTGTATATTATCAGGGTCCTGCCAGGCGCCTGTGCTTCTTCTTGAGTTCACAAACTGTAAAAGTCTGTCATCAATTTTGTGCGGCTGAGAGTGCTCAGCTGACTAGCTAAAGAAGACTGGAACCAGTACAAGACCTCAGTGGAAAGCGAGTTAGTGTCAAACTGTCCTGAAACTGTTTGACAAGTTATGGAATGACAGATTCAGGACACTACAGTGGCCTACAGTACTTAGGGTGCCTAAAATGTTTCAAAAATCTTTTGGATGCTTTTAGGAATAGCAGGGTAACCAGAGATATAATGATTAATACATGAATTGAGTGTTTGCCAGAGAGCTGAGTTGAATTCTCAATATTTTGTTATTGACAGCAAAAGCAAGGAGGTTTGAAAGGCTGAACGTCTTTTTATATTATATATTATTGTACTATGTAGTTTAAATAGTCCTCATTCCGCATGTCTCTATTACAGCAAGACATGGCCGTAATCTGAAAAACATTTTGGTCCTGAGCTATCTAGGAACACCCACATCCAAGAAAAACTGGCTAAGATCTCCCACAGTGGGGACCTACCAATGTGGGAGATGTAAAGCCTGTAAATACATCCGTAGACATGCGAAGTACTTCACAAATTTGACAACAGTGACATATTTAAAACCAACTCATTCTTTAATTGTTAAACTGCTGGTATTGGGTACCTATTGACATTCAGCTGTTCAAATAATTACGTGGGCAAAATACATCACCCATTCAAACAACGGAACCTTGAATGTGTGAACTCTGTAAATCCACCTACACACATAGATAACCACCATTTCCAATCACCCAAAGTTATGTCATGGGGTCTCAGCAGAAAGGATACGTTTTTGTTGGATAGGAAAAGTCACCCTGGGTACCAGAGAAGAGGACCTAGATTAAAAAAAAATTACTCCAAAGAGAGAGTATTTGGATTTATAAGCTTAAAACCTTTTTTTTTTTTTTTTACTGTTAATTAAGGTTTGTTTATATACACATTCATTTCTGAATGATGTACATTGCCTCCGTACCTAAAGACTAGCATTTTATTATTTCATGTATTTTTCACATTTATAGATTTTGTTAGCTGTAAATATGTTAATACTTATATCACTACCCTAACCCTTTCTGTTTGTTTATTTTTTTTAACTTCTAATTTCTAGCTATTCTAATTTTTGTTTACACGGTTAGTGGATCCTCCTTTTGAACTTGGTTGTACCCGACAGGCAGGGCTGTATTAGTTACCCTATGGATTACAGTACACTCTATATAATATATAATAGATGACTAGATACAAGTCTGATATAAGTCGGGACACTATGCCCACCCATTAATCATTTTAAGTGGTGCTACACCATTGGGCACTTTATTGGATTCAGCTTAGGGGGGTAATTTTTTATTTTTACACTAGACATACCCATACTCGCAGCATAGCGAGTCAGGGGAGGAGGTAGATGTTAAACACCCTTATTTACTAATACAAAGTAATTTTTACTTAGTATTAGTAAAGTTGGTTTAAAGACAGCTTTTTAGTAGATAGCGACCTAATACTGTGGGAATCAGGGGGTTATCTCCTAAGTGGCTGTAAAATGCACAGATCGAATTTCATTCTGCAAATTAAATTACGAACTGAACAAAATGCACAGATTTCATCCTAACACAAGTGGACAAACTGTACTTATTCTGTTAGGATAAAATTTGGTGAATTTGCGGCGCCCTAGTCTAAATGACAAGACGTTCGAACAGCAAATGAGGCATTGCCAGAACAAGGAAGAGGGGTGAATATTGTGGGGAAATTTCTTTCACCACAGGAAATAGTGAAAGTCAAAGAAGGTCAAGCTTAGGAAAAATGTGTAAGACAAGTGGCTTTATCGTATGTATTTTTCCTACTCCTGACCTTCTTTGACAAAAGGAGGAGCTTAAGTGTTTTAAAGAAAACTAGATCAGTCACAAACATAGAATGTGACGGCAGATAAGAACCATTTGGCCCATCTAGTCTGCCCAATTTTCTAAATACATTCATTAGTCCCTAGCCTTATCTTATAGTTAGGAGAGCCTTATGCCTATCCCACGCATGCTTAAACTCCTTTACTGTGTTAACCTCTACCACTTCAGCTGGAAGGCTATTCCATGCATCCACTACCCTCTCAGTAAAGTAATACTTCCTGATATTATTTTTAAACCTTTGTCCCTCTAATTTAAGACTATGTCCTCTTGTTGTGGTAGTTTTTCTTATTTTAAATATAGTCTCCTCCTTTACTGTGTCTCTAGTAGATCTCTCCCCCTGACTTATTACTTTACCCTGACAGCTCAAGAGTCTTTTTATTTTATTACCTCTACATTTGGTTGGTGTGAAAAGGGCAGCAGCCTGTTCAATAAAGCCCCATTAACTGCCATTTGTCCAGTGCATAAATATAGTTCCCTTATTTTACCTGGAAGGTGGTCTCAGGTTAAGGATTAGTCTTACATGACTGGGTTTATGCACACTGATTTTTGTTTTTTGTTTTAGATTTTTCCATAGTTTGCATTTTTACTGCTCGAATTCAGTCCATTAAGTATTAGCACACTTTGCAGAGATACTTACTATATCCAGGTGGAACTTCCTCATGATCTGTGAGTTTGTGTTTTTTTGACTCCTGGAGTGCGTTACTGGTGTGTTGGATCCGTTGTCTCTATGGATTCTCTCTTTGTTTTTCTCCACAATATTAAAACCACTGACAGGTAAAGTGAATACCATTGATTAAATCATTACGATAACACCTGTCATGGTAAGGGATTATATTAGGCAGAAGGTGGACAGTCCGTTTTTGAATTTCATGTGTTGGAAGCAGGAAAAAAGACGACTGAGTCAGAGCATCTCCAAAACAGCAAGTCTTTTGGATTGTACCTACCAAATATGGTGCAAGGAAGGACAACCAGTGAACTAGTGTCAGGGTCAGGAGCACCCAAGGCTCATTTGTGCATGTAGGAAGCGAAGGTTAGCCAATCTGGTCCAATCACATAGAAGAGCTACTGTAGTTCAAATTGCTGACAAATGTGATTCTGGCCCTGATTCGAAGGTGTCACACAGCGCATTGCCGTTTTCTGCATATGGGGCCCTGGAGCCGCAGACCAGTCAGAGTGTCCATGAGCAACCCTGTCCAACGCAGAAAGCGTATTCATGGGACGTGAGCATCAGTACTGGTTTCATGGAAAAATCTTGACTGGTATGACGAATCGCTTTTCTTTTAGATCAGGTGGATGCAAGGTGTATGTGCATCATTTACTTGGGGAAGAGATGGCAGCAGGATGCATTATGGGAAGAAGGCAAGACATCTTGGCTCCTGGCATTCATGTGGATGTTACTTATGGATGCCCCAGATCTCAATCCCATTGGGCATCTGTGGGATGTGCTGGAACAAGAAATGCGAACCATGGACGCAACTTGCAGGACTTAGAGTCTGCTGCTAATGTATTGGTGCCAGATACCACAGGACACATTGAGAGGTCTTGTGGAGTCCACGGCTCAATTCATCTGAGCTGGAACCTACATGATATTAGGCAGGTGGTTTTAATGTTGTGGCTGATCAGTGCAGATGATCTGCATAACCAACCAGTGAGCCCAAATGAATAAACAAATAATTGAACACCCAACCAATAGTACAAGCCTGGGTCCTTAAGCAAAGTCAGAAAAATCCTGGATGGTCACAATCCATTTTCTCATACCATATCCAGAAATTCTTGACTTAAAACATGCACTGACCCCTAGGACCATCACTGAACCATAGGTGCCAGCAGTCCCACATTATGGGGTACTGTCCCTGCAAAAATGGGTCCATGGAATGTGACCAGCAGTTAAAAGTTTGCCGGGCAGATTCCAAGATGTTGGAAGGTACAGATTACCTCACCTGCATTTCATGTATGGCCTGTCTTGAAGGGGTAGTTAGTATACGAGCTTGGTCACCCACTTTAGGGGTTATCTTTTCCAGTTTATGGATGGACCCATCCTTTCACAGTCAGGTCTGACCCTCTGTACAGCCTACTCTATTGCCTGCACACCTCTGTACCAGAAAGGTAACAGGCAAAATTCCTGAGTGAATAGGGAGAGAACCAGAACCTCCTTGCAAACCATTGCGATAATTGTTGAACAGATCATAAGTTTGGCTCCTTCATCACTTGCATCGTTTCATGACTATTCAATGCACACCTCTGTACCAGAAAGGTAACAGGCAAAATTCCTGAGTGAATAGGGAGAGAACCAGAACCTCCTTGCAAACCATTGCGATAATTGTTGAACAGATCATAAGTTTGGCTCCTTCATCACTTGCATCGTTTCATGACGATTCAATGAACAGAGGACTTCAGTCATACTGAATGAATTGGCCAGGGGGATTCCAATCCCCTGGTAAGTATAGCTAGCATTCCAAGCATCCTGATTTTGGCAGGACAGTCCTGATTCAAGTCCTGTCCTAAACGGTTTCCAACCAGTACTGAAACATTACTCTGTGCAGAGTCAGCCCTCAGTGGGCTGGCCTTACATGATTGGCAGGCAACCTGGCATGCATTCACACTGGGCTGACCTACCATTGAGTTGCGTGTAGCCGCCCCCTGTCTGGCAACCCCCTTTGAGCAAAGTCAGTGACACAATTGCATCACTGGCCTGCACCCTTAATGGATTATGGTTACTCACCTTCCATGACCCTAAGACTACTAAGCCCAAGTTATGCGCCAAAGAAGTACTTAGTCCTCCTGACATTAAGTGTGCTTTGGTTATGTAGAGACTACTTGTCATTATCTGTTTTCACGGAATGCCTATGGTCTGCCTACGATCTACCTACTCACTGATGGTCAATTTCAGTATTAATTGATCTTCAAAAAAAGTACTTGTGCTGTCTATGGCAAAGAGAGGATTAAGATGTCACGGCCCTAGGAAGTTTACCGTTTTTCACATAGGGATTGTGAATGGGATCAAGACAATTCACTGGGGCCAGTCCATCTCCCGAGGCCTAGGTGACTGCCTAAGATAACCTAAGGTAAGATCTTTGATACTTTCAAGTATAAATGCACTTACACAGACACTTAAGCTTGCTGACATGCAGTGGCGTCTCTAGGATTCATTTTTCGGGGAGGCACATGGAGGGCCAGTGACAAAAGTAGGGGGGCACATTTAACCCCGCCCTCGTCACAATTTGACCCCGCCCCTGTTGCATGTTAAGCCACGCCCCCGACACAATGTGTTTTGTTTTTTTAATAATACCTGGTGGAGGATTCATTATTTTCCACCAGGGATTATTAAAACAACAAACACATTATCCTTGATACAGTGCCATAGTTGCCAACATTTGAAAAAAAATTTCCAAGGACATTTTGCAGCACAGCTATCAATTACTGTCTGGGTATAATATCCCTGGACAGTCAGTGCTCTCTGTATAATACAGGGTTGTGTGTATAATAAATTGGGACACTCAGTGCTCCCTGTATAGTGCTGCTCTCTGTATAATACAGGTCTGTTTGTGTATAATATCCCAAGACAGAGAGCAGCACTATACAGGAAGCACTGACTATCCCGGGATATTTTATACACACAGATCTGTATTATACAGATAGCTGAGCATATACCCCAATCTCTAGACTACTAGTACCTGTCAACAGCAGCTCCCAGACGCATGTAACAGGGCTAAAGTGTGCGGCAGCTCACACAGATTATTCAGCGGTAAAGTGCACTCGCTGGCAGAGCCAAACTGGGAATCCCTGGGAATCCAAAGCAGCCCTGGAAAAAAAACGTATGCCATTCCTACAAGTCAAAATATATATATATATATATATATATATATATATAGTACAGTAAGCACACAAGCTCACTGACATGCGCAAATAGGCTTACTGACAGACAAAACTCTCTGACTCACACACAAGCTTACTACAGACACTCACTTGTATAAACAGAAGGCTCACTACAAAGAAGTTCAGGGACACACACACAAGCTCACTAAAGACAAGCTCACTGACACACACATGCTCACTAAATAGAAGTTCACTGACACACACAAGCAGTACCATTTTAACAGAGTTAAGGGCCCCTGGGCAAAGCAATGCACTGAGGCCCTTCCTACACAACAACTCACAGGAATTTTAATTATTGATAGACTGCTGAGTCCATACACACACACAGACTGCTGAGTCCATACACACACACAGACTGCTGAGTCCATACACACACACAGACTGCTGAGTCCATACACACACACAGACTGCTGAGTCCATACACACACACACACACACACAGATTGCTGAGTCCATACACACACACACACACACACACGGGCCTGCTGAGTCCATACACACACACACACAGACTGCTGAGTCATACACAAACACACTCTGCTGAGTCCATGCAAACACACACACACAGACTACAGGTCCATACACACACAGACTGCTGAGTCCATCACACACACACACAGACT
>OW240916.1:253660181-253698347 GCA_933207985.1 Pelobates cultripes
GTATGGGGGGGCAATGTGTGTATGGGGCAGTATGGGGGGCAATGTGTGTGTATGGGGCAGTATGGGGGGCAGTGTGTGTGTATGGGGCAGTATGGGGGCAGTGTGTGTGTGTGTGTGTATGGGGGGCAGTGTGTGTGTGTGTATGGGGGGCAGTGTGTGTGTATGGGGGGCGTGTCCATGGGGGCAGTGTGTGTGTGTATGGGGGGCAGTGTGTGTTTATGGGGCAGTGTGTGTGTGTATGGGGGCAGTGTGTGTGGGGGCAATGTGTGTGTATGGGGGCAGTGTGTGTGTGTTTGTGGCGGGGCGGTGTGTGTATGGGGCAGTGTGTGTGTTTATGGGGCGGTGTGTGTTTGTGGGGCAGTGTGTGTGTGTGTATGGGGGGCAGTGTGTTTATGGGGGCAGTGTGTATAGGGGGGCAATGTGTGTGAGGTATGGGGGCGGTGTGGTGTGACCCTTAGAAGGGTGTGTGTGTGTATGGGGGGCAGTGTGTGTGTGTATGGGGGGCAATGTGTGTGTGTGTGTGTATGGGGGGGCAATGTGTGTGTATGGGGGGCAGTGTGTGTGTGTATGGGGGGCAATGTGTGTATGGGGGGCAGTGTGTGTATGGGGGCAATGTGTGTGTGTGTACACCCCCTCCCCCCCCCCAGCCTACCTGTCACTGGAGGATGTTGCTGGGGGTCAGGCAGCCATCTTCTGTAGTAGCATGGGCTGCTGCTTTACGGCGGGGGCGGGGCTTATCGGCGGGAGGCTGGGCTTCGTTTGGGGGCGGGGCCTGTGCACCTCCCAGCACCTCTCTCCTGCATTCCCTCGGGCTGTTACAGTCCGAGGGAAGCAGATGGCCAGCAGGTTGCTGGCATTTGGGGGGGCCCAAGGGGGGGCACAGCATGATGTAGGGGGGGCCATGGCCCCCTCTGGCCCCCCCCTAGCGACGCCCCTGCTGACATGCTTTATGTGGAATGTGTCCTCTTTTTTTTCATTTTACAAAAAGTGCAGATTTCAATAAAAATAAAAACTGCCACTTTTATAAATTAACCTTGCCCATCTTTGCCATATCCTGCCGATTCCACCTTAAAAACACTGTCTGCATCTGCCCCTTTTTAAGCAAGAGGCTGCCAAAGAGCTTGTTCATGCTCTAGTAATTTCTTGCATTGATTACTGTAATTCTCTCCTAATTGGTCTCCCCAGAAACCATTAGTGCCTCACTATAGTCTGCAATGAATGCTGCTGCCAGGCTCATTTTTCTCTCTCCTATCACACATCTCACCACTGTTGATCCTTACACTGGCTTCCGGTACCCTATAAGATACAATTCACAATACTAACTGTTACAAACTGCCATTTGTAACTGTTATTTTATTTGACAAATTGCCCTGCTTCCCTGTGTTATGGAGAAGCCTAATTGCCAGCCTTCTGCCCCATGACTATGGACCTAGTGTGTATGGCGATTTGACTGTATTTGTGGGATCTGAGCGCTGTTTGGATATATTGAGCGCTCAGATCCAAGCCATCTGGGGATAGGTTGAATGTGGGGGTTCTGTTCAGTTCAATAGGAGTTATGTATTTTTGTGTCTTTTTGTGTCTTTTGCTAACATGTGGTTAATGGAGTCTGCCTCTATCCCTGGATAATTGGATTACTTTCCCCATTGTCCAGGATAGAGGCCTCTGTAAAACCGGTTTGGGCCAGAAAACCATGCTGCCAGCCAGGCCCCAAAAGACACTTTTGCTAACTTTTGAACCCCTTGTCTGATTTGTGCCATTTTTTAATATGTTGCTCCCCTGAATGGATTGATTCTAAATATGTAATTTTATGAAGATTGTATGTGTAGTTTGAAAGTTGTAGTACATGTATAAAAACTGTATTTTTACTGCCTGTGTTTAATTATGTTAACCCATTGTGTGCCATAATTAGATCACAGGCAGAGGGGAGGATTTTTGTGTGTAATTGCTGGGAGTGTTTCTGTAATGTACGTTTATGATTGGTTATTCTGTAAACCCCTGTGGGTGGTCCTATCTCAGGGAAACCTGCATAAAAGAAGGCCCTTTGGTGCCAAGTAAACAGATCTTCTTGACCCTCAATACGTAGCCTTGTCTCGTTATTGGAGGGAACTGCTATATCACACTGGGGATTGCTATGCTCTGCATATTCCCCTGAGCTTTTAATCACTTAGCTCTTTTAAGAGCTGTTCCTGTTATGCTCTCCTGGAGGAGAGGTCTTCCCCACACGGTCCTGGAGGACAGAAGCTGATCCAGGGTGGAAGGAAGACGGCGAGACTCCAGTTAAGCTACGGCGGTTGTGGAGTCTGCGGTGGTTGTGGTGTCTGCTGCAGTGTTTGGAGTCCTCAGGAAGCGCTAGGAGCATCCATCAACGGAGGGTACTCGGTCAGAGTACAGGGAGCTCCGTTACACTAACCTTTATCCATAAAGCTCTAAACAACTCCACTCCTAATATTTTTCTTCACTAATGTATAGGTATGCCCCTTCTCTGTCTTTCCACTTTGCCGGTGACCTTCTGCTGCTCGTAACGATACTACTAACTCATGCTTGCAGGATTTCCCACAGCATGCTTACTCCTATCAGATGCTACCCTAGTCTTCAATCATTTAAGAAGTCTCTCAAAACCTATCTCTTTAGAATAGCCTATGGCCTCCTAGATTACCTTTTATTTGACGAACATGTATCTTGTTGTCACCTTCCAATTCTGCTACATTCCCAACCTGTTGATTGGTTGCTGTGCCCCACACTGCCCTTCATATTGTGTTTTTATACCCCATCTCCTCTAAATTGCAATCTTTTGAGCAGGGTCCTCAACCTATTGTACCTGGAACAATTTGTAATTGTCTCATTTTTTGTTACAATTTCCCTTTTCTATTATTGTAAAGTGCTGTGGAATAAGTTGGTGCTATGTAAATGCCAATAATAATAAGAAGAAATTGTCCAGGGCATCTGCCTTGCAAAGACTTCACATTGAGCTGCATTGGGAAGTCTTTGATTGGACAGCCACAGAAAGTCTGGGATGGGTCAGAAGGGGAGGGTTTGCAAAGATTTCAGATCTGCAGCTTCTGCAAACGGTTATTAGATATAACCCCAGGAAAAAAAATACATGCATTCTCATTGGAGGATTTTCTACTAAACGGTAATGTGTATATATATATATATGTTTTTGTATTTGAGCAGTGGAATGTCCTTTTACTATCAGAAAACATCAATACTTGGTGGGCAGGTTTCTGGTATCAAATAGACTGATACCTTTTATGTGTTAACAAATCAGTCAGAAATTATTTCCTGAGCAGTTACTGAGCTGTTTGTTATTTTTAATTATGATTTATTTAATCCTAGTGAAGGTAAATAATGAATTTTAGCCAAATCGAGAAATGTTAAAAGCTAAATTTTCTGCTGTGAATTATAGTAATTATAGTAACTTACACTAGTATTTTATAGTGTAGAGTTTAATAATAGAAAATCATAATAATACCGTCTGTGTATTTTGCTTTCTTACTATGCTAAAGTAAACACCATTTGATATTTGGTGTCTCTTTAGCTTATGCCGTCCCTATTTAGATGGCTCTAAACGCCGCAGGGCGGCATAGAACGCCCTGCGATCCTATGTACTCCCTGGGAGCCCAGGGAGTCCCCCTCCGTCCTCTTCGTCCCCCCTGGGCCATGTGATCACGAGGTCCAAGGTATTGCCAGCAGGGGAAGTGCCTGTAATGACGGGTACTCCCCCGGCTGTCTGAAAATAAAATAAAACATGTTAAATCAGTGTAAAAATAAATAATATATGCTTAGATCATATATATATTGGGAATGCTGGGGGAGGTTCTCTTTCTCCCTGGGGGTCCAGTGGCTGCCGGTCGGGCTGATGGGCTGGCTACTGGGCGCTGAGTGGGAGGCTGACATCATATTCCGGTTCCCAGCCTCACTCTGCGGCGCGCGAGGGAGCTGAGCAGACCGCATAGAGGAAGATCTCCCTCGCCTGCCACCCACCCGACCATCAGCCAGCGCCGCCCGCCATCCCAGCATGTCAGTTAGCCACAAGGCTAACTAGGTATTTGCCCTGGGCATTTGGGGGGAGGCTTTTTTTGCCGCCCCCTGAAAAATGCCGCCCAAGGCAAATGCCTAGTTTGCCTCGCGGCTAATACGTCCCTGCTTAAGGGGTTAAGCATCCTGGGGTACTCCTGACTGCCTCCGTGAGTGTTTTGTCGAGATGAATCTGTCAACTCCAGACCAAAAGCTAAATCACACAAAAAATGAAGTGACTATAGCCACTCCACAGTCCTGCTGACTGCACCAAAGCATGGTTGCTGAATGTTTGTATATGGTGGTGAATAGGTTAATTAAAATTAAACAAGAACCTTTGAAGTACCTCCATTAGTTTTTTTAACCGTAGTGCACTAGATTTCTTCTGGTGTAGCTTCATTTTATGTTCTATCTAATAATGTATCGTAGTCTAACATACTCATTGTTCTCCAGCAGAGGGTGTAGTTAACCTTTTAACAATTGTATATTGAAATTATTTATTTATTGAAAATGTGTGCTTCCATTTACCATAGGTTCATTTGATTAAAGAGATTGTCTAGGTAAAACATTCTTTGATTCTGAATGCATTACATAAGTAATGCAATGCAAATATTGTCAAATAATACATTAACTAAAAAATCTTTTTTAGAATTCCCCTCTTTTAAAAAGTGTACATAAATGCCCAGCTTTTTAGATTTTAATAAAAGCACAAAATGATCTGTTAAAAGTGCGCTAAGATATATAAGTAGAGTATATAGATATAGCAGCTGTCACACAATGAGTATCTCCTTAACTTCACACACAATTATACAGTGTACATAAAATAAACAAGGTGGTTTTTAATATTACCACCAGTGCCTATAGTGGAGTGCTAAAAAATATAAACACTTACCCTTAAAGTTGGACAGTGCAGCAAGACACTAGACAAAAATACAGAAATATATAGTGTAGTATTTTAGTTGGAAACCCAGTGTGTAAAGTATTATAGATTACACACTCGCATGGAACAGAGCCAAATGTGGACAGCTTCAAATCACATAAGGAGATGTGTTCCCTGGGGACACTGACCCTCTTCTTTCTTTTCAATAGTTACTCAGAAAGGAGACAAAAGCAAAGCCCACCTCATGCCAGTCACTCTAATCTAGCGCCCCCCGGGCTAGTGTGCCCTAAGGTGGCCACTTGTGCCACCTTATGGACACGCCAGCCCTGCCTCTAACAGCTATACTGTTGCATAAAACGATCTTTAATAAGACATGTCAGTCTTTCATATGAAAATTACTCTTTTTACATTTTAGAGAACAAAATGTATAGACTTAGAAACAATATTGACATTGCCCAAATTCACAAATCAATAATTTAGTCTTTAGAGATGAGACTTCATAAATTAGGATCACCATTATCACGTCTCATGCTTTAGAAAGAGAAGGACGAATATTAGTAGCATCAGGTATATTAGATTGGAAGACAACGTTGTACTTTCAGAGGTAATATATCATGTTAATTGGGGCCTTTCAGCAGTCAGACGCACTGACCGTACTTATCAGTATATTAAAAGGAATATGTGTTTTATAATTAGCCAAGCCAGAAAACTGGAGAACAAAGATTGGAGTCACTAAAACTAAAAGGCATGATTTCAAGTCAGAGGATAAAAGCCTGGTTTGCAAAGTTTGGAAATGCTACTTTACAGAAACAGTTGTAGAAGCATGGACCAGCCTTCCAGTGAATGTAATGAAGGCGAACTCAATTGAAGAAATCAAGAAAGTTTAATATTGTTTTGTTCTGTGGTATAGGGAAACCCAGAGATTTCAGGACATGTAGATATGCCAATTAATCCTCCTTCCCACCCTCCTTTACATTCTATTATTATCCAGCTTGTTGGCAACAATACATTATGTAGAGATTAACAATAGGTAAGAAAAATATGCAGGTAATTTATGACAAACCTATTTAGTTGTATAAGAAGAAGGGAAACTAAAACCCTCATCAGAAGCGCCTACATGGATTAAACAGAATGTTGATGCTGTTTTTTTTTAATACTTTTTATTGAGAAGTTGGCAGAAGAAACACAATGATTATTATATAAATTCAATAAATGATATAAGAATGACAAAAAAAATGACTTCAGAGTAATGCGTGGAGTTATGTGGTTACCAAAAGTTCTGTCCAAATAATCTAAAGTAAGCAATCCTTAGGGAGTAGAAAAGAAATATCACAAAAAACGTTAAATTCTGTTTCACATTTATTCTTAAATTTCAATAATAACCATCCATACAATAAAGTATAACTCTACTGAATCTTCTCTCTCACTTTTGTAAGGTATGTGTATCTATGTACAGTGTGTGTGTATATATTATGAATCACCTGAACCTATGCCAAAACGTACTTGGCCACCAATTATTGTAATTAGTGAATTTGACTATTCCAATCACACCGATTTTGCCTGGAATATAAAATCAAGCAATGAGTTAAGCAAATTCTGGAGATCAACATTAGCAGTGGATTGGACCTTATTCCAGTGACACTTGACAGTTATTCATTTTGGTTAATTAAATTTCTGTTCCAGCTTGAGCCACCTTGTTTTTATGGACTGGAAAGATAAATAATAGCTTGGCAATGAGTAAAGAGTAGGTCACCCAAGCTCACACAATGGGAATCTCAAATTCTGTAGAGTAGGTTACTTACAAATAAGCCATTTTTTATTATTTCAAAATCATGTCTGAAGCCCAAACTCTGAAGTCAGCAGAATATTGTGGCTATAACTTAATTTAATGGGTTTCCACTGCAGAACAGTTGCATATCCTCGTGGAGTAACATTGTATGAAGTGGAATTACAGTCTCTACAGTAATCAATCATACTTCAACACCTGGTAGTCTGAAGGGTAACAAAAGGCTGGCTGGCTGGCGCAAAGTAACAACTGTAAATATTAATGAGGAAGTAATAATAACCTACTTCTATAATTATTAATGGACCTTTGTTTCCATCAAATATACAGAATACTGTGGTATACTAGAGTATGGTTTAGATTTATGGAAGCTGTTTAGAATAGTTCCTGTCTTGTTTTATCATGACGATGCCCCTGTGAAGTGAGTTTCAAACAGAAATAGTTTATCAAAAATAAGTGTAGACCTTCACTTCAGCCCCATGGAATACCTTTTGAGATATATTGCAATATACCTAACATTTGCGGCCATTATCCATAAAGCGTCTTTGATGCTGAATGAAAGCAAATCCTGATAGCAACTCTTTCAACATCTAGTGGAAAGATGTTAGTGGAAACTGTAGTGGGAGCTATTCTAGTAGCAAAGGTGGAATCAACTAAATATTAATGCCTGTGATGATCCATTGAATGATCAACCAGATGTGTGCTTATTTTTGAAAATGGAGTACAACTATGCTTCTTCCGTTTAGCCACATATCCAATCTGTTCCCATCGTTCACTACAAGGCCATGACAGGAAGCAGTCATACACTTGTTATCATTGGCTCTATTGCTGCATTTGTAGGAGGACCTTATGTGTTTGTGTTTTAATGATTTGGAAAAATATAACTGATTTATAATATGTGACCATGAGAAAGTCAACTAGCAAAAATTACCTCCTGGAATTGAATATGTGAAAAATATACAAATGAGTCATGTGTAAGCATCTAGTACAACATTAAAAGATTGCAATTTCTTACAAACCAGGATAGGGGTGATCATTAATAGAGTGTCATTAACTTGTTGAATGCATTTGATTAAACAACAATAGAGGAAAAAGTGAGCTCTTGTTGTGTAGTGTTAAAGATGGTGTCTATGATAATCACAGGATATTATTTTTAAAATCCTATTCTATCCAATATTCTTTCTATCCTATAGAACAGGGATAAGCAACATATGGCACATAAGGCTGCCAGACCTAAATACACTGAGGATCTTGCCTGTCTGGCCTGACAGAGGTCCCAGTACTTCTTTGGATATGTCCTAGAGCAGGGGTAGGCAACCTACGGCACTCAAGGTGTCTTTGCACGGCACTCAAGGCTGCTAGAGCCAAACAGGCTCTGGCCTATCAGGAGTCTCAGTGAAACTTCAGATATCTGCTAATACGAAGGACAATCCTCAATTTATGCATTGCAGAACGTAGAGGAAGTGATCTGAGATCACTTCCTCCCAGCACTTGTGAATGGGAATCCACACTGTAGTAGAGCAGCCCGCAGCTGCTGTTGCAGCTCATGTCCTTGATCTGTACCTGGAACCCAGGGAAGCCACCCACACTGCTAGATATACACAGACCTACAGAATAAGCCTCCCCTCATACAAATAACACGAACAGCCCACACACAAACATACACACACACAATCCCCACAAACGCAACACCACTAACAACCCACATACATGCACACAATCCCACATGCAGCCTCTCACAAGCAATACCCCAAACAGCCCCCACACACTACCAAACACACAATGTGACATATCCATCCACACACACAATTCCACAAGCAGCCCTCATACACAGCCTACATTCATATGTATCATACACAATACCATAAACTACTCCTGAACATATACAATATAATAGCTCATATACGCACAAATACAACGATACAAAGCAATTACAGTAAAAATAACCCAAGCAGAATATGGCAGCATATACACCTCAATTTAAAAAAATAGGACCGGCACGCTACGGGACATCACAATCCTATATCGGCACAATGCTGCTAAAAGGTTGCCTGCCCCTGTCCTAGAGCCTTATTTTACACCAGGCGGTGAGGGATAGCCCTCAATTCACTTGTGGTAGGATTGAGCCTTACTGATCTCAGATCACTTCCCTCCCAGTGCTCCTGAAAGAGAAATTGTGCAGGAGGAGAGAAGCCCACTGAAGCACCCCTTTGCCCTGTACCTAGCCAGCCCGGTCCACAGTGGAACCCAGCGAAGCCAACTTCCGACTGCTATACAAAGAGGAGGGTAGCTAAAAATCAATGTCAATGTGTGGGTGTGGAGTGTGTTACAGTGTGTGTGTCTTGCAGTTTGTGTCTAGCAGTGTGATTGTGTGTAGCATTGTCTGTGAATCTATCAGTGCATGGCAATGTATAACTGTGTGCCCTGGCAGCATGCATAGAAGGGGTAGTAAAACTACAGCAATACTACAAACTGATCATTCACATACATATTAAAAACAGAGCATGCATACACATAAAAATACAACACTATAAGGCAGCACTACAACATAGCAAGCAGCATACAACAACCTAAATTTAAAAGAGAAAAAGGACTAGCACACAAAAGGACTTCGCAGTGCTGCTAAAAGGTTGCCTACCAGAGGCAAAACTAGAAACCACCAGGCCCCAGGGCAAAAATTGTCATCCCCCCCATGTTTCATTCCCTCCCCAGCTCCTCCATGCATCTCATTTCCCTCTCAATCCCTCCCTGTATCCCACCCCCAGGTGTCTCCATCCCTCCCCTAGGCCCCTCTTTACCTCAGTTACTCCATTGTCTCATTTCCCTGCTCCTCCATTTGTCTCATTCCCCACTTTTCCATTCCCTCTCACCCCACACCTAGCCCTCAATGACACCCCTCAATGCCCATCCACCCCTCATGCCCTCTCTCACCCCCATCTAGACCTTATTAACCCCATTCACTCTCCATCCAGCCCTCATTAACCCCCCATTATTATTATTATTATAATAATTGCCATTTATATAGCGCCAACAGATTCCGTAGCGCTTTACAATATTATGAGAGGGGAATTTAACTATAAATACGACAATTCCAAAAAGCTTACGGGAACAATAGGTTGAAGAGGACTCTGCTTAATCGAGCTTACATTCTATAGGAGGTGGGGTGTAAAACACATTAGGACAGGAGTTTGCAGTCAAATAAGGTGGGCTGCCCTTTAGGAGAGAGCAAGAGACAGGTATGTGAGGTAGAGGTTAGTCTTGGAGGCCATAAGCTTTCCTAAAGAGATGGGTTTTAAAGCACTTCTTAAAAGATGCAAGACTAGGGGACAGTCTGATGGCAGTAGGCAGGCTATTCCATAGGAAGGGAGCCGCTCGTAAGAAGTCCTGCAAGCGTGAGTTGGCCGTACGGGTGTGGACAACAGACAGGAGGTGGTCACGGGCAGAACGGAGAGACCGAGAAGGGGCATACCTATGGATCTGTGAGGCGATATAAGAGGGGCTAGAGTTGTTCAGTGCTTTATAGGTGTGAATTAGTACCTTGAATTGACTCCTATAGCATACAGTATGCCAATGTAAGGACTGGCAGAGGGGTGAGGTGTGAGAGAAATGACTAGAGAGGAAAATCAGTCTGGCAGCAGCGTTCATTATGGACTGTAGCGGTGCAGTATGACTTTTGGGAAGACCAATCAGGAGAGGAACCAGCCCTCATTAACCCCCCTCAGCGCCCCATCCAGCCCTCACTCCCTCTCACCCCGAATCCAGCACTCACTAACCCCACATCAAGCCCTCATCCCTGTTTCACCCCCATCCAGCCCTCATTAAGCCCCCTCTCACCACACCATCCTGCCCCAAATGTGAGCACTTCCTGTCAGCAGTGGTGCTCGGCCGCGCTGCACACAGAGAAAATGGCAGGAAGGGGGCAGTAAAGTACACAGATCCCCTCCCGCCGGTCACCCACGACTGCAAAGTGATGGGCCAGGTTGCAGCTCCGACTCCTGCGATCGTGGTAGGTATGCCACTGTTGCCTACCCCTGCTACAGAGCTATCCAATTGGCTATGCAAAACAATTGTGAATTAATATATCTGATACCAAGTGGCACCCTCACCAAAATTTATAGGACAATGGGAGTGTGCAGAACATGGGCTGGGAATGCAATCAGGGTGCGTGAGTAGGTTGCAGGGGACACAGGTATGCTAGTGGCAGAGTGATGGCATAGAACTGCTGGAGACAGAGTGATGTCACAGATACGCTTTGACAGAGAGATGACACAGGGAGACTGGGGGCAGGAAGATGACAGATATATTGGGGGGCAGTGCAATGGCAAAGAGCTACTGGGGGCAGAGAGATAGCACAGAGAGATGGCACAGGGAGTTTAGGGTCAAAGAAATGGCACAGAGCCTGGTGGCAGAGAGATGACACTGGCAGATTGTTTGGGGGCACAATTGGCACTGGCAGTTTTTGGATAGACATATGGCTCATTAGCATGAAATACAGGATTGTGCATTTACTGCTCATTGGAATGCTATACCAAGTTAATGCATTCGATGCTTTATGGCATGAAATGCAAGCAGGGTCGGACTGGCCCAACGGGATACCGGGAAATTTCCCGGTGGGCCGTCGGCACCTGGGGCCGGGCAGCCAGCTGGCTCACCTGCGGCCGCAGAGGGAGCTCCTTTGGCGGCCGCAGGGTTTGCTGGCTGTTCTTGCGGCCGCAGGGGGAGCTGGCTGTTCTGTCTCTGCTCCCCCTCCCCAGCGCACTACAAAGAGACCGGGGCCGGAATATGATGTCATATTCCGGCCCCAGTCTCATTAAGCGGCGCGCTGGGGAGGGGGAGCAGAGACAGAACAGCCAGCTCCCCCTGCGGCCGCAAGAACAGCCAGCAAACCCTGCGGCCACCAGCCGCCAGTCCCCACAGGTAGAAATTGTGTATGTGTGTGTGTATTTCATTTGTGTGTGTGTCTGTCTGTCTGTCATGGAGTGTGTGTGTGTGTCTGTGTCATGGTGTGTGAGTGTCTGTCTGTGTCAGCAATGTGTGTCTGTGTCATTGTTTGTGTCTCTGTGCCCTGGTGTGTGTGTCACTGTCTGTCATGGTGTGTGTGTGTGTGTGTGTCTGTGTCATTGTGTGTGTCTCTGTGTCATGGTGTGTGTGTCACCGTCTGTCATGGTGTGTGCGTCTGTGTCATGCAATGTGTGTCTGTCATTGTGTGTGTCTGTGTGTGTCATGTAATGTGTGTCTGTCTGTCACGGTGTGTGTGTGTCTGTGTCACAGTCTCTCTGTGTCGTGGTCTGTGTGTCACAGTCTGTCTGTGTCATGGTGTGTGTGTCTGTCTGTGTCACGGTCTGTGTGTCATGGTGTGTGTGTTTGTCTGTGTCATGTAATGTTTGTGTGTCGGTGCCACGGTCTCTCTGTGTCGTGGTGTGTGTGTCTGTGTGTCACGGTCTGTCTGTGTTTTGGTGTGTGTGTGTCAAGGTGTGTGTGTCTTTTTTAAGGTGTGTGTCTGTCATGGTGTGTGTGTGTGTGTCTGTCTGTGTCATGGTGTGTCTGTGTCATGGTATGTGTGTGTGTGTATGTGTGTTTTTACTCACTTTTTTTTTTCCCACGTCATGCTGGTCTCCCCTCGTCCTGCCTCTACGGCTGAGATCGTCAAGCTTGAGGATCTCAGCCAATCCGCACTGACACAGGAAGCACCTCTAGTGACCGTCTGAGTGTCGGTCACTAGGAAGCAATGTAAACACTGCCTTTTCTCTTAAAAGTCAGTGTTTACATTGAAAAGCCTGCAGGGACAGGCTATAGACACCAATACCACTACATTAAGCTGTGTGTGCGCGCGCTTGCTTGTGTGTGTGTGTGTGCCTGCTACTGAGTGAGCTTGTGTTTTTATGTCAATAGAAACATAGAAACATAGAATGTGACGGCAGATAAGAACCATTCGGCCCATCTTGTCTGCCCAATTTTCTAAATACTTTCATTAGTCCCTAGTCTTATCTTATAGTTAGGATAGCCTTATGCCTATCCCACGCATGCTTAAACTCCTTTACTGTGTTAACCTCTACCACTTCAGCTGGAAGGCTATTCCATGCATCCACTACCCTCTCAGTAAAGTAATACTTCCTGATATTATTTTTAAACCTTTGTCCCTCTAATTTAAGACTATGTCCTCTTGTTGTGGTAGTTTTTCTTCTTTTAAATATAGTCTCCTCCTTTACTGTGTTGATTCCTTTATATATTTAAATGTTTCTATCATATCCCCCCTGTCTCGTCTTTCCTCCAAGCTATACATGTTAAGATCCTTGAACCTTTCCTGGTAAGTTTTATCCCGCAATCCATGAACCAGTTTAGTAGCCCTTCTCTGAACCCTCTCTAAGGTATCAATATCCTTCTGAAGATACGGTCTCCAGTACTGTGTACAATACTCACTTTTACCTTAATAACCTTATGTATGAGGCTGTGTATCCATCCGCTTGTGTCAGTGAGATTGTCTGTGTATGCATGTGAGTATGCTTACTGCATAATTAAAAATTTTACTCTGAAAGGACCAATATTTTATATTGGAAAAAGAGATATATATATATATATATATATATATATATATAAAATATTGCCAGAGATAGCACTCCAAGGACTAATATAAAATATAACTTTTATTACCTTCACTAAAACAACACAAGGTCAACGTTTCAGCTTGATCCCCTCAAGCTTTCGTCAGGAGATGTCCTGACGAAAGCTTGAGGGGATCAAGCTGAAACGTTGACCTTGTGTTGTTTTAGTGGAGGTAATAAAAGTTATATTTTATATTAGTCCTTGGAGTGCTATCTCTTGCAATATTTTTTGCATTTTTGGCTGACAAGCACCGGGCATTGAATATTGAATTGGTGGAGTGCAAGATCTGTTTGGTTTTTTATATATGTATCATCTAGGGTTGCAAGACATAGCCTTACATATTACATGCGACAATATATGGCGCAATGACTTATGGGGCTGGCATAGATTTTTTTTTCCAGGGCTGCTTTGGAATCCCCAGTCCGGCCCTGAATGCAAGATGTATGCGTGAACTGCTTATTGGCATGATATACCAAAATGATATATTTACTGCTCTTTAGCATCAAATGCATGATCTGCTCATTGGAAATTCAAGCAGATTTCTACACAAAGTATCAAACTGAGACAAAAATAAAAAAAAAACACGAAAGGCAGCTATGATTGTATCGTAAATTAATACAAGGTGTACATGCATATAATAAGCAACATTAATAGGCAAATCATAATACTGCAGTAGATTTAAATCAACTAACAGGAAAACATAAAGGGTAGGGATGGATGGAAAAATACTTGCTTCCTGTCAATACTAAAATTAATTAAAAGATTATACACTAAAGCTAGTATAATCTTCAATTTTACAACATGACAGGAGGCTGCATATTTTCCTTTTTTAATGTTGTGATAAAAAAGAGAGAGAACGTGGCAGGAGGAGATAATTAAAAATAAAAGGGCCAAAGAAGCCACTGCACCCCATATGGAATGTCCTCCGAATGAGTAAGTAACACCTCCTAATGCAAGTAGCTATCCTATAGAGTGTAGTGGAAGATATGGATTTGTGTGGTCATACAAAAGTTGGAACATCTTTGTGCCCATACCCTCATATCGTGGTAACGTGGCCCAGGATTTCAGCATGTCTGAGATGAAGGAATATCCCTTCAAAAAAGTGTTGTTTGCCATACAGGCTAAGGGTCTGATCATGTCCAGGAGTTTGTCTCTCTTTATATCCTTTTGAGGGCTTCAACCCATATGTGTTATAAAGGTAAGCATTAGCAAGTTAAACTCAGGGGTCTGAGAAACTTTATCCAGCAGAACCGGCCTTGGGCACTCTGCATGTAATCTATTGCACACTTCATTCTCCAGGGACTTTTTAAGTCATAAATGCATTCATTTCGCCAGGTGGTCAGGTGGAGTCCATTACGCCGAATGGGGATGGCATATATCACGCAGATTTGTCTTCCTCCGGCATTATCGTCAGAAGTGGAGTGTTCAGCTTGACACTCATCCACCACTGCTATGGATTGAGGGAAGTTTGAGTCATCCTTATCCGTAGATTGAAAGATCCTGGCATTTATTGCGCTTCAACTGAGCCTTCCGCTAGTGCTTCCAAGGTTTGCCCATACCTTTTAATTGGTGCTTTGTTGGATGGGAAATCCTCTTTGAGGAGGAATAGGAATCGCCAAACTCAGCTGAGTAGCGAGCATGTGGTCTGGGGTTAGACAGCGACTAGTTGGTAGTTGGGAAAACTCGTTTGAGAGGGCTTTTTCTACAGGGGCAGATAAAGTGGTGTTTATCGTGGACTTAAAGTCCACAGAAACCCAAGGTGTATTAAAGTGGGTGTAATGAAGACAGACTGATGCTTACCCAAGGCTACAGACTGAAGAGCAGGTTCATTAGATGCCACAATATATAATGAAATAATATCCACTCTTTACAGGATAATAAACAAAAAGTACAGAGAGGCAGAATTTAGGATACAAATAAAAAGTCCTCGCCTTGCAGCATACATAATGTAAAGGTTTGACCACCTTGGTCAACTTGCAATAATTAAAAATGTATGCAATATAAAGTAGATGTACACAGTTTGAGTAATGCTGTGACAGTGGATAGCAAAGACCCTCTTAACTAGGTCAGCTAGTGAGGGTTTAAAGCCTATATCAGTAATGCCTTATAGCCAGCTTCACAACAGTGCAGATCCTGTCTGTCAAGCAGAGTTATCATTAAAAAAAAAACCCTAAGCAAAAGGTAGCATTCGGTTGATGTCCTGCCCTATACAGTTGGTGCTGTTTGTGGCCAAATGTCGGCATTTGTGATCATCTCAGAAAGATGGTGGCAGAGATCTCACAATTTGTAAGATCCAAGATGGTGGCCATGGGAAAATGTGTCTCAGAAGGCAGTGAGTTCCCAGATGGAGTGGAAAAACCTACCCCACATACTCGGAACCCTAGGGAATTGGTGGACACTGGATTAAAACGTGTCCCCGCATTGGAGCACGGCGTAGGAGCAGTAAATGCAAATGTCTCGTGACATTAAGTAGGTGACAAGAGGACACAGAGGGCAAATAAGGAAAGAAAAGTCCTATAGTCTGGAGAAAACCAAAATAATGCCCAAATATCAGCTATGTACTGCAGCTATTTGTTGCTTATATTTTTATTATGCTGTTGAGCCAGTTTTGAGGCATTTAGTCCACCAAACTCTCCATCCTGCAAAATTTTAGCAATCTGACAGCCTTCTTTCAAAATCTCTCTATTGCTCTCATTTAACTGCAAAATTATTTTTTTCTCTTTGTACAGCCATCCTTTCCTACATAACAATGCTCCGAACATGTCTCCCTCAGTTTCCCTGTATCTTGCTCCTTAGAAATGTCAATGTTTACCTACGTAGCCATGCTGTAATGCTTCCCTGAGATATAGTAGCATGTGATTGTCCTTCACAACAGCTGGGCTGAAATTAATCTACAACTGTGATCAGGTACATAATTCGCAAGATGACCTAGCAGCTATAATTAGTGACCAGATCACAAAGGGTGGTGAAATGTTTGAGAATGAAAATAATTAGAAATATAAAAGCGCTAAGTAAAAAAAATGAAAATAGGGGGGGAGAAAAAAAAATTTGAAAAAAGTCCTCCTCACCACCTTGAAATAGTATATTCCTTAAATAAAGGGTTAAACCTAAATAAGCTGCTGCACACCTGTGTGTACCCAAAATCTACACACAATTAGATTTGAAATTAGAAAGTATACTTATGCAAGTGGGGCGCTAAATGATCTTCAGGATCTCAAAAGGATCTTAAAGTTGCTTCGGCTCAGATATGCATAGAAAATATAAAAAGCATATAATAGTGAAGTACAGTTAAAAATGTAATACCTTTATTAGTCCACACTAGACACAAAACACTCCTAACGACACTTAAAAAACAAGTGTCATGAATACTACAATAATAGCAGAAACAAAATTAAAAGAATAAAAATAGCCTCTTACAAGATGAATAAAGTGAGTATATGCAGTTCCCAGCTGCTACTCACATACGCTTGGGGTGCTCATGCACACGCTCAATTGGTAGTATGGCCGGCTTGCAGGAATCCTCCACGGATAGATAGTTCCACTGTAATCGCCGGTATACTGTTAGTCAGAGCGTTGGCTTTCAAGTCTTCCAGGTTCTCACGTAAATCCGCCCACTTTGCGTCACCTCGTAACCTGCGTCGTTACATCACCTTGTCGTCTACGCGTTTCGCCGTAAAGCTTCTTCAGGATGTTAGACGGTGATAGTACAACAACTTGCAAGTCCTCTATATGAGGCAGTCCACTTACACTCTATTGGATGAGTGTGGAGTACCTAATTTGCATAATTGCCGCTAAGCATAAAAGTCAGCACATTTGCATATAAGTGGCACATCAATATAAAATCTACATACTGTCTCAGACACAAAGCAACAGTAAGATAACAATAAGACATCATGATGGTCTATTTAACTATTCAATTAACTAAAAATAATTCAGATGAAAGGATTAATCCAAGCACAAAAACTACTTCTTTGAAGTGATTTAAAGTGGTCATGGTGCCCAGAGTCTGTATGAAACCCCCTCACACACACACCTTTTTAAGTAGTAAAGCCATTCAGTAATGGTTTGACTTCTTACTTGGGGTCCACTGGGGGCCGCACCCTGCCTTTTCTCATCTGGAAGCGCTCTGCATTAAGCCAATTAGCCTGCTCTGCATTGCAGGGCTTAGCTCAGGATAGCTGACAAAAGCTCTTAAGAAGCAGCTTCTGTCTCTCATTAAGGCTAAGACTCGGCAGGGTGCAGCAAGAAGTAAAAACGTTACTAAACCATATGACTGCTTACATTGGGAGGGGTCATCAAGGTACTACTGGCATCATAGCCACTACACTGCACTGTGGTCATTATAGTGCTTGGAGTGTTTCTTTAACAAAACATGCCACAAAACGCTTCAATTTCTTGATATGAACGCTATGGAGGAGAAAAGGGATTTTGATAAGGGAAAACAAAAACGTTGGTCCATATATCAAGGTTTACTAAGGTTAGAACATGAATATTTAATTGAAAGAGAAGCATCAGATAAGATAATGCTTCTATTTGGAGGGTGGGAAACCGATGGATATTATAAAAAAAATATTTGCCGTTTGCCCAAATCTTAGTTGTTCAACAGATCTTTTAAATTCCTTAACTCTAAAGATTCATACAGTGTATATGGCAACAATAAGAAAACTAAGACAAATGCTTAGAGTTCTGTAGGAAATTCTGATTGGAGTTAGCTTCATTAAAAAGGGAGCAAAAATCATTGTACTGAAAAAACAAAGTGGGTATGTATGGGTTTAGGTAGGCATATAGTATCAGCCATTGGGGTGTCCTTGAACCATTGGCAAAGTGGCTGGTTTTCCTATTTAAGAATACAGTGGAAATGGTACCAACTTGCATAAAGGATACTCCCAGTTCATTAAAACTCCTGCATCAAACCATACTTCCAGACGAGACCACCTAACTGGTGAGATGTGACGTCAAGGGCCTCTACACTATTATCCCACATGAAGCCGGCATTGAGGCAATGCGCAAAGTACTACAGAATTCCACAGTATACAAAGCCCCCCACATAGAATTTGTGCTGGAGGAATATTTAAACATCCAACTACTTCAGGTTTGAACACACCTGGTACCAGCAGACATCAGGCACGTCTATGGGGGCAGCCATGGCTCTGATGTATGCCAACAGCTACATGTTTATATTTGAGTCCCTACGCATCGTACAACCTTTTGCTGCAAATATAATCTTCTACTGTCGATTCATTGCTGATATGTTTAAAATAGGGAGAGGAGACCTGGATTCCATCACACCAATTGTAAATTTGATTAAAGAACCACCCACACCGGTCAAATTTACAATGACCGCAAGCCCCACAGAAGTCAACTCCCTCGATGTCCACATCTACAAGAACCAGTCCGAATTGGCATACACCCTCTATACCAAAGCAACAGATAGAAACACAATACTCAAAGCAGACAGTTTCCATCCAAAACCCCTCAAGGAATCACTACCACTCTCTCAATTTATGAGGGTAGTGCGTAACAATTATGATCCTGTGAATACCCCAAAACAGATTAAGGAGATGTGGACCAAATTCAGAGACAACAGCTACAAAGACTCAACCCTACAACAAGTCACTGTGATCACTGATCCTATATGTCAGCCAGTGATGTAAAATCACTGGCTGACACTGTCTCTGCCCCCTGTCCTGTAAAAATAAATAAAATATTAGTAAAAAAAAAAAAAAATTACAGTTAAATATAAAATATACTTAGATCATATATATTATATATATATGATCTAAGTATATATATATATATATATATATATATATATATATATATTTATTTATTTATTTATAAAATATTTTACCAGGAAAGATACATTGAGATTTCTCTCGTTTTCAAGTATGTCCTGGGTATATATACACACACACACACATTTACACATACACGAAGTGTATTTAAATATTAATATATATAATTATTTATATATATATTACTATCAAATTACACGTAGACTAATACTGATTAAATATATATATATATAATTATTGTTATATATATATATTTATATATAATATAAAAAATGTAAATACGTAAAAAAAATAAAATTTAAAAAATAATTAAAAATAAATAATAAAAAAATATATAGATGTTTGTTATTTCGTTCTAACTGTATTGTGATATTAATATATATATATATTTATATCAAAATACACGTAGAACGAAATAATATATATATCTATATACATAAATATATACATATATATCACTAAATATATACACCTATATATAAATAAAAATATTTTAAAAAATTATATATATATATGTATATATACACACATATGTATATATATACATATATTAATTCTACACATATATTTATGTAATATTTTTACATAATTAGGTATCCTAATTAATTACAATTAGCGGGACCTGCCTGACAACCCATGCCGAAAGTATAAGGAATTTAATTTGCTAGCACTATATTTAACCCTATAACTTTCCAAGACACCATAAAACCTGTAAATTGGGGGTACTGTTTTACTCGGGAGACTTCGCTGAACACAAATATTAGTGTTTCAAAACAGTAAAATGTATTACAACAATGATATCGACAGTAAAAGTGAAGTTTTTTGCATTTTTCACGCACAAGCAGCACTTACACGGATGATATTATTGCTGCAATACTTTTTACTGTTTTGAAACACAAATATTTGTGTTCAGCGAAGTCTCCCGAGTACAACAGTACCCCTCATGTACAAGGTTTATGGTGTTTTCAAAAGTTACAGCGTCAAATATAAGGCTTGCATTTCATTTTTTTCACATTAAAATTTGCCAGATTGGTTACGGTGCCTTTGAGACCCTATGGTAGCCCAAGAATGAAAATTACCCCTATGATGGCATACCATTTGCAATAGTAGACAACCCAAGGTATTGCAAACAGGGTATGTCCAGTCTTTTTTAGTAGCCACATAGTCACAAACACTGGCCAAAATTGGCGTTTTTTGCATTTTTCACACAAACAGATACTAACGCTAACTTTGGCCAGTGTTTGTGACCAAATGGCTACTAAAAAAGACTGGACATACCCCATTTGCAATACCTTGGGTTGTCTACTATTGCAAATGGTATGCCATTATGGGTGTAAATTTCATTCCCGGGCTACTATACAGTCTCAAAGGCAACGTAACCAATCTGGCAAATTTCAATTTCAACGTGCTATATTTGACCCTGTAACTTCCCAAAACGCCATAAAACCTGTACATAGGGGGTACTGTTTTACACGTGAGACTTTGCTGAATACAAATATGTGTATTTTATTGCAGTAAAAGCAAACAGTATTATGACACTGACCATTAAAATGTCATGTAGAACTAAAAAAATCAAAAAAAATCTTATTTTCTCCCATTTTTTTCATATTAAATTATGTTTCATAGCTAAATATTTGATATTAAATGAAAGCCCTGTTTCCCCTGAATAAAATGATATATAATAAGGGTGGGTGCATTTACTATGAAAGAGGTGTATTACGGTTGGACAGACATGTAGCGCAAATGCCAGGTTTTGTTTACATTTTGTTTCGTTCACACTGTGTACATTTGGCTCCGTCCTTAAGGGGTTAAAAGACCAGGAGCATATTCTGTATAAAATTTGCAGTACAGTGACATTTTGGTTTGTTTGAATTATTTTCCCCAAATTGTTTGCATACCTGAAATTTAAATGAGCCACATCAATGTAATTTGGTCGACTGATGTTTTGTTTAATTTATTTAATAAATTTTATTATTTTTTTTTTACAAATTAATTTGGTCAAGCAGAATTGAGTAAAATAAGAGAGAACATTCTCTATTATTTGATATCCTTTTCAGTTTACTGCAATTACCAGTTCGTCTCCTTTGTGTTAAAGAAGAAAAACAAAAATGGTATATTAACACATTTTTTTGGAATGTGTTAAAGTTAATAATAAATAACAAGTGTAAGGTTTTATAAAGAGACAAACCTATGACATCTGGAGTTTATTTGCGTTCATGTTTTTAATATCTCTATTGTTATGAGCATCACCTTATTGTGCTTTTTTGCGTGTTGTTTTAACATTATTTTACAGATAATTAAACTGTATATTTTGCCTAAATTTCTGGCCCAAGTCATCTGCTATTTTCTATTTGGAATCAAGTCCCAGCTTTTTGGCTCATTGTTAAAATCTATTTTGTAAACTTCTTTTGTCACCTTGGCTGAAAATATTGCACAAGGTGTACTCACCCTCTTCTCTGCAATGTACATGTTAAACATTGACTTTTTGAAAGCTCCCAAGTACAGATTCGAAGTGTAGACAGCTCCCCCACCCTATGTAATTTAACATTACGCAACTATTTCAAACTATATTCTATTAGGCCTCTAATGGGTCTATTACTGCAGCTTGACTTCTTCGAGTTGATTGCATTTCCTCGCTAAGTGCTTGTTTAATTATACAGAACTCTGAGCAACAATTTGGTGATTGTGGATAAATGAATGCATTGAACGTTAGGATTATATAAATACTCTTCTTAAAGGCTAGATTGATCTTAATCAATCGTATTCACAATCACAGATGGCGTGATTTTGCATTTGTCCTTTTTCGCTAATGTGTTTGTTTTATTAAGTTTTGTTTCATCGATTCGAGTTTGTAATGGCAGTGGTAATTAATTGTACTGTAGTGTCACAGTCCTTGCTATGTGACACTCTTGTGCTTTTGAATTAACATATTTAAGTTGTCTTACATTGATTATCAAGATATCAGGGTTTTTTTTTTGTTTGTTTTTTAAATACCATATTCAGAATAGAATTGTATTTATTACAAAGTGAACCCAGTTATCTACACTTTTTGTCCAAGAATCCCCATGGTGACCACCTTAACGTTTTAAAGCACTAACCTTTTGAGTAACAATTATACAAAATATCAAGAGCAATTCAATAAAGGTCAGTAACTAAATTATGTACATGATACTTGGCATGGCACCAACCCCCTACCCAAATACACAGACACATAAATATGGATTAAAAATTGTTACTGTGGATGTGTCTCTTGTTGATTGTGCCGGTAATGCAAAAATAACGTAGTGCCTCATCATTGATGTCGAAATGTTATCTATAGTTATTTTATAAGAAAAGAGACAGATATTGGTTAAACAGCTGATGAACAAGCAAAATGCCTCAGTTGTGACATAGGTTGCAAAACTATGTTTAAAAAAAACTAAATAAATGTAAAATTAGTATAAACAGCTGTGCCTAAACACAATAGTGTATGGATTAAATTAACCAAACATACATACAGATGCCATCTGTGCAAATGTGGATGTGATAATCTCCAGAAAACACGTAGATTAAGGGAAAATAAATAATAATGCCTGAGAAGAAGTATAATGTAAATTATAAAAAGAATATAAAATGTATATATAATAGAGAGCCATCCATAGCTTTGTTTAGGAGATTTGCATAATATATATAGTTGTATGTAAACTCTTGGCGTGCTCTAACAAAACAAAAAACAACAACATATATTTTGTTTGCTTTCTATTTGAAAAGTCAATCTCTGCAGTAAATAAAGGAAATGAATACACAGGTATTTCCAAGTTAGTATGCGTTGATTAATACCATGTCTGATGGCACCATGACCACTTCAGTGATTTGAAGTGGTCATGGTGCCTGGAGTCTGGATATGAGGATTTCTCTATAAAAATGCTGCACATATGGAGTTTAACCCTTTTGCTGCTAGATGTGTATCTCCACCACCGGCAGCATCTTTGCGATTTTGCCTTAGTCACTCTGCATGACTACGGAACTGTTATCACGGTAAATTCCAGTAAGGACTTATTCTACTGGTCTCTTTTTCCTCTGACCCAGGACGTATAATTATTAGTCTCCAGTTCTATCCTTTCTTTATTGTAGGTATATTTTACTCACTATCAAGGCTCCACTCCAGAACCTCAGAGTTACACTGTTCCGCCCCTATGTGACCTTCTGCGCTCTCTGTCTAAAGTTGGTTAAAGCTACATCTCTGCTCAGAATAACTAAATGTTGATTCAAACAATACTATTCACTAATATACTAAGACCTCATAAGGGGAGTTCTGTTATGTTCTTATAATGATGCAATCTCAGTTATTGAAGTATTTCATTTAAGAATCAGAGGCAGAGCCAGCACAAGCCAAACATAGCCCTGGCCAATCAGAATTTCCTAATAGAGATGTATTATATGAATGCATCTCTATGAGGAAATTTCAGTGTCTCCATACAGAGAGAGGAGGCACTGAATGTCAGTGGTACACAGTGTGCAGCACTGCCCCAGGAAGCACCTCTAGTAGCGATGTGGAGAGTGGAGTTATCCCCAGGCTGTAATGTAAATATTACATTTTCTCTGAAAATACAGTGTTTACAGCAAAAAGCCCAATGGGGATGATTATACTCAACAGAACAAATACAATAAGCTGTAGTTGTCCTGGTGACTAATGTCCCTATAATAAATAAAGTTGAAAAGGAGATAGATATTCCAAGGCAATGATCCATAACACTCAAAATCAATTACAACCACAGAAGGTTAAGGTTTTGATCTTTCTATGCAGTTCCACAAGTTGAATATTTTTTCCATGCTTTTCTTAATGAAAAATCTGCTCACTTAAAAGCAGCTTTACATTCAATTTAAAGAGCCATTGGTCTTCCTTAGACTTGCATTGCAGGATTAGGATTACTCTGTACTCTTCCTTTGACAGTATATCTGAACTAGAACTGTTCTATGATTGACCAAACGTACAGTGCATGCTGAACTAGAGCTATTCTATAAGGAAGAGTAGGGAGTAATCTGATCCTGCAATTCAAGTCCAATAGAGATCAAGGTCTCTTTAATTTGAATGTAAATTTGCTTTTAAGTGAGTAGACTTTTCATTAAGAAAACTATGTCAATCATTTTTTTTTTTCCTTAAACAATTCCATACCTAAGTATGCCCTTAAATCCTGACCTGTTAACAGCCTGCAGGGACCTCACTACTGCCCTACTTTTTCAAATCTTCTCAAAGGCTAAATTGAATTATAATTGAAAATCATAAGGAGCTCCCGAGTGATCTGCCCTAATTTACCAAGTACCTTATATTGTTTCCATGGGAAGATATGCCAATTTTATAAATAACTCAAGCGCTCTTCTTCACGCGTACTGTTTGATATATGACTAGATTTGGCACTTTTACCTCTCTGAATGGTGACACAAACACGTTTGAACTTTCGCCACAATAAATTGTTATACTGTTGCTAAACATCGAATGTTTTTATAAATAATATTTATCAGATAACCCCAATAGCAATACTTTATCTTCTTTTTTTTTTTTTTTTTAATTTTAAAATAATCCTATAAACTCAAACTAAAAGACAGAAAAGAAATCGGAGTATCACAGCAAGAGAAATCAATTATAAAATGTGGCACATGAAAAATATTTTTATAGTAACAATAATGACAGTAGCTTGACAGCTGGCACTGGAATCAACTTCATATAATATGACACGTTTTGTGGTTCACAAAAACACAGTAATTACCTGACATTTCATTTTGGAAATGAAGCACCAACTCGCCTTATACAGATTCAGGGATCTGTTGCAGATATTCTGTTCCAGAAGAGGGCGAACATTGTGAGAATTGCATGGACATAATTTTAAAACACACAAATACTCTAAGCGATTAGCACTCTCTTTGTAGCATTAGATAAAGAAGGTATTGTAGTTGTCTACAAGATCTCTTTCCTGGATTTCTTCCCAGAAGGCATCCATAGCGTGAGACTGAAAGACGAGCCTGGGCATCTCATTAAATTATTAGCCGATACGTGAGCACAGAAGAACAAGTGACTCAAAGCCATGTAAAGGGACTTCTGGGCACCAATAAAGCTTTAATGCATTTTATAGGTTTTGGCCTCATTAACATGTTGCATTTTTTGCATTCTTAAATCTTTTTCTTTTTTTGCATAAAATGCTTCTGCATATGCCTGCCTCTTTAGCCACACCCCCTTACTTCAGAAAAAGATTTCCTTATTAAAAAGGCATGTACACAGCTCAGCCCCTGACAGTACTGAATGATCTGAACTACAAAACAACTTGCATTAGAAGGACAGGACAGCCAGGAAGACATATAGTAAGGATATCACTACCTGTTTGTGATTTCATTGACTGTCTGCAGCTAGGTTGTTAATTAAAAGCTGTTCACTCAGGTTTGTTGGGGCTATGGTTGTGTACATCTTGAAGTTTTGAAGTCTTTCTGGCATGAGGGGGCGTGGCTAAAAAGGCAGGCTTCTGGTGCGGAATTCTGTAAAATATTTATTAATGAGGCCAAAGTCTACCAAATGCATTATTGTATTGATGCCCAAAGTGTCCAATTAACTAAACAACAAACAGACCATAAACCAAACGTTATTTACAAGGTTAATGTGATAAATGGTTGGCCAAAACATTGTTGTAGATATATGAATTAGGACGAAGTGTGAAAGGCATTAACAATTGTTTATTGACACAAAGACCTTCCAAAGAGAAATTAGAGAAAAAAGGGACTCACCTCAATTTTTGGATTGCAGAATTTAGAGAAGTAACCTCACATTACCTCATCCACCACTTGTGAGTGGAAATACTGGAGTAGAGCAGCCTATCACAGCTCCGGCCCTTGACCTGTACCTGGCCAGCTCAGTCCCCACTGGACCCCATGGAAGTCACCCACAATGCTAGATATACACAGAGCTGCAGAATAAGTGTCTTCCTTCTACAAATAATACAAACAGCGCACATTCAAACACAACACCGCTGACAATCCACATATACACACACAACCCCACAAGAAGCTTCTCACATGCAGACCCACGCACACATATATACACCCAACCAAAATCACAATGTGACATATCATCCACACACAATTCCATAAGCAGCCCCCATACACAGTCCACATTCATAGGTATCGTACACAATACCATAAACTACTGATAAGAAGCAGAATACGACAACATACACACTTCAATTTGAAAAATAGGACCGGCATACCAAGGGACGTCAAGATTTTATTTTGGCACAGTACTACAAAAAGGTTGTCTACCCATGGCATATCTTTTCAACACAGAAACAAAGTATACCTATTGGATATACAAGTGGTACATTTTACATATGCCCTTTGTGTTGGGGGGAGGGGGAGAAGGTGCTTGGATCACTGAATTCAATTGTTTTTAAAGACTTGGCACATTGTTTTAAAGCTGGGAACACACAGCAATGTTAATTTCTATTTCAGTATTAGAGCAATAATTTGTGGACTTTGGTGAATAATTGATTCTTTATTTCAAAGAAAGGTTACATTGTTGGCTGAGATGCCAAAAAAAAAAAGTGCATGAGCCAAAGCAAACATGATACAACAAATAAGTGAGCGATTTTGTACTTTTTCTAAATGGATAAGTGGTTTTTGGCATTAATAATACAGGATTAAAGAGCCCAACACACTATGTAATCGGTTTTCAGACTAGAATGAGATTGTCTGGAGTTGGTCAGGGTATTCGGTAATATAGGCCTCTGCTCTCTATTTTAAAAAGGTACTGTTACATTGCAGAATCTGAAACCTCTGCAAGATTCTTAGCCAGACTGCCTGCATTTAATGCTCATTGTTTTATGGTATATCCATTAATCACTTAAAAACAGAGCTGTTTAAATTTCACACAAAAGCATTATTTTTTCATACCAATAAATATAATTGGCTATTATTTGTGTTTGATTTATGTATATGATTCACTCATTGTTTTATTTACAGTAAGGCAGTTTTCTTCTCATGTCACTAGCACCATCTCAATACAGATGGAGCATGTGTCATATTTCTGTCATGCCGAAAGTAACTTTTCCTAACTAGTAAACATGCGTGCACGTTTCACTGTTGCCACGATCTTGAAGGAGGCGTAATAAAAACACTAACTTGCATTCTCTTCATATGCTGGTGATATTTCCATAGGTCTACTCTAGAAGGGCATTTTAAGCACCATAACAACTTCAGCCCTCCCGGCCTGCGTCAAATTGCATTTAAATAGTTTAACACAAATAATTTTTTATACCAGTGATGTCCAAAAGGTAGATTACCAGATTTTTTAAAACTACAGCTTGCTTGATGCTTTGTCATTCTAAGTCCATTCTAAAGGGGTGCAAAGCACTATCTGGATATCTACATTTTGGGAACCCCTGCTCTACACAAACTATTGCACTATTATTTAATGCATTAGTTATTGCAGTGTCCATTCTGTCCAAGTTTATATGGCATTGGTATATGTGTGCATGGGAAACCACAAGCTGTGTCAAACCTTTTAAGAAAAGGGAATGACACCAGGTGTATGCGGACACCATAGGCACAACAGCAGACGTTAGTAGTTATGGTGTTTAAAAAGACCCATTAATATAAGTCAACACGTAATTTAGCCGTGGTAGAGTGAATATCTAAGTATGTCTGCCTTCTGTTTAAAGAGGAAAAAAAATACCCAGACATACATTAATTTAAATGGATTAGCACACACTAAAGCTTGAAAAATAAAGATGTAAATGTAAATCTTCTTTAATTAGATGGTGGACTCTTGATTTCCCTGTTCCTTGGGATAATGACGGCCATATTAAATAGAAAAGTTTGAAGACTGTAAGTGAAATTTGTAGAAATTCTACAGTTTGAATGAAAATGACAAAGCTAGGTTGAAAACACTACAGGAGCATAATACAGATAACATTAAACTAATTCACCGATGTGTTATTAAGTGGTTATAGTTTTATATTACAATTTTGACATTTTCGATTTGATTGTCCAGTTTCCATTATTTGATTATTCGTTACTTTTGAATATGGCTTTATTCTTATCTCCATGTTACTCCCTGGCTCCAAAGTCTGATTGGATAGCCTCTATTTTGCTACTAAAGTTTGTAGTCAACAAGTTTATCTCCTGAGAATCATGGGATTGTTTATAATTATGCTATAATTTATGCCTAGCCTTTTTTTTTTACATGCCAAGGATGGATGAAAAAATTCCTTTTATTTTTCTTATATAATTTAGTGAATATATTCCATTTTATTTAGCAGTTAATAAAGTTTATAGACAAATAAGACAAACAAAAAAAAAATGTAAAAAAATGTGCTTCTCTGAATTGTAATCTACATTGCCACGCAGTACACTATTGCCGTGTGCGCAACAAATTAATTTTTCTTAAACACAAATGTTCTGACTAAGAAGTGAAGCTTATAGTAAATTGAACTGACGTTTCTTGATAATATGACTCCCTTTCGTCAGTACAGTTCACAGAGAGCGCTCATTGTTCAGAGATCATCCTGAGCTTCTGCCATCATAATCCCTCTCACATGCTTCTCTCTCTCTACACCATTCTAAATATCATGTGCTGAACAAGATATTTGGCTGAGATACCATCTCTAATTTTACAGCATGTGCAGTCACCAAGCACTTCGTTTTATACACACATCAGCTATTCTTTCTAAACTGTTAATTGCAGTCCATAGAAATATAACAAAAATGAAAGATGTGCTTATTTTTTTGCAAAATGCTCTGATCCTTAAATTTAGACATCTTTAATTAAGATGCCGACATATTCCACAGTGCAGTACAACAGATCAGTGGTTCCCTTTGCTGCGTTTTGTAACTAGTCCTTGAAGACCATTTTCCTTTCCTCCTTTAATAATAATAATCAAATCATACAGGGTGCCACAACTGACATTTTATTCTATATATGTGAAAAAAAAATAACAAAAATTAGCTTGAAGATAATTATATGCACTCATGTAAACTCTAGCTCATAGGGCCTAAAATGCTAAATGGGTACATATTGCAAATATAACTGGCATAGGGTTAGGTGATACATTAATAATAATGTTATTTAAATGAATACTATAAGATTAGGAACGCAAACTTGTATTCCTTCTTCTGTACTGCTCTAGTCCCTAATTAAAATTAGTGGAAGTAATGAGTTTTTCCAACACTGAGACTCCCGGGGTGCTGCTGCCTGCTCCACCTTCCATAGCATGATTGTGTAGACATTGATTGATGTCCAATCCAATGCAACTGATAGAGGAGAATTGAGGGACAAGGTCCATTCAAACGCTTCTCACATGAAAGCATTGAGCTCAATCATTTCTCATGAGCTTTGGTCAAATGGTTGTTGTAGAGGAAGCACCTCTTGAGTGCTATCTGGAAGGCAGGCACTAGAGATGTGTTTAACCTTGTAATGTAAACCTCGCCATTTCTACAGGGTCTGGGTGCATATAGTGGTCCTTTAACTAATTGTTTGGCCGTGATCAGGTATTGTTTCCATGAAGAGTGAAGTAAGATTAGCCTTCTGTTAGCAGTGAAATGTTATAAAGGAAATTTGTTTGCAATGCTTTATTTAAGGGTAGAGTAACTGTATTCATGGACATAGAGGCATGAAAGTTTACAGACTCCTCTCAGTTATGACATTTGCATACAAAACTACACATGGCAGTTATTTCATCTTACTTACACACTATCTCCCTATCAAAGCTCATGTCAATGCTTTTATTTTTAGAGTAACTGACATGCTGGACAGCAGTACATAAATAACTTTTTTTTAACCCATATGTATATCCCAGTTATGCATCTCTCTCATGCTAATAATTAATGCAATTTGAATATTATTTTTAGGATTTAAAAAAAAAATGCATAGTTGTGAAAATATTAAATAAAATAACCAACACCTTCATGTAAACAAGCAAGCGATAAAATGTATAAATAGTTATTAGTCCCCTTGTATATAGATTATATATGTTTAGAATTTCCCTTTTGAGAGTAGTATATTATATGACTGCTGTACAGCAGATATTTTTTTTTTTGTGGGTGGGGAGGGCCAGTGAAAATATTACAGTGCTCCATCTGAAGTCAATGAGAGGACGAAAATTTGCTGAGCAGCCCTTTATAAACGTCATGTTCTCTGTATTAATCACTGCAGAAACTACAGATTCTGGTTGCCTCCATACATATTTGCCTTAAAATGTATCTTTACTTTTTTTGTGGTTCGCTTTCTGCATTCATCTCATAATGCATTAAAAAATCAAGGTAGAATGGTTCTTTTATACAGAGGTAACGTTATGACAACCTAATGAAACATATATTACTGTATGCATCATAATCAAAGCATGCCACAAGCACACAATTTCATACGTAACTTACATTTGAAGAATAATTTATTGAAACCTTGAATTGGAAATGGCAAAATGCAAAGAGAAAATTAAGAATAGGATTGGATGTAATGTATGTGTCCTAGTTACATAATGTTCTCTAACCCCTAGTGGGAGATTTGAAAACCAGATTAAACATTCTAATTGAATAATATTGTACAACACCTAGTGGGAAATAATAAAAGAAGAGGAAATTAAATGAAATGGACATAATCTTATTCCCAGTCTGACATCTACCATTGCCAACATTTTTATACAGTTGAGTGAGGGCACGCTACACTTTTGGATATTTATTCTCTGTCAGGTATATAATAATATTTTACTACTCCTTTATTTACAAATGTATTTTTACAGAAATAAATCACCAACTGTTGCAATTAAGGACAGCTAGTGGACAGCAGATGATTTTTAAACAGGCATTGCTTTTGATGGAAGATAATAGTGATTGTCACAATGTAATATACACATCCACTGCTACCTTTTAGGTGTGTAGGTGTGTTGGTGTATGTGTGGGAGGGTTAGGCAATGATACAGGTAAGATAAAAGATACATGCAGTAGTTACTGCACACAGTGCAAGAAAGGTATTGCTATAAATGCAAACAATATTGGCAGTTCATGAAGAAGAGTCTTATTTTCCCACCCATACTGCTGTGCTGACTCACTTCTACAAGATTTTATTAAGAGCTGCGCCATTCCTATGGAACATCTGCCTCCTCTTATCATACTTTTCCCTAATCCTCAATCCTTTAAGAAGTTCCTTAAAACTCATCTCTCTCGGGAAGCATTTTATCTGCCTGAGTAGTTTTTCCACCCTTAAATTGGTCTATCCCCGTTCTGTCAACATAGTGGCTTCAAAGTTCAATTAATGCTCATACCTTCCAATTTAACTAATTTCATCCCCCATATTATTATTCTTGTTCCATTTCTATATCTCACTCCATCTAGACCAGGGGTTCTCAACCCAGTCCTCGGGACCCCCTACCAGTCCAGGATTTGGGGATTACCTGGGTGTGTCTAAGGTGTTTAGAAAAAGGGGGAAAATAAACACCTTAGACACACCCAGGTAATCCCTAAACCCTGGACTGGTAGGGGACCTGAGGACTAACGTTGAGAACCCCTGATCTAGACAGTCAACTCGATGGAGCAGGACCCTCATTAATCTTGTTTGCCATTAACATTTATAATAGTTTGTGTTATTTGCTGTTATACCCCCGCATTAATATTGTGTGAAGAGTATGTAAGCACTATATAAATACCAATAATGATATCAATAATAATAGATTATAATATGAAAGCATAAAATCATCTACATTCAGAATAGTATGAGTCCCATGCATCTTTGGGTGCCTGGTATCAGATGGTCATTTTAGGAAACTCTATGGACACCCAACATTAAAAGTGATATGCGGAATGAGGTTGGTGCCACTAAGGAAGTGGTCTGAATGCAGTGGTCATTTTAATTTTAACCCTGCAATATAAAGAATTGTCATTTAGAAGATACAGCAATGCTTACATTGTCTGGTTAAATACGCCTCTAGTGAGGAGCATTGGATTGGATGAAAGAGAAGAGTCATCGTGACATCACAGGAGGGTGATCGAATGTCTGCAGAGACTCGATCTCTTGCTGGAAAACAAGTTAAGCAATATCCTTTATTCTAGTTTTTATTTAGATTGGGGTGGGTGGACTGAATCTAAATAAAGAGGAAAACATTATAGCATTAGGAATACAGGTATGTATTCTCAATGCTATAGTGTTCCTTTAAGTTACTTCATTCATTCTTCAGTATAAGTTACTCACTAAATAAAAAGGATTAACAATAAAAAAAAAAAAATCTACATAATGAACCTAAGAAATCAACGTAAACTTACACAACATAAAAAACAAGAGCAGTGCCAAGGGCAATAGTGTAGGTGTATTATGGAGTATTCTTGTTATTTCACAAATAAATGGATACCAGATTTTTTATTGTTTTGTTCTCACAGTCATAAAGAGTAGACTCGGTGCTGCCAAATTTTTTTTGTCTGAATATAAAAAAATGTAATTAAAAAAAAGGATTTTTTTTCCTAAATGAATTTCAGCTTTTATCAAAGAGTAGACATCGATACACCCAATACTTAAAGCAGTGTTGTTTCAAAAGTGATTTTTTTTTTCCTTCATTGATTTTATTTGCACTATGTGTGGATTTAATAGAAGTTTGTAATTTGTGTGTATGAATTCTAAATCTTTTCTAGGTTTTTTTTTGTATTAAAATTAAACGAAAGCTTGGCGGATCCACTTTATGGTTCGGCTGATGTTATTGTCCTCACTGCACAGTGGAATTCTGGGGGCTAACTAGATAATCTTTGAAACCATCACTTTCTGATTGGCAGCTAACTTTACATGCAGCTTTATTTTTTATGCAATGACTAATTCAGCCTGACTGATGGTTTTTAAAATTACAATACAATTAGAAGATGGCCGCCCCCACACACTGAAAACTGTCATAGTTCAAGTGATAAGTACAGCAATATTTATTATAGTTTGGCTAGAATGCAACAATATAAATCTATTGGTAATAATCAGGACAAGGCTGGCCACATTCGACTTGGGGAAAAATACAAATGAACAGTCCAATCTAAAGACAAACTAGCTGCATCCAACAGTCTAAGTCAAGCATGTCAAACTCAAAGTCTAGCATGGGCCACATAAAAAAGGTTGTTTAAAAAAAACAAACCTTAAATTTTCATAAAAACTTTTTTTTGAAAAATACAGTATAAAAAAATCACAAGCACCTCCCTCTACTAAATCCCAGTATCCCCCTCTAAACTCCACTCACATTTCCGATGCCAGTATGCTACTCCGGAGTCCGGCCTCTGGTATACCCCAAATGGCGCCGTCCGCACCCTGTGCCAAATCCTCCCATTACTTCTTGAAACCCTGTGAAGGTGGAGCACGTCGATGTCATGTCGGAATGTGACATGGCGTTGCGTGCCTCCATGCACCTCCAGGTACTCCACTGTCCAGTCGCACACACACTCACAAACACACAGACACTCACTGACACAGACACACAGACACACTGACAGACACACACTCACTACAGACGGCGCGCGAGGGAGAAGTCAGGAGCAGGAAGGCTGAGCTCCCTTGCTGCATCCACCTTCCTCCCCTTGCCAGCCAACTGCAATGTGGAGAAAGTTGGTGCCTACTCTGCTTTAACACCAAGCACGCCCTCTCGGCTCGCCGGGCCGCAAAGATGGGCTTGACATGCTTGGTCTAAGTAATCTGGCAATAATCATTCACTTCCTGTTTAAACATTATGAAAATATACAACAACAATATAGAATGTATATGTAAGTATAAGCTAAACTATAAAAATGATTGCATGCAATGTTGATAAACGAGGTTGTAAAATAAAATAGCAACTTGGTAGACTGTCAACAGCTGAGATTTATGTTCTGAAAAATGGTGCAATGTACTAAAAGTGTGAAAATCACCATGGAAACCAGCTGAACCAGCAGAATGTAACACTGGTGACTCTTCAATTCTTACATCTTTACACCATTTTTCAAATCTCCCTTAAAGTGTTGTGTTATATTTAAGATTAGATACAGAAAAGAAAGTAATTGGTGACCCAAACTACATTAGCAATGACACAGCTTTTTGCATCTAATAACATTTACGTTGGCATGCAAAGAGATATTACTGGTAAAGAAACATCACTATGAAGGATGCATGCCATGCCAGTTGCTGTGCATGTATGCATATTGCCGTGTGGAAGCATTCAGCATGCTATTAGTCATGGGTAGGCATCCTTCAGCACTCCAAATGTTGCGTGCTCCATCTTCCATAGTGTTCTTATAGCTATAATGCTAGCAAAGCATTATGAGAGATGTAGTCCATAACATCTGGAGTTCTGAAGTTTGCCTATCCATGCTTTAGGTCAGGGGTGCCCAAAAGGTAGATCCCCAGATGGCTAAATTAATCTGCACAGATCATCTGTTAAGTTTTTTTTTCCATCTTGTTTCATAAATCGTTTAGTGCTTAGTAAAACTGCTTGATTGAACTAATTTCATAAAGTCACAATTTGTACAATGATCTATATTAGAATAATAAGCACGCATGGATATCAAGGGAATATTCTGATTAAAGGATTTGGGAACCTGGGAGACAAGAGAGATGTCACCCTAGAGCAGAGACAGACTTAGACGAGGGTCTCGGCTCACCGGTCCAGATGGGACAGGGGTTGAAACCCCACTACTTAATGAATCTGTTAATTCTAGTCAGGTCACCCCCATGGGGGAGTTATCAGAGAGAGAACATGAGACCATGTTCATAGGGGATGTTGTATGGGGACGACATTGTAAGATTCTAATGTTTGAGTTATTACTTTGTCATTTCCAATGTTACATAATACTTTCACTAGATCTGTAATCGATAATTCTTACTAGTTTGCTTAACGTGGCCCTGTGTGGCCATGTAAAAGAGAGATATTGTAACTTTTAGGGTCCTGCGTGTTCTCTTACACTCCATTTTGATATTGCTATTGAACTGTAATAAACTTTATTTCACAAAAAAAAAAAAGCAGGATGCTAACCTCCTTTAAAAAAAAAAAAAAAAAATGAATACATAACACTATTGGACAAAGCTGAAGTTAAGATAGTTCTATTAGATTAAATCTCCAATTCAGGCATGCTGGGAATTGTTTCTGACTTTGCTAGTGTGCAGACCCCAATAAGGGTAGTGCAATCTGCTGCATCCAAGGCCTGTAATTTGTCAGAATTATATTCCAATTGTGTTGTGTGATACAACATGAAACGTTCCTCCCAGATCACAATACATAGCTGGCTTACTTCACAGTGTTGGGAGGACAGGAGCAGCAATTTGGAGTCACCAGCATGCAGCTCTTTGAATTGCATTCTCACTGATAACCTAAGCATTCCACACTTTTCTACTTTGTAGTAATGACACTTCTCACTGATTGTGAGTATGTTTAGAATTTGCCATCAGGAATTTTACTGTGCAGTGCCCTATAAGATGCTGAACCACCATGCTCTCTGTTACATGTGAGTGACATTTGATGGTTTTGTGCAATGGTGGATAGATAATGCTGAGAGCACACTTGGAATTCTGAAATTCATTCATAACTCCCCAAGGGTCAGGAGGTATGAGGGACAGGAGGGACAGTCCCTATTTTGTCCAAAATCCCTCTGTCCCTCTTTTCAATGCTAATGTCCTTACTTAGAAGGAGTTCCATTTTGCTGGTGTGTCTGTGTCTATAATCGATTTATTGTAGTGATTTTTAAAAAAAAATTTTTTTTATTGAGTTTGTCATAAAGATGTTACAGATTTATTGCAATATATATTATGATGTAAAACTAGATGTTCAAAGTTAAATAATACATGTGGATAAAGACAGTAAATCGATATATTACTGAGCATATTATTGCTGTGGAGCTCTGTTTATAAATCACTCTCTATAAAATAGATGCACTATTTTTGTGAGAAATTACATTTTGGTTGCATAAATTGTTATTATTAAATCACCTATAATTTCTCAGAACAGCCTCGCCCCCATTCACTTAATGATGTGTTGGGACAATCATATAAATCTGTATCATGATGTTCCATTACTCACATTTCAATAATTGTAGTAAACATGCATGCCATGATTAGAGTAAGCACTGTAACAGAAAATAAACACTAAAATGAAAGATACTCAAAATAAGTTAAATTCATAGCTATGGCTATTTTAGATTTTAGTCTAAGTCTTGCGATTTGCATTTCAGTGATTACAGAATACATTGTGTCTGCACTCTAAGCCCTGTTACTCATGTACATTAAGGTATTGTGAGTAAAATTAAGCTTGGAATATAGGTTTGAGTCTGTATTACCCCCAACCCCCTTCCAAAACTGAAAGAGAATTTCCATCATTAAAAATAAAGAACCTATTCATAAGGCCAAAATTGGCATGACTCAGGGGCGTACCTAGAGCATTTGGCACCCAGGGCGGATCCTGTGCTTGGCACCCCAAAAAACCTGTAAAGTTTTTAAAGGTTCTCTTTTTTTTTTTTTTACAATTTGTAAACTTTGCAAAACCGCTGTCAGCCCCTCCTAAAAAACCCTTGTCCTGTCCTGCCCCTCCTACAAAACCTCTGTCCTGTCCCTTCTACAAATCCTGTACTGCCTCGTCTACAAAACCCCGCAACCCCCTTCCACAAATCCCCTGCTTATCCCCCCTTATAAAGACTCCTGTCCCAATACAAAACCCCCGCCCCCTTCTACAAAATCCCTGCAGCCACACACACACATTTACAGGCAGACAGTCACACACTCAGTTACAGACAGTCACACACTCAGTTACAGGCAGACAGTCACACATACACATTTCCTCCCTAACTACCATGGGACACTGTGCGGCCACAGCTCACACAGCCCCCTCCAGCCAGGGCCGGTGCAAGGATTTTTGCCGCCCTAGGCAAAAGTAAAGTTTGCCGCCCCCCCCCATGTGACATCACAATGCCCCACCCATTTGATTTGCCATGTTAACTAACGCCAGTGCTGCAGTGCCGCCGTGTTTACATTAAAAGGCCTGCAGGGACAGGCTATAGACACCAGAACCACTACATTAAGCTGAAGTGGTTCTGGGGACTATAGTGTTTCTTTAATGTGAGGTAAATTAGAGCTTAGTGCCACGAATAATATACTAGATTGCCTACTTACAACCAGATGAGGATGATGATGGGCTCTAGCTGCAGTCTGGCTCCACTGGTCTGGTGCAGAACAGGCTCTCTGGAGGCGGTTTGTAACTGTGGTCACAAAAATCAATGTTCTGGGAGAACGGGAAGCAGCTCCATTTTTTGGGGGTCCTTTACACAGCTCAAGGTCTGGGTCCCAGGGTCCACCTTCATGTTCCACCAATGAGTTTGTTCACAGGGGGTGGAGTGTGTAGGGGATGTCCTGATATGTGTGTAAGGAATGCATTGTGTGAAATTGTGTTTGTATGTGTAAGGGCTGCAAGGTGTATTTCTGTGTATGTATGGGATGCATTGAATGTGTGTAAGGGTGCATTGAGTGTGTGTAATGAATGCATTGTGTGTTTCTGTGTGTGTAAGGGATGCATTGTGTGTAACGGTTGCATTGCTTGTGTATGTGTGTCTGTGTGTGTAATGCATTGTGTGTTTTTCTGTGTGCAAGGGGTGCATTGTGTGTATGTGATGAATGTCAATCTCTCCTCCTACTCCAATTTCCTTCTCCTCCTCCCAATTTCTCTTTCTCACCCCCCCTCCTAATTTCTCTTTCCCCCCTCCTAATATCTCTTCCCCCCCCTCCTAATTTCAATTTCTCTCCCCCCCTCCTAATTTAAATTTCTCTCCACCCCTAATTTCTCTTTCCCCCCTCCTAATATCTCTCCCTCCTCCTAATATCTCTCCCTCCCTCCTAATTTCTCTCTCACCCCTCTCCTTTCACCCCTCTCCTCCTTTCTCTCTTTCTCTCCCCTCCTTTCTCTCCCTCCTCTCTTCTCACCTCCTTTCTCACCCCCTCTCTCCTTTCTCACCCCCCTCCTTTCTCTTTCTCTCCCCCCCTCCTTTCTCTTCTCACCCCCCCTTTCTCCTTCTCACCCCCCTTTCTCCTCTTTCTCACCCTCCCTTCTCACCCTCCCTTTCTCCTCTTTCTCACCCCCTCTTTCTCCTTTTTCACCCCC